>OY751544.1:1750643-2350643 GCA_963572205.1 Caenorhabditis imperialis | reverse complement strand
CACGCCACACAGAACGCGCAAACAACATATGACACCTCATCTCGCCCTCTGCTTTTCGCACGCTCTCTCGCTTCTCCCGCCTGCTTCCCATCCCTCTGGGGTCCCTTTTGTTCGCTCTCGGCGAGGGGTCAGTCCGACAGTCGCCGAAAAACGTTGCTTTTTTCTCCGGCTTTTCCGTTCTTTTTTGAATTTTTGTTGTTGGTTGAGTTATTCCTGTCTGCGTCTCTTGCTTCTTATCTTGATTGGAGGCAATTTAAAAATGTTTCTCTTTGAAAAAAGGTGTCGATACCGTCCGAAATCCTAAATTTTCGTTGCTAAACTTCATATAATATAGTTTTTCAGGGGTATGACAACAACCCGGCCAAAGCGAGTCACCCGTCATGTCACGCCAGCCCCAATAGTAGAGGACGATGCGACAATTGGTGAGTACATATCCTCCTCCCTCCCCCCTCTCCTCATCCCCATCCCCATCCAATTTTATCGATCGACCTTCAGTACGCACATGTCTCGACCGGATCCTGTATACCGTGGACGTGATGGCCCGCTTCGAGCAGACGCGTCTGGACATTGTGGCGGTGAATAATGGGAGCTCGGAGAAGACGATGGCGCAGGTGATGACCGAAGTCAGGTGGCACGAACACGCGACCAAGGCGAGGAAGGAGTGCCCGTTGGGGAGTATGGAAAAGCGGAGGAAGTATGAGCAAGAACGGGATGATGACGATGATGATGATGATGCTCCGAGTACTTCGGCGAAGGTGAGGGTTGGGGTTCTGGATTGTAAAAACATGACAGAAGACATAATTTGGCTTATGAAGGTACTGTGGAGTATAGTTTTCGTATCTGTTAGCATAGAAGCCATTGAAATGTTTGTTAATACCTTCAAAAACGTCATATTCTATTCTACACTAGTCTAAAATCATGCTTGCCACCCCATTGGTTCAACTTATATCCTCATAAGCTCCAAAACCTTGACACCCAACCTGAAATCCATCATTTTCAGCACTCCAAAACACCCAAACCAACTCCCGAGAAGAAACCAACACCATCAAAAGCAAAACTCGCCGCCATGAAAAAAAAAGCGGACGCCGCCAGACGAAAGGCCCAACGCGACGCCAAAAGACTGGCGGAGCAAGAAGAAAAAGAAAACGATGAAGAGGATGAAGAGCAGGATGAAGCAATGCCAGTACTAGAAAACGCCACTATCACATCAATCCATGAGTCGCCAACTCCTGACGGACAAAGCTCGGTGGCATCCGTGGATAAGGAAGAGAGCCCTGAAGAGAAGACTCCGGAGAAATCAGCAACACCGGGAGCTGCTGAAGTAAAAGCTGAAGAAGAGCAGGCGCCTCAATTGACGAGTGAGGAGCCATTGGAAGAGCTGAGAGTGGCTGAACTGGTGGAAGAAGCACCACCAACAGAAACTCCAGAAGAAACAAATTATGTCCACCCACTCCTAAAAATCGAACGCAAGCCATCTTTCCTAGAAGAATCCAACATCAGTTCTCTACTCTACCCTCTCGACTTCTACCCGGTTGATGAAGACGTCCCTGGAAGACGCTGGTGCCCTCCTAGAGAATACTGCAAGGCTACTGACAGTGAGGTAGTGGGGATCGGACCTTTGACAGAGCTGGAAACTCTTGATCTGACCCTGCAATCGGATGCGTTGGAGTTCTTGCTTCCGGAGACAGCGGATCTCATTTTAACTCGAATGTTGGAGCTGCAAATCCCAGCGCTGGAGTTGAGACTGTTAAACCCTGAGATGAGTGAAGAAGTTAGAGAGAACAACATCAAGCAGCTCGAGATATATGAGAAGCAGCTCGAGGAGTGCTACGACAAGGCAGCACTGTTCCGGCTGCGTATTGCCAATTTGCCGGACACGATGCCACCATTTTTCCCGCAATGCGAGATTGAGACTTATACCAAGTTCGACCCTACTTGGTACTCGAGTAGTAGAAAGTGGTTCGACAATAGACAACGGCGCGGCGAGAAAGTCACTCAGCAAGATTTTCTGGATCATTTCGAGGAAACTGATGATCAAGTGATACTAGACTTCCAACGTGAGATGCTAGCAAGAGCAAAGGCGGTAGAAGAAGAAGATTTGAGGGAGCGAATCAAAAACTTCACAATGCCATTGGTTCACGACATCTCCACCAAGTCTCCATTAGTAATTGAACGCATGGAGAAGTTCAGATTGGACCTGGCGACATTCTTCCAGTACGAGGACTTTGAAAGAACTCACATGAATGACCCAACGTGTCAGGAGATCTGGAGAAAGTTACAACCTCTACCATATGAGAATGGCACAGTGTTGGAGGAAGCCGAAGAGGAGCTGATTGCTCTCATTACATCGTACAAGAAGCAGTTCGGTGAGGAGAATCCAGTGATTCCATTGCCAGAAGCTGATGACGAGGAGGAAGAGACTGGAGAGGAGAGAGAGGAAGCGACGGAGAGGTTTTTGAAGGATGTCGTGGATACTGTGGTCTTCAGAGAGTTGGCTGAACTGGTGAGTGTTTTTGTAAAGTTTGATGGGAGAAAAAAAGGGGGGGGGGGGGAATCAATAACTAGAAAGCCACTGTGTTGAAAGCGGGGGGAGGGGCGCCTGCACCTACAAATTGGAGCAAAGCAGGCGGCAGATTATCAGTGAAAATGCCTGTCTTTGAAAATGGAAATTGATGTCATTTTAGTGAATTTGAAGCAAGAATTACAAAATTTGAGACAAAATTGATACAAAACACCATAATACAGCGTTTTACATCAAAACTTGGCTGGCTGATTGGTTTTCTTTACCAAATTACATCACAACAACATACAAACATTAGAATTCTGCTAATTTTTCCAATTTTCGAACTCTGAAACATAAAAATCCTCTTCCAAATCACTATTCTAACAATTTTCTTTCAGCCAACCTACCCTCATCGAATCCCTCTCCACCATTCTCTTCACGTTGCTGCCAGCGAAGCCACATCATCTCCTCCGTACACCCCGGGCTCCCCGATTGAATAAGTGAACAACGTATTGTATTTATAGCTATCTCTCATAACTTATTACCTCTATAGACTCACAAGTATTCCCTTGTTCCCTACTATTAACTAATCCCATAGAAAATCTGATTGTGTCAGCTCTATGAACCTCAGGTGGTTATAATATTCTCGCATTTATTGGCATACCTCGTATAGTGTCTAAGTCGTCTTGTATCTCGATTGTTTTGTGTAATAATATAAAAATGTGAACTTGTTTTGAATGAATAATTAAAGGAAAACTAGTTTTTTCCAATATATTTTCAATACTTCCATCGACACTATGTAGTATCTACAAGTGCGTGCCATTCTTATTCAGCAAAAATGCAAATATGATCATTGAAACTCTGATAAGAGTCGTTTCCATGTCATACGACCGTCTCTCTCTCAAACAACTAAAAACTGTTTCAAATCAAGAGAAAATTTTATTGCATTTACTGGAATTGCGAGAACATGATATTGTTGATGTGCACGTTTCCGTCAAGGCTGAGGGCCTGAATTCCCTCGAACGGAAGTCGGTGTGGGAAGTCTCCGATGAGCACGCCGTTGGTGGTGACGTGGAAGTATCCCGGGTAGACGCGGATCTGCAGGTCGAATGGCTGGTCGTGGTGCAGCGGGTTGGAGTGCTTGATCTCGGTGCCCCAGGCGTTGGCGATCTTGGCGTTGAGCACGACGGCCTTCTCTCTCTCCCATCGGAAGTTGCAGTGGAGCGCGATGTCTCCTCCCAGGATGAGGTTGATGGCGAAGTCCCTGGAAATATATTATGTTGTTGAGGTCTTGGAGCGAGTTGGAGAGGTGAAGAAAGATGCAACTTACTTGTTCTTATGCTTCACAAGTCCATTAACGGAGATTTGGAGTCCAGAGCGCACTCCATATTGAAGAGCGTACGATCCTGGGACGGACTGCAACAATCGAAATAGTTATTGAGAAGTATTGCTAATCACTCACCGGGTTGAGAATTGGAGCAGCCATACTTCGATGAGAATCAACACAAAATGACACTACTTTCACTCTTCCCCCTCCTCTATTTGTACTTTTCGCTCCTTATCACCGCCACTTTCCAGCCCATCCTTCTCCAAACTTTAACAATCCACTAGCAGAAAAGTGACGAATACTCTTTTGTTTACGCACCGTTTTATGGCATTTGGCAGAGGATGACAAAGTTGCAATGGAATGTCTTGGAATGGATTTGAATAAAGTTGCATCCGGAAGTGTTTTGCAGTGTCCAGATAATAACTCAATCTTAATCTTATAATCACATTTTTCTTTGCAGTTTCAGTTTGACATATAACACATCTATTGCGTTTTTTCACGTGCTAACTTTTTCTAGTTGTGATGTGTCTGGAAAAAATTGTCAAAAAGCTGATAATTAGCAAGTGAATCATGCAAGTAACTGGAAAAACAAGTCAAATTTGCCGTTTGTTCGGGTAGATCAAAAAATGCTTTGAATTTGAGTCACTCCTCTACCTAACGTAAGACAAGTTAAGCCTAGGCGTGGGTGTAAAGCTTAAAAAAAGAAATAACGACCCGCAAAAAAGTTCATGCGCATGGTCATAAGCAGGGTAATTTGCAAAAAATCTGAAAATATTTCTGTTTTTTCTCGACTTTCTTCAGGTAGAATCCAAGAAAATTGTGTGTACCCAATCACCTCACTTTAAAAAGATTAGGCGATTACGCAAAAAGGACAGATCCAAACTACTAATCTCCCCTGGGTTGAACTCACGATTTCTACTATTGAAAACAAAGTTTTTAATCTTGTAGTCTATACTGCTTTGCTTATACCCATGTGTTATAAATAGTATCCAACCCCTTGAACTGAAAACTGGAATATGAAAAATTTGCGAACTCAAAACCCACTTCTTGATCTATGTTTTTCACCCAAACACATTCCCAGACACTTTTTTTCTAGCTTTTGTTGCTTTTTTATGATTGACACATTCCAATGGTCCCTTTCTCCCCCTTCCTCTCAGATTCCTTCCTCCAACGTCATTGACTTTTGATCGATGTCTTTTATTACACTGCCATGTTAATTGCACTGATAAAAAACGCATCACTTGACATTTCGGGCTCTTTTTTGGAGTGGAAGTCGTTGATGACAAATGAGCAGTGAGGAATTGGAAGGGGGTAAAAATAAATAAATGAATGGAACAATATAATATAAATCCCCATGTTGTTTTGTTTATTTTCTCAATTTGTGTTATTGAAAATGAAAAAAAAGCAATATGGAGAGTCAAACATTTCTTATTTTCTTTATAACATTCTGGAATCACCAGAATGTTGAGCTCTAAAACTAGGCACAACGGGTAGACCTGGGTAAAACAAAGAACCCGAAAAAATGGATAATCTGTGTTTCTTCAGGTCCCAGAGGGCTCACACAACAAAAGAACTTGTTTGAATTTGAAAACCATTTTGCTCAAAAGCGATTATCTCCTCAAATCTCTTTTCTTCTACCAACTCGTACTCTGTCTACACTTTCTCTTCAATTTGCTATTTTAGTCAGACTTAACGGCTTAAAATTAATTTAAAATTTAATTCAAATGCATTACTGACTCCTTATTTATCGCATTGTTTTTGAACCCCTCTTCTTCTAAAAAAAATTTCTCACTCCAAAAACTTTAGGCCTCATGACGTGACCACCTTAATTCCCTTCTCATTTTTCACTCATACTCGGATTGCCTATTCGCCTTCTTTTTCGTTTTTCCAATCAATCAAGACGAGGTGCTTGAATCAATCACTCTTTTTTTGGGAGGGTGAGGGGAGAGAAAATATAGGGGTCTCGTGGAACCACTCGGGTAATTGAGGGCGTTCTTGTTTTTCCTCTCCAGATAATTTTTTACGTTTTGATGACATCTCGTCAGAATTTATGAGGTAAGCTAAGCTTAACTATTCACAGATTCCGAAAACAGGCGGTCTGGGATTATGCTCACATTCAGTTTTCTGTGTTTTTTTTTTGGCTTGCTCTGTTTAGTCAGAGTCAAATGTGTTTATTCCATGTATTCCAAGGTCCGATAACACGTTCCAGATGGGATTGTGCAGCGTTTGATTTCCTAGGGCATCAAACATCTCAATTTAATCTATTGTAGTTTTTAATCTCAACTTTTCTCAAAGGTGAAGTTATGTAGAAAGGTGCATTTATTGAGGGCATAATCAGCAGCTCCAAAAATCTCGTATAAAAAACGGGGAATGCTGAGCACATAATGTTACTGATAGTTCTAGTTGAGTTTTGTAATAAAAGATCATTGAATACCAGAGAGAGTCGTGTAGTTCTCGTGGACAAGTGATGATTGGTTTTCAAGAGATCAGTTGTTGTTCACCTGGATTAAACTTTTCTAGATCTGATATAACCATTCTTTTGACCAAGCATTTTCCTATTGGATGTCAACCAAATTCGTGTAGTTCTCGTGGACAAAACGTCTTCAGTTGTCATTAAGATGAGCCTTGTCTTATTGGATATCAACTAAAGTTGTGTAGTTCTCGTGGACAAGATTTTGCTAGCACTTTTACAGAAACATCTCTATTGAATGCCGATTAAAATTGTGTAGATCTTGTAGACAATACTCTCCCAGATCTCTTATTGGATGTGAACCGAATTCGTGTAGTTCTCGTGGACAAAACTTCTTCAGTTGTCATTAAGATGAGCCTTCTCTTATTGGATATCAACCATATTTTTGTAGTTCTCGTGGACAATACTTTTTCAGCTTCCTTTTACCTATTCAAGTATTTCTTCTTTTATTGGATGTTAACCAAATTTGTGTAGTTCTCGTGGACAAGATTTTGCTAGTACTTCTACAGGAACATCTCTATTGAATGCCGATCAAAATTGTGTAGATCTTGTAGACAATACTCCCCCAGCAAGCCTCCTCCTATTGGATGTCCACCAAATTTGTGTAGTTCTCGTGGACGATCCACAATCCACAGACACATCCTTCTGTCTCGACTTGTGATTCACTGTCTGTGATAGAAACACTTCCTCAAAAAGGCATCCGGAACAAAGCCCCATCACATTTTCGATTTCGTCCCGGAACAATGACAAGTCCCCCTCCCACCAAAAGGCGGACACAGTGAGTCAAAAAGTTCCTCTCATGGGAACCATCATTTGATACTCACTCGACTCGAAATCAGCATTCATTTCTGTTTTTGAGCCGCAACTCATAATTTATTAGTGCCGCCGATCTCTAGTGCCTTTTGAGGCTTTATAAAAAGCGCCCCCAGTTTAAACTTCAAACTCCACGGATGTTTGAACGCTTGTCCTTATCAAGGGAAGCCCAGGTTTGACGCTGGGATTAGATACCCTTTTTTCCACTTGCTTCGTTTTTATTTGGTTGAAAATGAGTATCTGTCTAGTGGGTGTTTGACCAGGATGATGTTTGCGTTTCTGAAACCTAAACACAGAACTCATAAAAATCTTCTGAAAATTGGAAAATTGGAAAAAAGAAGAAATTCCTCGAATAAGATCTTCGTTCATTGTGGGCGGAGTGAACTCTTCTCTCCAGCTTCACTCAGGGCCCTTTTGATCTACCACTGAAGATTTCAACCGAAACCACAGAAATCTAGAAAAGATGACAACGTGTATGACATATTTGATTGAAGAACCGCCGTCGACCAGTTGTCATTGCTCACTTCCTCTCACTTTGTTCGACATGTAACATATCAACCAGTCTAGGGAGGAGAAAGTGTTTTACTTTGTTTTTCGCCATTTTTTGGCGGTCTTGGTGAGTGACAGGTTGAACATTTACCTGAATTATTTTTAGTCTTGATCTTCTTTTTTGTAGAATCTTTCATCTCTAGACAAGAGTTTAATTTTCCCCATTTTTTCTAAAATTCCACTTTCATCACTCACATTTTCAATTAATAATTGACCTCTCATCCGTCATAATTAACTTCATTTTTTTCAGTTCAATAATTTTCGCACTTAATGTTGCGTTTCTCGGAACTCCCCTTATTTCATTTTTATTTTTTTCACGAACCGAGTGCAGAAAAAAGAAACAAAAAAGGAGCAGGGAGGTCAAATATCCTGGTTTCCTGTAGCTGAGTGTGTGTTGCTCAAAGGTTAATGTCATCTTTGTAGCTTGTTTTTTAGCCTATGATGATTAGGCGTCTGAAATTGAGACGATGATCGTGAAAATTGAGGAAGAGAATGTTGTTTGGTGCTTCTGTCACTGAACATTGTGTAGTCAGAGTTGTCTCATTAAATGACGTGGAAACGTATTGTTCATAGCTCTCCACTGGGTTTTGAAGTTTCTTTGAAACACAATAATTTGAAGAACACCTTTGTCTACTATCAGTGAGCCTGTCTGCTATACGGAGCAGTGTCTGATGTTACTTTTTACAGTGTTAAACTGAAAATTGAAAGTAGTAGCTGAAAAGGTGTAGTGGAGAGCTATTTAGGATGAGAAACATTCAACTTCAAGTTTGCTCTCTCATTTTCCCTATTTTTTCAGGATCAAACTACGATTAAGCTCACACGTAGTCTTGTGGGACATTAGGATCTAATACAAGTGTGTTTTATGCTTATATACTAGACCAATAAGGTCGTACCGTATTCTGATCTAATTCATACAAATTTTGAAGAGTGAAACCAACAAGACCCTTTCCAGGAAAGTACTATAAGCTAGGAAGCACCTGTAAATTGTACTATAGGTGTGTTTTTCAACGTTCTTGTAATAGGAATTATTTTAGCTGCCTAGATCACTACCAATGCTGACAAAAACAAACTCAACATAAAGATTCTTATGCAGAAGCCATTCCAACTATATTTCTACCTATTTCTAGAACAGTTTATCTTATAAACCATCAAATTGTAAATTCTGACAAGCCTCTCCCTCCGTTCTCTATTTCCCAGGCCATTCCCACCGTCCTCACACTTCACATCATACATTTTTCAGTTGTATTCCTATTCCACCCAAATTTTCTCGCGTTTCCTTCTCTTTTTCTGATCGTTGCGTTCTCTTTCCAATATCAATGAGTGCCTCCTCCCCCCAAAAAAATAATGCCGTGTTTCTAAAAAACCTTCCTTAAGGTCTCCTCAGACTCGCCTTCTAAATCACTTTTGCCTGCTGCTCTTGCTTGACTTCCGCTCCTCTCCACGGATTTTTCTGCGTGTGTTTTTTCGGGTGGGGCGCTCCTTGTGAGAGTTGCCTCCAAATGTCACATATGAAAGTTTTTGGGTATGTGTGTGGGGGGTGCTTCCAAAAAAGAGACATTCCCGAATTTTGTGGTTGGGATGTTCGAAGGCGTCGTCGAAATCTCAAAACAAACAAAAAACCGCCTCTGACTTTTGACTCTGACTTCATAACTCTTCTAACCTTGACGTCTTCTGCTTCTTCTTCTTCTATTCAGAGTTATTTTGCTCGTCCCAACCTTTGTATCCGAACTTCCTTATTCTCCAACAGTTTTCATCTAGTTAAACTTCACCCGATCAGTCAAGAAAAAGAAAAGCAGTAGTAAAAAAAGGTTCCAAGTTGAAAGATGACACTTGAGCCATTCCTCATCATATCTCTCCTAAAATAAGAACGCGATGAGAAGGCGTTGAGAGCTTCTGCTTCTGATTCACCGCTAACTTCTCATTTTTCAGACATTCCCTGTTCTCCTTTCTCCGCGCTTACTAATTTGAAGATACGTGTCATTTTCTGCTCGACTTTGTTATTTTTTTGTTTTTTTCTGTTCACTTGATTTTTGTTCTGTTATACTGTGTGTCTGAACAATTACGAGCTTTTCAACCATGAAAATTGAAAATTCAAAAAAAGTTAGTCTCTAAAAGTCCATGGCTTTATTTTTATCACTTTATCACTTGAAATTGTGCCATTTTTCACTGCTGACTTGCAAATTCTCACGTTTTTCGACACTTTATGATTCAGATGCCAGAGCATAATCGTGTTAGGCGATTCCTCAGGGTGGGCTAAAGTGCAGTCCAATCAAAGAATCACCAGAGTAGACAGACAACTCTAAAATGATTCGAGGAAAGCTAACGGCTTCCTGGAATGTATGAAAAAGTGGACAAACTACCGTATTTTCGTTGAAAATCGCTTCGTTGTTCACGTATTTTCAGGTAACAATAGATCAGGGTTTTCCCCCTACCTCCATCCCATTTTCCCCAGTTTTTTTGTCTTTTTCCCACTTTTTCCACACCTTCAAGATGAACTGCACTTGTGTTTTCGCTTGACTCTTTCCCATCAAACTCTAGTTTATTTTCCAACGAACACTCAATGTTAATGAGGGTGGATAATCCATTTCTTTTATATTTGAAGGGCTCAAAAGTGACGATATCTTTGTAGGGTTTTGTGTCTCAACATTCTTCTGACCGCGCCGGAAATATTTTTTGATTCTGCTAAAAAATGCGACTTCCCGAAAAAACGAATTTCTCATCTTCGAAAAAGGAGCGATTTGCAGAAATGAGATGCAACCGTTTGAAATTTTAAATTCATTCTCTCTTTCAAATGTCTCTATTGTCGCAAAAAGATTGACATTGAGATTTTCTTTCGGTTCCTTGTCTAGTAGATCATAATTGTAGAGTCTTCTGGTAGATCAATAATTGTTCAAATTTTGCCCTGAGAGCTAGAAGCACCCAAGTTGCTTTATAAAAACAATGACGCTGTTTACTTGACTACTTTTCCAATTCCCTATTACTTTTCTCACATCCATTAGATACTCAAATACTTCCAATTTTTGACCTACAACCAGAGCTCATATCATCTTCATTTGAATCATATAGGTAAGTACTTTTGTGAATTATTCATCACCTGTTTAAAAATGAAAATTTTTTGGAAAAGAGCTGAAAACACTCAAAAAATTCTTTAACAAAGGGTTTGTTCTGGAACAAAGAAGATTGGTAAGTTCTGAAAATGAGCAAAAGGTAAGGTTAAACAAAGATAGAAACTTTATTATGATTACTACAAGAACTATTAAGTGTTTAATTCAAAACTAAATTGATACGCTCTTCATAATTGTCCTGAACTCAAAAAATTTCACTTTTCCTGGAGATATCACTGCTATTTTTCACTGTTAGCATCATTTCTTCCAATCCGTGTAAGTATCAAAAAGATTTTATATAGATCTAACTACTTTTCAACCCCTTTCCTCCCTCTATACCTTCTCATCCGGATGATCATACAAAAAATTCCCTCACTTTTCACTTTTAGCTCATATTTCTACCTCAACAAGCAAAACAAACTTTTCCGTGCTTTTTCCTGTATTCAAAAGCTCAGAACCTTTGTACTTGTGACAGGAAAAAATAACCTTTTTCCACCTCAACACCCTCAATTTTCGGTCTTTCTTCCAAAATACCCACGCATGTTCCTAAAAAATTTTTATAGAGAGCTAAAGTCAAAGTCAAAGTCAAAGTTCAGAAGGTTACAACCTAGACAAACAATGAAAACGTTTTTATCACCTCCAGATCTTGGTTAATTAAAGTGGTAGTTTTTGGGGCAAACATCAGGCGGAGAGTGAAACTTTTCTTTATTTTTTACTTCTCTGGTTAAAGTGTCTAATGAATATTGAGATTGCTTCAGGGATTCTCCAAAAAACTAAAACTAATGAAAATCACGTAATCCTGATCTTCCGAACTTTTTCTTTCATCTGGAATGGATGCAATCTGAAATGACGCGAAGATTTATAAAAAAAATTCCTTGAAACTCCCCGTGCACACGACCTCAAAATAGCAGCCACTTTCAGTTTCCCACGGTCTCCACTCCGTCACAATTTCATTGCCTATACACCAATCCCACTTACTTCCGGTTTTTGTATACACAAAACAATTTGAACTTAATTCTTTGAGTTTTGATATTAATTGTCCACATCCGTGTTGATTTCATATTTTCTCTTTTCTCTCACAAAGATCGTGAACTTGAGACGAAACGTGTGCGGAAGCGCATGTACATCCAATTTATGTCTAAATTAAGGATATCCGTCATCACCTCCCACCTCCTACATTTTTGTTGTTCGCTAGTTGCTTTATGTTCTCACCAATGAGAAAAAATGAGTACAAACAAGAATCACAAAATGAAATGGAAAAAAAAATGTTGCCATTCCTATTGAAATTCAGTTTTTGATAGAGTTTGTGAATAGGAAAACGTTCATAAAGTGTGTCTAGACTCGTGTAGACGTCATTTCACAGTATGGAATAGTTTAGGACTATATAAAGTGTGAAAGTTTGTGCAGCACTTGCTAACCTAATAGCTAGACCAAAATGTTCTTTTTTCTCTTGACTCCATCATTTTCAGCTCAATTTCTTCTTCCTCTCCTCTTCTCTTGTTTCATTAATTCCTTCTGCCCTTCCACCTAATGGAAATTTGCTACACTTGTTATTTTCTCCCATTTTCAGAGAACATCACCACCCCCCATCAACATCGAACCGTACCCCACCACTACTCTAACCATGGAGGTGAGTTGCGCTTTTCATGCGGGAAAAAAAGGGAGGAAAGAGAAAAGAGAGGGGGGTAATCGAGTTCTATGATGAAGTCATTTGGGTACCTTCCTCGTCTGGGTAAACAACACTAAATGCCATGGGGGAAAAGGAATTTTGCTTTTTTGTTCATCTTCTCCCAGAAAAAGGAGGAATGGTAGATAGTGCATCTCGAAAAAAACGAATCATGGGGAGAAAAAGAAGCCGTCAACACCAGGGATTCGTTCCTTCGTTTTTCGTTTTCGGGGCGTCCATAGCACTTCATCAATTCTCCCCTATGATCATTGACACCTTGAAAAACATCTAAAATAATCTTCAGCGTTCTTTAAAAGAGACAAATTGTCATGATACGTCAGATCATTGGTCGGGGCGGTGTTGGTCCTCGAAAAATAGTTATAGCTTTTCCGTTTTTTTCCATTTTCAGCCCTGTGCACCAAGCCTCGAGCCTCGAGCCGAGTGTACCAAGCCCCCATTTTAATTCGCTACATCGACACCCTCTCCCGGATGTAGAAGTTGAAGTTGAAGTAGGAGTAGAAGGCGCTTAATGACGCCGTGGACTTCACATGTCATTAGACCTTTTACGCAACTCCTACTTACGGACCATTGAGAGCTAGGCATTGGGAAAGGCATCCGATTCACCATGTGAATCACCTTTTTCTCCACGGCTGGAAATATTTCCGCTTGGGCCCCCTTTCTAACTCTCCCCTTCTCTAACTGCTTATTTATAAGGGAGGTGGGTAGAAGAATAGGAGGAGAATGAGGCCTCTGTTCCAGATGACGAGAACCTCTTTTTCTCATTGGGATTTGATCTATTTTGAATTGTAGTTTGTAGTTTTTTCTTCTGTAGCACAAAACATACAACTCTCTAGTTTTCTAAACTCTGACAAGTAATGTGTTTTTGGTTAGGCTTTGAGAATTTTCTATAAATTTAGTCACTAATAGTTTCGACGTCGCTGATTCTGAATCTGAAGTCAGAATTTCTGTAATTGATCTCATTTTTGAGAAAAGATGTGTCAAAGCCATTTTCAGTGCTATTTCCCTCCATGTTTTCACGTGTTTACGTGTCGACATTTTTGATAATTACGATATAGTGGAGAAAATAGCACTGAAAATGGCTTTGACACATCTTTTCTCATAAATGAGATCAATTACAAAAATTCTGACTTCAGATTCAGAATCAGCGACGTCGAAACTATCAGTGACCAAGTTTATAGAAAATTCTCAAAGCCTAACCAAAAACACATTACTTTTGAGTGACCTGTGTTTTGTTGGAATGGGTTTCAAACCACACTGTGCTTTATCCACCTCGAATTAGGTATGTATGACTTAAGTGCGCCCACGTTTTGTTTTCAGGAGAAATTTACTTGCTCTCAACAAAAACTTGTTATTTTGTAATACACCTCCAATTTACTCTGCTCCCCTGACATTCCCTGTTTCGTTTATCAAGTCTGCCCCCCTTCCCCCCTTCCCCCTGACTACAGAAGACGCGAAATTAATATACTCCCCCCAAAAAAATAAATAAAACGGCGGACCGAAAAAACGGGGGGAAATGAGAACGTTGAAACCGAATTTCGAGTCGTATTTTGGTCAGGTCTTTATCCGGAAAAATTGCCTTTTCACTATTCCCCTTTTCTTCTTTTTCTGGACTAGAAATGAATCATTATAATAAATTAGGCCAACTAGGAGTGAGTTAATGTTCAAACCTCAAATTTCTCAATGACGGCCTAACGAATCACCCGAGTATTTTTTTTTCATTTTTTATATTGTTATTATTATTATTATGATTCTGACATTTGTTCAGATTCAGACAGGATCATTGTTGTGTATAAATTAGCCCCATTCCTAGAAGAGTGTAGTAGTACAAACAATCTCCGCTGTACACAATCAGTTTTTGCTCTTTGGTGTGTTTGAGTAGCATCCGACGCACATTGGGATATGAAAGATTTATACTAAATTCTTAAAACTTACTGCGGTGCATGGAGAATTTCAGTGAAATTCTTGCAAAAACTTTTTGCCTACGCATTCATCATTCTCAATTTCACGGCGTCTAATTACCCCCCTGGCTTCTCATTTTCCATGTTTTCCGAGTAATTCATGATCGGGATTAGGACAGAACCGAATCCGCAACCTTTGGACACATATTCCATGCATATTTCATTAATATTTCACTGTAATGCATTTCCGTCCGCCTTCGCTTTTGTGTCGGCGTTATTTGTCCATGATTCCTTCTTTTTTTATTGAAATTTACAAACTAGACTGACTAGGAAGAATAGACATGGAAGCACCTGATAGATGTTTGAATTTCTTTGACCTACCAAGTGGCTGTACTACGCGGAAATAGCTAACCATGTGATTTTTAACTGGAATGTCTAGAAATCGCCTCAAAAATTGCATGTTTGCCGCTTGTACCTGTCTAATTCCCCCTCTCCACCTCCTCCGAATCCGCCCCTGAAGACGTGAGATTTGTGATGAGTGGACATGATTTCTTGAATTCTTAAAGCTCACTCTCTTTTCAGTATCATTTTCTTCACTGTAAACTAAAGTACCTCCTCCCCCACCCTCCACCCCCAAAAAAGAAGGAGGAAGGATCAAAAACCAGTAAGATAGCGTGAGACCTTCTTCGACGTCTCAAGAGCATCCATTTAGCCAGAACCCTAGTGAAAACACTAGGAAAACAAAAAATCGAGAGGTGGGAGGTGGGGGGTGTTTTTGACAGGTTGCTCCTCCTTCGTCTTTCCCGGAAAGGAGTTAGTAGTCGCACTTTCAGTGTGATTTATTATATTTTTTGGGTCCTCGTTTTTTTTTGAATATTTCCAGGTCAAAAAGCGGCGTGAATTATTCAATAATGTTGGGGCGGTCGTAGTGAGCTAAATATCAATAATAATAGAACGTATAATTCCAGGAAATCCAATGGTGGATTTCGGAAATTGTTCCGCCTACTCGTCTGCAAGTGCGTTGAACATTTGAAAAGTTGTCGTTTAGATGGGGAGAAAAACACTTATCCGCTGGCGTGTCACTAGTGCAAAAGGCCAAATGCGCGAAAAATTGTTCAAGAATTTATTCAGAAAAGGTTCTTCTAGACTGAATGATTCTCCGATATTTTAGAACGTTTGAGTAATCTGTTACTTACCCCCCTGTCTAACATCAATTCCAAAATAGCCTAGAATCACAAAAGATTCAGAGAATCATCACACTACTAATTACTCCAGACTGAACTGCGTCAGCAGTGATTTCCCCGCCAATTCCCCAATTCCCAAAACCATACAAGACACGAATCCTTTGCCCATTTCCGGATATCCCCCCCCCCCCCCCTTCCTCATGTTCCTTGGCGAGAAATGTCATACTATTCCCAGAGCTTCCGGGGCTTCCTAATAGCAACTTTTTACATCACATCCGGTCAGACTCTCCAACATCTTCCCTTTTCTTATGCACTCCTCAAATATAGCAAAAAGACACTGTTCATGAAATGTGATATGTGTAACTGAAACATGCTCTGACGCACCCCCACTATTTTGCAGCTCTTCACGTCTTCTCTTGCCTCCAACGATGGTGCCATCAGATGCGGCCGCCCCGCTGCCCGCCACCTTCATTGACGTCCTTTTTGAGTGGACCCTCGCTTTTATTCAGATGTTGTCGCATTTGTTGAACGGATATCTCACCGCGTTCTTCGTTTTTACGGGTTTGTTCCTTTCTTTTTTCTTTCTCTTTCAAATAACTATTCTTCAGGAATTGCACTCAACCTTTTGTCCGTATTCATATTCTTAAGAAAGGAACGTGCTGGAACGCCTGCTATTCAGTATTATTTGGTAAGAACTTGAACTTCCATAGAACATGAGACAATCTTCATTAGCGAAAGTGTATGCAATCCCGGAAGCTATAGGAAAAAAGAAAGACGTGAGATGCTGAAAAATGGAATATGAGAAAAGAGTACTTGCGTTAATTGGATGAGTAAACTAGACAATAAGTCTAAAAAAAACTTCAAACTATCATAAAACTTATTCCAGGTCACTTTGACCCTCTGGCAAACCGCCCTGCTTGCCAACGCCTTCCTCCTCTACTCCTTCCCGAACCTCTGGTGGGGGCACCTGGTATCCCAAGGCACCTACGTCTACCTCTACCCCTATGTGTACACCTTTGCCAACACCACGCACACCGGATCCGTATGGATTGTTTTGACGCTCACCATCGACCGCTACTTGGCGTTGTGCCAGCCTCTCAAGCATCGTGCCATTGGGAAGAAACGGTGCGTGAAATTTAGGAAATTGATGGGGGATATTAAATCAATGCGGTTTAGGCGAGTGCGACGGCTCATGATTGTCGTGTCCTTCATGGCTGTGATGTTCTCAATTCCCCGGTTCTTCGAAGTTCATGTGATTCTACTATGCGATCCTCATCCGCCATACTGCGTTGCTACAATTGATCGCACTGAACTTTTCGATGTAAGTTGCCACACCAAACTTTAATGACATGTTTTTACAGAACCGTCTATACTGGACCATCTACCATGTGATTTTGGCGATGATCTTTGTCACATTGCTCCCCTGCCTAATCCTTTTCGCATTAACCCTGCGAATCTCTATTGGTAAGAAAAGAAATGATAATCTGATATCAAATTATCAATTCTGCAATGTTTTATCTTTAGCACTCCGCTCTGCGATTGCCAAACGAAAGTCGCTTTGTGCTCCCAACTCGGAGCTGGATACACGGTGTAAATCTATAAAGTCTTCACGGTATAACTCATCAAGGTTAGTAATTTTATTTTCACTGGAATGTTTCAAAGCTGCAAAACAAAACCTTTTAGAAAAGACCACAAATCAAACATAATGTTGGTATTGGTAATCGCGAAATTCTTGGTCTCCGACATATTGCCCACGGTCATTGATGTTCTCGAGCATGTAAGTGATAAACATACCCAGCCTACTCAATGAACCATTTTCATAGGTTGTCGGCCAATCCGCCTTCATGCGATCACCGCTGGCGTCGCTGTTCGTCGACATCTCCAATTTCCTGATCGTGCTCAATTGCTCGTCCAACTTTTGGGTCTTCTTTGTGTGGGGTAAACGTTTCCGGAGGTCGTGTCGGAAATGCATCAAGTCGACGCAAATTGGAGCATGCATTTATGACATGGCGAGGTGGAACACCGACTCGGTGGGTATCTTTGGGATGGTTTTGAATGGTACAATAGGGGAAAGGGATAAAGACTTTTATATCATAACTAGCCAAGAGCTCGCTGAGCACATTCATGGAATCAGCTTTTGAGAAATGCTCCGAAGAGCCGAGATACGGGAGCATTTTGCAAAATTTGATTCTATGAACTTGCTTTGCAAGTTCTCGGCTACCTATAGTATAAATTTGGTGACCCTATTGCCAATTTCAAGACAGTTTTGAGAACCTTTCCTTATGATGAAACCCTTCTTATCTCTTTATCATCCAACATCTCTTGTCCTCGTGAACTACACAGAGTGACATTAAGTAATACTGATAGATGATAAGAAATCAGCAAACCAGCAAACCAGGAAACGTTTCTGATTCCGGAAATGATTCATTAGTACTAATTGCAAAATCACCATCTACTAACAAGTTCCGGATCTCAATTTCATAGTTTGAACATCATCAAAATGACTCAACTCTGACATTTACCCTTCTTACAATCGTATCTTCCAGGAAGTATCCCTGTGCGGCGCCCCATCCTCCTTTACCACTGTCAACGTCACCAAAGCATACGGTAGCACCGAGAGGTCGTTCCGCTTCAACAACAACAGCAAACGAGGGATGGAGTTGGTGGTATCCAGGACCGAAGAGATGTCCTCCAATCCTATGTAGAACTTTTTTTTGAATATTGGTATCTTTGATCTCCTGCTTTGCTTGTATTAATCACTTTGCTATTAGCTACTCATTTCTTTTTTTTTCCTTTTAGATTCTGTATTTGTATTCAAAAGATTATAACGAGTTGTTTCTGTACTGTTCAGAGTTTCGAATTTTCAAAGTTTCACATTGTCAAATTTCCTTCTATATATATATGTACTGAAAACCAGTGTTTTTCTTTTTTCTTCACGTCCTATGCCCCTTTCAGTGTTCCCCAATTTGCCAACGATTTTGATTTGCATACTTGTTCCCTCTTCCCCCCTTTTTTCTCTCAATTCGCTTTTCTTTTTGAAGAGAAAAGTGGAGAAAAAGAGCCCAGAGCTTTTTTCACTATGGAAATGTCTCGGAAATAAATAATAACATAAAAATGAAAAATGGGAAGTTTTGGTGTCACCGGGCAACCATCGGGGGAGAGGAGGAATTCGGAGCACGGAGGAAAAATTTTGCATTCTTTGAGAGCAAACTCTTGTTCTTCACATTCGAAATCTCCAACATGTCTGTAAAAGACCTTCTCAAAATCTACCTCATCACATTTTTGATCGTAGGTAAGTGATCATCAATGACGTCTGTTAGAGCCTCTCTATGACGTTGAACACTCTGTTCACCACTCAACAAATTGCTCACTGAAACTGACGTCACCATTCACTTCCATTTTCCAGTTTCCTACCAGCAAGTTCAAATAAAATGCTACGACTGTGTGACGCCGTTGGGAATCGAGGATGCCACCGAGTACTGCAACGCGAGTTTGTACTGTAAAGGAGTGTACTGCACCAAGGGGCCTGATGCCATGTCGAATGGGATCTATCATGGGTGTAATGATAATCCGCCATTGGATAAGGCGGGAGCAAGTGAGTAAAGGGGTAGTAAAGGGGGGGGGGGGTCGTAGATTGGTTTAAGACGGTGAGAAGGGGTAGATGGTTTGAAGGGTTAAGATGTTGGTATATATAGTGAAAATGGCTTTATTGGATGGTGTAGAAATGATTTATCTTAAGAATACGGTGTTAAACTGACTACGAACATGCAAAAGTTATAGAAACTTTACTAGAAACATAAATTCTTGTATAATGGTTATGGAATCTCATTGATTCCTGATCCAAAGTAGTTCTGGTCATTGCCTCCTGTCAAATACAGAATCTCATCAGCTTCTCAACATTCTACTCTAACTCAAATCAAAATTGAACCAAATGTATATTAAAAACAAAGTTCGAAGTCGAATCAATGATTCAACTACCAGAAAACACATTAAAATTCTTCTTTAATGTCTCAATTTGATTTTGATCTACAAACCCCTGTTTCAAACCCTCTTCCACTCAAAATTAGCCACTTTCCTTTCAGCTACAGTACCACCTAACCCCCCCCCCCCCCATCAACTTCCAGTGTACTTTCCCATGAGCTATACAAAACACTACCGCCCCTAATCATCTATTACAGCCTGCAAGCAAGTGGAGAACTCAATGGGAACGCACTCCAACTGCTACTGTAAGAACATTGACTTCTGCAACTCTTCCCCCATTCCCTGGACGCGTACCAACTTCAAAATCATCATGCTCGTCGTGCTTCTCGCCTATATATTCTTCTTCTTGAGATAAATGTGTTTGAGCCCTTGTTGTTCAATGAGTTTTTGAGATTTCGAATCGTAAAAGGAAATAAAGAGGGGGGAAGTGACAGTTTTGATGAGGGAACGAAAATAAGGAAGGAAAAAAAACTGTTTGCAGTGTGTGTGTCGCTCGATATTTCTTAAGGATCAAAGGAGACGGTTTCTCTAGAGCCTCTAAAATCTCTATATGTTTACACGTCACTCAAAAATGTTGAACTGTCACACTATTTTCCACCACCCCTCGGCCGCTCGGCCTCTTATCGGGTTTTTCGAAGAAATACCTTTTAGAGTTTTCAAAACTCCTTTTCTTTTCTTTTTCTTCCCCCTTTTTCACTTTTTCACGCCCTGCTCCACTTTTCTCCACTTTCGCCCCCAAATTTTTTCCATGTTTCCCATTGTAATTGAAGTGACCAAAACCATTGTGTCGTTTTTCAATAGCTGCTCCCCCCAGCATATAATTGTCCTTCACACGTACTTCATGTTCGTACAACTAGCTAAAAGGCCAACAGTTAATATTTGTCGACCGATAATCTGTGTGAATTTTGCAATAGGAACTGGTTGCAAGCACAAAGAACTTTGTGCGGGGTGCCTTTCTTGTGCTTGTAAAACGTTTCACTTGCGAGGCGGTTTGGATATTTGCCCCAAATTTTGCACATCCTGTATTGTTGGTCAACTGTGCTGTGTTATCAATTTGTGTGTCATCGGTGCTAGTTTGTTTTAGTCAATACTGCTGTGTTATCAATATGAGCTAGCTAATTTGAAATGATGGAGGAAGTGAGAAAAACTGTGGTGCTTTGAGTGAGATCCGTGTTGCGGACAATTTTGGGAGTATTAAGAAGGGGAAAGTAGTGTTTTGAGTAAGAAAGTTGATAAAAGTTGTGTTATACAAATGTAACTGGTTGTAAAGAGTTCACAAGACTGTCAATCAAAAGGTTAGCGTCTATTGCCTACTTTCTAAGTGTTTAAGATCCCTAACTGATTAGTAAACAGTACTTTGCTTTACTTATTGGCAACTAAAACACATTAGGTATTTGAAAAATTGAATGTAACACCTTTTTCCATGAAAGAATCTTAAAATTAAAAGTTCCCACTCATTTTTACTGCAAGTATGCTGTACTGTACTTAATAAACCTAGGAACCACATGTTTATCTGTGTTTTTCACTATAAGAACTATGTATAAGTTGCAAAAAATAGCGTTTCATAGGTTCCACTGCATTCTGCTGAGTGGCGAACTCACAAACCTTTAGAGGCTTTATTCTAATGTCTTTTTACCTGTTTTCACCCATTTTTCAAAATTTTTGCGTCTCTTTCCTGTACACACCATTTCTATCTTACAAAAACCTAATTTTTATGATGCTCCCCATGTTCAGCTGGGCCATGTACTCACATAACCTTTCGGGTTTTATTCTCATGTCCTTTTAGTTGTTTTTGTAAGCTTGTGCGTCTTTTTACTGTAAACACCATATGTATAGTACAAAACATATATTATTATGATGCTCCGTAGGCTTCATTCTCATGCCCTTTTGGTGTTTTTTGTGAGTAATAACATTTTTATGATCTCCATCCAGCTGCTTTCATTAGTACCAGTTCTCCTCTGAAAATTACGCAATTTTCAACTCTAACCCCATGCCAAACTTTAAACTTCTCAACCCAATTACCCTCTGACTCAGCACTTGCACCTAATCGTCTCATCGTCCCCAAACATCTATCAATTACACGACAGGCGGTGTCGCACCCCTCTCCCCGCATCCTCCTCAAGCATATGGACGTCTTTCCTGTCGTTTATCCACCTCCCCCAAGTGCTCGCGCGCATAGAAGGTCGTCCAGCCATCACAGATAGAGCGAGAGAAAAGGTCAATCCAAACCGTCACATTATGCTGGGGGAGAAGGGTGGTCATCCACTTGGCAAACAGCCAACCGGCCTTTCCCCCCGTCTTGTGTGTTGGGCCGTCTCTCCGCCGCCTATCCAGTCGTGTCTGCGTCTCTCTTCGTGTTCCTCCTTCGCCTACTTGGTGCCCTGTTCGCACCAATTTTTTGAACTTATTTGGCGATTTATCATTTATCATTTTTAAGTGAAAATCTCTAAAGATCTGATAGAAACTTTTGAAAAATGAGAGACGAAAAGCCTCATTCAATGATTTTTTAATGACATTACACTTTTCTCGCATTGTTTTTTGTTTCTGTTTTTCTTTCCCATCTTTCTCAATTCTTCATTTTGATTAATTTCCAACCATCAAACTTTCACTTTTCCAGCAAAAATTCTGGAGTCTCGTCGCCGCGGGATCTCATCAGAATCGGGCAGCAATGCCGCTAGCTGACATCAACACCTCGCTGCCCGCCGTCGCCGGACTCGATCCCGTCGAGTTCCTACTCACGCTCGCCGTGTTCGTCGTCATGATTGCCATGTTCACGATGTGCACCTGTTGCGGAAATGAGAAACATAACAGGTAAATTAGAGGGTTTTGGGGGAGTTAAATGAGGGGGTAGGGAGGGTGAGAATCTTTTGTTCCATGAATTTTGAACAGAAAAGGGTAGAAACGTCAAGAAAAATGAGTTGATTGTGAGGAAAATACTATCTTTTAGATGAAGTATCATCCTGGAAACTTGTCACTGAAAAAACTATTAAAAACACTGAAAAATAGGTTTTTTTTTGTCAAAAAACCACCTTGAAACATGAAAAATCCAATAGAATATATCAAATCAAAGCTGTTTTCCATTCAAAAACTCTTCTAAACCAACAAAACTTTAACTTTTCAGAGATTTGAAAGACGAAGCTGATTACGGCGTAGTCACCGTCAGTGGCAACCCTCAAAACCTCACCAAATCCACCGCCCATATCAACTTCCGTCCGAACCCCACCAAAGGCCCCCATGAGCGCCACTCCCAGCCCGCCACTAACATGGTAAGTCGCTTCAAGGCCCCCTTCCCCCAAAAAAGGCGCAATTAAATATCCATCAATTTTAGCTTCAAAACATGCTGACCTTCAATCGTCAATCGGCGCCCGGAAGAGCGCTTCCCAAATTGCCGGCCGATTTGTATACGGCGATCGACAAAAAAGCCAAACGGGGTGGCGCGGTGACCGCCGCCGGTGTCGACGACATTCGATTTGTCGATGAGACGGTGAATCCCATGTATGAGTGCATCGACGCGGAAACCGACTCGTTCGTCGATCCGCTTTACTCGAAAGTGAGACAAAAATTCGACATGAAATCAGTAGAACAATAATGATTTTAGGTCGGCGACGTCCCAGGAACTTCCGCTGCCCGTGACAGGAAGTACGACTACCCAATATTCTCCGGACGGCAAAAGCGACCACAAGAAGACACCGTCTACCAAAGCGCTTCTCAAATCTATGCTCCCAACTCTGAAGACCCATACAGTTCCATCACATCCGGGCGGAATCAAAATCAAGACGACGGGGATAACAGCAGCGCCTATGATCCAGGCTATGCAAAAGTAAATCTTAACGTCAAAGCCAAGGAAGACAAGAAGAAGGACAAGATCGAGAAAACCGAGCGGGAACTTGATCTGCTCTACTCCAAGATCCGTCGGAATGACTCCAACTATCGGGATGGGTCCCAGCCGGGTCCGTCGAATCGGCCAGAGCCAATTCTTCCAACCTACCCGATTGCGGATCCGGTGCCGCCGCCAAGTGTGCCGTTTGACGAGCAGTCGGCGGTGTCGAGCAGGGAACCATCGTACCGGTATATCACGATGAGGGAGAATGCGGATGTGGTGAGAGAAAGGTTGAGGCAGCAGGGACAGTTGGATCAGCCAAGGAGAGAGCATTACTATTCGACAATTGGAAATGAGTACGAGACGGTGAGTGTTTGATTTTGGTTTTTATGAAAATTTGATGGATTAGGTTCTAGAATCCGTGAAAAAGGAGAGAAGCAACTAAATTCGAAA
Organism: Caenorhabditis imperialis; assembly: GCA_963572205.1. Classification (NCBI taxonomy): domain Eukaryota; kingdom Metazoa; phylum Nematoda; class Chromadorea; order Rhabditida; family Rhabditidae; genus Caenorhabditis; species Caenorhabditis imperialis. The sequence continues at coordinate 2,326,854 of OY751544.1, read as the reverse complement.
TGTTAATAGTGAACATCAACAAAATCAGGCACTTTCTAGGTCAGTATCAACTGAATCCACCTGAACTACATTGCATCTTTGAGAAAACGAGCCAATTTTGTTAAAAACCACACTTTTCCACCATTAAAACATGAAGCACACACTCCTATACCTCAATTTTCCCAGATCGCCAACGGCTCAATCTCCCAGAACCCTCAAACTCCCATCACCATTGACACTGGCCGAGCTCCTCTCGCCAACATCTCCACCAGCTCCATCCTAGACGCCCCACCGCCACCCACATCCCCAATACCCGGTCGTAGTCGCCCTGTCTCCTACATCGACCCCTATGGCACCGTCGCCATACCACCGCCACCAGATCTCCGGTGCTCTCCAGTCCCACCGCGTCCTCCCGGTGAGGAACCGCACGTGTTCTCCATCTCGCACGCCTCGTCGTCGGGCCTTCCTCGAGTGTCGTACTCGATTGATTGTAAGTTTGAAAAGTCGGGGTCAAGTGAGCGAATTACCACATTTCCAGGCAATGACGCGTACACGTTGCCGACAACGGCGAACCGCACCTCGTTTCGAAGTATGGAGACGTTGTTAGGGAAGAGGACTGTGGAGGAGAAGGAGACGATTGTGGAACAGAGATCTACTTTTGCGTGAGTGGTTAAACTGGTTGAAATTATCAGTTATGGAAAAAGGGGACTGAAGTAGAAAGATAGTAGAGGTCATTAAACGTACCTGACTGTTTTGAATAGTCAGGATTAATGTGGATTCTTGAAAGGTGGTCCGTTAAAATGGCTCATGTCTTCCAGAACCGGCGTTCCAGTGCACCAACCGCCCACTGACATGATGAGTCGAAGTATGGACTCCCGAGAAGCTCGATCAGCAGTCCATCAGGTGCCAATCCGACGCTTGGATAGAAATTACGACGGCGGAGGGCCCAGCGTCGATGTGATCATCTCTGGGCGACGGTATCGTGCCGGACAGGGTGTTGTCGAGGAGCCAGAACCAGCTAAAGTGGAAGCAGAAGATGTTCCAGGAACTAGCACTTCTGATGTGAGTCCTCCTTTCTAAGCGTCTGAGATCATCCATATCTTTCAGAAGCCACCAAGTCGCACAAAAAGCTCCAGCGACAAGGAAGACGACGAGCCCAGCAAGTCGAATCGTTCTGCCAGAAACAAAAAGGGATGGAAGGACGAATCGGAAGAAGAACGCGTACAACGCCTCGGTACCATCTACACTGCAAATGATTACGTGTGCCCCATGGACATGACCGATCAGAAGCCGTGGCCGATGAGTGGAAGTGGGCCGAAAAATTGACACTTTTCCTACTTTTTTTCCTACAAACTTTTTCCCTTTTCTAACACAAGAATAACTGCTCCGGGTAGCCAAGAGCTTTGTTTCACTTTCTGGCTTTATATTCACTCTTCACTTAACTCGCAACTAGTCATAGCTACACACCCCAAAAACTTGTTTCGCATAATTTTCACACCATATTTTTATTGAACTTGTGCTTTTGTGCACGAAAAATTTACACGGTGATACAATTTCCGAACTGTATATGCCATTGTTTCATATGAACTCTGTCTTTTATTGTAATTCTTGTGAGAATAAGATATTTTTATTTCAAAACTTGTCGATAATTTTAACAGATTTTGTAAATTCTCCCGGACATTACTGATAACATTTTGTTGTTTTTTGCTAAAAACACCTATATGATCACTCTTTGTGTGATGTTATCAAGACACTATCAAAGCAAATTGTCAGTTTCAATAAAGGAACTATAAATCGGGACATTTACTACCAGCTAGCACCTAAAAGCTGCTATTCAATTTTTGACTGTGCCTGCATAATACAAATAGAATGCTTGTCTTTAGCAAGTTCTTCAAAAATTAAACACCCTGCAATCACATGCAAAGTTGTCCAATTCCATTTCCAAGTTATACTTTCCCCAATTTTCAATTGGTTTTTCTCTTTTTTCCGTGAGAATTTGTGTAAGTGGCCCCTCTTCTTAATCTTCCCCCGAGCAATTCCTCATCTGAAAAGGGTGACAGATGTTTCTTTGCGAACAATTACGCGGATGTAACCTTTTTAAATTACAGTACTCTAATGGAGTGAGAAAGATCAGATTCCGTGCTGATGAAAGCTGCATTTTTCTATAGAGAAAGTGGAACAACTGTTCATTTTTGTCCTACGTTCCCGGCTCGGCACCAAAGTTTTCACAAAAAGATATCAGTCATCTAATGCACCAGGAACTAGAAAGACAAGTCAGAAAGATGTTTGTAGTTGCTCTAATAAAGATCATTAAATTCACAGACATGAAAATCAGAAGAAAAGGCATCAAACATTGAAAAAATAGAGATCGAGAACACAAGGGGAGAAATACAAATAAAATTGACTGTGAACGTATGCATGCTTCGTGGTTTTATACAAAATTTTCCACAAAAAACGGGGGAGAAATACACAAAACGGAGAAGGAAACGGAATGCAATGTGAAAGATAAAACCCTCAAAAAGAAGTTTTATTACAGATTTATGGAGCAAAATGATTGAATATGAACAGATAAACATGTGAAACTTATCAGTTCATGAACCAAAGGGTGATAAAATGTGAAGATAGTGGAAAAGTGGCTGGAGACATAGGATAACATTAAGAAGAGGGGAAGATTTTTCGGGAAAAGAAACGCAAAGGGGAAAAAGTGGACAAGTTTTGGCAAAACATCGTAGAAAGCTTTACAAATATACAGAGGAAAGACCTGAAAAAACAAATGGATCCCATAATTCGGTGACTTGTGTTCAATTCCACGTGGATTTTTCACTGCTTCTTCATTAATTTCAGTTCCCATTGACACAATTCATCTTTGCTTCCCATACGTGACAAATCCCATATTTCAATCATTAATAATCACTGACTTATGAAAAAAGACGAAAAGATTTTACTACCACATTCTTTTCAGACTGATTCGCATTGTTCCCGACCATATCCATTCATCCGATTATAATATAAATCTCACCAGAGCTCAACTTTTGATATTTTTCATTCTAGTATCATTTCTTCTGATCATTTCATTCATTTTCATTTTCATTAACTTTCACTTCTTCTTACTAGTCTGATCAGATTTGGAGTAGGACTTTGTTGTACCTAGTCATTGTACCTAGTCATTGTACCTAGTCATTGGTGCCTACAAAATTTACTTTTTAAGGAAGGTCTACCTTCACTTTTTACTCTCACTATGAACAAGATTCTGGAGTATGGTTCAGTGCAAGCTATTCCGCTTTACAATTGCAGGTAAGTCAAATTAATTAACATTCTCTGTATGTTGGTTTTCAGCGCTCATACCCCTGAAACTTGGTCAAAACTTTTTGGTGTAACCCATCCGGTTTGGGGGTACATTGACATTGTCTTCGGCTCTGTTATCAATGTAACCAATCTTTCTCCTTCCCCCTACTCCTTCTCTTATTCCAGATCCTCTACATCCCCATCATTTCCGTCATGTTCACCCCTGAATACTTCAAGATGTCATGCTTCAAAATGATGATATTCCTTGGAGTCGTTGACATGCTGGCACTAAGCGTCAACTCTATTATAACCGGGGTTCTAGCCATTCAGGGAGCTGTCTTCTGCACTTATCCCGAGTTCAACTATTACACTGGAATGTTGGTGCTAGGATTCTGGTGCTGCTCTTGTATTGTTGCGCTTCTGTTGGTTGCTAATAGGTTGATGGATTTGACAAGAGCGGACTGGTCTAGAATTTGGTTTGATGGGTAGGACTGTCTTTCTAAAGTTATTAAAGATAAAATGATAAAGTTTTCCAGCTATAAAACCTATATAATGTTGATACTCCCGATTCTCTACGGAGTATACTTTTCCCTTTTCACCAACCCTGTCGGTTTCAACTCCAAGTTCTACATCTGGATCTTTGACCCTCTGATCTTCGAGAATCGATCTGAAGAGTACCGTAACATCCCTCATAGTATCAACAACGTTCTTATTGTCGCGGTGACATGTGCGCTTTATACGTGGCTTTATGCTGCGATTGGGGAGAAGTTGAAGCTGATGAGTTGGTCGAATAGGAGGCAGAATTTGGTAACGAAATCACTCATTTCATTGTCATTTTGTTCTAATTTCGAGTGTTTTGCAGAGCTTCCAAATCCTCGTTCAATCCGCTATAATCTGTAGCATCAACCTGGTCGCATCCATTATCTTTGTGCTCATGAACTTTGTGCAGTTGCCGATTATAGTGATGATGGTGGCGCAGAAGATGTGGCAGATTATTCATGGAATTCCAGTGGTGATATATCTGGTGATGAATAGAACGATTAGGAATGGATTCTTGAAAAAGTTTAACATTGACGTTCACACCACCACTTCACCATCACTTGCTCTGCAATAATTTTACATGATGAATAAATCTTATAATCGTTTGATTTTTTTCTAGATGCATCCTATGAATCCAGGAATGAGAAACGGTACATCCAAACTCTTTGCAATCTTACATTATTTATTCATTTTTATTGAAAATTAAACATTTTTTAAGAACACAAGATCATCGTTACAAAAATGATATGGAAAAAAAAGTTGAGGTATCAAAACAGAGATCACGTTGAAAAAAATCTAACAATTTGAAACCCGGTGAAACAATAAAACCGTATCAGTGATTAGAAGAATCGTGATACACGCAAGGTCTCTTGGCTGCAGGCTCGTAGCCTTGCTCAAATGTCAGAATGGAAATAAACGAATTGAAGTATCTGTTGTCCATCGGGTCGCTTCTGATTCGCTGGAGCACGTCGGGACTGATCCTCGTCTCATAATTTTGTTTCAAATCATGTTTTAGAGCGATGTAAAATGGTGTGGCGCAGAAATGCACATCTTGGACAAGCATGGCGCAGATGGTGACCATCACGTACTCGGTGTACGTTATGATGGGGAGTCGGAATTTGGTACTGGAAAACAATCAATTAACAGTTACTTTTGTATTTTTTTAAACTTACAAATAAGCGATCGAAAAATCGGTTGCAAATCGCAATCTTCGGTCCCCGTGAATCCGCACCTTACAGTAAATTTGTCTCAAAATAGTGACTTTTCGGTATTTTATTTCATCATCCTGAAGCAGGCCAGCAGCGAGGTCCTCTGCCCACGTCCGCACAGCGTTTCTGTCCAACAAAATAACGCAGACTGCTTCTGAGGCTTCGGCAAGTCTGTTCAAGATTCTCAACTTCTGAATCGCTTCACCACCGTTGAGGTCAAGCACCTTTCTTATCAGGTTAGTGCGGAGACAGATATCGGAAACGCGATCGAATTGTCCAATGTTTAGAACTGCTTCGATCAACTTAAAACAGCTTTGAGTGTTTTGATGATTGGTGCTATCCAAGTAAGATACCGCCCAATCAAACAAAATCCGCGTTTGAATCTTTGTGGTTTTCATTAAAAAATCATGGTGTTTGAAAACGCTCCACAGCATGGGAAACACCTCAAACACTTCATCAACCCGAGGAAGATTTCTGCAGCACACTTTCCAGGTGTGGAGAAACTGCTGTATTTCGTTTTGATTCATGCAATCAAGAACGTTGACACTGTAAATTCAAAACTAAAAAACGAATCAATTCACAAAACAACTTACTCGAAGAACAAGTGGTTGAAAAATCGGACAGCTTGACGTCTCACATCCGAGCGTTCTCTGATAATTTTGCACAAGAACAAAGCAACTTTGGCTCTCGAAATAAGGCTCAGATTCTTCAACTCCGTTGGCGTCAAGAGATGGTTGCGAATGAAATCCAAAATGGCAGTGAGATATTCGCTGTCGCGAGATTCAAATTGGAAGAGGGCTTCGAGTGCCGCCTCGAGGTTTAGAGTATGCACCACTTTTGTCGTTGGCCACACAATCGTCGTTCCAATTTGGATCGGGATGTTTACCGCAATGAAAAACTTCAGGCTTTTCAAGAGAGCTAGCAGCTTGTTCAATGTGTGCTCATCCATCAGACTGAATGAGGCATCGAGGATCTGGAGGTTCGCAAGTGGCTAAATTCCCGCCGACGCCAGTTGATCTGCACTTTCACACAGTCTTTGCATTACGTGTGTTGGCCTGGAAATCGATATTTTTTTTATTATCCGAATTGAATAGACTGTCGTGGAAGGACTGATTCATAACAAAGTGGTTGGAGGTATTGATGTTTTTACGTTATGAATATGAGAGCTTCTTTCAAGTACCGTTAACTAAAGTTAATTGAGAAATAGATCAAAAAAGCTCATGTTTCACTAAAGATTTACTGATTTAAGTCGCAGGGTTGAGGTTTCGGAGAGCCATTTTTTGTAGTTTATCAATTTGCTTTCAGTTTTTTTAGGATCAGTCGTTTTGGATTCTTGATTTGAGCTAGAATCACCCGGCCTTTTTGAAGTTCATGAAAACTTTAGAAGTATAGAGCTGGCTCATAACTCAATTGAATTTTTGAAAAATGATATCTATCCGAACCCCGATTTTACCATTGGTTCATTTATTTTTTCATGGGTATCTTCATGTCACGACGGTCCAATTGCCAAAAACTTGAATAAAAAACTCACTGCATTGACGAGAAATCCAACACTTTCAGTTTCTTCAACAGGCACAAATCATCGCAGTTCTCCTGTGAATCGAGATCAAGACGGATAGACAAATATTCAAGGTCTTCGAACTTTGAGATGCCTTCGATGGATGTGAATGGAACTTTGGTTTGAAGAATCAGCGTTTTGAGTTGAGGGAAAGTGTCGCAAATGTGGTGAAACGAATTCTTATCCATATCGCAATTTTTGAACACAATGGTAGTGAGGTGTGGGAGGAAATAGCCGAGCTGCTTGACCCAATGCATCCCGCTGATACCCACAGATTGGACAGTAAGCGAACGGAGGGTTTCTCTCGACTCAGCGCTGATGCCTGCGCGGAGAATTTTGATCAAGAGAATCTTGCCTGGAAAGTTATGAATGTCATGAATGAAAAAATATTCGAAAGAAAAATCAACTCACCTCTGTTTTTATAATTTTTCGAAATAGAGTCAAGATATGGAAACGAAACCGATTCCAGGTGTTTGAATTTTGACAGTCTCGCCAAAGCATATGATGTGACATTCCGACGGGAATAGTCATTCATCAAATGGGCATTAAGCGTTTCCTCATATTTTGTGATGGTCATGCATCCGAGTAGTCGCGATATCTGTTTTTTATTTGCGCCTTGAAACACCATCTCGGCCAATTTGTTGCTGATGCCAACGTCGAATATCAGATCGGCGTTTTTGTAGTAACCTGAATATTGTTAGTATATGACTTCAAAAGGAAAAAATGTTTGAGTTACTTCGTTCGAAATTGTAATGTACTTTCTGTGCGGCCAGTGTGAGAAGACTTGGAACTCCTGTTCCTGGCATATTGAAGGAACGAGATGAACGATGAAAGCTCATGAGATTGCTGAAATTTAATGAAAATGATCAGCATCATTCAATGAAAAGAGAGAGCGAGGAGAAGGAAAAAAGCTTTCCTAAAAAGTGAGAAGAAAATCAATGTATCAGCACGAAAAAAATGATGGCGCTTGATGAGGTAGCGAAAAATAAGTCATCGTTGAGTCATTTCAAGTTTTGTTTTTTTTTCGAAGCACAAAAAGAAACTTGTCTATTCTTGAAATATTCTTTCCCTTATTTTTGCTCTTTATTTTGGCACAAGGTGCTACTGACACGCTAGTAAGTACATTCATTTTGAAGAAAAGGAACTAGTGATAGAAAAAAAACAATAAAAAATCAACGTGCGCAAACTTAGACTGCGCGAATTAAAGAATATAAGGACGCTGCAAAATTGGAGAGGGTAGAGAAGAAGAGCAAAAAATCAGTGTGCTAAGGTGTTGTACGCAGTGTTCGTGTGCTCTTCTCTCCCGCTGTGAAAGAGGGGTTCAGAATCGCCATATAGTGCAATAATTCTATCATAAAGAGGGTACTATGTCTGCTAAGATAATCGAGAGAACCGTCTTATGGACATGTCAGAAATGACCAACAGTTTGCAGAACATGAATGTATTTTGTGAACACAAGAGTTGTTTTTAACGCTGAAATGTATCGATTTTTCAGTTTTCACAATTAAAAAAAATAAAAACAGTTACAACTTTGAACTACCCTTTTCACAACATACCACCCGGGCGAACTGCTGTCGCAACTTTTCGGCTGGCTTCTCATGGGGACATACAGTTCACTAGAATGGCTCAATCCACTTTTCCAAAGAAAGCAAAAAAGTTTTCACTCGAAAAGAATTGAACCCCTGACCCTCTGCACATTGTTCGCCAGCGTAACCGCCGGGACCACGCCAAGACACTTGAAAAAAGCAGCGCAGATGTGTAAATGTGCACGTGATTCTTCAAAATAGTGTTATGTAAAATTATTGAAAATGGAGAAAAAGCTATAAATTTCACAATTAAAAGCAACTTTTGTGTTCACATAATACATTAATGTTGTGCAAACTGTCGGTCATTTCTGACATCTCCATAAAACGGTACTCTCGTTTATCTTAGCAGACAGAGTACCCTCTTTATGATAGAATTATTGCACTATATGGCGATTCTGAACCCCTCTTTCACAGCGGGAGACAAGCGCACACGAACACTTCGCACTCCAGCACACTGTTTTTTTGCTCTTCTTCTCTACCCTCTCCAATTTTGCAGCGTCCTTATATGCTTTCATTCTCAAAGTTTCCGATTGCGCGCATTCATTTTTCATTGTTTTCTCCTTAGTTTTATTAAATAGTTTTTATTTCTAGTTCCTTTTCTTTTCTTTCGAATTACTGTAATTACGTCAGTCGCACCTCCAATTTACAAAGGATTACTAATTACACAATTGGAAAATCACAGGTGGGAAATGTGGACGTGCTCGTCAAACTGTCACTTGTCATAAGTGGCCTCGTCTGACAAGTGTTTCGATTTTTTTAATTTCTATCATTTTTAACTTTAAAAATCAAAATTTTTTTTCACAACACATTATCACTGTCCAACTCTTAGAAACTCTAAAAAATCACGTTTCGTTGCGCCCTCCGATCATAAATGGGGAAAGAGGGAACAGAGAAGTAGAGCTGCGTTTCGTTCAAGCCACGTCGTTTTTGAAACACTCTGCGTCTCTTTCGATCAGATTTTCTTGTTTTATCAGCAGCAGTTCGGAGATAGTTGTAATTGTTTTGTGCATTTGTTTTTGTGTACTGGCTAGTCAAGAAAATAGAGAGCGGGAGTTAATAAAAACATCCTTTAATTTGATTTTCATTCGAAAAACAGCGAGACTGCGCACTGTTCGCGGCGAGACCCGCGGTGGTCTGGCTCCGCCCTTTTCTGTCACTTTTGTAATATAAACGCTTAGATTCTCCAGTTTGCTGTCTATACTACCCCATATCCTTTAAAAAATTAGCCTCTTCTTCAACGATTTTCCCTCCTTTCCTGTACTCCTGTGCTTTCCGTTGCTTTTTTTCCTAATAGTTGTGAACAAACCTCTCACACCATCATAAAAGTCGGGAAAGAGTGAGTGAGGACGGCCAAAAGACCCTGCACTATTTATCATTCGCTTTATTCTGCGAACAGTTGTTATCAAAGTTTCCCAGTGCAATGATAAGATCCTTGCGATACTCTTTCGTTAGTTGAATTGAATTATTGACTTCTATGCTTACTTTTTATATATCGTTAATTAATTAATTGTGATTTAAAACGTAGCAATTAAAAAAAATTAAAATACGTGTCAAACGAGGCCTTCTTTTGACAAGTGACAGTTTGACGAGCTCTTCTACTGTTCCCGCCTTTGGTCTGTCAATTGTGTGGTTACTAATCCCTTGCGACTGACACGCTACTAATTACAGTAATTTTGAGGAAAAGGAACCCCCTTTTTCCCAAATACACTTTTCTCTGAAGATAAGATAAAGCAAGAGAAATAGAGCTTGTGACAAAATAATTTATTTCCGCCGCGTTCTTCTGCGCTTTCTCTGCGTATCTTCAAATTCACTCTTTTTTTAAACATTCTGGGTTATTACTTAAAACTTGTCTTATCTCAATATTCTCAACAATTCTTATTTTCCAGGAATTATGCAACCATCCATATTACCCGTTATTCCCACTCTCCGCGAGTTATGTGTGCAGCAAATTGCTGACCGCTTCAACCAAGGTTAGTTTTTTTTCTTACTTTCAAAATTAAAACTAATAATAATCAAATTGCAGGCAGTTATGATGTTGAAAGTTTCGATTTCTGTCCAGAGGTCAGTAATCTTCTCTACAACAAGAACAAGCTGGAGTTCGAAAACGCTGAACACGCGATTTCGATTGGCAGACATTTGAATTTAACTCATGTCGCGCCTTGGTACAAGATGTCGTTAGGAGATTTGGAATTGTTGTCCGTGCAGAACAATCTGCAGAGTTTGAAGTTCTTCAACTTCGATTTAGAGACAGGAGAGTATCGAAATGAAGAAGGTGAGTTTCCAAAAGCTGTAATTCTTGCTATCCTTGTGAACGGAAAAACTTTTAAAAAAAACCAAATTTTCAGGCGAAATGATCGTAGACGCCGTGATCAACAAAGCTGTAAACGACAATTCACGAATCACTCTTCGAGAATTGCAATTCACATTTCGAATAGACATGGTCAGGCTAGCGGCCATTGGAGAGATGCTTCCAAATCTGACATCACTGCATTTTGCCGAGGTTAATGAAGATGAATTTCGGATACTGTGCACATCGTTTCCCAATCTAGTCAATTTGGAAGTCATGTTGATGCCATACATTGGTTTGACGCACATTTCCAAGCTGAAGAACTTGAAAGTTCTGAGCATATCCTTATATGTTTGCGAAGAGGACGATTTCATGGAACTCTTTGATTTGGAGCATCTCGAAGTATTGGAAATTATAAACAAAAGGTAAGTAAACTTTTTTCATAGAAAAATTATAATATCTTTAATAATATATCTTTTTTTCTCACGAAATTCGGCTTTGAGCAAATTTTTTGGCTCCGAAGAGGCCGTTTTTTCGAGAATAACTACAAAATTACTGCGTGGAAATATCTCGCTTAAAACCAAATTTTGAAAAAATTGATGTACTCCAGTACTTTTTGCATACATTGCACCAATTACCACCAAGATTAGCAAATCCAAAATTTGCAGATACCTTGAAGCGTGCACAATGCAATATTTCTTCTACACCGCATTTCTTTTGTATGAACAAGGAAAACCCTTGTTCTCGAATCTCAAAGTCCTAAACGCAAATTTTACTGATTTTGACGACATCATGCTTCGCGATATACCTCGATACTTCAAGAATCTTGAAGAACTTCACATCGTCGACACTGAAGCTGAATTAAATGGAGATTTTCAAATTCCGGGAGTCAAAATTTATCACAGCACAACTTTTGAAGACTTGATGAAAGCTCTCCGACTCTATAAAACAGGAGAATCTCACTCATTCTTTGCGATATTAGCAATACTTTGGGAGCTGTTTCAAGAGGAACTGAAATCGGAGAACTACCAAGAGTTGAAAATTGAAGTGATTGGAATGATTAGCGAACGCATTGATCTGTTGAAGTATGATTATTTCATGCTTAGTGTTTCCAATTTTTTTGTTCACTGCAGGTGAGTCAATCATACAAATTTTTTGATATGATGATATTTATTTCCAGCATTCCATTCTCCAACCTGCCAGTGCATACCATCAATAAAATGCTAGAAGGAATTTTGCGTAACGGGGGCACTGATAGACTCCATATCAACTACTGGTTCTACTTCTACAATACGGCCGATGAAGAAGACTTATCCTCTCGAAAAGTGAACCTTACGATGCTTCTCGAATTGGGATTGATTTTCTTGCCAGACCTCGAGTACCGTTTCTCAGAATTTTTGCAAGAAATGTTTCGAGTCTTTAAACAAATTGAATTTCATGGATATTTCGCAAAAAGTGAAGAATTAATCACAAAATTGATTCAAAAAGAGATGCGATCGGAAGACCAGAAATTATTGCGTGAACAGTTTATAAAAGAAGTATGTAAAAAAATAGGAACATTCTTCGATGTAGGATCCACGCTCATTGAAGTCGGAGCTGTTTCCGTTTTTCTGGAAGGACTCAATTTCAACGAACCTACTGATGAGATTTATAACAAAATGGATCTGCTCAATTACATGCGTCAGGTGAATGCTGACGATGATCCTATTCAAAAAACCATTTTTTTCGTGCCTGAACTTGTTAACAAGTTTTAGTGAGTTTTTTAAAAATACAGTTAATTTTAAATTTGTGTATATTTTCAGTGACATCATTCCCAAAAAGGAAACAGATCGTTGTAAATATTTGGCATATTGTTGGTTGGCAATTTATTTAGAATTTTACGACAATGAAAGGTTGATGGAAATCTTCAATAGATGGAGGAGAATTACGCGTTTGGACAAAGCTCTCAAAGATTATATTGATGAAGAGCAAAGAAGAATTGATTTCTATAACAAATATATTGCTTGGGATGGAATTCATAATAATGATGAGCCACCAAAAAAATTAAGGCGGTTGACAAATTAGAGTTTTTTGTAACTTTTTTGGATATAATTGTTCCCAGCCCCGTTTTTCTGTGTTCTTCTTTCATCTTTCACAGTTTTTATGTGATTTCGGTTTTCTCACTGTTTGTAATTCACGAATAAAGTGAAATTGCTTGGAAAAATTGCAAAAATTTGAAAAAAGTGATATCATTGAGACAATTCTTTGGGGCTTTGAAGAAATTAGAGATGGAATGCGACAAAGTCAGCGTTTTGTAAGAACTTTCGGCTCACTCTTAACAGAACGCAACGATTTCATTGGAAGAGGAGCGGTTCCAAGCACAGAACAAAGGGTCTCGTTGTTAAAAGAGGGGTTTCAAATCAACTTTACAGTTTGTACAAAACTTTGCAGTCCAAAAAAAAAGGCTATTGACAGTTCTGGGTCTGTGTGGTTTAGTGGTGCAAACTAGCGCCGTCATTTTCAATGGCGATTCAAAAAAAAATCAAAAGGTAAAAAAAATCGATAGGTAAAAAAATCTAAAGGTCAAATTCAAATATTCTCCACAATGTGAATTGGCACATTCTTGCAAAATTCTTACTCTATCACAACTTGAGAAAATGGAAGACAACACTTTTCTCCTTTCTTTTTTTTTCAATTTGCAATTGCGTACACTGTACGGCGCCAGAAATGATGGAACTTTTAGGGCGTTCACTATTGGCTGCGAGAGGGTCGCGGAAAAGAATGAAAGTAGTTAGGCCACCTCCTCGCGGCCACCATTTCAATTTTTCTCGTTGCTTTTTTGGGATTTTGTTCACAAAAGTAACATTTTTTCTGGAACAATTCTTTTCGAGTGAAAACTTTTTTGCTTTCTTGGGAAAAGTGAATTGAGCCATTCTAGTGAATTGTATGCCCCCATGAGAAGTCAGCTGAACAACTGCGACAGCAGTTCTCCCGGGTGGTATTTTGTGAAAAGGCTAGTTCAAAGTTGTAACTGTTTTTATATTTAAAAATTGTGAAAACGGTAAAAATCGATACATTTCAGCATTAGAAGCAACTCTTGTGTTCACATAATACATTAATGTTGTGCAAACTGTCGGTCATTTCTGACATGTCCATAAAACGGTACTCTCGATTATCCTAGCAGACAGAGTACCTCTTTATGATAGAATTATTGCACTATATGGAGATTCTGAACCCCTCTTTCACAGCGGGAGAGAAGAGCACCCGAACACTGCGTACAACACCTTAGCACACTGATTTTTTGCTCTTCTTCTCTACCCTCTCCAATTTTGCAGCATCCTTATATTCTTTCATTCACGCAGTCTAAGTTTGCGCACGTTGATTTTTTATTGTTTTTTTTCTATCACTAGTTCCTTTTCTTCAAAATAAAAGTACTTACTAGCGTGTCAGTCGCACCTGCGAACAACACGGATCGAATAGACTTCTTCAAGCTTGGGGAAAACCGGGATTCCTTTGGCGTGCGTTTTATCAATGCATTGTTGAAGGCGGGCAAACACCCATGACCTGCAAATGTCGATTTTTGAATCTTTACGGCTTCGGTTCTTTTCGAGTGAAAACTTTTTTGCTTTCTTTGGAGAAAGTGTATTGGGACATTTAGGCCGATTTCCAGCCCCATAAGAAGCCAGCCAAAGAGCTGCGCAGCAGCTCGACCGGCTGGTAGGTGTTTATAGAAAACGTCCCTTCTTTCTCGATTCTTTTCTTTTTTTGTTGATATTCATGTTGTTTTCTTTATATTGTTCTTCCTAATCATTCAGGAAGCTTCTAGTTTATAACAATTTCGCAGACACCTAGATAGAGATTTGATTAATGCTCGCATGTAGTCTGCTCTAATCAACAAGTTGTTATTTCACTAGTTAAATTATCATCATTGTCGTCAATCCGCACCTCTTCTCATTATTTCTGACGCACTCTTTCTCTGCTTCTCTCTTACAGGGCTCAGCAAGGTAAACGAAATTAACAATCATTGTTAATTTCGAAATGCTCGCCCAAAAATGTTGTCTTTTCCGTCTCTGTCTCGCAAACCATTCGTCTCTCACTTCTCCCCACAGCAGATGCACGAAAAACGGAAATGGGGGGGGAAGTGCAGAAAAGCTGCGTCGATCATTTCTGTCGGGAGCGAGCTTTCCGAATGTATCGTTTTGAGTCATATTGTGAATGTGTTCTTAGAAAACGTCTCTTTTTTCCCGATTTTTTTCTTTTTTTTCTTGTTCACATTCTTTTCTTTGTATTGTTCTTCCTTATCATTCAGTGATTTTTCCATGTGCACTAGGTTTGCGACGTGAGAGTTGGGCGTCCCTCTCCATACGTCTGCGCGCTCTCTGGAGAAGTGGGGGAGAAGGGTGGACGGTTTGCTAGACGGTCTGCTCCAATTGTTTATAGTTAGTTGTCTATACACCAATGTTGTTTTGACACAATTTTTGCCGCCACCAGAAGGATAAAGTACACGCGTCCTTTCAGACCCCTTGCTCTGCACCGCGTGGTTGCAGCGTCTGTTAAGCATCCGATCCTGCCTGATTTAGTTGATAGCCGTCGCTCAAGATCCAGCGTCCTAGGAAGCGACAGCCTTTTGAATTTTGTATTGGGTCTCCATCCCCCTTCTGTCCGTCAAGACTGTTAACTTCAAATTGGTGGAGGAGCAGCGTTTCCAATAGATTTATCGAGAAGCTGATACTGGTGCAGCACCGCTTCAGAGTGGATATTGTCAGCGTCCGTTTCAAACACGACATCGTTGACAAATTCTAGTCTGATTCCTCCTGCTCCATGCGCAGCGTCGATTTAATTCGACGCCGATTGAAAAAGAGGCTTCCACTATTGGATGTGAGAGGGTCGCGAAAAAAGTGAAAAACCGGGGTGCGGGGGTAAGGCCATGGTGGCCGCGAGAGGTGGCCTAGCTTTCGCGCCCCGCGGTTTCTGATTCTTTTCCGCAGCACCCTCGCAACGGCGGACCCCCATTACAAAATCCCTTTTTCTGTTTTTGTTCTCAATACCATCACTGATGGCTTTAAAATCTTTTTTGGTTTATCAAAAGTTACCATTTAACTTGCAGAAATAGTTCATTTTTTGAGTGTTAAACGCGCATTGTTAATTTCAAAATGCTCGCCCAAAACAATTGTCTTTTCCGTCTCTGTCTGGCAAACCATTCTCCTCTCGCTTCTGCCCTCAGCAGATGTACGAAGAACAGAAAAGAGGGAACGTACAGAAAAGCTGCGTCGATCATTTCTGTCGGGAGCGCGCTCGCCGAATGTATCGTTTCGAATCATAGGTGTTTATAGAAAACGTCCCTTCTGTCTCGATTCTTTTCTTTTTCTTTGTTGATGTTAATGTTGTTTTCTTCATATTGTTCTTCCTTATCATTCAGCGAGCTTCTAGTTCATGCACATTTCGCAGACACCTAGATTGAGATTTGATTAATGCTCGCATGTAGTCTGCTCTAATCAACAAGTTGTTATTTCACTAGCTAAATTATCATCATCTTCGTCAATCCGCACTTCTTCTCATTATTTCTGACGCACTATTTCTCTGCTTCTCTCTAACTGGGCTCAACAAGTAGAACAATCGCACTACAGATTTCAAACCTCCATTCGCTTTATGCGTTCTTTCCCTCGCATGCACTTTATCACCATGCGAGAGAGCACGGAGAAGAGCGGAGGGACGCGGAGAAAGATATTCGTTTTTGGGCGACAGTGTTTGACCATTCACTCGTCTTCTCTCCCTTCAGCTCTCTTTTTCATTCACTTTCGGTGCAATTCCATTGATTTTTTCGTGTTTTCAGCACCTTGTCCATTCGTCTGCGCGCTCATTGTAGAAGTGGGGGAGAAGGGTGGACGGTTCGCCACACGGCCTGCTTGAATTGATTATAGGAAGTTGTTCATACACCAATGCTGTTTTGGCACAAAATTTTCCGCCAACAGAAGGATGAAGTACGCGCGTCCTTTCAGACCCCTTGCTCTGCGCCGCGCGGTCGCAGCTATTGTTAAGCATCCGATCCTGCCTGATTTGTTTGATAGCCGTCGCTCGAGATCCAGCGTCCTAGGAAACAACAGCTTTTTGACTTTAATCGGAAAGCTGATACTGGTGCAGCACCTCTTCAGAATGAATATTGTCAGCGTCTGTTTCAAACAGCACGACATCTTTTGTAAATTCTAGCCTGGTTTCTTCTGCTTCTTGCGCAGCGTCGATTTAATTCGACGTCGATTGAAAAAGAGGCGTCCACTATTGGATGTGAGAGGTCGCGGAAAAAAGTGAAAAACCGGGGTGCGGGGGTAAAGCCATGGTGGCCGCGAGAGGTGGCCTAGCTTTCGCGCCCCGCGGTTTCTGATTCTTTTCCGCAGCACCCTCGCAACGGCGGACCCCCATTACAAAATCCCTTTTTCTGTTTTTGTTCTTAATACCATCACTTGATGGCTTCAAAATTTTTTTTGGTTAATGAAAAGTTACCATAAAACTCGCAGAAATAGTTCATTTTTTGACTGTAAAACGCGCATTGTTAATTTCGAAATGCTCGCCCAAAAAAGTTATCTTTTCTGTCTCTGTCTCGCAAACCATTCGTCTCTTGCTTTTGCCCGCAGCAGATGCACGAAGAACGGAAAAGAGGAAACGTGCAGAAAAGCTGCGTCGATCATTTCTGTCGGGAGCGCGCTCTCCGAATGTATCGTTTTGAATCATATTATGAAGGTTTTTATCAGAAAACGTCTCTTTTTTCTCGATTCTTCTCTTTTTCCTTGTTGATTTTCACATTGTTCTCTTTGTACTGTTATTCCTTATCATTCAGTGATTTTTCCATGTGCACTAGGTTTGCGATGTGAGAGTTGGGCGTCCCTCTCCATACGTCTGCGCGCTCTCTGGAAAAGTGGGGGAAAAGGGTGGACGGTTCGTTGGACGGTATGCTCCAATTGTTTTACTATAAGGATAAATTACACGCGCCCTATTAGACCCCTTGCTCAGCGCCTCATTCGTCCTGTATCATTCGGTCGTTGGTGAATAAAACAAAACAAAAATCACGTCCGAAGTAATAGTCGGTACTATCGCCATCCGTACCACAGCGGTCGCAGCTTCTGTTAAGCATCCAATCCTGCCTGATTTGTTTAATAGCCGTCGCTCGAGATCCAGCGTCCTAAGAAGCGACAGCCTTTTGACTGTCGTATTCGGTCTCCATCCACGTTCAGTCCGTCAAGGCTGTGAACGTTCAATTGTTGGAGGAGCAGCGTTTTCGAGGGGCTAATCAAAGATATGATACTGGTGCAGCACCGCTTCAGAGTGAATATTGTCAGCGTCTGTTTCCGGCAGCACGACATCGTTTGCAAATTCTAGTCTTGACAATGCACGTTCCTCAGCAGTGATTCCTCCTGCTCCATGAGCAGCGTCGATTTAATTTGACGCCGATTGAAAAAGAGGCTTCCACTATTGGATGTGAGAGGGTCGCGAAAAAAGTGAAAAACCGGGGTGCGGGGGTAAGGCCATGGTGGCCGCGAGAGGTGGCCTAGCTTTCGCGCCCCGCGGTTTCTGATTCTTTTCCGCAGCACCCTCGCAACGGCGGACCCCCATTACAAAATCCCTTTTTCTGTTTTTGTTCTCAATACCATCACTCGATGGCTTAAAAATTTTCTTTGGTTCGTGTAATCCTACCAATTATTTCATATAACTCGCAAATACAGTAGCGGCCAATGAAATATCAACATTTTGTTTTTTGCCTCTAACTTTTTTCAGAAAACAGATAGAGACTTATGGTCTTCTGTGAAAATGTAGCAAATTTGATGAGACATTTAGTTTCTTACAGAAAAAACATTACTAGGAACCGTTTCCGAGAAAAATGTTCTGAACAAAAGCCAAGTTTTAACATTTTTCAACACGGTGAGAGAAATCCCCCTAGAAGTTGCACAAAACAGATGTGATTATGAACTTTTTTTCACAAATATGTTTAACATTCACTTGAGTATCCGTCTACCTCAAGAACCACTCATTATCTGTATCTCACAAAAAGAAACAAGCCATTCAAGTTGACCTATGTTATTTATTTTCATAAAGCCTGTGATAGAGCAAATTTTATGTCACCCGTAAGAGTTAATATCCTGCAAATAAGTTTTTCTAGTTACTAAATTGAGTAATCAAATGAATTAAGATTGAAAACCTGGCTGAAGAAATTTCTAGCGTTCGTATGCTCGTTTTCGAGTGACTGACAAACTTTGAAATTTGGATTTCGAGCTGTTTTTGATCCCGTTTGAAGCCCTTTTGTGTGGCTGTCTTATTGAAAAAGCTGATTAAATGTAGCAAATGAGGTCCCAAAAAAGAATATAACAACTTGGTGAACGTAATCGTGAAGAAAAATGCCCTATTAGCCGATGATCTTGTGCAACGTATCAATACCGTTGTCATGAAGACATTCTGAGTCTCTAGTGGTACCAGTTCAGTGTTTGACGGTCGGTGTTTGATATTAAATGTTGATTAACCATTGAATTAGTATTTTAGCATAAAAACCCTATTGAATCCGAACTTCATAAACTCGCTCTCGTCACGTCAGATAACTCGCTAACATTGTTTTGGAGTAGAGTTCAAATGTTCGTTTGTCCAATCGGCCCGAGTCATTTGATTCTCATGTAAAATATTGGACGTGTTAGCTAGAGCACTACCAAAAAGTTATATCATAATTGAGTCCTTGTAATATCATCCTCTAACTTGAAACAGTCTCTCCAATCAAGAAAACCTCATCATTAAATTTTCTCACTGCGGGGTTTTCGGTTTGTCTCGAAATTCTGGCAGTTTTTGTGCTGGTCAAATGGATTGTAACGTAAATTTCAGTAGATTTTCTATTTACTGGTAACCTTTTCTAAGGTTTCTCGCGTAAAAGTAGTTCAAAAACCGTGATGTTGTTGCGCCAAGCTGTTTGGTAAAATGACTGCAGAAACTTTTGTTCTACAGAATTTCTATCGCGAACAGCTAGAATGTTTCAATTTTACTTGAATACATTTCAGTTTGGAGAACTTTCTAAATCAAAAATTAATTGAATTTATAGGAAACTAAAAAAGTTATACCTATTTCAAAAAATATCACCAAAAAATTCCAAAAATTGAAATCACGAAAAAAATCATAAAAATAAAAATTTTCTTGGAATATCCAGGAAACTTGACAAATGACATAATCAATAAATTTGCTACATTTTCACAGAAGACCATAAGTCTCTATCTATTTTCTGAAAAAAGTTAGAGGCAAACACCAAAATGTTGATATTTCATTGGCCGCTACTGTAGTTCCTTTTTTCTCGTAAAACGCGCATTGTTAATTTCGAAATGCTCGCCCAAAAAAGTTGTCTTTCCCGTCTCTGTCTCGCAAACCATTCCCCTCTCGCTTTTGCCCACAGCAGATGTACGAAGAACAGAAAAGAGGGAACGTACAGAAAAGCTGCGTCGATCATTTCTGTCGGGAGCGCGCTCGCCGAATGTATTGTTTCGAATCATAGGTGTTTATAGAAAACGTCCTTTCTGTCTCGATTTTTTCTTTTTCTTTGTTGATGTTAATGTTGTTTTCTTTATATTGTTCTTCCTTATCATTCAGTGAGCTTCTAGTTCATTAGAATTTCGCAGACACCTAGAGATTTGATTAATGCTCGCATGTAGTCTGCACTCTAATCAACAAGTTGTTATTTCACTAGTTAAATTATCATAATCTTCGTCAATCCGCACCTCTTCTCATTATTTCTGACGCACTCTTTCTCTGCTTCTCTCTAACTGGGCTCAACAAGTAGAACAATCGCACTACAGATTTCAAACCTCCATTCGCTTTATGCGTTCTTTCCCTCGCATGCACTTTATCACCATGCGAGAAAGCACGGAGAAGTGCGGAGGGACGCGGAGAAAGATATTCGTTTTTGTGTGACACTGTTTGACCATTCTCTCGTCTTCTCTCCCTTCAGCTCTCTTTTTCATTCACTTTCGGTGCAATTCCATTGATTTTTTCGTGTTTTCAGCACAATGGAAGTGCCTTCGCTTTATAATCTGGCAATGGAAGCTGTAGCGCAGGGTTTCAATACAGGTATTGATTTCAATAGTTGAAAACCTGGACATTTCTTGTTGTTTTTGCAGGAAAATACAAAGAAAGCGTCTTGAAACTGACTCCATCTGTCAGTGACGATGTCTTTGACTGTGTGAGAAGCTGGGCGAGTTATCCAACAATACAAGCGGAATGGCTCAAAAACTTGACGTTGGAGCGGGTGGCCTTCAGTAAAGTGGAAACGGTGGATTTAGCAATCATGAAACAACAGAAACGGATCAAGAGTCTCACTTTCCAAAACGTATCTCTGGATATATTTTTCCATCCGATGATTTTCATACCTCAATGTGAGTGCAGTCTTTTCAGTTAGTATCTGTTTTCGGTTTCATCATTCTTTTGTCTCGATTTCCATGTTTTTAAAAGTTGTACTAAGAGAAACCACACAATTTCTACACAAATTCTTACTTGTCTCCCGGTAATGTGTAATTTTTTGCTTTTTTACCACTCGGATAGGTGTACAAAGACCTTTTCTTGACAAATCTCAATTGAAATTTTCGTAAAGGCTATCAGAACCCGACACACCGGAACTGTTAGGTATTTTTGGGAAAATTCAAAAAAAAAGTGAGAAATTGGGTTTTTTACCATATTCGCAGCCATAAACTAACAAGGGACTAGTCAGAGCAGTCCCCACGGTTTCTATATGTTTTGTTCATTATTTGAAAACTAATTTCATGGAATTTACGAATCTGTAATCAATTTTTCTTTAAAGGAGGTGCCATTTTTTCTTTTCACTCAACGGAATTTGGTAATTTCGAGCACCGCGTTCACGAATCTAAAAGTGAAATTCTCTAAAAATTCCTTGTTTTCAAAAAATTAGCATTTCGTAAAAACTTACAAGTAATATGTTTTTGGTTAGGCTTTAAGATATTTCTGATAATTTGGTCCCTTATAGTTTCGACACCGCTGATTTCGAATCTGAAATCAAAATTTCTGTAATTGATCTCATTTTTGAGAAAAGATGTGTCAAAGCCATTTTCAGTGCTATTTTCTCCACTATTTCGTAACGAGCGAAAATGTCGACACGTAAACACGTGAAAACATGGAGGAAAATAGCAGTGAAAATAGATTTGACACATCTTTTCTCAAAAATGAGATCAATTACAGAAATTTTGACTTCAGATTCAGAATCAGCGACGTCGAAACTATAAGTAACCAAATTTATAGAAAATGTTCAAAGCATAATCAAAAACACATTACTTGTTAAGAGCAAAAACTCAAGGAACATACATTCGCATGGCCGAGTTTTTTCGACACCGTGGGTTCTGATTTTCATCGATTTTTCAAATTTTTCAGCGCTTTTTTTTTCTTTTTCACTGCAATTTTCTGAAATTTTCGAAGAAAAATACAAAAAAACGCTGAAAAATTGGAAAAATTCATAAAAATAGAAACCACAGTGCCGAAAAAACTCGGCCAAATGTTAGTCCCTCGAATTTTTGCTCTTTAGTTTTTTGAAACGCAAATTTTTTGAAAACGAGGAATTTTTAGAGAATTTCACTTTCAGATTCGTGGATGCGGTACTCGAAATTACCAAATTCCGATGAGTGAAAAAAAGGCAGATCCTGTAATGGCTCTGAAAGCAGAGCTACAGTTGTCCGAATCATTGTACATTCTAATGAACACGTTAAAGTTAGCAAAATCCAAACAATTTAGGCCGTTTCTCGAATCCAAGCTGCTTTCAGTTTTTTCTGAATACTGGTGCAACAAGAAATTGTAATTGTCCTGGTGAGTATAAAACGTCTGAAAACTGCATTTCATGTCAATTTTCAGTGAAACTGCACATCACCGAACTCATCTGGTATATGACCAACGTTGCCTCAAGACAAACAATCAGACAGTTGAGCCTCTGCGACAAACATTTGGAGCCACATTGGCCGATAAACATTGGCAAGATGCTTCCACAACTGACTCATTTAGAGTGCTCAGAATGTAGACTGACCGACGAGCAAATTGTCACGATTTTCGACTCTTTTCAAAATCTGAAATATTTGAATGTGCGCAAAAACGCATTCAAATCTTTTGATGGAATTGAGAAGCTCCGTCATTTGGAGTTTCTCTGCATTCAAGAAGTGGAGATTCAGACAGCGGAAGGCTTCGCGAAGTTGTGCGCTCACGAAAACTTGAAAATTCTGGACATTTCGCATTTGAAGTGAGTTTTTTTTTACTTTTTATTTCTAGAAATCAAAGTGAACAAAAAGAACCTAATCCTTTCAAATTTCTCGCTTACCAGTCAGTTACCTAATTAGTTGTTCTAAAATCTAACATCTTAGCGAGCTGCTGCCGCAGCTCTCCGGCTGGTTTCATATTAGACCGGGAACTCGCCTAAATGTCCCAATACGCAGTGTTCGTGTGCGCTTGTCTCCCGCTGTGAAAGAGGGGTTCAGAACCAGCCGGAGCTCTTCGGCTGGCTTCTCATGGGGCCGTACAATTCACTAGAATGGCTCAATCCACCTTTCCAAAGAAAACAACAAAGTTCTAAATCGAAAAGAATCGAACCCCTGCCCCTCTGCACACCATCCGCCAGCGTAACCGCCGGGACCACGCCAAGACACTTGACAGGGGCACCGCAGGCGCTGTTTTGGGCCTCCGCACAGGGTCATTTTCAGAAATTTTTAAGTAAAGAACCCTTCAAATCATAGCTATAAACGTCTAGTTTGGACGGGCATCACCGCGGTATGAAATAAGGGGCGCAACCAAAAATTGTGCTCATTCCTATGAGTGGGGCACTGCGCTAGGGTTAGCGCCACACAGAAACACGGACAAATACACAGAATTTGTCCGTAAGCAATAGTAAAGATTCAAACATTGACATTTGCAGGTCCTGGGTTTTCGAGCGCCTTCAACAATGCATCACGCACTCCAAAATCCCGGTGCTCCCCAAGATTGAAGAAATATACTTAATTCGTGTGGTTCGCAAATCGGCTCTGCTCAATGAGTTTTGCAAATCGATGGCCCATATCAAGAAACTTCACATTACCGGGACCAATGTGGAACTAGCGGATGATTTGGAAACGGGATCAATCAAAATCGTGTCGTGCAGATCCTACAACTCCACCATTGCATGTCTCAGAACATACATGTATATGGATGATAACGACTTCAGCGTTTACCCACTTCGTCGATTGGATCACAAATATCTAAGCGAGTTCAAAGATAACCAAGATATGAAATCCAGACGTGAGCTGATTTCTTTCTTGTGCCACGTCTTGAATAAAAGCACATGTAATGAATTTCTCACAGCCATGCATTGTTCGAAAGTCCTCAGTGTGATTTGCGAGTGAGTTTTAATTCAAGTTTTTTCACGAAAAAGATTAATATTTTCAGCATAAAGACCGTGGTCAAAATGACAGGAGACGAAAGATTGGAGCTGTGCCGTACTTATTTCAACTGTCATGCTAAACTGACAAGAAAAGGGCAAATGGGTGAAATGGTGCACAAATATTTTTGGACCTTGTTTTCCACATATGACTTCTTCTATGATTTTTTGGACGATGGGATTCACACCAACGCGTTGTTCACAATCGGACTCGAACTGTTGGAAGCACGCGACGCATATTTTTTTAAAGCTGCTCCTTTCATTCTGAGGACGTTTGTCAACCTCTTCAGTTTGAGGGACCTCGAGCTAGATCATATCGGAAAAGATGCTAAAGAAAGACTTCTCTTCTACCTGCTCAATGAGATGGACAAAAAAGATGATCTATATGAAAACTTCGAGTTGGAGTATCTGACAACAAGATTAATAGTTGCCATGGTGAAGCACTCACTGTTCTTTTGCGAGCAGTTCACCTCGACCGGTCTTATCGCAACTTGGGGACCGTCTCTCAAATATATAAATGACACCGAGCAGTTCGACAAGATTCAAATCTTGGTGGCGGTCGCGAGAGGTGTGAAAGACACACCGGACTACATCTACTTTGCCGATCCGGAGTTTCTGGATCCACTATTGTAAGTTGATTTTTCAGTAACCAAAGCAAAATAACTGTGTCTTATTCCAGTCGAATGAGGCAAGACCAACGTGATGAGGAAGAAACGTACCAACAGTTTCTTCTCTGTGCCATGGCGTCGTCCTGTTCGCCAGTGGTGGATCCAGTCATCATTCGAAAAATGAATTGTTGGAGACGAAGAGTGCATTTCACGGGACTTTTCAAGGATGATCTCAGGTCGACACCGGGAGAAATGGAATTCTTCGAGTGGGCGAAGACAGTGCGTCCGTCAAATGGAAGGGACTTGACTCCAGAAGTCTATGAGCCACCTAAGAAGGTTAGAAGGCATGAGAAACGAATGAATTAGGGATCGATCTTGCTCATCTATTTTGATTGTCAAGAAGTTTCCCTATTGCAAGTGACCTCATCTGTTTCCCTGTCATTTTTTGTCTTATTCATCTACAAATCTGGTTTTTTCTGATGTTCTTGAGAGTTTTGACAAATGTTGTCATCCTTTCAACTAGTTTGTTCATTTCTGGGTCTTGTGCTCTCAGTATTTTTTTTGAATCCCTACAATTATAGTTCTTCACCCCCTATTTCGAATCGTAGTTTGAATACCACTTCTCTTTCTCATTCCTTTACAAATCCACCTCTCATTTTGATTCTTTCAACAAAATGGTCCATCTTTTCTGGGTCTCTAGTTCTGTTCTTTTCTTTTTTTAATCAAAATCATAATTCGAATTCTCTCATTTTTTCACTTGCCTTTTGTTGCAAATCTCAAGTTCTTTTCCACCCACCTCCTTCTTTACCACTTCTCTTTCTCATTCACTATGGTGATTTTGAATGTCCTGGTTCATCCTATCTGGGTTTCTTGATCTGTTTTCCTTCATAATCGGGATTATAATTTCAACTTCCATGTTTACTTGTCCCTTGTTCCAAACCTCAACAGTTTTTTTAAACCACCTCCTTCTTCACCACTTCTCTTTCGCATTCATTTTCAAATTTACCTGTCTTTCTGGTGATTTTGAATGTCCTGGTTCATCCTATCTGGGTCCCTTGATCTGTTTCTTTTCATAATCGGGATTATAATTTGAACTTCCGTGTTTACTTGTCCCTCATTTGGAACGTCAACTGTTTTTCATACCAATTCTCTTTCGCATTCATTTTCAAATTTACCTTTGGTTCTGGTGATTTTGAATGTCCTGGTTCTTGTCCCTCATTTTGAACCTCTTTTGTTCGAAACCTCAACTGTTTTTCATACCACCTTCTTCTTCCCCGGACTCTCTCTCTCTCTGAATGTGAGTATGAAACATGTTACCAAGTCGAAAATAAAGATGCAAGTGTTCCATTCTTCCCCTTTCATTCTTAAAACCAATTCACCCTAATGCACCTTGCACCTTGCACCCCGTCGATATGTGGTTTGTGCTTTTGCAAGTCGAGTTCATCAAGGAGTTGTTTGATCGCGGCTCGACGTGCTGAATGCAGGCCAAGTTAAAGGGCACTCGGGATGTTGTAACAAATCACACAAACTATCCGGTGCCTCTTATTCGCGATGTGTAAAGGGGTTTGGATGAACTCGCGGTAGCAAAAATAGCCGAGAGAAAAACTAGGCAAAGAGACGTTTTGAGAAGGATTGATGGCTGCAGGGGGGAATGGGGTAGGGGAGAGGAACAAGTTGTTGCAATGGGTTAAACGACAAGAATATACTGGTTTTTTTTGAAGGGTAGAGTACTGCGAAACTCTAGGATGGATTGTTCACTTGTTTTCAAATGCTAGCCCATTCAATTGAGAGCAATTGTTCCAAAATCGTTCCATACTTTTCGTCAACCCCTTCTCCATCTCCATTCGTCCGCTTAATTGTCCCCTGCTGAATTTCCAACTCGGTCACATTGTCTGCGTCACATCGTATCTCCGTCTCGCTCCACTACTCTGTTATCTGGCAGCAGAAAAAAAAAGATATGTTGCCCTCGTCTGTTGCACAAAGAGTCCAGCCACACTCTTTCGAACGCGGGTCACTGCGTCGAGGAAGTGTATAGTTCCAAATAATTTATTTCATTTCTTTGTCGGGCTACAAAAAATGCAATATCAATGTGTCCAGGAAAATCGTCGGCGGAGATATAGTGTATGGGGGAGGGGGGTGGGGGGAGGGCATTAAAAGCATTCTAGAACATCGCGGTGTGATTCAGAGGGGGAATGTCATCGGTAGAGCGAAATCAGAAGCAAAGTTAGTTTTGACACTCGGTTTGAAAGTGGCGGTTTTGAACGAAAGGATCGAAAGGATCGAAAATACCGAGAAGACGCAAAAATTTGGACAGTTTTAAGCAAAAGACGTTTTCTTGTGTTTTTTATACAGAAAAATCGAGGACGTACATTCAAAGTACATGCTCGTGATTTAACGAGCCGCTCTCTTTTGTCTCATGATCACCGATGGTGGGGTTCTAAAGCGGATGACCTCGCCGTACGCATAGACATGCGCCGGCACCCAAATGTCCTCCTCGACCTTGTAGTACGGGTAATAAGAGAAGTGCTCGAAGAGCCGGCAGTAGATCTGAATCTCGTAGCGGTCGTAGAGGTCCGCCATCACGATCCCAGCAAACTTCTCCTCCGCGAGGTTGCCGAGTTTGAAGTCCTTCGGGAGGCGACTGTAGTCGGGGCGCATTGGGGTAGAGACACCCTGTAATTTTGTAGCTGATAACATGTAGTGTTGTTGGTTGGGGTTTTTACCATTATCTCCTTGGTTGGTTTGGATGGCGATGGGATGGCGTACTCGAGCTCCAGGATCTTGTATGGTGGCGCGTCCTCCTCGGGCATTGGGGTCTTGCGCTTCAGCTTCTCCTGTAACTAGATGATGAGCTGCTGGCACAAGGAGCAAAGTAGACTAGAGACTATAAAAGTGTAACTGACCTTCTTGAGCTTCAACATCTCCTCGTCCTCGATCTCATTGTTATTGTTGATGGGGCGAAAGTGCTTCTCCTCCATGATGGGCTGCAAGAATTGCAAAAATTGGCAATGAATGAGAATAAGGCTCCGGGAAGCGAGTTAATTATACGAGCAAAATAGGCGGGGCGTAGTTTTTTCATCGAAATGGCTCCTCTTCTTCTCTTCCCCCTTTCCCCTTACAGAGCCATGATAACAGGGCACTGGCAAAAAAACGAAGAGGAACAATGCCTAGACTGGTGTCTGGTTTCTGGGCGTTCGTGCAAGCACTGAAAAGAGGAAGATGGGCGGAGGCAAAAAGCGGGAGAGAGGGAAGAGAGCGGCAGCTGCGAGCAGACGGGGCGGTAAAAAGTTGGCTCCGGCTTCCAGACAGCGGGCAAGAGCACCAGCGGCAGCAGCAGAAGCAGGAGCATATATTTCAAAAGTTCACGTTGGCAGGCAGCGCTTGCAAAGAAGAGGGGACGCCTTCCAAGAAGTTCCTCGAGGTGTTTACTCACGCGCCTACCAGACAAGTCGGCAATGATGAAATAGGGAAGAGGAGGCAACGTTTATGATCTTCCGACTGGTCGGAGGGTGTCTCGCTGCAGAATTGCTGCAGATGCAGAAAGGGTTCAGTTTTGCAAGCAGGAAGAGAGCGAGTGTTATCGGGTAGATTAGCCGAGCTACGGAGCAGTTGATATTTTGGGGAGATGAAAACGAAATTTTGTTGGATCAGAATGCCACCGAAATTGAATGAAGGGATGGAGAAGGGTACATGACCTTTTAGACGCGAGGAAGAAGGCATCCAGAAGGCAGCACATATAGATGAGAACTCATAAATGTGTGAGCGAGAACTGGTGCAGAGGGGATCTTTGCTCAGCAAGTCGCGGCTCACATTCTGCAGGCGCCCACTGGTCCCCAAGCGGCCCCGGGTGCACAAAACGGATAGGGGGTAACGGAGCGCATTGACCTTTGAAATGTTTGTGCCCATGGCTTGCTTCTCAATTCTCGCTTCCCCCTCACACAACCCTCCCTTATCAGTTTTCCAACGAGGTTAGCAGAGACGGGGCATCCAGAGAACAACTCTTACTTCCTTATCACGCCTGTTTTCCGTGTTTTTTGGGAGGCCGGCCAACGTAGCAAAAGTAGTGGAGACGAGGAGGAGAGGGGGGCAATGACAGGCGAGGAAAAGACAATTTCAGAACGCGATACAAGTTGCGTGCAAACCGGGACATACCATACAAAAGGTGGTCGCACTGCAGCCGCGACTGCCTCTCTTTCTTCTCACCCCCCTGGACGCTTCAACGATAACAATCACCCCGCGAAGCGGCTAACTGAAAAGAGGGAACAGAACAAGATGGGGAGGGAGGGGAATGGTGGCCAAGTTCTTTGCAAGAAAACTTAAGAGAGACGACGATCAGTGAGTTCTATTAAGTACATCATGTGTCATTGGGGCGCCAAGGACATGTTTTGCATGCAAGAAGATAGAGATAGCGGCGGTGGTCTACGCGTCCCCGAGAACTGAGGAAAATGTGTGTGTGTGTGGCGCGGCGGAGAAATGATGGGAAGAGAAAGACGTAAAAAACAACATATACGGATTAGATTAGTTTCAGCGACGACTAATTGGTCTCATTCACAACACATATTGCCATTATTTATGACTATGTTCTTGCATTTTGGTTTTTTTCCCGTCTTTCGCAACACGAAAAGAAAAATGGAGAAGGGGGGAAGCGTAGCCAATTCATTGCAAAACAGCGCGTGACCAGTCCCGCTTGCAACTGTGAACACGTGGAACTGATAAACTACTCCGGGGTGGCTGGAAGAAGGAGAGTTAGGGGATCACACAACAATAAACATGTATACAAGGCAGTAAGGGACCAGAGATTAGACGTTTAGTGGAACTGAGGAGCAAGTTTGGAGGAATGGCGCTTATTAGTGAGGGGAGGATGAAATCAACCATCCTTTTATTCCAAATTTCCTGCAAAAACTGTTTATACGGAAGGGTATTTCATTTCAAAACGTTCTCGGTCACGCTGTTATTCATTCCGTTTTGTATACAATCTATACGACTTGCAAGGGTTTGCAAAACTATACTTTATTTGAAATTTTTCCAACATTTCGCTCAAAAAGTTGTCCAAAATTGGAACAAAAACTTTTTAAGCTTCCGGGAAAAAGAGATGAGGAAGAAGTTAAGGAGTGTCAGAATGGCTCACTAGTAATGCGTGTCAACGGTATGCAGAAAAGAACATACATTGAAGAAATAGAAAGTGGCAGGTCTAAAGCGGGAAAATAGAGGTAATAGAGTTCGAGGTCGAAATTATGTCAATTGGGGGAGAATACAAGGAAAGAAAGGAAAGGAGAATAAAGAAATAGAAAACAGTGAAAAATCCTATAAAAGGAAATATCATACATATTAAATTAGAACAGCCAATTTTAATACATATAAAATAGATATAAAAAAGTACAGTTTGCAAAAAAAAGAGCCCAAAAATTATTTATTCTGCACTTGCGTGCTCGTTGAGCCGCTTCCTGATGAGTAAGGGTGCACTTTCAGCTTTTTTTGCTCTTTTCTTCCCTTGAGCCCCTTGCAAGGAGCCGTGCCCTTTTGGACGCTGCCATCCTTGGTGCTTCCGAGGTACTCAATTCCCCAGATCTTCTCCATAATTGGAAGACGTCGCTGCACCACTTGGGCTTTCTTGCACTGGTATTCAATCGAGCACTTGGAGTCGGTGAGGCTCATGGTGATGTCGAAGTCTTCGTCGGCTTCGGTGTACGGGCACTGGAAGAAAGAGGGGGTTGAAGGGGATGTATTGTGTTTTGATCAGATTAGATCAGGAAGAATGCTGTGGGATGAGGAACATTCGATTTTCAGAGAGATTCACAGGGATTACTGTAGACAGGTGTAGATTTACGACATTGTTCTATTCTTGTATGGGTTACTGTAGTTTTCTTGAAGTTTTGAGTAGGAAACACTGTAGTTTGTAGTATCAGGTAGGCAAATATCAAGAAAACTGGTTGAAGTGGTTCTATTCCATAGAAACTAAACCAATCTTTTTTCACGATCTAGTCAATTTTTTTTTGGATTACTGTACTTTAATCACAATTTACAGTGAAAAATTTGTAGTTTGTAGTTTCAGCTTATTGGGATTAGTGCATTTCATCATTTTATGAAGAACCAACCTATTTCAATTGTATTTTTTTTCATTTTCCTAGGTGAGACTACAAACTACAGAGTTTTTGTTTCAAAATTGCTGTATAAGTACAGTAATCCAAAGAAACATTGACAAAAGTTAGAAAATTTACCCCAAGCTACAGTAATCTCAATTTCTTGAATCTGCTCCAAACTACAGTAGTCCTACATTATCTAAACTACAGTAATACTTGAATACACGAACTACAGTAATCCTAGATTACACAAACTACAGTAATCCTGAAAGATCTGGAACTGAGTTTTGCTCTTGATCACTCAGTCTCAGACTCGCTGAACTTTTGAGCTTGCTATTTCAAGCTATCATTGCCCATGCAAACATTTGTATTCACTCCACGTCTCCAACTCCCAAACTACAGTAATCCTGAGTTTGTAAACCCACACTGGAACTGAGTTTTGCTCTAGAGCACTCAACCCCAGACTCCCTGAACTTTTGAGTTTGCTATTTTAAGCTATCATTGCCCATGCAAACATTCGTGTTCACCTCACATCTCCAACTCATCTATGATCCACTCTATAAACCCCACTCACCCCAAGACTCGTGCAAGCCTTGCAGCGCTCCCGGAACCCATACTGCGATCGCTCGTAGAAGTCGATGCGCGGGCACTTGCATTTGGGAACTCCCAAGAAGTACTTCTGCAAAACTTGTAATCTCTTTGATGTTTTATTCTCCAACTCACATAGAACTCGGTATCCGCTTCGGTGATCTCGGCTGGTGGTTCTGGAGTCGAAGGAGTTGTCGCTGGCATGACAAAGTAGGAGAAGAGTAGAGTTCTGCTGAAATCACTTTGAACTGAAGGTGTGGAGTTAAATAGAGTGGGAAAAACGGAGGAGATCAAATTGAAAATAAAATAAACAAAAATGATAGAAATGTTGCGTTTTATAGTGGAAAGTTCAATGCAAAACTTTTTAGAATCATTTCAGCTAATTTCGCACCTATTCTATTGTTTTGTGTATCAAAAACAATAAAGAATCAGAGAAATGTAGTGCAAGAATTTGAATACATATAAAATCGTTCTTCTCAACAAAAATCGAACAATTTTCATCCGGTTACTTGCCAAGATAAGTATATACACCGCAGAATGCGCTTTCCCGCGCTGCTCAAATCACAAAAAGTCTCGAGTGCATATCATGTAATCACCACCTTCCTCGCATTCTCCTCCCATTCTCACATTTAAATATAGACAATTGTTGTGAGGAGAGGTACCTGAGAGTCTGGAGACAATGTCATGAGATTATAGCTCAAAGAGCAGTCAAAGATCTCACGTTTTTTTGGAATGGATGTGTAGTTTTATAGTTTTATGTTAAGCTTCTGATTAGGAAAGATAAAAAGAACTGGGACGAAACAGAAATAGAGATAGAGAAACAAAGAGAAGAACACAAAGTGCTCCATTCAATTGTTTCCAAAATCAGTACACTGTCAATTAAACTCTTATCAATTGCACTAAATTTCACTTTTCATATTGTGTTCTCTTTTTAATTGTCCTGAATGAAGTTCGTCTTTAGTTTTCAGTTTTTTAGGGCTTTCAATGCTTTTTTCAACCAGATGTTTGATTAGCCTACTACTTCCGCTTGTAGATAGTGATTTTCATTGTGAAAGGTTATGTTATTCATCGAGTCTTTCAAAATGTCATCATGCAGACATAGAGATCGGGAACATTACGTCTTTTGCAAATCCCTTTGGTAAAGGAAAAAATCCCGAAAATAGAAAAGGGGACAACCGGTGATTAACAGGAACCACTCCGGAGATTGACCGTTTATTCATCCTTTGTTTTGAATGTTGCAAAAATTGTTTATTTTTTGATGAATTATTTGCGGTAAACTGATGAACGAGTGCAGAGCACGTGGAGCGGGGGCGATACCTTTTCCAAAAATACTATGGAATTGTTTATATTTCTTTCCAGTGAAACGGGTCAACCAAAGCTTACCGTTTCACTACTAGAACAGCGATAGTGAAGGGAGAATCCAGTGAAAAGAAAATCACATTAAGAATCCTTGAAATCAACCGGGAACTATTGCTTAACTAAATTAGCATATAATAGATAACTCGTACTAAAAGCTACTTCTGATTACAGTAGCACTAAATGACTACAATGAAAACGTGGATGTAAACGCTAAAAATACTTTGTATTATGCGTCACAAGGAAAACTGATTCATATGGTCTGACAATGCTTTTGCAGCCAGGACAAAATAAAAACAATGGATGGTAGCAATCGGCTTTTTTGAACATTGCTTCCGTTTCCAACGTTAAAAAAATCATAATGACAAAACTGATAAACGAGGGACTGATGGTGTTATTTAGTAAAGTTTTGAAGTCCAGGGATGCTAGTGCTAATCACCGGCATGTGACAGAAACAAAGACGTGAGGTTTCCATGGAGATGGCTTCTGGATGTTACTCATGTTGAGCCGAGTTGAGGACCAGTCCTGGCAGCGTCTTCTCTGTGTAGTTTGATAAATGATTTCGACGATTCTTGGAGCTATCCGCAGCTATTCGCTTTGGTAGCCGTGACGATATATCTGAAGGAAATATACAGTGGCATTCAACCTTCAACTAATTGCATAGAAAGTAGAATCCACTTCATTCTCTTTACTTTTACTAACAAACAAATTATGTTTCTCTGTTCAGATCTATATGTATATCCGACCCTGGAAAAGTTTCCAGCCGTAGAAATGAGCCTAATTTCGGGATACGATCTTTATTTGGTGCCACGATGATGCCCGTCCAAACTAGAAGTTGATAGCTTCGATTCGATGAGTACTTTATCTGGAATTTTCTGAAAATGCCCCTGCGTGGGGTCCCAAAACCGCGTGCACTTGTATGCACCTGTGTTGCCAGCCATCGAGCTGCGGCAACAGCTCGACCGGCTGGTACTCATGAAGAGACAGAATTGGCTTTGCAGTGGACATTCTCTTCGATTTGAAACCAAGTACACTTTCTTCCCAATAACGTCAGTTATGTTTTTTCGACATGTATTTCTGCAAACTTCAAAGAGTTTCCCCTAGTTTCACATAAGCTGCATGTTCATACGATGAAAACAAAATGAAATCTGAAAACGTTCTCAATCTTCATTATGAAGAATCTATGATGAGTAACCGTGAAAGGAGCAGAAATCTGAATCTGAACCTTTGAAATGGAGCCAATAAAACTGTGTGGGGGGCTCTCTTGTTTTTTTCCTGTTTATGATGTTGTCGATGATTCAGCATGTCCTCATCAAACGCCTACTGAGCTCGAGCTCGAGCTTGGGAAGGCAAAAAGAGTAGATGTGTACTGTTGGCTCATATCATTTCATTCAAATATCATGAAGGTTTCACTTTTAGAATACCTCTGATCGCCACTGGTCTTCGAGCAGAATAACAAAGTAATCCAGAACCCGAAAACCGAAAAACGAAAAGCAAACGTTCTCACGACCACGTCCCTCGATTTTTGGGGGCCCGAAAAAACAAGGAATTGTAAGTTTGCAGAGAGCAAATTATCGGGAAACTGGGACTAAAAGTGCAATTGCAATGCGGATTTTGGGATTTCGGATCAAAAATTTGCATTGTGAATGGGTTTTTGCTGGTTCCGGTAAATCTTCCTTTGCCTAATCTTTGAAGAATTGTCTTTCCTTTTCAACTGTGAGCAAATTAGCTAGTAGCAAAGAAAAAAGAGGAAAAGAAAAGGAAAAGCACATAAAAACTTTGAAAAAGCACATAACTGGTGTCACTACATGCTACATCTGCTGTACTTTTTACGAGGAAAGGCTCACTAATAAGCTAACAAGGTGGAGGACAAGAATTTTGTTTTCCACGTGGCAAATTCTGGCGAATTCACTACAATAGCTGTCTAATTTGCTTGGCAGATGTAGTTGATTGTATTCTTCATAGATACAATTGTTGAAAAGCAAAATTCATCCAGTTCTCTGTTCCACGTGGCAAAATATCTTCTGTTACTCATATCTCATCAAAATTTGTGCTCAGCAATTACTCTTTGACATTCCACTTTGCAACTCTATTCATACATCACTTCTATCTCCCATATCCATGTCATTTTCAAGCTACATTTGAAATTCTCGAAAAATCAAAAATCCGTGAAATGTGATCATTCCGGAACCTATTTGAAATTCATTCGGTTTCCGAATAGCCTTACGTTTCCCTTCCTTCCCAGCACAATCATTTTGCAACAAACATAACAATTAACGGAAGGAAAACTGGCAACCTCACAGATTAGTCCATCTTTCTTCCCTTCTTGCTGTGAAACGTGCTCTGACCTTTTTGTTTTCTTTGCCCTCACCATAAAACTTTACGATTCAAATAGAATAAGAATAGGATAAGATGAGATGAGCTTTACACTCTGAAACCGCAGGTGTAGAATCTTGCAACTAGAATAGCGGAAATGGCTTTTATTCGAGAAGAAAGATGTTTTTGAGTAGCATAAGCAGTATGCACTCTAAAGGATAAAGGATCTAGGAGAGACATGAGTTGATTCCGAACCGAACATGTCAGTTGTCTTTTGGCCACAAATTCAATTTTTCAATTTCTAAATTTCTAAATTTCCTTCTCAAATCTTCAAGTTCTTTGAGTTTTTCGTTCAAGTTTTCCAGTTTTCTAGTTTTCCAGCAATCCTCTCTTCCAAAATGTTGAAATACCAAATTGACAAAAAGTACGAAGAGCTTCGGCTTCATAGGATGGCTTCTCTCTCTCCCTCGGCTGGCCACGCCCCCCTCCTCTACTGGCGGTGACACCTCATTCCAATGTGGTCCGCCTTGTTGTTCTCCGCCCACTTTTTTTCCTCCTTCTTCTCGTTATTTACTTTGGTTCTCTGTTTTTTTTTCAAAGATTTTGCTCACATTCAGATATGTTTCACTGTCTATTCCAGGCAACCAAAACCAAAAATTCCGTCGTTTTCCCGTCGACCGCTCCCCATCGGCGTGATGATCATCTCCTACCTGGCTCGGATCGTGCTCCTGCTCCCCGAGCTCTCGTCAGGCGACACTGATCGGCTCGCCGAGATCGCAGCGCATCAGGTGAGCCATGACCAACGTTTACTGAAACTGAGAATGAGGTCAGGAGCACTCAATCCAACTCGGCCAACAAATGCCGCCGGACCGCACATTTCTGTACCCCGATGTGCAGCCAGCGCAACACGAAAGACGTCGAGAGGGTGGAAAGCGGAAAAAGTTCCGAAAAGAGCGATTGGATGAGCCGTGCGCGGCTATAAATGAAACTTTGCGCAAGAACCTACTTCAGGTTGGTTTTTACGTCATCAAAATGTCTATTTTGGTGTGTGTGGAATTGAATTGGGGAGTTGGGTTCAGTATTTGAAGATGGGTTCGGTGTTTGAGACGTTTACGTAGCGTGTGTTTTTTGACGTCCCCCGTTTAATCCTGACAACTTTAAGACTTCTCCTCAATTTCCTTCAAAGGAAAAAGGAACCCCTCCTTCCATTTTTTTTTCAAGATTTTTTTGTCAGGTTTCAGTCTACTCCTCTCTCTCTTTGCTATCTCAAAAATCTAGCACACAAATATTTTCCCCGTTTTTTTTTCAATGTCAGGCGAGTGTTACCTACTTATTTTCTTGTCTCTTTCCCTCCCCACAAGTGATGCGAAGGGAAACCGAAACCCATTATAATATCCATGTCTTGAAATTGGGTTGTGTGGAGGAAAAGGAGCCCGGAGGGGAGGGCTACGTGCATTTGTGGGGGGTATAATAATGATCTGCTCTTGTCATTGGGTTTGTCATCAGCCCCGGAAACAGAGCGCTTGTTGCAAAATGGATAGGTTGAGGAAGTGCACTTTTGATACGCTTTTCCTTCCCTGTATCTTACACCTTTTACGTCACGGCGCAAAAACGCTTTTAGCAAGAATTGGCCCTAACTCAGACGCGCCGCCCTGGAATCATTCATTGCGCATTTATTATGCGCGTCCAATGAGGCGTGATAATGATCATATAGACAAAAAAACTGGGTGGAGAAAATAATCTAGTAAGAAAGAGAAAGAACAAGGAATCGCGCGTTTAACACAATTTTCGTGTGTGTCTCTGTCATTTTCAGAGCTGTCCCATTTTAATTGAATCGCATTGCCACCATTTTCGTACCAATTTGAACACGCGCAACAATTGGGCCGGATGCGGCGCCATTTCATTTCATCTCATTTCTAATTTGCTCCTGGCGCCAAGGTTTTATGGGTTTTTTTGTGGGGGCCCCCAGAATTGGTGTGAGAGCAAGGAGTAGGGGGGGGGGGGGGGAAAGAGAAGGGGGGGGGGGGGACGAGGAAGAGAATGAAAACAACACTTGAAATAAATGAAGAGGGACAAAAGTTCAATGGTATTTAACATATTTAGCTGGAAAGGAAAAAAGAAAACAAAGCAATGGAGTGTGTGGGTTGGTGAAATTAAGATCATTGTTTTATGATGGCCGTATTGATATTCTGCGACTGAAAGTTTGTTAAAAATTGGAAAATAAGGTAGTTTCCTTGTGTTCTCTCAAGTTTGACAACTTCGGTAGGTCAAATTCTTTTTTGACTGCAAACCACTCAACATTCAAAGCTCATAGCAATTCCAACACTTCCCATTTCATCCCTTCTCCCCAAAAAACTATGTGGAAATGTGGAAAAACCCGACAAAATAACACATATAATCAGCTAGTTTCACTCTTTATTGCGTTTCAATCCATCTACACTTTTCTTTCCCTTTCCTCCCCTCCTTTCCGCCTATTTTTTCGGTTTGTGAAAGAAGGGAAAAAACGTTGTGGCTCATCCTCATCCTCGTCCTCATCCCTTTCCCCCAAACTATGTGTGAAACGGGGGGACGACTACTATCTAGGTGTAGAGTTTGTTGTTGGGATCGTTCGTCACAACATGTGACATTCTCTTTGGGAATTATTTGAAGTGGAACCATTCATAATTCATTGGGGGACTCGGTTGCTCAATTAAGTCAACAGATGAGCAGGAGCAGAAGGGAGCTTTGATCTACCACAACACAACAGTTATTCGATTACCACCTTATTCTTTTGTGTGTCTTCTGGAGGAATGGCTGAACAATGGTCGAGCTTAAGATCGTTGTGCTCAACCCACTTTTCAAATGTGCCCCAGGCAGTATTCTAAAACGTGATTTGGGAAAAACGCAAACGTTTCATAAGTTTGGGATAAGTTTGGCAGTCCTTTTGGTGGGTAAACAAGTAAAAAGAGATATAAATGGGGGGAGGGGGGGGGGGATAATAGAAAGAGAATGGAGAATAAGGGGAGTAAGAAATATGAATATATGTGGAGAGGGAAGACGAAAATCTGGATTGTTTTCAGGAACTCTTCGACGATTCATACGACAAAAACAATTTGCCAAGTGCCAACTCGACAGAGGTAGGGGGGTTTTGGAAAGATAGCACGTTCTGAATAGCCATGCTGACACTTCATTATTCTCCAGGTCATCGTCGAGCTCACCGTCCAATCCATCACCGAGATCTCCGAGTTCTCCTCGAGCTTCAAAGCGGACGTGTGGTTCTCGCAAATCTGGCGAGACCCCCGACTCGACTTCTCTGATCGAAACTACTGCTTGAAAAATATCTCATTGGCCTCGCACAAATTGCCGACGATGTGGTCGCCGAACGTGTGCTTCGTGAATAGCAAAAAAGTGAGTTAAGCGTTGGACTTTTCTCTCTCTTTTTTTATCTACGAGGAAATGGGTTTCTGGGCTTGGATTCATGAAACATTTATAGGCTTAAGTTCAAAAAACCGTCAGAACTTTTCCAGGTGGAAATCCACGCGTCACCATCGCAAAACATTCTCCTTTTGATCTTCCCGAACGGTACTGTTTGGTTAAACTTTCGAGTTTCTCTCATCGGCCCTTGTAAACTCGATTTGACCTACTTCCCAATGGATCGTCAATCGTGCAATCTAGTGTTCGAGGTGAGTGCAAGTGACAGGAGTTGTTGGATCTCTGTCAATTCATTCCAGAGCTATTCGTATAACACGGCCGAAGTGAGAATTGTGTGGCGCGACTGGGATCCGGTGACTATTCCGGATCCGGATTCGAAGAATCTTCCAGATTTTGAGCTTGTGGATATAAAGTAATCACTTTTCATGGTAAAACTTTCTAAATCAATGAGAAATTTCAGACATCTGAATGCAACACTAGTGTACACCGCAGGACTTTGGGACCAGCTCGAAGTGCAGTTCACTTTCCGAAGACTTTACGGATACTACGTGCTGCAGGCGTATATGCCCACCTATTTATCAGTGTTCATTTCTTGGATTGCTTTCTGGATTGACACTAAGGCTCTCCCCGCCAGAATCACTCTGGGAGTATCATCTCTCATGGCTCTCACATTTCAATTCGGTAATATTGTCAAGAACCTGCCACGTGTCAGTTATGTGAAGGCTCTTGATATTTGGATGTTTGGCTGCGTCGGATTCATCTTTTTGAGCCTTGTTGAGGTCAGCACTTTTCTGTATTTCACATTTTTCATACTGATTTTTCAGCTCGCAGTGGTGGGCTTTGCCGATAAGCTGGAGGCAAAGAGGAGAAGACATAATAGGTAAATCAGCTAGATGATTAGAGATATAACTGATGATTTATAGATGCAAAGAGCAGTTGATGATGAGAAGTGACTCGGAGCAGCAATGGTTGTCAAGACTGTCCGGGCAACGTCCACAGATCAGTGAAAGCAACTCAGGTTTGTATACAGAACTTGGAAAAAAGCATTGTAAAGTTACTCCAGATGCAACTCACACCATTCAAATCAACGATGGGAATGGGAATGTGCGGCGGAGAAAGAGTGAGGAGAAGCGGCAAAAGCTGCTGTTGCATATGGAAAGTCCCATGTATGTTAATGGAGAGAAAATTGATGAGGTCAGTAATAACATGCGTCTAATAACACAACAAAGTTGATTTCAAGATCTCCGCAAAACTGTTCCCGTTGCTGTTCACCGCGTTCAATATCTTCTATTGGTTCTACTATATTGGCATGTCGGGAGGATTCTTCTGAGGCAGAGAAACAAAGTATCAGAGCTTTATGTGATGGATTCAACAAAGAATCGTACACCAATGGAAACATCCGTTTCAATATTTTGTAATGCGGGTACTTTTGTTTTGGAATCAT
The DNA here is from genome assembly GCA_963572205.1 of Caenorhabditis imperialis. NCBI lineage: Eukaryota > Metazoa > Nematoda > Chromadorea > Rhabditida > Rhabditidae > Caenorhabditis > Caenorhabditis imperialis. Next base: position 2,287,212 of record OY751544.1, on the reverse strand, counting down.
AATAAACACGTTTTTCAGTTGTGTATCTTATCAAAAAAATCATCAGAAAAAACAAAACACCGTAATAAAATAACATCAAATTTTACTGTTGCACATTTCTACGACACTTACAAGGGATTGGTCAGAGCAGTCCCTGGAGTTACTCAATGAGACTTATATTATTTGAAAGCTCTTGTTTTAACAAGTTTGGAACTATAATCCATTTTTCCTACCGAGCTTTGTGAGCCGAGATACAGCCGTCCAAAGCTCAAACAATGTGATTTTTGTGAAACTTTGAGCGTTCTTAACTTTTTTCGAAATTTATTCTGAAAAACTTTGACTATATATTTGGGTTTCTCTTCAAATTTTGATTCAATTAATGCAACAATCGAGAAATTCGAAAAAACTGAACAACTTTTATGAGTATGTTAAAGTTGGCTACATTAACACGATTAAGACAGAAGCTTCACTTTTAGTGTAAGATTTATATTTACATATATTAATTCAGAATTTCACGACGAACCCGAATATATAGATAGATGTTCACAAAATTGATTCGAAAAAAAGTTATTAACGCTCAAAGTTTCACAAAAATCACATTTTTTGAGCTTTGGACGGCTATATCTCGGCTCCAAGAGCTCTGTGGGAAAAATAGATTACAGTTCTAGACTCGTTAAAACAAGAGCTTTCAAATGATATAAGTCTCATTGAGTAACTCCGAGAACGCGCTGACCATTCCCTTTTCAGAATACATAGGAATCAGTTGACCTATATTTTTACTGGTACCGAAGACATTTTGGCGCCGACTTGAACATCCCTGTTTCTTCCTGGCATCAGTACTATCAGAACGCACTAATATTTGTCTATCTCTGAAACCAAGGACATCTAGGTCAGCGTGATACCTGCGGGGCTCAGCCGGACAAATTCTGGAGCCCTACTGCATCAGTCACATCAGTTTCAGTCTTCCAGAAGCGCCCAAAAACTCTTCAGAGTCCCCTCAAAAAACAGAAATTAATTTCAAAATGAGAAATACACGTGAGGTCACGTGAAAGTCACTGAAGGAAAAATGCTTCATTTCAATTCATTCCTCGACTTTTCGAGTTTCTTGTTCGCCGTCTTCCGCCTTTCCTCTGTTTCCCGCCGCCGCTACGAGATGTGAGTTAATTTTTTTAATGAAAAAAATAGTAGAAATAAATTATACATTAATGAGTGACTAAATAGTAATATATCAGCCGGTCGAGCTGCCGCCGCAGCTCTTCGGCTTCTTAGGGGGACGGGAATTTGCTAAGAAGTCCGTAACGTAACTTCAATTTGAAGCTATTAACTTTTAGATTAGACTGGGGGAAAAACTTAGCGGCGTAACTGAAAATTGAGCTTATTCCTACGGCTGCTATGGTTAGCGCCACACAAAAATTCAGACAGATTAACAGATTTCATTAGTTAGTAATAGCAAAAAGATATTAGGAGACTTGCAAAAATAAAAAAACCACTTTTTTGCGCGAATTGATAGATTTAGTGTGTCGTTTTATCTATTTATTTTTTGTTTTCTTGTCGAACAAGTCCTCAGTTGACTCACAATGCAGTCAATCTTTTGATACTTGAAACTCGGGGTAGAAAGGATTCAACTAACAAGTTGAACCGTTCTATTACTGATGCTGAGAGCTCTTTGGCGCCAATTGATAGATCTATCTAGATCTATGTGTCGTTTTCTCGTCGAACAAGTCCTCAGTTGACTCACAATGCAGTCAATCTTCTGATACTTGACACTTATCATAACAATTCAAGTGGCAAGAATATAAATTTTGATGTTTTCTAGGCTGCCACGTGTTGGTGAAGTCGTCGTTCGGAAATACCGGATCATTTCGCAAATCGGGGAAGGGTCCTACGGGACTGTCTTTAAGGCAGTCGACACTGACGACATCTCGCAGGTCGTCGCCGTAAAGGTGATGGACCGTTCCTCGTTGGGTGCCTATGAGGTACAGGCGCTCAGACGCCTTCGCCATGCACCAAACGTCGTCAAGTACATCACGACGCGCTTAACTCCACGGCGCGTCATCATCGGTTAGTTCATCTTCTGTTTTTATCACTGTATTTTTTCTTGCAGTGATGGAATTCGCCGAGAAGTCGCTCGAGGAATTGTTCCTCTCTAAAGATTGCGGATTTAATATGAAAAATGCGACGAAGATCTTGTACGACATTTTAACCGCACTGGAGTTTGTCCACGACTCCGGTTTTGTCCATCGGGACATCAAGATGGACAACATCGCTGTCGTGTTCCGCGATGTCGTTGCTGTGAAACTCATCGACTTCGGAGTCGCTGGACTTAACATGGAGAACGAGTACGTCTCGTCAAAGCCCGTCGATGTGCCGCTGAACTTCTTTGCCACGTGCTACGAGACGCCCCATCTCCGCAGTGGACTCCCGTACAACGAGCACGATGATGTGACGGCGCTGTTCTACCTGGCCCTGGACAGCGCCGGCTTTGTCTACTTGACGATGGGTGATGACAGCACGGAGACGATGAAGAAGCGTGTGGAGCTGGTGAGTAAAAACTTGAAGAAAAAACTTGATAATTAATTTTCAGGAGCGCCACCCGACGAAGCTGCTCGAGGGAGCCGAGCTGGAGCACTTGGCCAAGTTCGGTGCGCTGCTCGCCAAGCAGAAGGAGAAGAAGGTGATCTACCGCGATTTGAAGGAGGCGCTGCTGCAGAACAACGTCGAGTACGTGAGCACTTCCGAGTTTGAGATGGAGCCGAAGAAGGACGATGCGGAGTTCGAGAACTTCATGTGATTTGTATTGAGTATTATTATTATGAATAAATGGGTTCGGGTTTTAAGATATTTTTGATTTCCTTCTTTCACTATGGAAAATGAAGAATATTTCAGAGTTTTTCATGGATTCTTTCATGATTTTTCTATGGTTAACCGTTCTTCATTATCCAAGAAAAAGTCAGTCCGCACTTTTCATTAAAATTACAATTTCCTTTGCTCCATCTCTCTAATGTTTTCCGGCTCAGACACTCTTTTTTTCAATTTCGAACCCCTCTCCAATAGCATAAGTCACTCTTCATCCAATTTCATCCAATAAGACCTCATTTCGAAACGAAATTGGAACCAAAATGAAACGAACTACTCTTCATTTGTCTTGTATTCTTTTGAATTCGTTCTTCTTCTGTTCATTCAGAGTTCATCCGATTATCCTTGTTCTTTTTGATTTCGAATCCTCTCAAGAAGATTCAAAAAGAAAAGAAGAGAATCTCTCAAAGTTGGATATCATGTAAGAAGATTTTCAATTTTCAATCTTCTTACATGTTCCGAAAAGAACTCGATTCTCAATGAAAAACGTGAGAAACGTTCTATTGTGCATCATGCATTCTTTTGCAGGCTCTCTGTTTCCAAATGCATTTTGTTTGATATTCTCCGTTTTACAGCACTTGTTGAAGTGTAGTTTTTCGGAGCTAGAGCTTGCAAAATGGGAAACGAGGGGGAGGGATTTGGTTTTATTACCTTGCTTTCGTATATAAATCCATCCGTTTTGACGTTTTGTTATTAAATTTTGGAGCTTTTGCTGGAGGTTTCGTCTGTTTTGTGAGAAAGCTTCTGGAAACAAGTGAAAAGTTTGCCTGCTTTAAGTGCTATAACATTATCTTCTGGTATGTGTTAATTCGCGTCTTATTTGCTCTATTTTAACCCCATTTCAACTAAAAAGAAAACGTTTTTCAGATACTTATGCCATTCAACATGGATTCCCTTCAAAACAGCACAGTTGTCCCGAAAAGTGAGTTTTTTTTTTGAAAATCAAAGATCCCAAAACACAACTTTGAAAAGGTACACTCTCTCTGCATTTCCGGTCAAAAGTGTGTCTTTTCTCCTTTTTCCTCGGACACAAAAGCCTCTCCTTTTCTCGTTTTTCCCTGCTTCACACCTTTTTTGTGTTTCTTTCTGCACTATCGATCTTGTTTGCGAGTTCAAGTTCATGCTGCTCAAAGTGCAACCATCACTAATCTCATTTCCGCCCACTGAATGAATTGGATTAGTGATGGGATCACAGATGGCTGAAAACTCAGAACTGAGCACTGAATGTGAGAACTGAAAAAACTATTTCATTCTTACAAATTCTTCTGAACATGTGTACAAAGCTGGCTGTTTGTTTTTTCTCTGACCAGCTGTCTGTTTGTCTGTTGCCTTTATTTGTCCATCGCATCATCCGAAAGTCACAAGACGCACTTTTCCTTCTTTTTTTCTCCTTCTTATGATTGAAATTGTTATGCTTGAATAGATGCAGTGACCAAAAACAACCTTTTATAAGGGAAAACTGCAAGGGGGAAGGTATAAAAGTGTAGTGATTGACGTAAGCATTTTGTTTGCTTTTTTTACCTTTTCGGTTATCAGTGATACTAGGGCTATTCTCGGCGGGTAGTGTACAGCTGATAGTGAGGGGGAGCGATGTGTTAGGGAGGTTTCAAGTGTACGTGAACTCATTTTCTTCTCTTGGAATGTGATACTGTGAATGGGTTCAGCTTCTGACAACTTTCAAGTATACCGACGTCTTCTTCTAGAGCAAATGATCTTAAAACTTAACAATAAACTCTTCATAGCGCTTGCTAGTAGATCAAATCGTCTATTTTTTGATCTACCGGTCAATATCCTACTTGAAAGTCCCCAAAAAGCCACAGGTCTGCTCGGGGCAAAATACGTGTCATTATAATGAAACCAATTTGCATTAATTTACATCCCAACAGTGGGCACAGATCTGTTAGTATCGCACTGTATCGCACTGTCGGTTTATTTTGCTTCCAAATGTATCCGCGATTTGTGATAGTCAGACAAATGTAAGTTAAAGTTATTTCGAGTTAAAAGTTCCTATGAGTTTAGAGAAAACACTTTGATGGAGGACTAGGAAAGGGGGATCGGTTTGAGGGGTGATGGAAGAGGTACTGAAATGAAATGAAGGACTAGGAAAAATGGTGAAAGAGGTCTCAAAGCTAAAATAGTGGAACAACTCACAATTAACTAGGGAAAAAGACTATAAGAACATAAAGAAACTGATAAAGCATAGTCCTTTCCATACTTTCCATCTTGATTCAGGCAGCTCGACATGCTCGCTAGCTTTCAAAACATAACAATGCTTTTCTAGAGCTTTTCAGTTACACAGTTTATGATTTCTTATGATTTCCTCTTTTTGAATAAGTACGGTAGATCAAAACTGCAATTTCACAAACACTTCCACAGTCCTACTACAAAAGTCAACTGAAACAGGGCTTCTGTATCCCCCCAAACTTCCTTATCAGCGCCAAACTCCAAAAACGCGCAGTTGTTTTCCATGGTGCCCCGCACACATCGTAGTAGTGCCCTCTCGTCTATTTGCGTGTCCGCCTGCCGGCCTCCGTCTCGCGCTCTCTTCGCGCAGCTAGTGAGTAGTGGTGAGTGTTGTGAGTGTGTTGGCGAGAGGGCCCCCGCTCTCTTTTCTCTCTCGCTTTCCACCCCTGCTTCTCTCGTCTCCACGTTCATTTCGCTATCTCGTCACGTCACACACACTGAAGGCTTCCACTTTATTATGATCATCATTATCTATTAACATTTTTGGGGAAGGGTAATTAGGATCGAAATTTGCGTTTTGGAGATGGGGTAGATGGGTATTTTTAGAAAGAGAGATGCTGCTGCGTTTTGTTGGAAATTTTTAATGAGATTCATGGGGAATAGAATTGAAGACGTCACATTTCTCACGTGGTCATCCTTTTTTGTTTAGATTTGAGATTCCTTGTAACTTTGCCTTCCGGATCCTTGTTTTTTTCTCGTTTTATCAAAATTCCAACTTTCTTCATTCACTTTTTCAACATTCCGCACCTCCCTTCAAGCTGAATCTAAACTTTTTATGCCATATCTACATAATTCAATGTTCCATCAAAAATTGTCAGCGATTGGAGCCTTCTAGCCACTCCTCCGCAAAAATCCAGTGAAATCAGATACCAGAAGCTGTCGCCTTCATATAAACAATAGAGTGCGGTTTATGTTTATAAAGAGGAGCTGGAGCTGAGAGTGAAATTGAAAATTACTGGAGAGCGAAACGAGTGGGTGTAGATCAAACTTTCGATTTTTCCGTCCTCGAGAGAGATAAATGCAACATTCGCTTCTCTTGGTGGGCTTCATCTTTTTTCAAAGTTTTCTGGGTGGTCGCGCTCATCAATTGCTACTTTTTTTTGCATTAAAGCTTTCCAAATGTGTGATAAAAATGATAATCTGTCAAACGAACACCTAGCTAGAACAATTTCCACTGAATCAGCTGCTAAACCCGCTTCCTATGCGATTTTCTTATTTCCAATAGAATCAAAGAAACAAATCAAGATATCAAAAATCCTTCCCCCCCCCCCCCCTCTCTCTCTCTTTCTGTCCCACACATTCAGAACTGAATCAGAACAGAATCAGTGACGTCGCCAGTTATCTCTAGGTGGTTTTTCTTTCTTTTTTCTGCAAGTCTTATCATCACGTGGTCAAATTATCAAAATCAATGATAGTTCAATACTTGTTTCCAGACGTATGGAAGAAGCGAGCTCCTCGTCAGCGGGGAGCCGTGCTGTTCCCATCAACCCGAATATGCCCGTCTCGCAGGAGGCGCTGTTGGCGCAAGCGAATCTGGAACCGGAGCGGCTTGCCGTGCTTCAGACGCAGATGCAGGTGAGTCTTTCTTGATCGAAATGAAAAGAGATTCTCAAAATAGAAAACTTGCAAAATTTGAAGAGGACACTATCTTAAAAACTAAAAACCAATTCGATCTCTGTTCCGATCTACAATGATGTACCAAGTCTGATAGCGACCCGTAAATAGCAAATTTGAAATTGATGGGTTTCGCAAAACTTGACAACCGTTTTTTTTTTCTTCTTTCTCTCCCTCTAGGTGTCTCTTCCACCCACATCGCGGGTTTATTTCCGGATGCGTCGAAAATAGCAGACGATGTTGTTTGTCAGCCGATAGACACGTTGTAAAGGGATAGGAGGGGGGGAGAAAGCTCAAAAATAGTTTTCGCTACGCAATCAGGTCCCCAGAGGTTGGCCGGTAGCCGAAAAACGACGGAAAAAATTAATGAAATGCGTCACACCTTCTAACTCCTCCCCCCCTCCCTCTTCTTCCCTCCCCCAATTGCAAAGATCGTCGTCGTCGTCGTTCCAGGCTAGACTGGCCGAGCAATTTCCGGCGGGAGAGAGAGTTCTGCGCGTGTTTTTCATTGCTTCCGTGTAAGAGGGGGTTCCGTGAAAATTGTCGGTGTTGTTTTCTTGGGAGCCGAGCTTTCTGAAATTCAATTTCAAGTTCTCTCATTTATTAGAATAGTTGAGACTGATTTCTGAACTTGGTGTGTAGGTGTGCAGTAGATCAAAAATGAGGCATGAGAGTTTTGAAATTTTGTATATGCTGCCGTGAGTTTGAGTAATCTTTTCCTCATTGTGATAGTGCGCTCTATTTGACTCCGAGAGAGATAGAGAGAGAGAGAGAGAGAGAGAGAGAGAGAGAGAGAGAGTATACGGTTTGACGAAACGCAGACTGTCTAACAGTCTGCATCTCGCCAGGTTTCACACTTACTTTTCCATAGTGCGATAGAGCGCGCTTTCGCTTACAAAAGAATGGTCAGAGCAGTCCTCGGAGTTACTCAATGAGACTTATATCATTCGAAAGCTCTTGTTTTAACGAGTTCAGAACTGTAATTTATTTTTCCTGTCAAGCTCTGTGAGCCAAGATACAGCCGTCCAAAGCTCAAAAAATGTGATTTTTGTGAAACGTTGAGCGTTCATAACTTTTTTCGGAATCAATTTTGTAAAAATCTAACTATATATTCGAGTTTGTCTTAAAATACTGAATTGACTTATGAAAATATAATCCTTACACTAAAAGCGAAGCTCCTGTCTTAATCATGTGAACGTAGATTTTTACAAAATTGATTCCGAAAAAGTTATGAACGCTCAAAGTTTCACAAAAATCTCATTTTTTGAGCTTCGGGCAGCTGTATCTTGGCTCACAGAGCTCGGTAGGAAAAATGAATTACAGTTCTAAACTCGTTAAAACAAGAGCTTTCGAATGGTATAAGTCTTATTGGGGAACTCCGGGGACTCATCAGACCATTCCCTTGTTACTGTGGACCGAGAATACAATTTGTACTACCGAACACACCAACCACCAAACCACAGACACACCCGAACCTCAAAATAATCCTCGTGGCTCATCACATATCCCTCATCCTCCACATCCACCCCATCGTTTCTCTTCTTCCCTCCCTCTTTCTCAATTGGCGCTTAGTTATTTTTGGCAACACCATCGGCCCTCCATCGCTGCTTCTCCCCCCCCCCTTTCTCGTAGACCCCGCATCTCGTCAATCGCCTTTTTTCGGTCTCTCCCCCTTTTACTCACTCCTAGAATCGTTTCCAAAATAGAATACGAAGAAATAGGAACCAGACACACTCACTTAATCCCAGGTGTCAGAAGGAAAATTGGGTGTGTGTGATGCTCATGTGATATAGACTTGAGGCACATGTTTTTCTCGCAGCCACACTCTAGTAGTACGAGATGATCCCTATTTGAATATGAGTGCAACAAACACCTCTCCTCCCCTTTTCTATTCATAGATGCTCACATGTTTCGTTTCTTTTGTTCTACTGGCTGATAAGTGGTAAACTATAACTGATAAGAGTTGAAAGTTGAGAGGAAATGGATCGCGAGAGAGTGTTCGGAAGCTTTCCCTATCTAAAAATATCAAGACCACTTCCTTCCACCCCTTGTTTTGTTTGCGGTCTCGCCTCCTCCTCGATTCTCTCGCCTCCGATTCGGCCGCGCCTCTCTCGATTTTTCCTCATATTTTTTGTTCATAAACGATATCCTTCTTCTTCTATGTTTATGGCGCCACGGTCCTGGGTATTGATTTTTCGGACAGTCCAACACTATTTTTGCGCGTTTTTGTGTGAGAGAGTGTGTATGATGTGTGCTTGCGTAGTCTGTTTGTACACATACAGTGCATGGTGGGGGGAGAATGAGAGTGAGAGTGAATAACAGGAAATGCTTTCCATGGAGAAGCAATCGCATGGTCAGTTTGCATCAACAATTCCGAAAAACTGCCTTTTTTTCCATGTGCTCTTTGTCCAGTTTCTTCTTGTTCGGCTCTTTTTCCATGGTTCAAGCAGCGCGGGGGGTATGCCTGCTGAGCATGTGCGCTATCAGGAGGCTGATAATGTGAACTTTGAGGAGCTCATTGGGAATTGATCTAGTTTCTACCAAAAAAGCACCCTCAAAAAGGTTCTGCCTCTAAAAGCAAGCTCTGAAGTCAATTGAAGCCTCATATCCTCTTGTTTTCTATGTGTTCTGATGTGAGCCAACACCCATTTCAGCTGACATTTCCCTTTGAAAACCGCTCTACTCTACTTTACGTTTCGCATTTTTGATCCTTTGCACTTTTTTCTTCCATTTTTTTTTTCAGAATCCACCTGTTTTCAGAATTTCCATTGACCTCATTCAATGTTTCTTTCTGTTATTTTTAGCTTCACAAGCTGTCGTGTCTCATAAGCCGGGCCGAAAATCTCAAAAATCTTCTGACCAAAATCGCCAGCTCATCCTCCCAAGAAAAACAAGCGATGGCATTTGGGGGGCCCTAACTTCCGCACAAAAATAGCAATTCCCACCTGTTTTTCACGCCTTCAAGCGACTCTCTTTATGTTTTGCCCCTTTTTTCTCTATCTGAGGCAACCTGGGGACAAAACGTGTTGATCCCAGGAGCACCCAGGGGAGGGAACCGAGACAGGAAGCGTATCAAAAGTACATTCTATTCTAGGAAGATGTTATGTTTTACACACACCTCGTCTCTTTGTTTTGATAAAATGTCTATTTTCAGCCACCTTTTGTCGCCGTTGTGTCCTAGGAAAAGGGGAATTGTGGTGCACTATGACTAATGAATGTGCGCTAAAAAAAGAAATGAGAAAAATGAGGACAAGGCCTTCCCGTTTTGCTTTGGTGCGAAAGAGTTTTGGCGGGTTTTCTCACCCTTCACCATAACACGCTTGTTTTTCGATTGCTCGTTCCTCTTTTAGCTCTTTTTCACCCTGAGTCATCTGTTTTTGTGTGTTGCATTTCTATTTCGGTCTTCTTCTTCTTCTGCAAGACGACGAAGAGAGAGGAGAATTGTGCTAAAAATGGAATGGGGGCCTCAATCCTCTTTTCTGTTTCTTCTAATCTTGTTTTCCCCCCTATTCCCCTCTATTTTTCCCCTCATTTTACTCTGATCGTTTCGTAAGAGTGCAAACGGATAAGGGGATAATGACTCAATTCCTGATCCCTCCCCCCATGGGCTCTTATTCTGATAGCCATTGCTCGTGCTCAAAACAAAACACACACTCAACTCGAGTTATTCCGCATTTCTGCATTTCTTGTTATCCCCCCGCTTCGTCTTATTTTGAGCTGCTTCTAACTATGCGCTTATTATCTCTTTCCCCCCACCTACTTTCTTCTCAGAAAAACACCCCTTCTCACACTATTTAGGCCCCTGTTCTTTGGCTTTGACAAAAGAATTCACATCTTTCAACATTTTCAAGGGTCCAAAAGACCGGGCGAGACTTTGAGTTTTCATACTATAACTTGGTATTAAAGTATTTTTGAGATCCCGTGTTGTTAAGAGATAAATACAGATTAGTCACGATACAAAATTGCATGTATATATCAGCGAGGGGAGGATTAGTCACTTTCTGATCCGTCAACATCTCGGGAGGATATTTGTGGAAAGAAGACAAAAATAAAAGTTTTCCCTTCTTTTGCTCCTTTCTTCATTGCTCCTGCTCTCCTGCTCTCCTGCTCTTGCTGCTCCAGCTTCTGTTTCGGTTCCACTTTTAGAACAACCCGAATTGAATCCAAGTTTTCTTTCTCTCTCTATTTTTTCTTCCTTCTCCCGACTTGTTGCATTTTCCGCCTAACTCTGCATATTATATTTGGGCGCAGCAAAAAAAAAGTGTGCTCGTGACATTTTTTTTTCCACTTTTAGAGCGTTTTTTGAGGAAAACACCCACTTTTTTATGAAATCCCCAAAACCACAATTTTCAGGAGTACCGTCAGAAGCAAATGGACCTGCTCGGTCACTTCCATCGGGCTCAGCAAGAGCTGAGCGTGCAGCACATGCAGAGTCTCTACGCGGCACTTCAGCAGCAGCAGCAACTGCAGAATCTTCAGAACGAGCGGAGTGCGGTTAATCCGCTGCTCGTCAGCCAACAATCATCCGAGGATCAGAATAGTGGACCAGGTGAGAAAGAGAGAGAGAGTGCGGCTGTGTCTTGATTCCGGAGCCGCGATTCTCATGGGAGCTGTGTGCTTTGCTCAGCTTAATCGAAGTGGGGCCGGGTGAAAAATGAGCAAAAAGTACACATCGGCGAAATTGGAGGGTAATGTGGAAATTGGGTTGGTCGTTTAATCTCGAGAGTAGTGACTTTTAGAAATCAAATTGTGGAATGGATGGGGCAATTTGTTTAAAGCGAATCCAGAAGCCTTTCAGTTCAAAAAAGGTTTAATTAGGGCCATAGTGCTTAGTGAGCGACAAGTAGGTACCATAGAGTTGAGAAACAAGCGATGAAGCCTCAGAATAAGCATTTGACGCCCCGAGGAAATAACCTGCCATTTCCAGTAGCCCCACTCTCCCTGGCCAACTCTCTCACCAACCTGCTCTCCTCCTCCAACGGCAACATTTCGGTGCCTCAAACGCCCACCAAAGAGCACCACCCGCCAGCTGCTCCGTCGTCGAACCGAAAATGGTGAGCCACCCCCCCCCCTTCTCCGGATGCATATGCCAACCTACCATTTCCAGTGACATTCCCCGCTCCAACTCCACCACCATTTCGCAGCTCACCAAAGACCGCCTCAAGAACATGATTGCGAATAGGAGTAAAGGGGAGAGTGGCAGTCAGTCGAACTTGTTGGCTAATAATGGCTCGTCGAATGGTGGACATGAGAACGGGAGGAAGTTGAAGAACTCGAACTCGCAGGCGAATGTCTCATCGCCGCATTTTGAGCCGTACCGCTTGCCAACGAGCTTGGCGAACGCGCACAATTTGCAGCAGGCCAGCGAGTTTCAGTTGCGGAAGGTCAATTCGGAGCCGAACTTGAAGATGAAGATCCGGGCGAAGCTGCTCTCAAAGGGTAGCAGTCCGGTGCAACATCAGAACAACTCGCAGTTCAACTTCACGCATCCTCAGCTGAAAAGAAGCGACAGTGAAACATCTCAAAACGTCGCACTTGACTTCATGCAATCCGGTTCTCAAAGCAACCTCCCACATCTCATGCTGCCATCGCCTTCTCTCCCAAATCTTGCCGCCGCTGGTGCATTCCAAGGCTTCAACCTGCCAGTTGGTCAGGATCTCAACGCGTTCATGGCAGTGGCCAACCTCAGCCCATTCCTCAGTCTTCCCAGCTTGTTGAACAAGAAATTGGAATTGGGTGGTTTGACAGACGAGGGCGACCGGAACGGATTGATGGGCTCCTCCTCAAGCTCATCGCTCGCCTCAATCGGCCTCGGCAACCATCAGTATCAATCACTGCTCAAGCAACAGATTAGAGATCTGGTGCTGCGGCGGAAGAGTCTGGTGCGAGAGGATCCGGAAGGAGAGGGGCTTGCGGAGTTGTACAATGGGCTGTTGCCACAGGCAAAATTGCAACACCTTCAAGCACTGGCGACGGAGGCTGGACTCGGACCACGACCTGAGCCACAATGCACCACTGGATTGGGGTACGATCCAGCGATGGCCAAGCATGAGTGCTGTTGTGGAAATAGTGTGTCACACGTGGAGAATGGTGGAAGGATTCAAAGCATTTGGGCGAAGCTGGTAGAGCAGGGACATGTTCAAAAGTGTGAGAAAGTCACCGCTAAGAAAGCCTCTCTCGAGCAGCTCCAACTCGTCCATTCCCAAACCTACACCACATTCTTCGCGGTCTCCCCCACCGCCTGTCTCAAAATGGACTCCAACTCTCTGCCACTCAAGCGATTTCTCCAGCTCCCATGCGGAGGCATTGGCGTCGACTCGGATACCTATTTCAATGACGCCAGCACCCAGACAGCCGCCAGACTGGCAGCCGGCACTTTGATTGAGCTTGCTTCTCAGGTGGGGGATATAAGAACAAAAGATTATAAATAATAGTCCATTTCAGGTCGCCGAGGGTCGTTTGAAGAATGGCTTTGCGTGCATCCGGCCGCCAGGCCATCACGCCGAGCACGAGCAGGCTATGGGCTTCTGCTTCTTCAACAATGTGGCTGTGACCGCCAAGGTGTTGCAGACCAAGTACCCGACGCAGTGCGCGAGAATAGCCATCATCGACTGGGATGTGCATCATGGAAACGGAACGCAATTGAGTTTTGAGAACGACCCCAATGTTCTCTACCTCTCACTTCATCGTCATGACAATGGAAACTTCTTCCCTGGTACCGGGTCGGTGACAGAGGTTGGAAAGGGGAATGGAAAAGGGTTCACGGTCAACATCCCATTCTCCGGGGACGTGATGCGCGACGCCGAGTACCTGGCAGCATGGCGAACAGTCGTTGAGCCGGTGCTCGGGAGCTTCCAGCCCAACTTCATCCTAGTGTCCGCCGGATTCGATGCCTGTCACGGACACCCCAATGCACTTGGTGGCTATGAGATCTCAGCGGAGATGTTCGGGTACATGACAAAGTCGCTATCGGGGTATGCCGATGGGAAAGTAGTGCTGGCGTTGGAAGGTGGATATGATCCAACCAGCATCTCGGAGGCCGCAGAGCAATGTGTTCAGGTACTGATTTCATAATCTGTGGGAAAAATTGAAATGATTCTGGTTTCAGACATTGATCGGGGAGTCCGACGATGCTGGTCGATTGAGCTCATTGGCTCTGGAGTCTCTGCCAAATTCAAGTGCTGTGGAAACCTTGCAGAAGGTAATTGAACTACTTATTTCTTAAAATTTTATGAAAATTGATAAAATTCCAGGTTATCGCCATCCACAAAGGATACTGGCCAGCCATGTCAGGCCAGGAGGCCGCCATCAGTACTACCGAGATGCAGTGGAGGAACTTGAAGCTGCAGGTGCAGATGCAAAGTCAACAGCAGCAATAATCTCCTCCTTTCCATTATCTTCAACTTCTTCCACGTGTCTATCTAATTTCTCAGCAAAAACCCCCCATCATCCATGCTCTCTTAGGGCTAAACTCTTTCCCCCTAAGCCTGCATGCCTTCAAAACGTGTTTCGGCATAATTCCACCCCCTCCCAGAAAACAAATCCTTCTATTATTTCCCTTGCACTCTAGATCTGCATATGTATCGAATCGAAGCCTCATCAAAACAGACAAAATTTCCGCGATATATGTGATACTGTTCATAATTCCCTTCCCCCACTAGCAAACTTCGTTCCTTCGCTGCTAGCTTTTTCTAGAACCCACACTTTCCAAAGAATCCCTTCTTTTTTCGTGTCACGGGACTGATTTGCTTCTAGTTTGTCTAGCTTACCCCCTAATCTTAATAATTTATTATTATCCCCATGAAAAACCCCCCACCGTGATCCCAGTCTCCGTTCTGAAGATGAAAAATGTGATTGATTGAAGTCTATCACCATGCATTTTATCTATCACCACCCAGTGATCCGTCATTATTTACTTTTTTTTACTGAAAGTCAGACCAAATTATATTGGTTCTATTGTTCACACTTTCCTTTCTTCCCCAAGATACCTATCATTACCGATTATACCTGTCATTCTCCATGTTCCCCCCAAACCACATCTTATCGTATTTTGTACATTTTTTTCGTCTCATCTTTTTGATTTCATTTAATGGATTGCAAACAATGTTTGGATTAGTATAACTTCTTCCGCTAAAACCCAGAAAATAAAGTTTCAAAACTGAGTTGAGAGCATCGAGAGCTTGGAGAGCTCAGAGAGCACAGAGAAAAAAGAGATCAAAGAGACGTAGATACTCATCGATCCGCTCGCAAGTTATCCTCACTTTGTGAGCAGCAATGGATGAGCACACACATTGTGATAACTGCTTTCAATTATCTTGTTCTTTTAAACAATGCGCATTGGTAAAATGCAAATACTGTCATATTCAACTTCACCCTTGCAAGCTCCCGGAGCACATTGAGCTGATCTGTAGGAGAGTGAGTATCTTTCAGTTTTTTGTCAGTTTTCTATCAGTTGTTGTTTTTGAAATGAAGCTGGAGTGTGTTTGCAGGCTCCTGTATCGTGTCCAAATGCATCAAATGGTTGCGAGCAAATTTTGATCCGAGAAAAGATTCCGTCACATTTGCCAAAGTGTATTGCTAGTGTTGTGGTGTGCTCAAGGTAAGATGGGGGTAGTTTTGATAAAGTTGAGTTTAGTTTTTGTAGTGAGAATAAAGTTGTAGTTGAAGTACAAGGTTCGTCAAGTGTTCAGTAGACTGGTATTACCGTAGTTGATTGTAATTCTGTATCAAATTGATGAAGCAAACAGTATGGAGCTCTATAATTGAGTGTTTGATAACTTTATAGTTATTTGTTACTATGAGCCATTCCATTTCCATTTCGATAAGCATAAACTCCCTGAAAATCAAAGAACTTACAACTATCAAACCAATACCCTTCTCCTCATCCTTCAATCTTCGAATTCCAGAGATCGCTGCCGAAAACTGAACATCAAGGCATGCAAGCTACAACTGAAACACTTAGGCCGCCTCAACCAACAAATCCCCTTGTCCCACACTCCAGAACAACCCCTGGATATCACTCTCGCCATCCATGATCAGAACCTAATCATCCAGAGTTACAACGCCTCCCGAGCAAAACGAGTGCGTCAAAGGGACCCGATTCATCCAGCACATCCATTGATTCCATTGCGGGGTAATCAGTTTGATACCTCCACGCCTACTGAGGGGTTGGATGATAGTAGTGAAGATGAGATGAGGGAGAAGGTGGGTTTGATGAAGTTAATAGGCTTTTCATGCTCATGTTGATATTACTTCCAGCGAGAAAAGCTGAAAAAGTCGCGGATGGTGTTCGCCAACTGTTACATGTGTCAAATTGACCCGTCTGTCCAGCACTTGCACACTCTGGGCAATGGCATGGATATCGAAAAGTTGAAGAAACGAAGAATGACTCCTCAAGTGCTGGATCCACTTCATGATAAACAAAACTTGAAAGTGGGTAGCTTCTCCACGTCTCAAAGTTAAACCACATATTTTCAGGTCAGTATAGCAGTGGAAAACGCTCCAGAGTCAACTCTAAAGAGTGAAAACATACGAGAGATCAAAAAAGGAGGTACATTCTACACGCTAAAATGTCTGAAGACAGTGAGACGCTCCGAGTATGGAAATCATTGTTTGTCCCAGCACACTTTATCTGTTGACCAGTTGAATGAACTGATAGTCAGGTTAGCCACATATCTTTGAAGATTATAGTCTATTTGGTGGAGTTAAGATGTCCAAACTGGACCAGTGGTTGCAAATTCTCTACTTCTCGTATAAGACTGCCAAATGGACGGCTTAACTTCCATCCTCACTCTGCTACTATTAGCTGGCAACCAGAGCAAGTTACCTATAAAAACGGAGAAATGAATTTGGAAAGTCTACCACTTTGGATGTACCAAGAGCTCGGAAAGTACCTGCCTAGCTCTGCACTTTATAACTTATCATTGACGAGTAAAAAACTACGCCGGGCCATTTTCATTGGGTGTTATAGTCAGTGCTATGTTGAGCCGGTATGGAAGAAGACAGATATCAAAGGGAGCTGGTTTCAAGAAGGAACTGTAAGTGTTTTCAGACTTCTTATATCAGTTAGCATTAAACTTCATCAATTTAAACTGTTCAGAAGCTCAAAATCAGTTCCACCGAAGCACCACCAAGGATCGAGTGGGGTGTACCTGTTGAATTGTCTCACCATCTGTCCCAATGCGAGTTTTTCGATGCAAAGACCTTTGAGGAGAAGATGGTGTCAATATTTCCACGTGAATTGGAGGCAGAAATATGGAAAGGATTTGCAAATGGGTTATCGGAGAGGATGATAAGAATGGAGATGCAGCGAGTGGCAGAGGGAGAGGATGAGGACGAGGAGGAAGAAGAGGATTGATAATTTTGATTGTAATGATTGTTTATTGTTAGTGGTTAAGCATCTTGAGATGTATACATAGTATGTGAGATTGTAATAAATATGACTGGTAGTACATGAGCTGCCTTTCTTTCATGGTCAAAGACATGCTAGCTCAAATGGTTGTGATAAACGGCTTACTTGATTCTATGACTTTATTTGAGTTTACTCCACATTTTTAGTCAATCCAGATCTGTTTTCAACCCTATATGATTCTTCCTGATCTCTAGGCTTCCCTTCCCTTTGCACCTCTTCACATTCCAATCCGAATTAACCCGAATTAGCATGTCGTCTCCCATTTCGGACACCAAATCCGCTCTCAAATTGTTTCCAGCGCCCCCAGAATAGCATCAATTCGGTCCACATGTACCCAAAACGCTAAATGCTCATTTTTCCGCAGCTCTGCGCCCCTCGGCCGAGTAAACAATATCTTTTTATGTGTTGAATCAGATGAATTTGCGCTTTCAGTCTATGGATCTGGAAGTTTTAGTCTACAATGTATCTATTACGAGCCGGATGCTCGAATTGCGTAACACGTAACGTTATTCGACTCTCTTCTGGAAGAAATTGGAGATTTGAAAGAAGGGAATAGTACTCGGAATGTCCTTTCGGAAGTCATTAGGAAATGGTTTATTGCTGAGAAAGTAGAAGTTGATAGAGTAAACAGGGGGAAATTGGCATCATTTTAGGAAAAAAATAAGAAGAAGAGAAAGAGTTTTGAAGAAAAAAAAAGCAGGGATGAATACATTCTGAGAATCTAGCTGTAGTTTGTGTTTGCGCCGAACGAGTTGTTAAATCTGAAACTCGCACATCTCTAACCAATAGTTTTCATCACTTTTTCTCACCTTTCAATGAATTCTGCCGACATTCCGATGCAGCGCACTTGAAAGTGATTATGTGCCATTTTCTGCTGCTTTGTGAAACTGCAATTTCACACGTTCCAACACGAAGGGAGTTTTCTCACTCACCAATGAGGACGCTTGATGCTATCAAACCGGGAGAATTCATGAACCAGTGCATCCATATTATTCATCGAGTCTCTATGGGGTGATGCCTCACTGTACGGGAACACCAAGAAGTGCGGATTCTCTCGCTCCATTGACAAACGAAGTTGCTCATTTCGCCACTTCTCTCCGTGAGCTAACCATTGCTCTTCGGCCGAGTTTCGAGAAGGTCTGAAAGTTGGAGATGTCTTTGATTAACGATGGAGTTGGTGTGTACCTCGGCGTCGGTGTCGGTCTGGAAGTGTCCTGTTCGCTATCCGAGTCTAGAATTGATTGGCAAGCAGGTGCGGTGTGAATCACTGAGGTGCGCACTATACCATCGCCCATGTCGTTCATTATGTTGCGGATGTAGGAGGTTTCCATGGAGTACTGGATGGCCTGGAAACACAATTTTGTACTGCTAACAAGTGGAGTGCTCTTTTGACACTCTAGGGATACAGTTGACCTTTCCACATGATAAAGTGGTTAAGGAATGATACATATTTCCTTGAAGAGCTTAAATTTTTGTTGGAGCTCGGGAAACACAGCTATTTCGCAACATGTTTCCTTTGTTAAAGAGATTTTGATTTCATAATGATGAAATACAAACGACTCAGTGTTACTTGTAGCATCAAATTGAAAACATGATCATGGGCAACTGTTTTAGTAGTTGAACTTGTTTTTTCTGCTCTACCATACATCTTTCTCACAATTCACAAAAACATTTCTATTTTGCAGCATTTTTCCATCATACCAAAAAGCATCCAACATTCTCATTACCTGTATCAAAAATGGGATTCCTCGAATGTTTTTCATCACCGCTTCCGCTGTATCCCTTGTGATCATCTCCTCCGGTATCTGTTCTCTCTGCTTTCGAAATTGTCTTGCTTTCTGAAAATGTACTCCTCCAAAAAAGTGTAATTTTGAAGCCGACAATTTTGTGTTTCGACGTCAATGCAAGTGCACCACCTTAAACTAGACTCAATAGCTGTATTTTCATAACTTTTAATTGATCTACCCTTTCTTCACACGTTTGTTGGAAAATTCGAAAATAAGCGAGAGCGAAACCCATTAATTATGAGTCCTTTTCATTGCATTAATAGTTTAAAAGTGTGGGACAAACAATTTTCTCGCCTTTTTTCACCATCACCATCAATAGAGATCGAAGAGCTGCCTTTTTTGGCTCTACCCTACAGGCTCATCAATTAAACATGAGAAACGTATCAGGTTCTCTCTTGTCTGCAGAGTTAAGTGCGTAAATCCTTTTCAGGACTCACCGATGTCTGGATGAACCAGGCTATTGCGGACACCAGCATCCCGATGAACCCGAGAATTGTCAGAATTCCTGACAGAAGCAGAAGGTCGTTTTGTATTATGCCAACGCCAAGTCCTAAACCATTATGTTATCTTGTTAAACCCTGAAACAACTCACCAACTAGGAATATTGTCAAGTTCACAACGGCGATGAAGATGAACAAGAAGCGCAAGAGACGACGCATGATTCCAAGTTTCTAAATTGCAAAAACTAACTCTTGTTGATAGAACGAAACGAAGAGAGTCAAAATAAATCAGGAATGTGAGAAAAAACGACGAGATTCATTATTTTGACTTTCGAGCCTTCCCTTTCTGACCAAATGCACATTCTCATGCTGGTTAGCAAAAAAGATAACAAAATTACACTTAAATTAAGAAACCAAAAACCCGATTAACAAGAGTAAGAACAAAAAGCGTCCAAAGATGCGCACTCTCTGAGCTCAGGCCCTCTCCCTTTTTCCAAGTGGGCGGAGCTTGAGAGGCGGAGTGAATTAAACGGCTAAACACGGCAACGCAAATTTGAGCCGCGATACGTATTCAGGGGGGATTCAGGAGGGGATTCAGATTCAGAATGCGAATCATCCTCAGAATCAGAGAATCAGGTTTGCTCATTAGAGAGGGGCGAGAGCGGAGGAAACCAAACGAAGAAGGCAAAAGGCGGAAAACAAGTACAGCGGGGAGATTGCGGAAATGTTGTGTCAGAAGCACATATGGAGGAGATGTGGTGTGGAAGGAAGGAGTTAGAGACGTCCGTTGGGAGCTGGAGGAAGGAGGAGGAGATAGCGCGTCTATGTGTCACCTTGGATTTTGTCATCTGCACCTGAGTACCGGGTACATTTTGTGTTGGCGCCGCCGCCGCCGATGCGTTTCATTGTTTTGACGTAGATTTGTGGGAGAAAGGGGAGGAGAAAGGCGTGGGAATGTGTGACTGGATCGGATTCTGATTTATGACAAAGCTGGGAACTGTGGAGTCAATACAGATAAATTCAGACTGAAATCTTCATGATTTGTGCTTAATTTGATAGAGAATCTCAGAAATTGATAAAATTTCGGGATTTTTCGATCTACTACTTGTTTTTACGATAGCTGTAAAGCTATTCGAATGGGTGAACTCATATCAGTATAATCAAATAGAGATAAAAGTAGGATTCAAAATAGTTAGATCTAGGTAGGATCAAATATATAAGTTCTAGTGAAAACCACCGTATTTCGACATACCTTCTCCTCTCCACTACCTCCTACCCCCTACTCACTGCTTGCACCACAAGTTTCTCAAAATCAATATGCTCTTTCTCGATCTTACGTAACATGCCAATTTCTCGATAATCACTATTTACCCACATCTCTACTTTTCTTATGCTTCTGACAACAAACTGCACCTACGATTTGAGAAATTGGGGACAGATCTCTCAAATTGAGCTCTAAATCTCGCATTGAGCTTGAGTTTGAGCTGATAGAGCCAATCTGATAGAGCCAATCTGACATTGTAAATGAGGCTGGCTATTCTAAGAAAATGTCCGTTATATTGAGCCAATTGAGAAGCGGAAATGAGAATAGAGCTCAACTATATATTCATGTTAACGACCTTTGGATATAGAGAGCTGCTAAGAAAAATCACTATCATTGTCACAAAATGACGTGGAACATGGAGCCATTGGAGCAAGAACTAACAAGCCAAGCCATTCCTATTTTTTCTATAAACGGGATGTTTTGTGTGTTGCATACGATCAAAAATTATACCACCGGAGCGCATTCCAATTAAAAAATAATTGCGAGATAATTGCGGAGCCATCGCACGTGCTCCGCGAGCTCTAACTAGCAATCCTAGAAGCTAAGAGCCCGGGTGGCTAAATGTTGAGTAAACGGATGTGCCGAAAAAGAGATACTCAGGCCTTCAATAATAATAAAACGTTTTTTTTCTCCCTTTGCTGATGAATTGACGAGACAGGCACATTTTTAAGTTTTTTTTTCGGGGGGAGCTCTCAAAATATCTCTTTCTAACTCCAGAGATGAGTAAGTTTGGGGTCGAGTTGAATGACAATTGGGGGATCCGGATCTGAAAAAGTTAGGTATTGAATGAGGATTGAAGTGAAGAACTGGAAAAGTGAAGGAGAAGAAGAAGAAGAAAAAGTTGAATTTAAAAAGTTGAAGCCGGTGGGACGATGTGTAATTGCATATGTCGAGATATGTTTGAGCCGTTTCATGACGTTGGAATACATCATCTTTTCAAATTCAGAATTTCATATTATCTAATTGAACAATGAAGATCCATCAGAATACAAAACGTAGAGCTCTTTGTAGCTAACACTACACTTTTCGCTCAATCTTCTGCAAAAAACGTTTATATAAATAAATGAGAGTTTCACGTCTAGTGCTGATGTCGACACACGAATGTTTGCGACAGACGTGAAAATGAAAGAACCTTGCAAGGAGCAGGAAAAACGGGCGAGTGTAAATTGAGAACATTCCAACGAACATGTGACAGCACCGAAGCGGAGGGGACCAATGCGCGGAAATTTGAGATTTAGAGCCCAAACTTATCGGGGTGCGAACTGCAGAGCACAAATGACGAAATCGGTTGGACACTTGAAGCCTTGAAGCAAAGTGGTGAAACATTGTGTTTTGAACCGGATTCAGAAAGTGCATTTGAAAACTAAAATTAGTTTTGAATGATTTTTTTTGAAATACTATAGAAGGAAATAAAAAGAACCAGCTCTGACGTTACAGCTCTGTCTGTCGGTTACTAATAGTAATTCTCAATGGATATCATTACCGTGAATAAGGAATAACACACGCGTAACTCGATTTTGATGTGTCTGTGTGTATGTCGGTCTGTTCAAAGCCAATGATTACGTTGCTATTTGGAAAAGGTGATTTTCGATCGGCTCGGGAGTTTGTCTGTTAAGGTTCAGCCTGTCTCGAGTGCATTATCCAGGTGGAATGATGAAGTGGTGTTTTTATGAATGTCAGTGCCGCAAGACCGCACGTTACTTACATGGAATCTTTACCATTACTAACAGACAAATTCTGTGTGTCTGTCGGGATCTTTGTGAGTAACGGACCCTAGCGCTGTCCCCAGCCATAAAAATACGCCAATTTTTCGGTTACGGCCCTTATTTGACACCGCGGTGATGCCCCTCCAAACTAGAAGTTGATAGCTTCAATTTCGAGGGTACTTTACCTGAAACATTTCTGAAAATGGCCCTGCGCTGCCATTTTCAAGAGTGTTGGGGTGGTCCAGGCGGTTGCGCGGGCGGACGGTGTGCAGAGGGTCAGGGGTTCGCTTCCTTTCGGGAAAATTTGTTGCTCTTTTTTGAGAAAGTGTATTGGGACAGTTAAGCAAATACTCGGACCCTAAGAAGCTAGCCGGAGAGCTGCAGAGCGGCTGATAGTAATAGAAAAATAACAAAGGGAAATTTTGTTAAAAAAATCATTAGCCAATTTATGGATCAAAACATGTCTGACATTTGCCCGCGGAGGCACTTGTCTAAGAGGAATACACGAAACTTGTCCACGAGAAGTACATGAAGCTTGTCCACCAGGAGTTTGCAAAACTTTGTCCACGAGAAATACACGAAACTTCGTCCACCAGGAGTACACAAAACTTGTGCACGAGGAGTACATGTCTTCGAGGCTTCGAACCCTCAACATCGATAAGCTATTCTTGGTGTACATTCTGGAAAATCGGAAACCCGGCCGTTCCATGGTACTCATTAACATCCAGAAAACAATTTGACATTCAGATGAGCTGACGCTACAAGGTTTTGATGTACTTATTGTGAATCGGTCAAACAATTCATAACAACTCCTTCGAACTCATTTAATCTCTAAGAAGAGTTTTGTTCAAATAGAAGTTCATTGTTTTCAGACAAGATTCTGATATTGTTTATTTTCGTATATCATATTCCTGAAATTTTGGTACAATCTACGCATAACAAATTCCTGAAAATATGGTCCCCACTAGGCCGACATCGTCCCTTTTATGTTCAAGAAACAAGTTGTTTCTCACTTTCAAATCTGATAATTGCTTTCAGCCAAACTTGCAGCTCGATTCCACCTGCAAACACTGCGACAATTAAGTTTTCTTCTAATGCACTTTTCAGCCATTTCAATTTCATGCGAAAACACCTGAACACAAAAGTCAAGAGTTCAACAACATTTTGAAGCTGGAATTATCCAAAAGCTCTAACAACTACTTTTCATAACTGCCCAAATTGCATGCTTCATCTTGTAGTTGTTTCATATTTCTCTGCTATCATGAGAAATTAACAGTTTATGATTTAAAAAAAATTTGTTTCATAGGTCCCTGACGCCATTCCTTCCTGCGCGAGCACATTGTTTTGGTTTCCCTGGGTGCTATAATAAGTTTTGCTATAGAGATACGCCGAGTGTGAAAGTCAGCTGACTTTTTTCGGCTCAAAATATTTGGCGGCTCTGAAATCGCTTGATTTTTATTCTTCAGTTACTTTTCACGTGTGTTATCAGTAGCGTCTGTAGCTTACATAAATAAGTCTATATAGTTTTGATAAAAACTGCAAAACGAAAAGTTCAGTGAACCGTGATTCAAGCTTGAAATTTGTTCGATCTTCCAACCCAAGTTTCTAGACGTCTCATCGTATTTTTTTGACGCAGATTCTTCATTCCATAACAATCTCCTGAAAACCTCAGTTCAGAGCACCATTCTTCCAAAACTGCTCCATGATCTCGAATGCAATTCCTCTCGTTTCAGGCCCTTTTTCACACACCCAAGCATGTGAAAAAACGAGAAAATTAATGGAATTTTATCAGCCGACTCTTACTTTTTTTTCCCATACCAACTCAATTTTTTCTCAAACTCTTGGTCTTGTTCGGCTGAAGATTAGTGTAGGCTCCAATACGTCAAGGATCGTGAGAATGGTTTTTTAGGGCTGGCTAGGCCACACTGGGAGTGGAAACTTATAGAGATACCGTAGTCCTTTAGTGCGTTGTTGAAAATTCCAAAAGCTATCATAAGATTTCAAATGACTTGATGAGGTGAAAGAGGTCATCTGGAGCCAGATGTCAGCACACCTTCATAATGATTCTAGAAGCTCCAGATTCACAGTGTCCTCGCGACCCCTTCCTAAAGCTGTCCATTCAGCTGACAAACTTTATGAACAGATTAGAGGATAATTATTGAGCATGTGATTTTGTTAAATACATACTTGTTACAAGATATGATGAAATATCTCTGAAAGTTTGCATTGGCATTTACCGTATTGCTTTGAAATCATTGGTTTCCTCTTGAAAGCCTCGTCAGGATTCCAAGTGCTTTTCTACTTCATGTAAATCGTCACTAAGTTACTATGTTACCATAAGCCTCAAAATTCCAAAACTTCCTTCCCCCAAATACCGTAGCCCCTTCTGATCACCTTCCACCTTCCCGCTGATTAGTCATTAATTATCTCCGAATGTCAAATTCATTCTCCGTACCGGAATTGTCATGGTCAGGGGGAAATTGGTAACCCGTAAATATTCCCCAAGCTGACGCACGAGGGCTGATCACTGAATGCTCCACGGCTTCTGTTTCCGGGTCGTCTGAAGAGACGGCAGAGATAGGCAGAACTGGTGGGAGTTGGCATTTCAAACACTATCATTTTCGGAAAACAGCGAGCCCCCAAATCAGCTGCTCTCAAAGGAGATTGGATTCTTGAGCATTTTGTAGCTGTAGCAGAATCAGAGCGAGAGCTCTTTTTTTCGTACTTTCTCTACAGAAGTCTTTCAAAACTGAACCGGGGAACCGGGGAACCGAGGAACTGGATAAGATACAGGATACAAATTTTTTTATTTGTATATTAGCAAAAAAACAAATTACGGTATCATCGTTGCTCATTGCACTTTCTGTTTACACCTAGCTCCACGTGCTCCACCTTTCAACACCACATATCTCTTCTATTTTTACCATAAAAATTGGGGTTTTTCTCATTATTACGCATCCGTCCGCCCCGCCCCTTTCTCTCTCCTGACCGGAATGTCGCATGGCAACATGCTGACAACAAGGTTCGCTATATAAATGGCAGGTTCACCTGCAAAGCACTCATTGTTTCTCCCCACTTCTCTCACCTTTCATCTCCTTTTCTAATCATACTTGATCATACTTACCTAGACTCAGCGTTCAAAGCAAGGCGAAATGCAAACGTTC
This sequence comes from Caenorhabditis imperialis, assembly GCA_963572205.1. NCBI lineage: Eukaryota > Metazoa > Nematoda > Chromadorea > Rhabditida > Rhabditidae > Caenorhabditis > Caenorhabditis imperialis. The sequence continues at coordinate 2,261,687 of OY751544.1, read as the reverse complement.
TGGCAACTCAAGGAAGGACAAGGTGTCATCAATCTGGATGAGTTCGAGGAGCAGAAGCCGTTCTACACCCGCATCTACGACTTCTTCCGCAGCGCCAACTATGGAGAGATGTGAGCTGAAGGAAAGTAGAGCATGTAGGACAATCTGGGGTTTTCAGCATCGAGAGATCGGAAATCGAGCGTCCGACCCATAAAGAGTTCTTCATAAAGTTGGAGAAGGCCAACTTGTGTCCCAAGTGTCTGGATGTGTTCATGATGAAGGAGTACTCCGAGGTCGAGATCGTCGACGAGAGATCCAAGCGGAGCTACACCATCAAGTACATCCCGCGGAGTTTTTTCCGGAACAATAGAGCAAGGTTAGTCCACTCGCAGTGATAGTGCGCTCTAGCGCGTCGCGGGTGAGACAGTACACAGGATGGCAAGGCGCTGTTTTGGGAGGGGGGAAGGGGTCTGCGTCGTGTCAGATGCTCGTAGCTCAGTCGGCAGTGGTGGCTGATAAGCCGCGATAGGTCACCAATTCGAGTCCATGCCTCAACCCCCGGTTCCACCCAGCTTCTAATTGGAGGTCGTAGCTCAGTCGGCAGTGGTGGCTGCTTGCCACCATAAGTCACGAGTTCGAGTCCATGCCTTTACCCCCGGGTTCACCCATCCTCTCATTGGGATCGTAGCTCAGTCGGCAGTGGTAGCTGCTAAGCCGCGATAGGTGACCAGTTCGAGTCCACATAGTCTCTCATTGGGGCCGTAGCTTAGTCGGCGGCAGTGGTGGCTGCTAAGCAGCGATAGTTCACGAGTTCGAGTCCATGCCTCATCCCCCGGGTCCACCTAATCTCTCATTGGGGCCGTAGCTAAGCCAGCAGTGGTGGCTGCTCAGCCACCATGAGTCACGAGTTCCATGCATCAACCCACTGGTCCACACAGTCTCTCATTGGGCTCGTAGCTCAATCGGAAGTTCAGGCCGCTGAGCCGCGATAGGTCACGAGTTCGAGTCCATGCCTCCACCCCGGGTCCATCCAGCCTCTCATTGGGGTCGTAGCTCAGTCGGCAGTGGTGGCTGCTCAGCCACGATAGGTCACGAGTTCGAGTCCATGTCTCAACCCCCGGGTCCATCCAGCCCCTCAATAGAGTCGTAGCTCAGTCGGCAGTGATGGCTGCTAAGCCGCGATATGTCCCGAGTTTGAAACCATGCTCAACTCCCGGGTTCACCCAGCTTCTCATTAGGGTCGTAGCTCAGTCGGCAGTGGTGGCTGCTCAGCCACCATAAGTCACAAGTTCGAGTCTATGCCTCAACCCTCGGGTCCGTCCAGCTTCTCATTAGGGTCGTAGCTCAGTCGGCAGTGGTGGCTGCCCCGGGTCCACCCAACCTCTCATTGGGGTCGTAGCTCAGTCGGCAGTGGTGTTTTCTAAGCGCGATAAATCACGAGTTCGAGTCCATACCTCAACCCCGGGTCCACCCAGCCTCTCATTGGGGTCGTAGATCAGTCGGCAGTGGTTGCTGCTCAGCCGCAATAAGTCACGTGATCGAGTCCATGCTTCAACCCTCGGGTCCACCCAGCCCCTCATTGGGGCCGTAGCTCAGTCGGCAGTGGTGGCTGCTCAGCCACCATAACTCACGAGTTCGAGTCCATACCTCAACCTCGGGACCACTCAGTCTCTCATTGGGAAGTGCAGAAATATACGAAAATTGCTCGGTCACACTCCCTAGCCAGGACGTTACTGAAACTCTGGCTAAGAACGGTACACCATCTTAAAATGCCGTGATCCACAGTGCATCCGCACTTGAAGAACAGATCGACTTTGTAATCTTTGTCTGGTGAAATTTTTCTAAACAGGGAATGAAAACCGATCATTACATTTCTGGCACTCCGAACGACTTTTTTTTCCTCCACCTCTTCCTCAGGCCGACTACTGTTGCCCGTCTTTCCCCCTTTTTGGTGAGGAAGGGACCCCTTCCCCCCTCTGCTCTAACCTCGCATGTTGTATACCCACTGCTAACCCCCGACCAACGTGGCCCCTCTAGCTCAGTGGTCTAGAGGGGTGCGGTTGAGTCCCGCAGTCGGTGGTTTATAATTGCCTCTACTTGTCAAAAAAGCTCCCACGGGTACCTTATCCGCCGCGTTGGTTGAGCTTAATATCTTGAAACTCATAAAATCTTTTGCGTTTTTCGATTTTAGTACAGAGATGTTAAATAGGTGAAATGAATTGAAAAAATGTTGGTGCTCTTTTTTTTCAAATTCTCCAATTGACTGAAACAAAACGCTATCTAATAAAGTTAATTTTTCCAAAGTTTTTGTGTTACGTGTTAGAGGGTTCGTGCAAGACTGTAAAACTGAGTTTCTAGCTTTATACTCTGCAAATTTTGAAGTTTTGGTTGAAACCTTGTCTGCCAATATAATTCAATGGGCCTCTTCTTATGAGGTGGGGGGTCGTAGCTCAGTCGGCAGTGGTGGCCGTTAAGTCACAAGAGGTCACGAGTTCGAGTCCATACCTCAACCCCCGGGTCCTGCCAGCTTCTCATTGGGGCCGTAGCTCAGTCGGCAGTGGTGGCTGTTAAGCCGCAATAGGTCAAGAGGACTCAGTCGGCTGAGCTACGACCTCCAATAAAAGGCTCACTTCCTAGCCAGGCCGTGACTTAAACTCTGGCTCAGGACGGTACACCATAGCGTGATCCGCAGCACATCCGCACTTGAAGAACGGATTGACTTTGTTGTTTGTTGTTGTGATAACATCTGCATGGTTTTGTGATGAACCCTGTGCCACGTTGACTAGTCCTACTTCACTTCCTAACTCTGATCATCAAATCTTATCACCGACACTTCACTTCTCAGAGAGCACACATCCAACTCCACCGTCTACCCGGCCGATGGAATCGATCAAATCAGTTTGGTGATCGACCTGGCGCTCTTCTTCAGCGAGGTGCTTCGAATCCCAATCCGCACTATCACCGTGGAAACTGAAATCTTCCTGATCCCCAACACCACTCCGCTCACCGTAGCAAATCTGGTGCTGACCATGAAGGAGTGCGAGAACTTGTACATTTTTGGAAAGGATAACGTCACATCCGCCATTGAGCTGTTGGTGGATCATATGGAGGTGTCCACTCGTCTCTACGTCCGTGATGTTATTGCAAATAGACCGTTGAATGTGGAGAAGGTACCTATTATTTCAGAAGGCTGGCAAAACATTAATTTGCAGCTCATATCGGTTCCGTTCACCGAGTTCTGCTTGGTTAATGCAACTCCCAGCCAGGTGCTTGAAACCGCTTCCGCCAACTCGCAGATAACCGTGGTGAACTTCACCATTGAGGACTTCAACGAGCTGATTCTCACGTGGATGAGAAGCGACACGGATCGGATTCGGAGACTGGTGATGAAAGTGTCCGGGACGTCGCGAATGGACATTGAGAAGCTCTTCGCCAATCTCAAGGTGGTTCCAGGATTGGTGCCTGCATGTGGTTTCATGTAAGGAATTCTTAGTACAGAATTAAAATTCAAGTGCGTGTCTTCTTTCCAGGCAACGCTGCACTACCGATGGATGCGTCCACCACAAGCTCCGCTTCTTCTTCGAGACTGGCATCGAGTTCCACCGCCCTGATGGTGCAATCGCCACCATCTTCTACCATGATGTCTCCCCAGTGTTCAATTTCGCGATGCACATCACTTATCCGCACACTCCAGAGATCACAGCCTATACCGTAAGCCAGAGTTACGATCGGATCTCGAGAATCAGTTCGCGAGCTGCCGACAAGTTTGTAGCGCATACCAAAGCCACAGGAGCGACGGACAGAGCTATCACGAGTCCCGCCGCGGCCAACTGGAGCGCCAATCACACGTTCCGGATGAAGAAGCTCAAGTTCATGCAGAAATGCCACATGTGCAAGCTCAGCAACCACTTGTACGCGGTCTCCAGAGACTTGGACACAGTGCGCTTCGTGGATCTCCGCTACATCGAGCGTATCAACCGCAAGAAGTTCGGCTACTTTGTCCTCCCCTCAGAGGGCGAGGAGATCGAGGAGGAGAGCGATCAGTTGCTGGAGGAACATCTCAAGGAGGACGAGACTATGATTAAAGCGTTTGTTCGCATGTTCAGTCACCGTTGAAGTTTCTTTTTTGTGGCATCGGACAATTTCAAGAATAAAAGATTCATGTGAAAAATAGGAACAAATAAGAAAAAATAGAAAAAAAATAGAAAGATGGGGGATTTTTTTAGTTTACATGAAAAGGGAGATGGTCACCGGGTTATAGCTCTACAGGTCAAGTTGTCCCTCGAAGTAGAGCTCGAGGAACTCGTCGATCACCGGGTAGAGGATTCCTTCAAGTCGTTCGATGATGATGATGCCCTCGTCTTCGAACGCTGCGGCCAGATCGAACAAGGCGTCCCTTCGGCTCACATTTGGCTCGTTCAAAACGGAGTTTACACTCCGCATTATTTCCTGAAATCAACCGTTTTTTGCAAGTAGTCAAGTAAGAAAAGTACCGCTTGAAAGAACGTTTTGAGTTCTTTGAGCTTTCGGCCCATGCCGGCAAGATACGTGGCGAATTCAGCATCTGTTCGATCCCCTTGTAGTTCGCGAACCTGGAAATTGAAACTAAATAACTAAGAATGTAAGATTTTCATGTGTGAGCTAATGCCTAGATAAAAAAAAACTAACCTTCGACATGTTGAGATGGAGTCGGGCGGCGGGGAGACGGAAAGTGGTCGTAGTGGGAATAAAGATGGGTAGTCCGCACTGAAAATGAGAGTAAGTATACTGAGGTGGGGGAGGGGGTACCGTAAACAGGACGGTGACACGAAACGCGTCAATCGTCTTTTGAAGGCGTCTTTTGAGGTTTGAGAGAGGATATTAGATCGTAATGTTTACAACGAGAAAAAATTACATCACAATTAAAACATCCAGAAAAATGAAAGAAGAAAAAAAAATGAACAATTAGTGTCTCATTATCGATTTTTATCGGTATCATTGAAAATGTTGTTTTCTAGATCTCCATTTTTTACGATATTGAAAATTTACGACACAAAAACAGTTTTATGAAACGTTGACAAAAACGTTTTTTATAATCATGGGAAACTACGGGAATTCGATGGAATTTTTGTTTGCACTGACATATAAAAGCGGCTAGATGCCATCAAAATCTTCATTTCCGACCATTTTTCAATCTGTTTTTCCGAAAAACCAAGAGAAATTCTTGATCAGAAAAGAACAATTGAATGTTTCATAGCATACAATCAGTTTTCAGACACAATTCTTCGTTTTTTTCCTCAAAACATAATTTTGTTTACATCAGTTCACTTTATTTTTCCATTTTTTTTGTATTTTATCTACCGATGAAGCCACTTGTGCAACATCTGCCGCGTAAAGCAGTACGCGCCTGGGGACGACCCGGGACACGCCCATGTGCAGCTGAACGGATACCATTCGTTTAGTGAGAAGCCAATGCACTGTGTTTTTCTCGTTGTCTAACAGCTTCTCCCGGCGCTTCACACTTTCACATGCGTGGCGTGCGTGCGAAACGGCTGGTGTTAGTCACACTGTATATACTATCTCTGTTTCGGGATAGTTTTTGTTTTGAATACAAAAGTAAAGTTTGTTTACTAGTTTCCATATGACATCCGCTAGTTTTGCCATTACCCGTCCCCATTACGTTATCGCAACTCAAATGTCCATTTTTCCAGGTGAAATGCCTGTCGTGTGCACCATCAAAACTTCTCCCACATTCATGTGGAAATATGAGGTCATCACCGAGACCTTGGTGATCCCGTCGCCCACTGAACACACCGTGAACCAGCGTGTGAGTTCTTTTTCAATTTAAAAGCAAAAAACTAGTCAATTTCAGTCGATGACCAAACTGTGGCGCCAAAGCAAGCCGGCTACCCATATCGAGGACTGGCCGTATAGAAAACGGACCATCATCGCCGAAGTTGATGGAGCGGATCTGAAGGTCCGCGTGAACAACGGCCGCGACGAGCCAACAGTTTGGGAGGTCAAAAAAATATTCATTCTCAGTCCCACCAAGATCATGGTCTGGTGGGACTCTTATGAAAAGGAGCCCTCGGATCGCTCGCTGTGAGTTGACTCTTCATTCATTTCAAGAATCATTTTAACATTTCAGCTACCCGCGCAGCGTCCCGGACTTTTTTGTCGGCGTAATAGAGTATCGGGAAGGTCTCGAGATACTCGGGAGAATAGCCGCCAACCCCAAGAAGTATCATAACTGCCGCCCTTCGCTCCACGCCGTCAGCCAAGAGGTGAGTTACACAGTTCATTAGTGAAAGGCGTGAATTATACCTTGTTTCAGGTTTTCCAACGGCTGATGAACATGCCTGGAGTCAAGGAGAAGGTCGCGAATTCGATCGCCAACCCACCGCCGCCACTTCCCCACGCCCATCCCCACGAATTTGAGCTCCCGTCGCTGGCCACCGTGAGTTCCTCATGTGTGATTTGCAAGTTTCATGTTTACTATTTCCAGATCTCCGTGCCGAACATGAAGGTGCAGTTTGGCGACAACGGCAGATACAGACGAGTGAGTTCAGACTTTTGAAAGGGGAATGACTCCGAGATACTTTTCCAGGTGGAGATGGTCGAGATCATGTGCGAGGACGAGCCGGTCATCAGAGTCACCTGGGCTTACTAATCGGCTTCATTTGATGACTCATTGCTCCAAGCCTTGTGTTTCGAGCCCCGTGTTCTCTATTTGTCATTTCTGATTGTTAATGAATAAATGAATTGCCTCCAGAGTCTTTCCGTCAAAGTTTTGACCCGAAGTGTTCGCATTTGGTTGCGCAACTAGCGATTGCGCAACTAGAAGAGCAGGTACGAAGGGCAACACGGAGCACGTGTGGAATATGGTATCATGTGACGAACCGATAGGATGTTTTTAACAGGTCGATGGTGGAGATGATATGGGATACATTTGGGGTTTCAATGAATGAAAACCTTATCATTGGAAAGTATCGTATTTTCTTCCGATTTCCTTCAAAATTAGTTCAGCTACTGAGTTATCACAGATTTCCTGGTCCTATTATGCTACAGTTTTTGTATTGCTCTAAAAAGGAACATGTGCTTCACAAGTCAACGAGAGGCCACATATTGCCACCAAAACTCTTGGCGTCACAATTTCCACTTGTGTGCAAATGCACAAAAGTGTAAGAAAGCACAAGGAGTACGGTAGCTAGTCGTTTGGAATCAATAAAATTGGTTCATGGAGGAATCTACGGTAAAATATAAAGCATACGTGATGATAAATTGAGTATCGGGAGACGAAAACTTTTTTCAGGTGGTTGTCATAGCCAGGTCCTTAAAATATGTGCAACTTTGTGGATATAATCGTTTTAAAAGCGAAAATTTGAAGAAGAAAGCTGTTTTCCGCTAGAAAATATAGTTGATTATATGTTCAGCTATCCAGGCGACAATTTCAAGTCATTAAGTTTTCATCACCTGAAATTTCCTATCCTTCAAAAGCTCTACAACATTGTTCCCAGTTGTATAGTTATCATTATATCCATATCTTTTTCTCTTTTCCGCTTTCCCCTTTACCCTAGGCCATCAGCCATGCGAATGTCTTCTTTCCAGAAAACGCTGCACAACCGATAAATGCGTCCACCACAAACTCCGCTTCTTCTTCGAGACCGGCATCGAGTTCCACCGCCCTGATGGTGCAATCGCCACCATCTTCTACCACGACGTCTCCCCAGTGTTCAACTTCGCGATGCACATCACCTACCAGCATACCCCAGAGATCCCACCATGGACCGTACGCCAGAGTTACAATAGAATCTCGAGAATCAGTTCACGAGCTGCCGACAACGAAACCTTGATCAGTGCATTTGTTCGCATGTTCAGTCACTGTTGAAGTTTCTTTTTTTGTGGCATCGGACAACTTTGCAAATGAAACGATAATTTATTTGACAAGAAAAAAAATTTGTGCGAAAGTATAGTGTCGGGGAATTTGAGAAACGAGCTTTGGAGAGACCGGGATATAACATATTCAGAGGTTGAGCTGGCCGGCAAAATACTTGTCAAGGTAAAGGTCCACAAGACCATTGATCGTGGTCTGGAATGCGTCCATGTCGGCAATCGCTTCCTCCTCAAAGTGTGCTCCTTCGTCGTACAGTTGCTCCTTGCTGTTCAGGTCCGGCTCCTCCTCGATCTGACGGATTCTCGCTTCAATTTCCTGAAATCAAATGTTTTTTTGAGTAGTCACGTAAAGATAGTACTTTTCGAAATTCCGCCTTCAGCTCTTTCAACTGTCGAACCAGACGAACGAGGAATGACCCATACTCGGCGTCGGAGCGATTTCCTTGAAGAAGAAGGGCCTGAAAATTGAAACCAAATAACAAAAAATGTAAGATTTTCATGTGTGAGTTAATGCCTAGATAGAAAAAAACTAACGTATTGATCCATATTTTTTAGCAGAGTACAGTGAGAATTCAATGTAGATGCACGGTAGATTTTAGGTGGTGCGAAGAAGAGTGAGTGAACTGAGGTGGGGGAGGGGGTACCGTAAACAAGACGGTGACACGAAACGCGTCAATCGTCTTTTGAAGGCGTCTTTTGAGGTTTGAGAGAGGATATTAGATCAAAATAATTACAACAAAAAATTTACATCACAATTAAAATATCCAGAAAAATGAAAGAAGAAAACATTGAAAAAATTAGTGTCTCATTATCGATTTTTATTCGTATCATTGAAAATGTTGATTTCTAGATCTCTATTTTTTATGATATGTAAAATTTACGACACAAAAACAGTTTTTATGAAACGTTGACAAGAAACTTTTTTATAATCATGGGAAACTACGGGAATTCGATGGAATTTTTGTTTGCACTGACGTATAAAAACGGCTAGATGCCACCAAAATCTTCATTTCCTACTATTTCTCAATCTGTTTTTCCGAAAAAACCAAGAGAAATTCTCGATCAGAAACGAACAATTGAATGTTTCATAGCGTACAATCAGTTTTCAGACACAATTCTTCGTTTTTTCCCTCAAAACATAATTTTGTTTACATCAGTTCACTTTATTTTTCCATTTTTTGTATTTTATCTACCGATGAAGCCACTTGTGCAACATCTGCCAGCAGTGCGAGTCTGGGGACGACCCGGGACACGCCCATGTGCAGCTGAACGGATACCATTCGTTTAGTGAGAAGCCAATGCACTGTGTTTTTCTCGTTGTCTAACAGCTTCTCCCGGCGCTTCACACTTTCACATGCGTGGCGTGCGTGCGAAACGGCTGGTGTTAGTCACACTGTATATACTATCTCTGTTTCGGGATAGTTTTTGTTTTGAATACAAAAGTAAAGTTTTTTTTTCTAGTTTCCTCATGACATCCGCTAGTTTTCCTATTAGCCGTCCCCATCCCAGTTATCACAACTCAAATGTCCATTTTTCCAGGTTAAATGCCTGTCGTGTGCACAATCAAAACTTCTCCCACATTCATGTGGAAATATGAGGTTATCACCGAGACCTTGGTGATCCCCTCGCCCACCGAACACACCGTGAACCAGCGTGTGAGTTTTTTGTCAATGTAAGAACAAAAAACACCAATGAGCTTCAGTCGATGACCAAACTTTGGCGCCAAAGCAAGCCGGCTACCCATATTGAGGACTGGCCGTATAGAAAACGGACCATCATCGCTGAAGTTGGTGGAGCGGATCTGAAGGTCCGCGTGAACAACGGCCGCGACGAGCCGACAGTTTGGCAGGTCAAAAAGATATTCATTCTCAGTCCCACCAAGATCATAGTCTGGTGGGACTCTTATGAAAAGGAGGCCTCGGATCGCTCACTGTGAGTTGACTCTTCATTCGTTTCAACAATCATTTTAACATTTCAGCTACCCGCGCAGCGTCCCGGACTTTTTTGTCGGCGTAATAGAGTATCGCGAGGGTCTCGAGATACTCGGGAGAATAGCCGCCAACCCCAAGAAGTATCATAACTGCCGACCGTCGCTCCACGCCGTCAGCCAGGAAGTGAGTTTTGCAGTTTACAAGAGCCTAAGAAACTACAAATTTACCTGATTTCAGATCTTTGACCGTCTCCTCAACATGCCTGGAGTCAAGGAGAAGGTCGCGGACTCACTGGCCAATCCACCGCCGCCACTTCCTCACGCCCATCCCCACGAGTATGAGCTCCCGTCGCTGGCCACCGTGAGTTTCTCATGGCTGATTTGCAAGTTTTAATTTGGTTATTTTCAGATCTCCGTGCCGAACATGAAGGTGCAGTTTGGCGACAACGGCCGATACAGACGAGTAAGTTTAAACTTTTGAAAATAGGAATAACTCCGAGAAAAACGAATTTTTTCCAGGTGGAGATGGTCGAGATCATGTGCGAGGACGAGCCGGTCATCAGAGTCACCTGGGCCTACTAATCGGCTTCATTTGACGACTGCTCCGAGTCTCGTGTAAACCGAGCCCCGTGTTCTGTATTTGTCATTTCTGATTGTTAATGAATAAATGAGTTATCTCTAGAGTCTTTCCGTCAAAGTTTCACCCAAAGTGACCTCATTTGGTTGCGCAACTCGCGATTGCGCAACTAGAATCGCAGGTGCGGAGGGTAACACGGAGCACGCGTGGAATATGGTATCATGTTACGAACCCATATGATGTCTTTAACAGGTTGATGGGAGAAAGGATATGGGATGCATTTGGGGTTGTAATAAATGGGAACCTTATCATCGGAAAGTATCGTGTTTACTTCGGAGTTCTATTCAAAATCAGTTCAGCTACTGAATTACCACCGCCTTCCTCCTCCAATTATGCTACAGTTTTTGTATTGCTCTAAAAAGAACATGTTCTTCACAAGTCAACTATTCAAGAGGTCATGTCTCTAAAACTCTTTGCGTCACAATTTTCACCCGGAGTACCTTATTTAAGTTGCGTGGTCGGTCATTGCGCATGTGCACAAAAGTGTAAAAGAGCACAAGGAGTACGGTAGCTCGTCGTTTGAAATGGTTCCATTTGGATAGGAACTACGGAAATATATAAAGTATTCGTGATAATGACTTGATTATCGCAAGACAAACACCTTTTTCAAATGGTTTCCACAACCGGATCCGCTTAATGTGAGCCTTGATCTGTTTAGTCATCTCAATTTAAAGACGATAATTTCAAGTCGTTGTCTTTATCACCTGAAATTTCCAACCCTTCAAAAGCTCTACAACATTTGCTCCTAGTTTCATAGCTATCATGCTATCCATATCCATTTCCCCTTTTTTCCCTTTTTCCTGTACCCTCGACCATTTACCCCTGGCCATCAGCCATGTGTCCCCACAGTCCCGCCCTTCCCGCCCAATCACCCCATACCCGTGCTCACACCATTTACCCCCTCCACCGTTCCTCCCTTCTCCTCGTCCATCTCAAGGATTTTGGATTTTGCTGTGCCTTTCTGGAGATAGGCAATTAATATGGTGAGCTTTTTCAGAATATTGCAACAAATAAAATTACTTTTGTATTTCAGAAAAGAAGATCTGTCGTCGCAAAAGATCACCCCAACTATGCGGAGAAATGCGAAAAATGGAAGATCACCAAGAGAGAGATAGATGCCGGATATTCTGCTCTGCAGAGGTGAGTGTGAAGCATCAAGTTAAGAAATAATGTGTTTTATTTTCAGTAAATTGCCGTATTGGGGAATGATAGCGCGGTGTCAGAGAACCAAACGGACAGTATTGGAATGGGCGACGAAGTATATTGGACATTTGACACGCATTCTGGAGGGGGAAACTGTGGTGAGTTTTGGTGTTAGGAAATAACGGAATGAAAATAATTCAATTTTTTAGGAGACCGCACACGGAGTCCGTCCTCTTGAGATATTGGACTTCAAAATCACTGCGGAGGCGTATTGCGACGAATATTGGAGGCAAAAGGAGTTGAAAAAGCCTACTTCGCCTGTGAAGAAGCGGAAGGTGATGAAGGACCTGGAAGAATGTGCTCCGCCAGTGAAGAAGCAGAAGGTGATGGAGCACTCGGAGAAGCCTGCTGCGCCTGTTCAACAACAGGAAGTGATGGAGACTCTGGAAATCCCTGCTCCGCCAGTGCAGCAGCCGGCTCAATGGACACCTGAGCAACAATGGAGAGCTCATGAGCAATGGCAAGCACATCAGCAATGGGGTGCTTACCACCAATGGGAAACGCACCATCAGTGGGAAGCCTACAACCAAAGAGCAACGCACGAGCAATCGTTTAACAATTAACTCCTCTATATTGATATATTTTTTTGTTTTAACGTCTACTTTAATCATGTTGTCTTATTGTTATTTGTTTTTCAATTGTATATAGCTATACTTGTTTCAATTTTTGTTGATTTACTTCTGGTTGTGTTTTTGTTCTCGGTTTCTAATTGTAAGTACCAAGTTATCCAATAAATGTTTTCCCAAAAAAAATGCATGTCTATCTTGTATCCCACTGAACAGGCACTTTGCAAAAATTCAGAAGAGATCACTGTAACCACGACTTCTTGCGACGTCCATCACACCTTCTGTACAGATGTTTAAAGGAACATGCACATATTTGTTGACGGGTCTTGCCACGACCGCTCGTACAACGGGAGACAGTTTTTCAGCTTTTTCAGACAATTTCCAACAATTTTGACATTATTTTTGTTATAAAATCGAATTTTCTCTATTAGATAATACTAAATACCATCAATTTCCTCAGCAATTCAAATGGGAACTAGCAAAAATATTGAAAAAATTGACAAAAATCTGCTAAATCATCATATTTGGACGTAAAAATCTTGATTTTTCGTCCTAGAATATCAAATTAAGCTAAATCTTCCATAAAAGTAGTGTTTTTTCAAAAGAAAACTTGTGAAAATAATTCTGCATAAGTATTTTTTAGTGGCCGTGGCCGAGATTCCGCGTCGCGGCCACCCCACTGTGTGCACACATAATTTAAAGGCGCACGTTCATTTAGATGAAGGGTCTCGCAACGATATCGCTATTTTCAGCTTTTTCAGCTTTATCTTTACAGTTTTTGTAATTTTGAGTAGATTTTAGTGGTAAAATCGATTTTTCTCTATCAGATGATACCAAATTTTGGCAATTACCAGCGCCGTTTGGGTGGAAACAAGCAAAAAAGTTCGAAAAAAATGTCAAAAAAATCACAAAAATTGCAAATCCTTATATTTTCGCTCTTAAAACCATAATTACTTTCTCCACAATTGAAAACCAGCTGGAATTCTATGAAAAATTCTATTTCCAGGAAGTCTCATCCCCAAAAAATAGTAAGGCTATCGCCGGTGGCCGCGGCCTAGAATCCGCATGGCCTCGTCCCGGCCATCCTCTTTTATTTTAAAGGCACATGCTGTTATTTAAAAGAAGGGTCTTGCAACGATATCGGTATTTTCAGCTATTCCAGCTTAATCTTTACAGTTTTTGTAATTCTGAGTAGATTTTTGTGGTAAAATCGATTTTTCTCTATCAGATGATACTAAATTTTGGCAATTTTCATTGCCGTTTGGATGGGAACAAGCAAAAAATATCGAAAAAAATCTCAAAAAAGTTTCAATTTTTGGTTTTTTCGATGTAAATACTTTAATCCCTGTTTCCACAATCAAAATCCAGCAGAAATCCTGTAAAAAGTATTATTTTCATTACGTTTTATCCAAAAAAAATAATGAGCCTATTGTCGGTGGCCGCGGCCTAGAATTCGCATACCCTCGTCCCGGCCACCCTCTTTTATTTTTAAGGCGCATACTGTTATTTAGATGAAGGGTCTCGAAGCGATATCAATATTTTCAGCTTTTTCAGCGTTATCTTTACAGTTTTTGCATTTTTGAGTTGATTTTTGTGATGAAACCAATTTTTCTCTATCAGATGATACTTGATTTTTGAATTTTTGATGAGTTTTGAGTAGAAATCATAGATTGGAGAGGAATTGAATTATTTGATTTGAATTATTGTTTTTTTTTGGGGAGGGGGATCCTTTTTTGCGTTGTTTCTTATGTAAAACAAGATTTTCAATTTGCAGGTACATGATGTGGTGACGGACGCCGTGACGGATGAAGAGGAACATTGGACGTTGGCGACGCGGTTAGTTTTAAGACGACCTCTGAGATACTCTCCGCCAAAATGTTCAGATTCAGATTCTCGATGTTCATGGAGCTGTAGTGGACACAGTGGACACAAAACAACGTCGAACCATGGATTTTCGGAACCGTGCGTGGGTAGAACTCGAGATCTCTGATGCCCATTCCCAACTACTCATTCATCGGAAGCCAAATGCCACATCCCAATAGGCCAGTGATATCATTGTGGCTGACTGCACTCCACTAACGACCTTTTCAAACTCTAACTCTCCGCCAGAAGCGCACGTGTCTAGAAAAAGGGGGTGTGACGTCGCCGTGGCAACCGACGGCCAGCCTCCTCGGGCTGGGTCTAATCACATGCAAAGTTTTTGTTTAGTTTGACTCGTTTTCCATCTGCTCTCTTCCCGAAATGTCTGTCGGACCCAATAGAGTTACGCTAATTAGACTGACTTATCACGACCCGGTCGAAGTGTTGAAAGATTCCAATGCGCATGAGATGTGAGTAGTTGAAGTGAGATCAGAAATAACTAGATAAGTTTCAGTGTGAAGCTGTCACTGCTCCCGAACAATTTCTATGACCCGATAGTCCGTGGGTTCAAAACTGGGGAGCCCGCGAGAGTTGATCTCGTGTTGGGTGACACGTCTATGATAGATATCGTCTTTGAAAGTACCGCTGCTCACAATTACACGTGGCTTTTTCTCCCGAACATTTCGCATCTGGAGGGTGAAGAAGAGAGGATGATATTGGACGATAAACTGCTCATATCTAAAAATTGGAGGTACATCGCCTTTTAACTTTTCAAAACTGAACATCATTTTGAGCTACCAAAACAAAAAGTACACCGTCTTCGAATGCTTCAAGGTGAAGCCAGTGTATGCCACGCTTCTGCTCATGAGACAGGTCAAGGCTCTGTTCAACATCACCCTAGACCGCGTGATCATGGAGGCATCAGCCCTCCACCCCTACATCTGCCCGCCAGGAATAGCGGAGACCCTGGCTCTTTCAAAGTGCAAAAAACTGCACGTGAAGCAGAGGGATATGTCCCATGGACAACTCCATTTCGTTTTGAAGAATATTCAGGTGTCGGAGTTTCTCATGGTGACCCATAATGTGAAGGAGCTTAAGAAGCAGAAGTTTGAGAAGGTAAACTTGTTCTAGATGACTGATAATCATTTCTACTTGCCGTTTTACAGCTCGACATTCCAATCCTTCAAAAGTGTCCTTGTATCATCACTCTAAAGCGGTCTGCAATGGATTGCTTTGAAGCCACCGGCAAGAACTGCAAGTTCATCATTGAGAGGGCAAAAAGCTCGGACTTGAATCGAATCCTTCTGCATTGGATGAAAGGGACCTCTCAACACATTCAAATGTTCGAGTTGAAAGCTACAAAGTTTCGCTGGACCGGCATCACAAAACTTCTCAACATGTTTCTCTTCTCGGAGCCGAGTGGAAATATTGACAAGTTTCAGTGAGTGACTATACCATGATTCTCACATTCAGCTATATATAATTCTGTTTCAGAAACTTGCCGATAACGGAGCGACTCTTGATTCTGGGCATGGAAGGCATTGACTTGAAGCGAGGAGATGGCGCCGTCGCCACCATTCACTTCTCGCCCAACACACCAAAGTCAAAGACCGGACACTCTTTCATGCTTCATGTGAAATATCCTCCCGGATCTCAACCTCAAACATCTTCCCCAGACAATAACATTTTCGATCCGGAAAAAGAAGAAATAAACGATCGAAAAGCGAGGCGATTCGAACAATGCAACAAATTTCTCAACGACCATGAGGCGTTGAAATTGCGACTGAAGAGCGACACGGCGGCGCAGAAGGCTGGCATTCCATTGGTTTTGAAGACGGAGCAAGAGTTCAATAAGACCGCCAAGATCGTCACCAAGACATTCCGCTGTAGGCTGATGCAAGTGCTTTGCGAGCGTCGTCAGTTGGATTGGGAGATGGAGATGTCGAAGAAAGCGTACGCGACGTCTCTGGATCAGAAGAAGCGCGAGGAGTTTGGTTATTTTTATTTGTGATCTACTTGTGATCCATTCTTCATCTACTCTTAATAAAATTCAATATCTCTCAACTTTATTGCATCAAAACATAAAACAGTGTCTGCTCCGACACCAACCAGCAATATTATGGAAGAGAATGGGCCTGCTTTCCAGGCTCGAGGTACAAAAACGGTTACAAAAATTGGGGAATGTGGCCAAAAAGGGAAGGCACTTATACACACATATAAGGGACCAAATATTATCGTGAGATTTTAACAAAAAAACGAAGTCTAACATATAAGGGATTGGTTCAACTTGAAACCTAACAAAGTGAACAAGAGAGAAAGTGAAATGTGTTTGTGGGGGATCTAGACAACAATTTTGATATAGAAAAAGAGAAAAGAATAGAGATTGATTGGGAATTAGAAATGATATCGTGTCGTTTGGATGGTTGAGGAGGCGTCTACTTCTTGTTGGCAGCCTTCTTCTGGAAGAATGGGATGCCGAAGAGCATCAGTCCGGAGATCTGCAATTTGTCATTCTTAATCTGATTCTGAAGCCTGCTAACTCACCAAGAGGTTGATTCCGCAGAACACGAAGGAGAGGGTGTAGTTGCCAGTGATGTCAGCGAGGTATCCGGAGATTGGTGGGCCGAAGACGGTTCCGACGCCCTGCCAGAGGAGCAAGAGTCCGAAGGCGTTGGTGAGCTTGTCCAGTCCGAGCAGGTCGACGAGGATCACAGAGGTGAGGCAGATGTACGAGGCGATGGAGAATCCAAACGAGGCGGCGTACACCGAGAGTGGGATGAAGCCGATGAACTTGAAGCAGAAGGTGGTGAGGATTCCGCAGATCTGGAAAATTTTTTTCTTGTTTTAGGCTATCTAAAGGCTATGAACTCACGGTCAAGGAGATGTTGTACATCCAGAGACGGTTACGAGCAGTGTCCTCTCCAAGGCCTCCCGGAAGTGGAAGCTTGTGATCCGCAACGACTCCAAAGACAATACGGCCGATGGTGTTGGACACACCGAAGGCGGAGAGCACCTTGGATCCCTGAATCTGAGTGAGGCCGATCTTGGTGGAGTGGAGAGGCAGGAAGTAAAGCGGGGAGTTGAAGCCGACCGAGGTGAGAAGGTTGGAGATGGCGAAGAGCAAGAAAGTTGGGTCCAGGAGCAGGTCCAACGACAGCATGTTGCTGATAGTCTTGAACATGTTCTTTCCCTCCACATTGTCGCTGGCGTCGGTGGCATTGGTCTTCTCGCTGATGTCCAGAGCCTGGCTGTCCTCCTGGCTGCCCTCACGCACGTCGTCGAGCTTGCCGGTGGAGTGCGCTGGGATGGAGCCGACGGTGGTGTGGCGTCCATGGAGAGATCCGGTGGAGCGGTACTTGTCGGGGTCCTCGCGGAACTCGGCGACATTCGAGATGGATCCGGTGTAGAAGACGTCTTTGCGGTTGAGGTATCCACTGTCGCGCTCTCCGACGGTTCCGCGGCGGGAACGTGGCTGGGACTCCACATCGACGGCGCCCATGGAGCTGGCGGGGCGGATCTTCTCTCCGTTGCGCTGGGTTCCGGAGCTCTGGGAGAGCGAGCGCTCGAGAGCAGGCGGTGGGCTCAGGAGAGTGGCCTTTTCTCCGTGCTCCTCGTTGGCAGCGGTCTTCTTTCCATCCTCGGCTTCAGTTGCCTCCTCTTCGTCGTCCTGGACAAGGGCGAACTCCAATGGGGCAAAGGTGGCTCCACAGAGGGCGCAGAGCACCAGGACGAACATGAAGGCAAGGAAGACACTGCGCCATCCGTAGTTGTTGATGAAGAAGGCGTTGATCGGGGCAAAGAGCACGGTTCCGACTCCAGCTCCAGCGACGGCGATTCCAGTGGCCAGGGAGCGCTTGCTGAAATCAAAAACTACAACTCCCCTTTTCCTCCAGCTAGACTCACTTCTCAAAGTACATGGTGACGATGACGATGGCCGGGCAATACATCAATCCGAAGCCGACTCCCATGATGATGCCCACACTGATGACAATGTGCCACATGGCAGTTGCGAAGTACGAGCAGAGGCAGCTGGAACAAAGTGAATGGTGTCTTCCGGGATGTGTTGATCATTGGCTTACCCGACGAACGCGACGCAGGCTCCGGCGATAGTGGTGATGCGGCATCCGTACTTGTTGCAGACGGCCGAGGCGAGCGGGCCCGATCCAAGGGTGAGTCCGGTGAGGAGAGAGATAATGAGGGCCGCCATGGTGTTGTTCGCATGGAACTCCTGGAATCAAGTGTTGAGGAGAGGGAAAATGCAGCTTAAATAAGCTCAGAAGTCCAATTTTTCGTTGTTGTTTCTTTCTCTCTCTAAAAAAACCCCTTCCCTAACCTCTGCTCTATCACGAACCCTTAAACCTCCCCCATCATCTCTACTTTATAGTCATTTGATGTTCTACGTGATTAGCTCTATCTCCCAATGTCCACGTGAAAGCCGGCCGATCACTGACAAGCCAAAGAGCCTACACATGTGACATGTTATTGACGATGGTCCCCTCTCTCTCCCCACGCTCACCTCCATCAGCGTCTCGACGAGCACTCCGAACGAGTAGACGAATCCGTCGGCGAAGACGTGCACGAAGAACGAGCCGATGACGACGACCCATCCCCAGCCGCCATCTGGAGGCAGTGGCACCAGCTTTCCGCCGCCCGATGACACCGGTGCGCCAGTCATGATGATCTGAAAGATTCTTGGTTCAAAGAAGAAGAGTGAAACGGTCAAGAGTCGGAAAATCAAGGCGACGCGGGTAAAATGAAAAGGCGCGCTCATTAATCATGTTCACACCAATGTGGACAGTATGATTATACTCCAAGATAGTGGAAAATAGAAAAACAGATACTAATCTTCTCTACTATTTGCCCCTTTACCGTACATATACCCCGTTATTTATGGAAACCCTGTTTAATTAGCTGCGAACCCTAGAGAACAACCACTTTGTATCAAAAAAAGTGAAATGGCTGTCCAAATGGTGACAAAGGGTCACAAGAGAGCACGAGACGCAGACCGCACCAGGGAGAGGAGGGCGGGAAAGGGCAGTGCCTGTAGAGGAGGGGGAATGAAGACTGATGGGTGAGGGCAGGGGGGACGAGCCGAGTGGGCGGGGCTTGAAGGGGGTGAGGAGCAGACGGTAGAATGGGCGGAGCCATGAAGTTCATGGAGAATGACCGATCGGAGGGCTCTTTTATAGTGAAAGTGGGCGGGGCACAATGGATTAAGAGGCCGCGTTCTCAGACGAAAAGATGCGCCGGGGGAAGAGCCGGAAATGAAAGAAACAACATAAAACCACCCACGGGAAAGTGTTATTCTTATCATGGAGCATTGAAGGAATTCTCAGGGGAATGTCGCCATGGTAACTGTCGTGTTTTTCTCAATAATTACAGGTGGAACTAATGATTTTGGATGGAAAAAAGTTGAAAAAAAAGAGAAAAAAGTGAGTTTTGTAGTCAATCGCGACTTCAGAAGTTGATTTATCAAGAGAATTACACTGGGAATTGGGGTGTCGGTCAGAAAAACCTAGTGCAAGCTGTCTGCGCAGGAACTGACGCCAACTTGCACAAAAATGGAAGATTGATGCTTTTTCTTGGGGTTTTTTGCATGATTTGCCTCTTAAGATCGTATTTGATGATTTTGATTTAATTTGCATCATCTATTCCATACAAAAAGCTAGGAAAACTCGAAAAAAGCGTTGAAGTCTAGCGGAGCGCGTTTGCTGACCCCTCGCCGACAATATGTATGGATTTTCTCGGTTTTTTCTGCACGATTTGCATCTTTAAACAGTATTTTATGATGTGAACCTATTTCCGTCAGCTATTTCATACCAAACACAGAAAAACTCGAAAAACCCTTGTAGTCCAGTAGGGCGCGTTTGCTGACCCCTCTCGACAATTGATGTGGACAAAAACTTCCCTCTTGAAGAAACCAAACTTTCTTCTAACTTAATAGTTCCACGAAACCTCTCGAAACCCATCGAATCTTCCAGAATAAATATGACACTTCACAACACCCCCCCCCCCCCCTTCTCGACGTTCCTCCGCTTCGCCCATCGTTCAGTACCACAGAACTGTTTATATTATCGAGGTCACGGAACTTGTAATCGAACACTTTTACGTCGTCTTGACACATTGTATATTTATTGCGCTTTTGGTAACAGCCGCGCACAGTCATCCGACACCGGTGACAGATGGGCCTCTGACCCATAAACTTCTCGGTGCAAAAACGGAGAGCTCGCGGAGCTTTCAGACAGCCTTTGAAGATGCTTTGAAGATTGCCGACGATATAAAAAATTCTTGGAATAGATCCAGAAATCTGATGAAATCTGACGGGAACGAGAACTGAGAAAGGTTACCGTAACCCTAGCCTACTTTACAATGAAAATTGTACGCTTTTCGACAATTATCGATGAATCAACTGCTCAATTATACAACTCGTCCTACGTAGGACCTTTAAGACGATTAAAACCACAAAAAACTGGGGGAAAAGGGGGGAAAAAGAGGAAAAGAGGGGAAAAGGGAGGAAAAGAAATTAATCAAAAGTTCGTACGCTTTCAGATAGCACCAAACTTTCACGTCTATCACTCGTTTATCAGTTATCAGTTTTTCTCCCCCCGGTTTCAAATGGACAGTGTCGCATTTACAACCCACTCGCTCAAAGGGGGATGGAGAAATTCAAATATCACTCCAAATGGGGGTGTACTTTCGTCGAGAAAGGTCATATTTTGTCATAAAGGGTGCCGACAAATGCCCTTTTTTCAAATTTCTGCGCCGTGTTTGTCTAGACTGGCGCGAAAAACAACGGTTTTTTCACAGCGGAGGAACATGCGGTCGGGATATGTATGGAGAAGAAGACCACGATGATAAGGTGTCCTTCATGAAGAGAGAGACAGTGTACACACAAAGGTGTGATAATTCTAAATCACACATTCCAAAGCGGATCATTTTTCTTGTCCTGCAACATAGTGATATCGGGGGAACAGGTAGAAGGAGAAAGAGAGAGAGAAAGAGAGATTGGAGGTGGAATTGAAGGGGTGCGCGGTTGTGAAGCGGCTGGAGATCGGGGTGAAACAAAAATTAGAGTTTTCTCTGGGGGAATGAAGGCAATTTAAGGATTTTAATGAAGGGAGATGCGTTTTTTTAGTGATCTATTAGATTGAGAAATGAAAAGGGCAAGTAGTGCAAAATTTGTTAGAGAATTTAGTTTATCTAGCTGATTGAGCGCGAAATTTGTTAATTTTTACTGCAAAATTGTCTTTTTTTGCAATTTTTCAGTATTTCGTAAGCTATCAGGTCGAGAGGGACTAGAAAAACGGGAAAGTGAAATCCCAGGCCATCTCAACTTTAAGCCACTTTTGATTTTGTCGATTTTATCGATTTTTTCGGTTTTTCATTCAATTTTCACTAACATATGATCATTTACATGTTTTTATAGACATTTCAACCAACAAAACCTTGAAAAACCATGCAAACTTCAGAAAAAATCGAAAAAATCCCTATAAACTCAAAAATTCATGATTTTAGCTGGCCTAGGAATTATTCTTGTCGTTTCCTAGTCCCTCATACTCTACAACTTATATTCCTAAAGTCCAGCCCCAATTTTCAACCTAATCTACAATTTTTATACTTTAAACCTTCAGAAAGTGGAGCTAAACTGCACTTCTACCCCTCTACCCCAATCGCACTGAACATATGACCCCCTCGGCGTTCCACTGCTCCTTCAATTGATCAATTGTGTAAAATAACCTTTTTCCCTTTCATTTTTCTGTTACCTATCTTATAAAACACATTTATAAGCAAAAGGGAAAAAGGAAAGGGAAAAAGTATTCCATATTCAGCAAAAAGTATAACTTAACCATTCCCATTCACTCTTGAATGTGGTGAGAACTGGGAAAGTGAGAAAAAACGAAATAAGAAGAAGGTGGGACGCACACTTGAAACATTTCCTGCAGCAAAAAAGGGAAGGTGATAAGAAGTTGCAGTTTCAATGACAATTTTTTGTCGGGAGATCAAAAGTGACGGACGCGCCACGTGTGGGAGATTGTTATTGTTTCGGCTATCAATTTCGAACCGATTCGATCAAGTCATGATGGATTATTAAAATAATTTGAAACAGGAAAGGGAAAGAAAGAAGAGAAAAAGGATAGTAGGGATCATGAAGGTAAAAAATCAAAAAATGAACGAGTCACGTTGTTGTGTGGGAAGGAGAGGGGTGCCTCGAGGTGTCTGCTATCAAGTGATGAACAAAAGGTACGTGGGTAGGGCGCAAATATACATAATTTACACTAAACAGCTGTTCCCGCGAGGCCCTTTGGCGACAAGTACTCGCTAAACCCTCTTCAGTTTACTCGGTGTCTAGTGGGCAAAGGTTGCTTATGAATCATGTGTACGTTGAGCTGAGCCGTGCCGCGACCGCGACGCGACCACTTTCAAGTGCATCACATTTCCAGTACTCCACTGATATAACCCTCCAATTCTATAGCCTAGTTTCCCAATACTAAACAAATAAACAAAACAGACATCTAGGAACTAGAGGTCTAGATGTCCATTGTTTATCTTCTCCCCTCTCGAGTGATACACAAAAACATGTGCACATCGTTAGTAGAACTTTGAAAATAGAAAAAAGAACTGAAAATCTACGAAAATCGCTAAATTAGTCTCACAAAAACGAAGAGATGAAGTGGTCAGTCGGTCAGCAAGGTGTGTTGTTTTCAAGTGTCGAATTTCACTGGGGAGGGGGATGGAATAGAGGAAGAGAGGGTCTGTTTTGCTTTCCCCCTAAATAATTGTTGATTTGATTAGCAATTTGGATTTGGAATTGGAATTGGGGTTGGGGTTAAAATTCTATGTTGGAATCGAGAAACGGAAACTTGGATCTAGAAGGAAATTGAAATTTGAAACAGGAAGGTAGCATGTTATGCCAAGTTTAGCTCTCTTGGCAGTGTGCCAAAAAGCATCTAATCATTCTTTCTAAATCTGATGTAATCCCGAAAGAAAAGGAACATTTCCCTTTTCTCTTTTTCACGCGCCATTGGAAAAACAACAAAGAACGTCTTTCTCTTCTTATTCTGTTCTATATATTTGAAACAAAACTCACAAAAGTGAATACTCACTTCACTAAACTTTCATAAAAAGTGTTAGGTATGCAGCGTATATAGTGGTCAAAAAGAGAAATGGAAAAGAGGGGGTGGCCTTTGTGTTGCTCATACTGCTCCAAATATGACGCAATCTCTCGTTCCCCTCTCTCTCCCACTCTTAACATGTCTGAATATTCAATGGCTTCTGAAGTGGAAGACATAGGGTAATAAGAGTTGCGACAACGTCTACATTTCTTTATGAAATGGGGAAAAGAGAGAAGGGAATCAAATAATCAAAGAGCATGATTGACTCGACACACGATATTAATTTCGAACTTGAGTGTTGCAAAAATGCTTATCGAGTGCACAATGTCTAGGTTTCTTATCTATCCAACAAATTGTAGAAAGAATGAAAAAGACGACAAAATGAAAAACGAAGAACAGAAAATAACAAGTTTATTCCTTTCATCAAGGCTTATTCTCTTCTTCTTTCTCACACTCTTTCGCTTTTATTCTGCTCGTCAGTGATCTCTGAAAGGGCATTCCTAGTAGTCGCGCACTTTAAGCACGACCACTAGAAGCACAACCCATATTGAGCTTCTGGCGACTCCACCAAATCTGTAGGACGTTGGAAAGCGGAATCTGCCACCATCTGATACCTGAAAAAAAGATTTGGTGTAAAAAAGTAAGAAGAAGAAGAGTTCTCTGATCAGAAAACTGATAAGAAAGGAACAAAACCGTTTCGTTGTTGCAATAGTCGGTGTTGCAAATGTAGAAGGGGGCGAAGAACGGTGTAAGTCGGTATGAGCCGGGCTGAACGAGGGAATTAGTAGGGAAATGGGTGTACTATACTAGAGAGGGCAAATTGTTACCAGGGACATGGCCTAGAAACTTTCAGAGAAGAAGAGAGGAAGAGAAAGATCGTTTATATTAGAAAGAGTGGAATAATGTGCTGTTCGCGTCTTCAGAGTTGTTTTTTTCAGAAAACATTGCCTTTGGAAAAGTTATAACCACTAAAAAGTAGTAGACTGCTTGTTTTGAGTTGTCCGAGAAGTCGTTTTGTGGAAAAAGAAGTACTAATGTCATATTAGGAATGAAATTTCACAACAAATTATAAATGGGCAATTCAGAGAAAAGAAACTGACATTTTATGATATTACTAGCCCATTTTCTTCACGATCTTCACTAATTTTGCTAAAAGAACATTTATAATGTGAACTAGACCCCCCTTATGCTTTCAGAACAGTACATAGCCCAATTGAAAGGATCAGAACACTACAAAACCTGCAAAAACCCAACCTTCAAGACCTCGCCTTCGATGTTAAATTGCCCAATGCATCCGTAATCATGCACCGACGAGAAACAAAACTGACTTGTACATGTTGAATTCTGAATTCACCTTTCTCTTCGTTTTCTTCTTTTTCTTTCATTATTATAAGGTTTACCTTGAATCTGCCAACAGCCTTTCCCGGTTCATAGCACTTTACTTTTCCCAAGCTTTTGTGCTTGAAGCTAAATTGACGGTTCTGAAACATGATTTTAGGTACTTATACCGTATGAAAGTTACATCCAGATATCCACAATGAATGCGTTCCGAATTCTGTGCGTCCATATTAACCACATAGCAAGAATTGAGCGGGAGGAATAGTTCGGATAGTTTAATGCCTAGGTCAAAGTTCAATAGTATCACGTTTCTTTCATTGCAGTCAATTAGCTGGAATTAGGAGACTGGAAAGAGGTTAAAAGTTGTGGCTACCTCGGGACCGAACTCATATTTCAGACAGTAATTTGTGTTGTAGCAGTTTCCCCCCATCCAAATATCTTCCTCTTTTAGTGAGCAATTCATTGTTTTTATAGTACGAGGAGTAGCTGTTGGGGTTACTTCCTGGTTACAGTAATCCGTGTCACTTAAATATTCAAAAATTTGATACCGACTTCCAATTAATAACTAACTTGCAAATACATGCAGTATCTCCCGCATTATTCACAGCGCATCCAGTTTTCATAACAGTTGGGGAGGTCAGGCAGCCCTGTAACTATAAGTTTTCTTGTTCCTTGTTCCCCTCTGTTACCTGATAAAACCCCGTCTGTCCTTGCAAACTCCAATGTTTATAGTTGTACTTTATCGAGAAGCAATAGTCGCCGGTGCAATTCGAGCATCTGGGTGTGAACGCGTGAAAAAAGCATGAAAAAGGGAGAGTTACGTTTTATCAGGCGACACAATCCGTCCATCACATTCCACGCACTCGACAGGTTCGGATGGAATGCATAAAAGTTGCGAGAGCAATAAAAGCAGTAGCTGAACAATCATTGACAGCTTGGTGAAGTTTTACTCCACATTTTAGTCGTTTCCATCTCATTTTCCACCTGGAAAAGGGGTCAGGTTGCCATGGAGAAAAGAAATTGAAAAAAAGTTAAAAAGTGATTGTTACCATGAGCTCAAACAGCTGCTGGTTGAAGTGAGAAGATGATCAGACAGTTGGTATTGGAGGAAGGATTGATGAATTGAGGACAAAAGGACGGGGGAATTGATAGAGATAGAAAATGTCTTGGGATCAGTGCACTTTTGCTCTGGAAGTTTCTGATTGATTTGGTTTTTGAGTTATGAATCATTGGGAAAGTTCCCAGACTTGACGATTTTGAAATTAACATAGCTATTTCGCATTTGCCAACCCTGTCACTTGTTCGCGAGCCAGCTCGATATCTACATTTTTGATTTTTTCTGTTTTTTCTTCAATTTACATGGTTTTTCGAAGTTTTTTGTTGAAATGTATCATTCCTTATGTTTTTTCAGACTATTTTGTCGTAAATTCTTCAAAAAATCACAAAAATTGAAGAAAAACGGTAAAAATTGAGAAAACCATGAAATTTTCCGATTTTTGTCATTCTTCATGATTTTTTGAGCTTTTTTCGCTGAAATGTATCATTATTATGTTGTATCTTTGCAAACTATTCTTGTCAAAAAAAAAACCTTGAAAAATCACTTACACTGACGAAAAACCAGTAAAAATCCAGAACAACTCTTTAATTTGTATGATTTTTTGAAGATTTTTGCAAAAGTTGATCATTTTCTGTTTCGTTGTGCGTTTGCAAACCGTTGTCGGCAAAACCTTAAAAAATCACGGAAATTGAAGAAAAACGGTGAAAATTTTTTGGATTTTTACGGTTTCCTCTTCAATTTTATGATTTTTCGGAGGTTTTTTTGCAGTAATTCATCATTTTCCAACTTGTTGTGTCCTTGCAAACTATTTTTGTTAAAAAAACCTCAAAGAACCATGAAAACTTAAGAAAAACAGTGAAAAATCAAGAAAAACCATGAAATTTTCCGATTTTTGTCCGTTTTCTCTTCAATTTTCATGATTTTTCGGGGTTTCTTTTGCAGAATTTGATCATGTTCTGTTTTGTTATGTCTTTGCAAACCATTTTTATTGGCAAAACCTCCAAAATCCATTAAGCCTGAAGAAAAAACAGAAAAAATTGAGAAAACCATGAATTTTTCCAATTTTAGTCCATTTTTTCTTTGATTTTCTTTAATTTTCAGAGGTTTTTTGTGTCGAAATTAAGAAAAAACAAACATTTTGAAATCAAGTTGGCCTAGAATCCGACGTTTTTCATTTTTCTAGTCCCTGGTGGGCAAATTGAAATGGCTGATCCATTCTGAATAAAATCAATTGAAATTTCCATCACTGAGTCATCAAGCCGTTTCAGAAAACGTGTTTTGAACATATTCATTGTTAACATTGTCTACTCCCATTCAAACCTTTCCACGTTCCCCCTACCAACACCAACACTTTAAGAAAGCCCATAAATTTCATGTCCTTGTTGTTTTTTTCCTCCCAATTTTATTTCATACCCCCCCCCCCTTTTTCCCCGTTTCCCCGTCCGTTTCCATCGGCAGATGTAGAGTACCGATACTTCCCCTCTCCCCCTTCTCTTTTATTTTTGTGTATTTCAATTTTTCCCCTCTCTTCCAAATCGACGATAGAAAACAGTATACAAGGCAGGGCAGTCATGGGGAAACACGAAAAACGTTGAAGGTCATCTGCCTCTCCGATTCATTTTGTCTTTTAGAAGACATCCCTCTATAAATAGATCATTTCTGTTTTTTGAGTGGTTATCAATCTGATTTGAAGATTTGATAGTAAAAAGTTTATTAGTAATTAGTTGTGATTAAAAACTTCAAGAAATAAGAAAAAAAATATTAGACTCGAAGGATTTCAAAGTAAAATTTAATAAGATGAGAGAAAAAAAGGAAGAAAAAAAATATATTTAAGCCTCATCAAGTATTCATATTTTTAATAAGCGAGTCTTCGAGTATTCTTTCTTCTCCCTCATGACTCACTTCCGAATCGAGATCATTTCATTCTGACCGGTCAATATTGTCAAAATCACAAGCGTCTCTCAATCTCAATCCCTCATTTTTAACGGTTCAATGTTTCTGATCTTTTCACCCTTTTAACCGTTTCTATAGATGACTTGCTTATCAATTCGCTTCCGGTGCGTCCTTTTTCCAAACAGAGATTCGAATAAAAATGAAATGCCATCTTCAGAAATTTATTTGCCAATGAAAAGTGGGAAGATGTGCATGACGTAGCGGATTTCTTGAAATCCTTTCTATTGGGTAAACATAGAACTTTTGAATTTCTTTTTCTTCAAGCCTAACTCTTTCTACCAACTTTTCTACCTGCCTATTCCCGCAACCAGTTGAAGTTGGAAGTTGTCGCATCGCATCGCACAGTTGCCCATCTCCTCTCTTCCCCGTCCATTTTCGCTTTCATTGTGTTGTTGTTGATCGGCCCGTCTACTTCTACTTCTACCGTGTCGCTCAAAACGAGTTCTCATCGATTCCACCTATTTTTCAGAGGATGCCGAAGCAAGAGTTCAACCCGCTGGATTACACCGGTCCATTGGTGGTTGGAGCCATTTTCTGCGTGACACTTTTTGTGATCTCCTTCTTTGTCATCAACTTCTTCTGTATTACCAAGTACGACGATATCACCAAGTTTGAGTTGGTAAGTTAAAGTTTCCTCACCAAACTGATTAAAATCCTCATTGTTTCAGATGGGCGGCAAGTACGGAATGCGTCTGGGACCGCATCCGCTCGTCATCGTCCGCAAGGGAGGATTCGTCGCGGAGGAAGACGTCGACGACGCCGAGAGCCAGTGAATCCCTTCAACTCAACAAAGTTCTATCGCATTTTGGCAATTCCCTCATGATAATTCCATGTGTTTTCTAATGTCTTTTAATCATTCTTCATTTAATAAAAATAAATAAAGACCAATTCTAACCTCAGACGGTTTAGAGAATACTGAATCTACAAGAATACATCAAAGAAGGAGAAGCTTAGATGTTGCTCTTGACGGCGCGTACAGTCTCGTCGATGGCCTTGGCGACATACTCGACGTTTTTCGTGTTGAGTCCGCAAATGTTGATGCGGCCGTCGCTGAGCAGGAACACCTTGTGGTTGGCGATAAGGTGGTCGACTTGGGCAGCTGAAACCACTCATTCAATTTAACAGTGCCCTCTTTTTGCAACTTACAAGTAAGTCCAGTGTAGCTGAACATTCCAATCTGCTGGGTGATGTGTCCCCAGGTGCCGGGGGTTTGCAGCTCGGTGAGCTTGGCAAGAAGGGCGGCTCTCATCTGCTTGATGCGCGACGACATCGACTGGATGGCCTGGTTCCACTGCTCACGGCGGGCTGGGGTCGTGAGCACTTTGTGGACGATTCTGGCTCCGTGGGCTGGTGGGTTGGACCAGTTAGCACGGATGACAAGGGACATCTGGGATTGGAAGCCGGCGATTGTGGCCGGGTTGTTGACGACGACGGTGAGGTTTCCGACGCGCTCATCTGAATGAAGTTGCGATTTCTATTTCTGTTTCATTATCATTAACAACTCACTGTAAAGTCCAAAATTCTTGGCGAAGCTCTGCGAGACGACCATCTCGAGCCCCTGCTCGACAAAGTAGCGGATGGCCCATGCGTCAGCGTCCGGGTCTCCCGACGCGAATCCCTGGTAGGCGATGTCGAAGAAAGTGAAGAGGTTCTTTCTCTTCATGACCTCGCAAATCTGCTTCCACTGTTCTTGGGTGGGGTCCATTCCCGTTGGGTTGTGCGCACATCCGTGAAGGATCACCACCGACTTCTCGGGAGCCGCCTCGAGGTCAGCGAGGAACTTCTCAATGTGGACGCGCTTGTTGTCGTAGTCCCAGAAGGTGTAGTCGTTGAGCGAGGTGAAGCCGGCGTTCTTGAAGACCAGCTTGTGGTTTCCCCTGGAAATTGCTTATGTTTTCAGGGAATAAGTGCTTTTTCTTACCAGGTTGGGTTGCTGACGTAGACGGTCTTGAGGTTGGCGACTTTGGCCAGGAACTCGGCTCCAGCGCGGAGAGCACCGGTTCCAGAGAGGCATTGAACTCCGAAAGCTCTTCCCTCCTTGAGAGCGGGGGAGTCGGTTCCGAGGACAAGCTCCGTGGCGGCTTTGCGGAATCCTTCGTGGCCCAGCACCGGGAGGTACTCATGGTTGAGCGAGGTGTCGTTGGCGATCTCGACCTCGGTCTCATGAACCACTGGGAGCACCCATGGCTGGCTCTCCTCCGTGCGGTAGGCTCCGATGGTGAGGTTCACCTTGACAGGGGCGGTTTCCTCGAGGTAGAGCTTGTTCTTGTGGAACACCTCAATTGGTGGAGCCACTGGGATGCCGTCGAAGAAGGACATGGTCGGAGTTTCTGAAAAATAATTCGATCAATAGAAACGACTACAAAGCGAGGCAAGTAAACACCACGAGGCGCGACGATAGCGGTTTATATAAATGGTAGATAGGGAATCGAGATCAAAATCGAAAAAAGACTAGGAAAAATAGGTCACAGTCACCTCATCATCACTCCATTATTCTAATCTCTACAGATATTTACATAGATAGAGAGGACTCCGAATCGAGAGGTTTTTCGCACTCCGCAATTCAATGAAACGCGTTATGTCATTTCACTTCATTTCCTGATAAGAAAAGTGCGAGAGTAAAACCCTGTATGATAAGCCTTCAAACATTCGAAACAATCCGAGAAACTCGCTCAAAAACCAATTGAACGGCCTCGCTCACAACACGGGCAGCGCACAAACAAATCTTTGGGTGTCTGGGTCCTCCGAAATGGCCGCGCTATTTCGCACAAACACATGCCCAGCTCAGGGAGGGTTTCAGCAAGGACGTGACCATTTTGAAGTTTATTTTTTGAGGAGAAAAGTAACTGAAGGATGGAAAAAAGGGTAGATGTTCTTTGGTGGGTTGTGGAACGGTTGAAGGAAAGGCAATGGATAGAAAAACCGGACGTAAATCTTCAAAGATTGATTTCTCGTCATGAGATAATTTCCGAAGATGCGTCGTTCATGAATAGAGATGCGATTTGCAAATTTCGCAAATTTGCAAATCAAAAACCAAAAACCAAGAGGTCAACTGGAATTTCAGCCAATTTGGGAGAATTTGGGACAATTTGGGAGAATTTGGAAAAAGAAAAGGATAGAACAACTCAAGTCACTGGAAAAAAAGCAAAATGAAAGAACAATAAACATTGTTTTGTTTCCAAGTTTCCCACATTTCAACTCTAACTTTTCTCATTTTCCCTCTCTCACGAGGTTTTTTTCCCAAGTTTCCTCTTACTTTTCCCCCACGTCAAGAAATATGACGCTTTTACTCATCGGCAAGGAGGCAAACGCTTTCAAACATTCACTATTTTTACATAAAAAGGTGTCTGAAATCCTCTGGCTCCCCCAGTGCCAACCAAGTTGTGTTTTGATGGTGGTGCCAACAAAATATCCATATTTCTTTTGCTATTTTTCATTCTATCAACTTGAAGCTTAAAGCTTCTATACAATTTCATCACATAAAAAGTGCACATATAGATTGGATTCCCTGTGGACTGTACCACGTGATATTAACTGAAAACGCCGCTTTTTTTCTGTTTTCCTCGGGCCCGTTGTGATCCGATTATAGAGACAAAAGTCGGCGCGCACAGTAGCTCTTATTGAATTTATTATACTCTGAAGAGAGTTGGTAGTTGAAACTTTTCACCATTTTCTAGTTTTTTCACTGTTTTACAGTTTTATGGGGTTGGTCATAGCCGTTAAAAAGTGTTGAATAAATGAAAATGGAAGCTTTTTGCATCTCCTTCTTCGCCCTCCTACTTTTTTCAAAATTTCTCAGGATCATAAAAATTCCACATTTCTACATCCTATTTTAGTTTGCTTCTAGTTTTCATCTGTACCATCTCCATCCAAAAAACAATCGAAGAAATCGAAAAGTAGACCAATTTCTATTGACATAGCGCCCCTCTCATGCTCGCAAGCTTTGGCGCAAACAGCTCTCGTCTGCCTTTTTGAACTCATCGGTGCTCTAAGGTGACTTTTACAGCGATGTTCTCGCACGACAAGGAGCGTGATCGTAAGGGGAACGATGAGGAGGGAGATGGTAATGAGATGAAGTCCAAGAGTCGGAGCCAGCCGAGCGGGCTCAATCGAGTCAAGAATTTATCAAGGAAGTTGTCGGCTAAGTCAAGGTGAGTTGAAATGTGGTTTAAATGTGCCACGTGGCATGTGTTGGAGCTTTGGGGTGGAGAGAGCGTGATATCATTGAAGATTGAAAGAAAATGCGAAAGGGAGATTGGAGTAATAGCCACTTGAAAAGTCTTTCTTCACAAGTAATGTGTTATTGGTTAGGCTTTGAGAATTTTCTATAAATTTGGTCACTGATAGTTTTGACGTCGCTGATCCTGAATCTGAAGTCAGAATTTCTGTAATTGATCTCATTTTTGATAAAAGATGTGTCAAAGCCATTTTCAGTGCTATTTTCTCCACTATTTCGTAACTATCGGAAATGTCGACACGTAAACACGTGAAAACGTGGAGGGAAATAGCACTGACAATGGCTTTGACACATATTTTCTCAAAAATGAGATCAATTACAGAAATTCTGACTTCAGATTCAGAATCAGCGACGTCGAAACTATCAGTGACCAAATTTTCATTAATATCTCAAAGCCTAACTAAAAACACATTACTTGTAAGTCTCAGAGCCTTCTAATTTAGATCATTGTCAAATTGACGCGTTATTTTGTTATAGAACCCCTATTGTTACTTTTACATAGAGCTAAAATAGTTTTCCTCAAGCTGCAGAGTCTTTAAGGATACTATTGACCCAACTCTAACTCTAACTCTAACCTTCTACCAGAATCCCCCGTACAGCTCACCCCTTTTGACCCAAACAACTCCCTATTCAAAAATACGATTCTAGAAGCCTGCCACGTCATCTTGGTCAATAATCTTCTATTTTTATTGTTGTTGTGTTATTCAAAACGGTTCACTATGCATGATTCTATGGCAACACAACAGCTTTTTGTTGGTTTTCGATCGTGAGACCAGCAATGACTCGAATTCAATTCATAAAAAAAAGAGAAAACCGTTTTGCAACAATTTCCATCGAAAATTCACACGAAAAATTATCGCGCAAAAATCGGCAAAAATAAAAGTGACGAATTCGGATAAATTGGGCAAAAGTGACGTGAATGAATCAAGGTCTGAAGTCGTACTGGGTATAGACCTCACTAGTGGTGCAGACCACTGTACGGACAGATGCGACACGGTGAGGGTCCCTAGGCTAGAGAGAGAGGGAGAGACAGGGGGAAAGAGAGAGAGAGGGAGGGAGAGAGAAGGAGGGGAAGAGGGAGAGGACCAGACTATCGGTTTTTCTGGTCCGTTTGAGGTCACTTTTATGTTTTGCTCGTGTTTTGCTCAATTTGAGAAACGGATTTTGGGTGGAAGCCGTGAAAACCTCGTCAATTTTAAGATACCTTATTTTTTATTGTGAGTTGCAGTATTCACCTAGCTTCTCTTCATTTTTTGAAAGAAAATGGTACAAAAAACCGTTCTAAAAGGTTATTCTCGTCTCCAAAGAAATCATGGCTTTCATTTCTTATTCTCATGGGCTATTGAGGTGTTGTTATGGTTTTTCTGTTGGTATTTTGGTGATGTTATCAAAAAATCAAAGTTTTTTTGATATATCTGACGTTTTGTGATAGTTCGTACTTGTTGAAATAGTTTGGATGGATCAGGAGTTTTAGGAGTTAGTTTCAAGGAGTTTTTTGTCAATTCATTCACTGTTTTTCATTTTCAACAGCTTAAAATAGTATTTTTCGTCATTGCGTTCATATATCAGCAAATTTGTTCCATTTTCAATTTGCAATCAAATTTAGTCTCTTTCAAACATTATTCAAGCTCTATTATCGATTTAGTCTCTTTTCTAATTCAAACTTCTGTAATTTTTTTTGTTGTTTTTCCTCAGCTCTCTAATTCCCGGTTTCACAACCTGTAATTTCCCCTTAATCACAAGTTCACGTGCTTTCCAATCGAAAAAACGCTTCAAAATCCATTTCGGCTACCAATTGACGTCGTTCAAAACCAATTTCTACGGATTCTCGTGAACCAACCCATCCATAAAGGTCTTTCAAGGTCCAGATTTCTGCTAAGACGATTTCACGAGACGCAGACTCTTTTTTTTCCCGTCTCTCGGTGGCGCGTGAGACCCCCACATTTCTTTCTCTCTCTCCCTCTCTCCCCCATCGTTTTTCACCCGTGCCTTTCCCCCCAAAGCTTGATAGAGTCACATGTAGAAGATTTGAAAACACCGGATTGAAAGAGAGATAGAAATAGATGGCACCAGATATTAGTTGCAGGGTTGGCTTAGTAGCTTCATCATTATCATGTTTCGTCAATTAAGTGTCCCATTATTGACCATGATATGATGTTTATACTCTTATCACCGTTTTCGATCGTCTTCTTATTTGTTCCCCTTTCTGTATCAAAATTAGCGGCTGTGTATCAAATTTCGTCGACAACACGTACCTTTGGCTGCCGTGGGGTGGCGCTGCCACGGGTCTTGTTTTTCTCTAATCTCTCTATTTTTTCATTATTTGGCTGACCTTGCTGTTTTTTATTGAGTCTGTATTGAAAATAGTGAGAATTTCCGGTAGAAGCTGCGAACTATTTTGTGGGGAAATCTGTGAGAGATATGACTATATGTTTATGATTTGCTAAAAATTACTGGTCATGTTTCAAAAACAGAAAATAACAAAGTGTTAGCTTCTGGAAATCAATAAAATCCAATTAATATGAATCATAAGGCCACCGTTTCGTAATAGCAAGATCTCGTGACTCGAAATTGACTATTATTCCGTTTTATTCCGCTGACCAATTATCAAGGGTACATTTAATAGTGTTCTGAAGCCACAAAGCTCTTCCAATCACAAGGCAACACTGACAGTTCATTGATAATTTACTGATAGTCAAAGTTATCAGACTGCCACGTGGCGCACACTTGTTGAAGAAAAACCCCGATCGATCTTGCGATGGTCAAACAACGTCAGTTCGCCGTTTACCTCTATTGTGTCCACACTGCACTCTTCTCGCCTTTAGACGCCCCGTTTTTTTCCCGACCTTATCAAGATCAGATTTTCCTGTTGTTGTAGGGAGAGATGACAGGGTTTCACCCTTTTCACAGTTTTTAGAAGACTTGTGCATCTCAGAAGTTCTCCTCCACCACCACTTTCATTACATTCCATTCCCATTCCACTTTGATATGTTTGCGTCTCCGGCCCGCCAGAGGTGGAGGAAGATAGAACGCTGTGCCTTTGCCCCCGTGCGTGTCTGTGTGTTTTCTCTTTGTGTATGTGTGTGTGTGAGCGAGTGTGTGAGTGTGGGTGTGAGTGAGAAAAGAAAAAATGGGGAGAGGGGGGACCTTCTTGGTCCGAGGTGCACTCTAGATGAGGAAGTCTGGGTGCAATCTTTGATGAGCTTGAGGTTTTTTTGGGGAAAGAGGGTAGGTGATAGTGGGGTTGGATAGAAGGTAGTATTGGATTCAGAGGGAATTTTAAGATTTATAATTATTGATTTCTTAAGGAAGATTCTAGAGCAGTCCAGAGCCTTCCAAGCTATTCTAACCAATCAAGAAACATATAGAATGATCGAAGCTTTTCCTCAACCCAATCAGCTTGCACTTTCAACTAGTTCCACTTACCTAAGCACTCTTACACTCTTAGTAATCATCAGATCCACTTCTTCTCCTCTCCCCCCCCCCCCCTCCCACTCTCCCCAAAAAAAAATTTATGTGCGACGTCCTCGAGCTCACTGCGCGCACTGGCCCCTCCTCTCAAGGCGCCGTAAATTCGGCCCTCCAGGTTTTATTCATATTCCGCCCATTCCCCTCCGCATATTGCCCCTGGTGACCGTGAAACTGCTTCTCTACTACTTCCCCCCAAAAAAGAAAGAAAAATGCTACGAACACTGTATTCTAGAAAAGAGCGCAAAGACCGAGATAGCACGGACAACAGTTCGAAGATGTCGTCGCCAGGAGGTGAAACATCGGCCAAGAATAATGAGCCGAAGGCTCAGATCAAAATTGGACATTATATTCTCAAGGAGACGCTTGGTGTGGGCACTTTTGGAAAGGTGAAAGGTAAGTGTTCTATTTTGTTTGGTAACGATCTTCTTGACAAATTTCAGTCGGCATCCATGAGGCAACTGGCTACAAGGTAGCGGTGAAAATTCTGAATCGTCAGAAAATCAAGTCGCTCGACGTCGTGGGCAAAATCCGGCGCGAAATCCAAAACCTCTCATTGTTCCGTCACCCGCACATCATCCGCCTCTACCAGGTCATCAGCACCCCGTCGGACATCTTCATGATCATGGAGCACGTCTCCGGCGGTGAACTCTTCGACTACATCGTCAAGCACGGACGTCTGAAGACTGCCGAGGCGCGTCGCTTCTTCCAGCAGATCATCTCCGGCGTGGATTACTGCCATCGTCATATGGTGGTGCATCGCGACTTGAAACCCGAGAATTTGCTGCTCGATGAGCAGAACAATGTGAAAATTGCCGATTTTGGACTTTCCAATATCATGACGGATGGTGATTTCTTGAGAACCAGCTGTGGATCGCCCAACTACGCGGCTCCTGAAGTGATTAGCGGGAAGTGAGTTAGCACATGAATAGGCTATAATTTCCACATTCTGCTGCTTTGCAGATTGTACGCTGGCCCTGAGGTTGATGTTTGGTCGTGCGGAGTCATTCTCTACGCGCTGCTCTGCGGAACCCTGCCGTTTGACGATGAGCACGTTCCCAGTCTTTTCCGGAAGATCAAATGTGAGAAATCTTCATAAAAACTATAAAAACGTTTCAATTTTCAGCCGGAATCTTCCCTACGCCGGACTTCTTGGAGCGTCCCATTGTCAACCTTCTTCATCACATGCTGTGTGTCGATCCAATGAAGAGAGCCACTATTAAGGATGTTATGTAAGTTTAACTGATAACTCTTCAGAATTCACTTGAGAACACTCTAAAATATTATAGCGCCCACGAGTGGTTCCAAAAGTATCTGCCCAACTACCTGTTCCCACCAATCAATGAGAGTGAAGCGTCCATTGTCGACATTGAAGCAGTCCGGGAAGTCACTGAGGTAATCATCCATCCAAACATTTGTGTCTAACGTCAAAAAGCATATTCAGCGCTACCATGTCGCCGAGGAGGAAGTCACCTCGGCTCTTCTGGGAGATGATCCACATCATCACTTGTCCATTGCGTACAACTTGATTGTGGACAACAAGAGAATTGCGGATGAGACTGCAAAGCTGTCGATTGAGGAGTTCTATCAGGTGACACCGAATAAGGGAGCCGGGCCAGTGCATCGTCATCCGGAGAGGATTGCTGGTGAGTTTGCTCAAGAAATGAAGTCACTGACAAGCTTTCATTGCAATCTCAATCCCTCACTTTTAACCGTTAAATGTTTCTGATCTTTCTATTCTTTTAATTGAATGGTTTCTATAGATGACTAGCTTATCAATTTGCTTCCGGTGCGTCTTTTGTCAAGAAGAGATTCGAATAAAAATGAAATGCCATCTTCAGAATTTATTTGCCAATGAAAAGTGGGAAGATGTGCATGACGTAGAGATTGCTCGAAATCCTTTCTATTGGGTAAACATAGAACTTTTGAATCTCTTTTTCTTCAAGCCTAACTCTTTCTACCAACTTTTTACCTGCCCATTCCCGCAACCAGTTGAAGTTGGAAGTTGTCGCATCGCATCGCACAGTTGCCCATCTCCTCTCTTCCCCCGTCCATTTTCGCTTTCATTGTGTTGTTGTTGATCGGTCGTCTACTTCTACTTCTACCGTGTGCGCTCGCTCAAAACGAGTTCTGATCAATTCCACTTGGTTTCAGAGAATGCCGAAGCAAGAGTTCAACCCGTTGGATTACACCGGTCCGCTGGTGGTTGGAGCCATTTTCTGTGTGACACTTTTTGTGATCTCCTTCTTTGTCATCAACTTCTTCTGCATCACCAAGTACGACGATATCACCAAGTTTGAGTTGGTAAGTGCAAAAGTAGTCCATTAAATTCTCAAAATCTCATTTTTTCCAGATGGGCGGCAAGTACGGAATGCGTCTGGGACCGCATCCGCTCGTCATCGTCCGCAAGGGAGGATTCGTCGCGGAGGAAGACGTCGACGACGCCGAGAGCCAGTAAATCCCTTCTATCGCATTTTGGCAATTCCCTCATGATAATTCCATGTGTTTTTTAATGTCTTTTAATCATTCTTCATTTAATAAAAATAAATAAAGACCAATTGAAATTCTAACCTCAGACGGTGTAGAGAGAATACTGAATCTACAAGAATACATCAAAGAAGGAGAAGAGAAAAAACTTTAGATTTTTAGATGTTGCTCTTGACGGCGCGCACAGTCTCGTCGATGGCCTTGGCGACGTACTCGACGTTTTTCGTGTTGAGTCCGCAAATGTTGATGCGGCCGTCGCTGAGCAGGAACACCTTGTGGTTGGCAATGAGGTGGTCGACTTGAGCAGCTGAAACCACTCATTCAATTCAACAGTTCCCTCCCTCCTTGAAACTCACAAGTAAGTCCAGTGTAGCTGAACATTCCAATCTGCTGGGTGATGTGTCCCCAGGTGCCGGGGGTTTGCAGCTCGGTGAGCTTGGCAAGAAGGGCGGCTCTCATCTGCTTGATGCGCGACGACATCGACTGGATGGCCTGGTTCCACTGCTCACGGCGGGCTGGGGTGGTGAGCACCTTATGGACGATTCTGGCTCCGTGGGCTGGTGGGTTGGACCAGTTAGCACGGATGACAAGGGACATCTGGGATTGGAAGCCGGCGATTGTGGCCGGGTTGTTGACGACGACGGTGAGGTTTCCGACTCGCTCATCTGAAGAAAATCACGGTTTCTATGTTTCAGTTAATAACTCACTGTACAGTCCAAAGTTCTTGGCGAAACTCTGGGAGACGACCATCTCGAGTCCCTGCTCGACAAAGTAGCGGATGGCCCATGCGTCGGCGTCCGGGTCTCCCGACGCGAATCCCTGGTAAGCGATGTCGAAGAAAGTGAAGAGGTTCTTTCTCTTCATGACCTCGCAAATCTGCTTCCACTGCTCTTGGGTGGGGTCCATTCCCGTTGGGTTGTGCGCACATCCGTGGAGGATCACCACCGACTTCTCTGGAGCCGCCTCGAGGTCAGCGAGGAACTTCTCGATGTGGACGCGCTTGTTGTCGTAGTCCCAGAAGGTGTAGTCGTTGAGCGAGGTGAAGCCGGCGTTCTTGAAGACCAGCTTGTGGTTTCCCCTGGAATAAACCTTTCTTTTTAGAAAGCAGTTTACTATTTCTTACCAGGTTGGGTTGCTGACGTAGACGGTCTTGAGGTTGGCGACCTTGGCCAGGAACTCAGCTCCAGCGCGGAGAGTTCCGGTTCCAGAAAGGCATTGCACTCCGAAAGCTCTTCCCTCCTTGAGAGCAGGGGAGTCGGTTCCGAGGACAAGCTCCGTGGCGGCCTTGCGGAATCCCTCGTGGCCCAGCACTGGGAGGTACTCATGGTTGAGCGAGGTGTCGTTGGCGATCTCGACTTCGGTCTCATGAACCACAGGGAGCACCCATGGCTGGCCCTCCTCCGTGCGGTAGGCTCCGATGGTGAGGTTCACCTTGACAGGGGCGGTCTCCTCAAGGTAGAGCTTGTTCTTGTGGAACACCTC
This sequence comes from Caenorhabditis imperialis, assembly GCA_963572205.1. Lineage (NCBI taxonomy): Eukaryota > Metazoa > Nematoda > Chromadorea > Rhabditida > Rhabditidae > Caenorhabditis > Caenorhabditis imperialis. The sequence goes on along the minus strand of OY751544.1, from coordinate 2,222,505 downwards.
AATTGGTGGAGCCACTGGGATGCCGTCGAAGAAGGACATGGTCGGAGTTTCTGAAAAATAATTCGATCAATAGAAACGACTACAAAGCGAGGCAAGTAAACACCACGAGGCGCGACGATAGCGGTTTATATAAATGGTAGATAGGGAATCGAGATCAAAATCGAAAAAAGACTAGGAAAAATAGGTCACAGTCACCTCATCATCACTCCATTATTCTAATCTCTACAGATATTTACATAGATAGAGAGGACTCCGAATCGAGAGGTTTTTCGCACTCCGCAATTCAATGAAACGCGTTATGTCATTTCACTTCATTTCCTGATAAGAAAAGTGCGAGAGTAAAACCCTGTATGATAAGCCTTCAAACATTCGAAACAATCCGAGAAACTCGCTCAAAAACCAATTGAACGGCCTCGTGACCATTTTGAAGTTTATTTTTTGAAGAGAAAAGTAACTGAAGGATGGAAAAAAGGTAGATGTTCTTTGGTGGGTTGTGGAACGGTTAGAAGGGAAGGCAATGGATAGGAAAACCGGACGTAAATCTTCAAAGATTGATTTCTCGTCATGAGATAATTTCCGAAGATGCGTCGTTCATGAATAGAGATGCAAATTTTGCGAATTTTGCAAATTTGCAAGTCAAAAATCAAAAACCAAGAGGCCAACTGGAATTTCAGCCAATTTGAGAGAATTTGGAAGAATTTGGGACAAGAGAAGGATAGAACAACTCAAGTCACTGGAAAAAAAACGAAAAAACGAAAGAACAATAAACATTGTTTTGTTTCCAAGTTTCCCACATTTCAACTCTAACTTTTCTCATTTTCCCTCTCTCACGAGGTTTTTTTCCCAAGTTTCCCCTTACTTTTCCCCCACGTCAAGAAATATGACGCTTTTACTCATCGGCAAGGAGGCAAACGCTTTCAAACATTCACTATTTTTACATAAAAAGGTGTCTGAAATCCTCTGGCTCCCCCAGTGCCAACCAAGTTGTGTTTTGATGGTGGTGCCAACAAAATATCCATATTTCTTTTGCTATTTTTCTTTCTATCAACTTGAAGCTTAAAGCTTCTATACACTTTTGTCATGAAAATTTCATAACTAAAAAGTGCACATATAGATTGAATTCCCTGTGGACTGTACCACGTGATATTAACTGAAAACGCCACTTTTTTTTCTGTTTTCCTCGGGCCCGTTGTGATCCGATTATAGAGACAAAAGTCGGCGCGCACAGTAGCTCTTATTGAATTTATTATACTCTGAAGAGAGTTGGTAGTTGAAACTTTTCACCATTTTCTAGTTTTTTTCACTGTTTTACAGTTTTAGTGGGGAAAATGTTGAATATCATCGAATGAAAATGAAAATGAAAGCTTTTTGGCTGTCCTTTTCCTATTTTTTAAAAATTTCTCAGGATCATAAAAATTCCATATTTCTACATCCTATTTCAGTTTTCTTCTAGCTTTCATCTGTACCATTTCCATCCAAAAAAATCGAAGAAATCGAAAAGTAGACCAATTTCTATTGACATAGCGCCCCTCTCATGCTCGCAAGCTTTGGCGCAAACAGCTCTCGTCTGCCTTTTTGAACTCATCGGTGCTCTAAGGTGACTTTTACAGCGATGTTCTCGCACGACAAGGAGCGTGATCGTAAGGGGAACGATGAGGAGGGAGATGGTAATGAGATGAAGTCCAAGAGTCGGAGCCAGCCGAGCGGGCTCAATCGCGTCAAGAATTTGTCGAGGAAGTTGTCGGCAAAGTCAAGGTGAGTCGAAATGTGCCGAACGTGGTATGAATCGAATTTGAAGAAAGTAAGAGTTCATTTATTAGTGATAACTGTAAAAGGAAAGGGAGATAAGGGTAAGAGCTACTTGAAACGTCTTTCTTAAGTCGCACTGCCTTCTAATTCAAATCATTGTCAAATCAACACCTTATGTTAACAGTATAGAGCTTTTACTAGCTACATATGACACTTTCCCTAACGAGTAATGTGTTTTTGGTTAGGCTTTGAGAATTTTCTATAAATTTGGTCACTGATAGTTTCGACGTCGCTGATTCTGAATCTGAAGTCAGAATTTCTGTAATTGACCTCATTTTTGAGAAAAGATGTGTCAAAGCCATTTTCAGTGATATTTTCTCCACTATTTCGTAACTATCGAAAATGTCGACACGTAAACATGTGAAAATATGGAGGGAAATAGCACTAAAAATGGTTTTGACACATCTTTTCTCAAAAATGAGATCAATTACAGAAATTCTGAGTTCAGATTCAGAATCAGCGACGTCGAAACTATCAGTGACCAAATTTTCATTAATATCTCAAAGCCTAACTAAAAACACATTACTTGTAAGTCTCAGAGCCTTCTAATTTAGATCATTGTCAAATTGACGCGTTATTTTGTTATAGAACCCCTATTGTTACTTTTACATAGAGCTAAAATAGTTTTCCTCAAGCTGCAGAGTCTTTAAGGATACTATTGACCCAACTCTAACTCTAACTCTAACCTTCTACCAGAATCCCCCGTACAGCTCACCCCTTTTGACCCAAACAACTCCCTATTCAAAAATACGATTCTAGAAGCCTGCCACGTCATCTTGGTCAATAATCTTCTATTTTTATTGTTGTTGTGTTATTCAAAACGGTTCACTATGCATGATTCTATGGCAACACAACAGCTTTTTGTTGGTTTTCGATCGTGAGACCAGCAATGACTCGAATTCAATTCATAAAAAAAAAGAGAAAACCGTTTTGCAACAATTTCCATTGGAAATTCACACGAAAAATTATCGCGCAAAAATCGGCAAAAATAAAAGTGACGAATTCGGATAAATTGGGCAAAAGTGACGTGAATGAATCAAGGTCTGAAGTCGTACTGGGTATAGACCTCACTAGTGGTGCAGACCACTGTACGGACAGATGCGACACGGTGAGGGTCCCTAGGCTAGAGAGAAAGAGAGAGACAGGGGGAAGAGAGAGAGAGGGAGGGAGAGAGAAAGAGGGGAAGAGGGAGAGGACCAGACTATCGGTTTTTCTGGTCCGTTTGAGGTCAGTTTTTTGTTTTGCTCGTGGTTTGCCCAATTTGAGAAGCGGATTTTTGGTAGAAGCCGTGAAATCCTCAACAATTTTAAGGTTCCTTTTTTTTCATTGTAAATTGTAGTATTCACCTAGGTTCTCTTCATTTTTTTTGAAAAAAATGATACAGAAAAACCGTTCAAAAAAGGTTATTCTTGTCCCCAAAGAAATCATGGCTTTTATTTTGTATTCTCATGGGCTATTGAGGTGTTGTTATGGTTTTTTGTTGGTATTTTGGTGATCTTATCAGAAAATCAAAGCTTTTTTGAAATATATGATGTTTTGCGATAGCAACTAGTCATTTCGAAGGTTTAGGTGCATTAGGAGCTAGTTTAACAGGGTTTTTGTCAATTGATTCACTGTTTTCCATTTTCAATTGCTTAAAATAGTTAAAATGCACATATTAACTTTAAATTTGGTACATCTTTATTTTCTAATCAAATTCAGTGTCTTTCACATTTAGTTTGAGATCAATTATCGATTTATCTTCTTTTTATGATTCAAACTTCTGTAATTTTTGTTGTTGTTTTCCCTCAGCTCCCTCAGCTCCCTAATTCACGGTTTCACAACCTCTAATTTCCTCTTAATCGCAAGTTCACGTGCTTCCCTATTGAAAGACGCTTTAAAAAGTTCCAAATTCATTTCGACTACCAATTGACGTCGTTCAAAACCAATTTCCACGGATTCTAGTGAACCAACCCATCCATAAAGGTCTTTCAAGGTCCAGATTTCTGCTAAGACGATTTCACGAGACGCAGACTCTTTTTTTTCCCGCCTCTCGGTGGCGCGTGAGACCCCCACATTTCTTTCTCTCTCTCCCTCTCTCCCCATCGTTTTTCACCCGTGCCTTTCCCCCCAAAGCTTGATAGAGTCACATGTAGAAGATTTGAAAACACCGGATTGAAAGAGAGATAGAAATAGATGGCACCAGATATTAGTTGCAGGTCGGCTAGCTGATTAGTAGCTTCATCATTATCATGTTTCGTCAATTAAGTGTCCCATTATTGACCATGATATGATGTTTATACTCTTATCACCGTTTTCGATCGTCTTCTTATTTGTTCCCCTTTCTGTATCAAAATTAGCGGCTGTGTATCAAATTTCGTCGACAACACGTACCTTTGGCTGCCGTGGGGTGGCGCTGCCACGGGTCTTGTTTTTCTCTAATCTCTCTATTTTTTCATTATTTGGCTGACCTTGTTGTTTTTTTATTGAGTCTGTATTGAAAATAGTGAAAATTTCCGGTAGAAGCTGCGAAATGTTTTTTGTTTTGTGGGGAAATCTGTGAGAGATATCACTATGTGTTGATTTGCCAAAAATTACTGGTCATGTTTCAAAAAATAGAAAAAAAACAACATGTTAGCTTCTGGAAATCAATAAAATCCAATTAATATGAATCATAAGGCCACCGTTTCGTAATAGCAAGATCTCGTGACTCGAAATTGACTATTATTCCGTTTTATTCCGCTGACCAATCATCAAGGGTACATTTAATAGTGTTCTGAAGCCATTTCCACAAAGCTCTTCCGATCACAAGGCAACACTGACAGTTCCCCTGATAATTTACTGATAGTCAAAGTTATCAGACTGCCACGTGGCAAACACACTTGTTGAAGAAAAACCCCCGATCGATCTTGCGATGGTCAAACAACGTCAGTTCGCCGTTTACCTCTATTGTGTCCACACTGCACTCTTCTCGCCTTTAGACGCCCCGTTTTTTCCCGACCTTATCAAGATCAGATTTTCCTGTTGTTGTAGGGAGAGATGATATTTTTGACGGGTTTTCACACTTCTTCACAGTTCATAGGAGTCTTGTGCATCTAAGAACTTCTCCTCCACCACTTTCATTACATTCCATTCCCCATTCCACTTTGATATGTTTGCGTCTCCGGCCCGCCAGAGGTGGAGGAAGATAGAACGCTGTGCCTTTGCCCCCGTGCGTGTCTGTGTGTTTTCTCTTTGTGTATGTGTGTGTGTCTGTGAGCGAGTGTGTGAGTGTGGGTGTGAGTGAGAAAAGAAAAAATGAGGGGGACCTTCTTGGTCCGAGGTGCACTCTAGATGAGGAAGTCTAGGTGCAATCTTTGATGGGCTTGAGGTTTTTGTTAGGGAAAGAGGGTTAAGGTGATAGTGGGGGTTGAATAGAAGGTGATAGTACTGGATATAGAGGGAATTTTGAGATTTACGATTATTGATTTCTTAGGGAAGATTCTAGAGTGATCTAGTGGTTTCCAGGGCATTCCAAGCTATTCTAACCAATCAAGAAACATATAGAATGATCGAAGCTTTTCCTCAACCCAATCAGCTTGCACTTTCAACTTCATCCACTTACCTAAGCACTCTTACACTCTTAGTAATCATCAGATCCACTTCTCCTTCCTTCCCCCCCCCCCCTCCCTCTCCTTCCCCAAAAAAAATTTATGTGCGACGTCCTCGAGCTCACTGCGCGCACTGGCCCCTCCTCTCAAGGCGCCGTAAATTCGGCCCTCCAGGTTTTATTCATATTCCGCCCATTCCCCTCCGCATATTGCCCCTGGTGACCGTGAAACTGCTTCTCTACTACTTCCCCCCAAAAAAGAAAGAAAAATGCTACGAACACTGTATTCTAGAAAAGAGCGCAAAGACCGAGATAGCACGGACAACAGTTCGAAGATGTCGTCGCCAGGTGGTGAAACATCGGCCAAGAATAATGAGCCGAAGGCTCAGATCAAAATTGGACATTATATTCTCAAGGAGACGCTTGGTGTGGGCACTTTTGGAAAGGTGAAAGGTAAGTTTTCTCTTTTCTTTGGTAACCATCTTCTTGACAAATAAGTTTTCAGTCGGCATCCATGAGGCAACTGGCTACAAGGTAGCGGTGAAAATTCTGAATCGTCAGAAAATCAAGTCGCTCGACGTCGTGGGCAAAATCCGGCGCGAAATCCAAAACCTCTCATTGTTCCGTCACCCGCACATCATCCGCCTCTACCAGGTCATCAGCACCCCGTCGGACATCTTCATGATCATGGAGCACGTCTCCGGCGGCGAACTCTTCGACTATATCGTCAAGCACGGACGGCTGAAGACCGCCGAGGCGCGTCGCTTCTTCCAGCAGATCATCTCCGGCGTGGATTACTGCCATCGTCATATGGTGGTGCATCGCGACTTGAAACCCGAGAATTTGCTGCTCGATGAGCAGAACAATGTGAAAATTGCGGATTTTGGACTTTCCAATATCATGACGGACGGTGATTTCTTGAGAACCAGCTGTGGATCACCCAACTACGCGGCTCCTGAAGTGATTAGCGGGAAGTGAGTTAGCACATGAATAAACTATAATTTCCACATTCTGCTGCTTTGCAGATTGTACGCTGGCCCCGAGGTTGATGTTTGGTCGTGTGGAGTCATTCTCTACGCGCTGCTTTGCGGAACTCTGCCATTTGACGATGAGCACGTTCCCAGTCTTTTCCGGAAGATCAAATGTGAGAATTCTTCACAAATCTTCATAAAAGTAATCCAAACTCTTTGATTTTTAGCCGGAATCTTCCCAACGCCAGACTTCTTGGAGCGTCCCATTGTCAACCTGCTTCATCACATGCTGTGTGTGGATCCGATGAAGAGAGCCACTATTAAGGATGTTATGTGAGTTTAACTCTTCAGATAACTATTCAGAATTCAGTTGACAACTGTCAAAAACCAATAAACTTTTAGTGCCCACGAGTGGTTCCAAAAGGATCTGCCCAACTACCTGTTCCCACCAATCAATGAGAGTGAAGCGTCCATTGTCGACATTGAAGCAGTCCGGGAAGTCACTGAGGTAATCATCCATCCAAACATTTGTGTCTAACGTCAAAAAGCATATTCAGCGCTACCATGTCGCCGAGGAGGAAGTCACCTCGGCTCTTCTGGGAGATGATCCACATCATCACTTGTCCATTGCGTACAACTTGATTGTGGACAATAAGAGAATCGCGGATGAGACGGCGAAGCTGTCGATTGAGGAGTTTTATCAGGTGACACCGAATAAGGGCGCTGGACCAGTGCATCGTCATCCGGAGAGGATTGCTGGTGAGTTTGCTCAAGAAATGAAGTCACTGACAAGTTTTTATTGCAGCCTCCGTGTCGAGCAAGATCACACCAACCCTGGACAACACCGAAGCCAGTGGCTCTACTCGCAACAAACGCGCCAAGTGGCACCTCGGAATCCGCTCTCAAAGCCGTCCCGAGGACATCATGTTCGAAGTGTTCCGTGCCATGAAGCAGCTCGACATGGAGTGGAAAGTGCTGAACCCCTACCATGTCATCGTGCGTCGCAAGCCTGACGCACCAGCCTCGGACCCGCCGAAGATGTCGTTGCAATTGTACCAAGTGGATCAGCGCAGCTATCTCCTCGACTTTAAGAGCTTGGCTGATGAGGAGTCTGGACGTAAGCGAAACATTAAAAAAAAGATAGGAACATTCAAAAAATGTGCATTTTCAGCCGCCAGCGCGTCGTCGTCTCGCCACGCGTCCATGTCGATGCCGCAGAAGCCGGCGGGCATCCGTAGCACTCGTACGGCCAGCATGCCACAGGCGATGAGCATGGAGGCGAGTATTGAGAAAATGGATGTGCATGATTTTACGGATGTGTCGGTGAGAGTTCTAATATTTTTTGAGTTCCGTTCAAAGTTTCACAAACATTTTCCGTGTGAATTTGATCTATTCGTGGAGTTGAATGCTATCATTGAAGCTTGCCACTAAAATAGAGAGTACTGATTCGATGTGAAGTTTAAAACAAGGTGTTAAAAATTGAAGATGATGTGTCTAGTTAATCAATAGTGATAAACATGAGTTGAAAATAAGGCTACTGACAAAAAACATGAGAAAAATTGTAGTATAAGACTGCTAAAAGCTAGAAAAGACAGATTTAGATGGTTCAAGGTAATTTAAAGGGACATGGAGCATTTAAAGGACAGCTGAAGTTGTCTCGAACAGTTTTCATGGACAAAATTAGTTTATTCTTTTCTTGAGAGCATTCTATATTGATTTTCAGTGTTATAGAGTAACTTATATTGATAAATTAATCTGCCGGAATAGTGTGACATTAACTTAACATACCAATGACAATTTGACACAATTATAACACTATTTTAAGATTACCAACCCATTTTCTCAAACATAACCCCTTTACTAACCTAACCTACATCTTTCAGTGCGACGTGACACCACCACCATCCCCGGGCGGCGCGAAACTCTCGCAAACCATGCAATTCTTCGAGATTTGTGCGGCACTCATCGGAACCCTTGCTCGCTAACTGTAAATTTCAATGTACGTACGTCCACCACCCCCTTCATCCATTCCATAGCTGCTCGTTTACTTATTTCTAGTACCAACATCAATGATTCTTCAATCTTTGTTTCTTACTTTCTTTCATCCAACCCCCCTTGCTTGTCAGTACTCTTCTGCTTTCTCTACTTGCGCTCTGATTAGTCGAATGGTAATGTCCAATTGCGAGTAGTGTGTTTTTTGTAATCAAAAATTTTCTTTTTTCTTTTTCTCTTAAGATTATTATATTTTTCTCTATCCTCTTTGTTTCTGTGTAAGTACTGGATTATCGTTGACTTTTCTTTGACGTGACATACTTTATATATATATATATATATATATATATATATATATATATATATATATATATATTCTTCATTTTGATATAACTGGAAAAAAACCAAAAATTAAAATGAACCAGATGCAAGTTTCTTTGCTTTCTCAGCCTTCTTCTTCTTATACAATGAGTAGTTGTGCTCCGCGCTCATGTAGGCTGTTTCCAGGAACAAGAAGACAAATTCGCAGCATGTGAGGAAGGAAATACCGCACCAGAGACCGAGCTGTCCTCCAAAATCGGCAAGCAAGTTTACAAACTGCAAATTTTCCCAATAGAAATTGAAGAAAACACCTGAAACTCACTCCATACGCTTCTGACTCTGTGAGCATTTCAAAATTCAGCTGCTCGTAAAAAACCTCCACCATTGCGCCATTCTCCCTGCAACAGGTTTTTGATCTACCCTACTTTAATTTGCAATTGATTACTTGTAATGTTTATTACACTCCACCGCTGTACCATTACAGGATCCTAATTGGATTTGAAGAGACAATGACGGCCACTTGGCCGGGGAGTATGTCACCGAGTAAATCGACTGGCGGCAGGGTTGCTGGCAACGACAACGGAAGGAGCCGTGAAGACCACCCAGGTCGTTCATCCGGGCGTCTAGGCACTTTCCTGGATCACAATGTTATCAGTTCAAAACTATCCGATTCGGAAAGGAAAACATACTTGCAACCGGGTCAGCTGCATCACAATGCCTTGCATTTTCCGGGACCGGGAAGCGAGGATCTCCACATCTGCACTCTTTAAGCACCAGTTGCTGGAAGCAAGAGCGATAACATCCCTGAAACACTGCTCTAAAACTGAAATTGCATTCCCAGTTACCTCTACAGAATACTCATAGTTACTATAAATATAATCCGACGTTTTACCATCTGGTACACAATCTCCATAAGGCGCTGGTAACCTGGACATCTTTCTCTGAAACCATACAAACTCACAAAAGCTCATAAAGAAAAGTTGGTTACCAATCTCAGCCCAAAAGACGAGACATATCCAGTAGGTGCCGAGTACCCAAAAGTGTCTGGGAATGGGAAGTCTTCCTTGTCATGGATGGTCAATCGCACCCCGGTAGCTTCAGTGGTAGGCATGTAATCGGATGCGTTTACATACACCAGCATACGCAATCCGTACATTGGACCTGGAAGCTCATACTAAAACTGAATACTGAAAATGAAAAAAAGGGGTACCTGCTCGAATACTAGTCAGGTTCACTGTCCGGTTGTGGTTGAATGTAAAACACGACCCAAATACTGGATCAATATGAGTTAAAAAGTCTCTAAAACTCAGAAAAATTATTGAATATCCTCTTTTTCAAGATTCTCACGCTTCAATATCACAAGCTTTTCCATTAAACGAGCACTTGTGCACGAGCTCCCGTTTAGTAGTGCTCAATCGTTCTCTATCCGCCATTGACAACGTGGCCATTGCAAACATGATATTTTCCTTGGCCTTGGTAACAATTGCAACTTCATCTGTCATTCCCTACAAAAATACATCATTTTGCATTTCAATCTGCTTTAGCTTACTTGAAAACCCATAGCCTCCAGGAAATTCGGGTCCTCGGTGGGTGTTCCGCCTTGGAGATAGGTCCAGATTTCAATTGGTGGTGTTTTTCCATTGTAAGCCACACAGAATCGAGATGGAGCGCAAATACAAGGAGATCTATGGCCTTTTGCTGGAAATTTCAATGGTTTCCATCTTGAAATAGCGTGAGTTTGTACCAGTTTTGTTATCCTTGGTACAAAACGCATGTTCGTTGCAAGTATCACACTCGGTTGTTTCCCAGGTGCCGTTCAAGAAGCAAGGCCATGCGTCATGGGTGGAACGGTCAAAGGCGCAGATACAACGGTCATCAAAACCAGTTGGCTCATCGAACTTGGTTCTAAAACAGTTTTCCTATCATCTACTCCACTACCAAATTCTGGTACCTCTCCGACTGGCACTCCTCCATCATATTCATGCCCGTTGTCGCCTCCACATCATAGTTCTCATAGTGCTCATTGTCGTAATCCTCCATTCCATCCCACTCCTCATCGGCGTCTGAATAACAATGACGATGCATTCAGCTATGCAACACTCACCATTAATATTGAATGGTTTTCTGGTGGTCGTCTCGCGCAGCTCTTCCTCTTTCTCATCGTCCTTCTCCTCCATTTCGGAAGAACCCTGACTTCCGCACAAACATCTGGCGAATCCGGGTTCAAAGAATGCGCCAGCCAAGTCACGCTTGCCACGTCGACGAGCCGGCTTGGTGGTTGGTGCGGGTGTGGTAGGAGCTTCAGTGACTTCTTCACGTTCCTCAGAGTCTTTGGAGCCACCAGCTTTTCCCATGGCGCCATCAAATGCAGATAGTGTTCGTTTAACAAGATCCACGCTGGTTGCAAGGCTAGCCTTGTACGGGTTCAGGTTGCAAAGGGTGATAGCTGGGAATGGAGCAGTATCTGAAAAGATTTCATCAAATGGAGTACTCTAGAAAAGAAAGAATGCTCACCAAACTTTAACTGGATGTCCACAATCTTTTCATTCCTGTTATACTTATCCAAAACCGACTGCGCATTAAGGTATAGCATAATCATACAACCAAGGAAAAGCATCACCCATACACACCGATAATAGACGTTTGGAGCTTCACCTATCATTGGAATTCCATGAGCAGAAGTTTTATAGCAAAACTCTTTGAAATGCCAGGCTAGTCTTTTATCATAAGGTAGTAACTTTGGATCGAACTCTCCAGTGATGAGCTCGCACTGGAACAAGTGTCATCATCAAGTAGAAGAAGCAAAAAAGTCAGTATAGTACCTGAACCTCCGACTCTGAGGAGTTAAAACACTCCCCATAGCCAAAATCTTCATAATACTCCCTTTCCGTCACAAATTTTGTATTTTCCTGAAGGTAAGCCAGTGGATCGCCGTACACTTGGGACATGTACTCTGCGGGATCCCGTAGGTGTTGGTAGTTTTTCAGATTTTGCATCCATGACATTGTGTTTTAGCCGTAGAACAAACCTTAAGAAAACTACAAGAAAACCAAGAGAAAACCATGAAAAAGCCGGAGAAAAGTTGGTAAAACTGGTGAAGATGGCTCCAATAAGTCAGATGATACATTTGCAATGCATGGATCCGTTAGCGAATGGCTCCATTCTTCCCAGTACTCCCAGAAGTGTCAAAAGTTCATCGTTCAAACGTCGAACGTTATCCCCTTCTCAATTCCTTGAGTTTTTGCTTTTAACAACACATTCTCCTCGTAAATTACTACAACAGATGTGTGCACGAGAGACGCTTTTATTCAGAGAAGATGAAATAATAATAAAAAAATATTGAGCACCAGTCAGGCAGATACAAAAAAAGTATAAAGTCGAAACAAACTCACAAAATAAAGCATATCGTGAAGGATGGAAAGGATCTAGAAAATTAGAACCTTTCCGTCAAAATATTCAGTAGTATGACGTATAAAATTAAGTTACAAGGGTTTCAGAAGATGGTTGAAAAGAAGAAATTGATAGTTTAGCAAATGTCCGAGACAACGGTGACAAGCTTGCCGTTGACGAAGGTGGTCTTGAATTGCTCCGGCACTGGGTACTCGGTCTGGAAGAATATTAATATAGTTTTTATCAAGTGGCCGTTGAAAACTCACGTATTCACCGTCCTCGGTGGTCTGGACCGAGATGTTCATCTCCGACGACTTGGAGGTGACGATTTCGCAGCCTTGGGCGACTTTGGAGAGGTAGACCTGGCATCCGTCGGTCTTTTGGATGGAGAGGGTTGGGAGCTCGCCGAGGGTCTGCAAATGAAATGAGTCAGCTTACTTTTCAACACAAAATTTGATTTCTTACCTGAACTTGCACCGATTGGCAGTTGACAGTCTCACACTGGGCCACCAGAGCGTCGAACACAACGGATGTCTTCTTGCAGCCATCCAAGGTGATCGAGTTGGCCTTTCCGTTCACCTTGATCACACTGTTCTCACAGCGGAAGATGTAGACGGTTTGCTTCTTGTCGGCGACATCAATCACAATGTTCGGATCGTTGACAAAGTACTCGACGATCCACTGCTTTCCGTTCTCCAGCTCCTTGTGTGGTGGCTTGCGGACGGGGGCAGCGGCCTTGGCTGGGGAGCCAGAAGATCCTCCTCCCACATTAGCAGGGGCTGCGACATTTCCACGGAGTCCTGGATTCTTATGCGTCTGCATGTCAGCAGTGACCTTCTTCAGCTTCGAGGTGATCGCCTCTCCCTGGTTCAGCGAGGCGAACAACGCGTCACGGTTAGCCTTGTCGGCATCGGCGGCCGGTGGTGGCGGGAGGTTGGCGAAGAGGTCCGACGGGATTGGTGGCGGTGGCGGCGGTGGTGGTCCACCAGGTCCTCCTGGTCCTTTTGGAGCTGGAGCAGCGGCTGGAGCTCCAGAATCCGCCGGAGCAACACTTCCCGGAGCGCTGTTCCAGACAAGTCCGGTGGTGTGAACCTGGCGGATGAACTTTTGCATCTCCTCGAAGATGCCCTTCCAGGCCTTGGTCCATTCCACGTGGCGCGGATCCTTCTCCTTGTACTCACGCAAAATCGGGTTTATGTAGAATTGAGACGCCTCGATGTACTCCTTGACGTGTGGAGCGGGGGTTTTCTTCTGTAACTTTTTGTCCGAATGGTCAAGTTCAACAGAAGACTTACCACGGTGATCCAGGCAAGAGCAGGGAGCGCCTCGACAATCGAGTTGAGATGGTTCCAGTAGGTGGTGTTCTTCTTCGTCGCCTTGAAGTTGGTGAGATCTTCCAAAATCTTGATGATCGGCGTCAACATCTTCTGCGCGTCGTCTTCAGCCTTGCCGGCGGCCGTCCAGAGGCTGTTGCGGAAGCTCGAGAAGATGGCGAGCACTTTTGGCTTCTAGAAATGATTGATTGGTATTTTAGACTATTTAGCTAAATTAAAAACTTACCACAATGGCTAAATCGCCTCCAATCTCATCGGAAAGCTTGGCCCAGGCGTTGATGGACTCCTCGACGGCGTCGTCATAGGCTCGCACATGAGCTGGGATCTCTCCGGAGCCAGCAGAAGCAGCGGATGCTGAAAATATTCACATTACTCAATAAAACATCAAGATTTTTCTCACATATGTTAGATTTCTCACTACAAACAATTATGCTTCTTCTCACCAACACACAATGATCACCTCTGTCCTGATCGATAAAGACCACTTTTTTGGACGAGCTCCTATGAAGCGATGGGTTCTTGATCAAAATCCCGTGCAAATTGTCACCGTACAAGTTGCGGTGTCTTCCCGTTTTTTCATTATCCCGGAGGTACTTGGGCAGGGCTCGTCGAGCCATCTCCTCAATGTCCAGATCACTGTCGTTGTCGTTTTCGTAGTTCGAGTTGGGCGAGAAAGTGGTAGGCGATGTGACGTTCTGATAGTATGACGGCGTGGGTTTCACGTGTTGAATTTGTGGGTTATTATGGTTGTGGCCAAAGTGCGGCTTGGTGTACGGGATCGGGTCGGGCGGCATGTGCACATTGATATTGGGCTCAATGACGGCCACGGGGGGTTGCGAGGAGTCGCGACGGTTGCGAGCGTCATAATCATCCGTGTGACTATTGTAGGTGTGACGGTTGCTGGTGAATCCGTTGATGACAGTGGGTCCCGACCGATTGTAGACCTTTGACTCCACCGGACTGAAGATTCGGTCCGGGTTGGTGGCGGTGACTTGAGGGGCGACCTCTCTGATTGGCGAGGTGAGGCGGGCAAAGTCACGGAGTGGGGATTGGATGCGGGCTCGTTGAGATTGCGCCGGGTAATGGGGCTCTTCCTGGGGCAGGGTGGGTTGATGATGATGTTGAGGTGGTGGTTGAACTTGAGGATGATGCGAATGATAATTATCCTGCTGCTCCACTTGATTCGGGTGAATTCGAAGTACTCGATCATTGCTCAACCTAATCGGCTCATTCGGATAGACTGCCGAGTTCCGATCAGCGTACTGATTCCGCTCCTTCTCCCGATAGCTCACCGCCGGCTGCGGCGGCGGTGGAACATTCTGATACACATTCGCCGGATAGCCCACATCCTGATTGTAGTTGACTTGATTGATCGGGTTCGGGAACGAGAAGGGCGCCGGCTGTTGGGCATACGAGAGCACCGGCGGCGAGCGTACCGGACTCGGTTCGCGTTGTTGCAAAAAACTCTGCGCTGGCGACTGAACAGCCGCACTGCCGCCGTCGCGGTGATAGCTGCGAAAGTTGGAGGATGGCTGTTCGGTGCTCGCCCGCGGCTCCCGGTACGAGGGGTCGAGGCGGAAGCGCTCGAAGTCAGAGTTGAGCGATGAACTCACTGGAATGTTGCGGATGATGTAGTCCTCGCGGAAGGATTTGGGAGGTGGAGGGTCCGTCATCCAATTCGGCTCGATCACTCGGTTGCGGAAGAAGCCATCCATTCGGTGGGTCGGGGTAGGAATGTGGCTGTTTCCATTGCCGTTTGAGTAGCCATTATGTCCATTATGTCCATTATGCCCATTGGTTTGCACTGGAGTCTGGCTTTGGTACGGCGAAGTCATGGTATGGGTCCGTGATGGAAGAGTTCCGCTGTTTTGATGGCTCGCAATACTGTTATTATTGAAATACGTATTATTAAGCGCATCAAACGACAAATCTGATTGAGTCTTTGCCAAACGTCTCGGTTGTTGTTGATAACTTTGTTGCTGCGCCGGATAATCCGGTTGACGAGATGACTGATCTCCACCATACCAACTCGAGGACATATTATGTGCCTCTGCCTTCTGCCGTTGCAAGTTTCTCAAAAAATCCGATTCTCGCTGCGAGGTAGTCACAGATTGAGGTGGATCGTATGGTGGTCGTGGTACATTGTCGTAGCCTCTGGGGGGCACTTCTTGGAACGATGATGCCACTGGGCTCTGCACACTTCGATGTCCGTACATGTTGATGGGGGCGGGTGGCGGTGGATTGTTGCAGTACTCACTGGCCACTGATAGCGGGGAGAGTTCGCGGGGCGAGAACGAGTTGTCGAAGACGGTGGAGCTGCTCTCCGAGCGAAGCGGACGGCGTGATCTTGGCGGCTCGTCGGCGGTCCAGTAATGCGAGGTGTGGTCAGAGAGGAGCGGCGAAACGGGCGACACGCATGGGAAGTGCGGAAGGGTGGCTGACCGCTGGTCACTGACAACTTGTTGAGGGAACGACGACCAACTGCTTGACGGTCGGAGCCCGCCGCCGATACCAGTCAGATCCTGAGTGCTATCAGTTACCGGTCGATATCCACGCGGATATTTGTTGAACGGGCGGGGCGCGGAATAATAAAGCGAGTCCATGGTGGTTAGAAGAAGGGCATGACAGAAAAGAAGAGTGAAATATATTTGTGTTAAGAACCGAGGGTGATGGAGGTGATGGAGGTGGGGGGAAGGAGAAAGAAGAGGGAGATGAGAGGTGGAAAATCAGGAGAGCCTAGAAAAGATAGACGAATGAAGAAGAAGCAACTGTTGAACGGGACCCCGAGAGAGGACTAGCGGCGGAATAGAGCATGCGTGTGAGAGTGGTGAAGAACAGAAAAACGGCTCTTTTGCGCTGTAAAACACTTTGCTATGAGGAGAAGAGATGATGATGAGAGGGGGGTTGGAGGGGGGATCGACGGTTCGGCGAGGTGAAAAGTCAGTTGGGGGGGGAGCCCGTAACAATGATAAGTAATGTCCGTCGGATAGAAAGTGGATGGAACGGACGAGTGGCACGTACGAGTGGGGGGAAAAGGGTCAAAGGAATTCCTGGTGGAGTTTATTGCAAAAAACTGATTGAAAGTCGGGGGTTAAAAACAAAAATATTGACGGAGCAAGTTGAGAAGAAGGTTCTAGAGTCATTCTCAAATTTCAGAAGTCATAGGGATCAGGAGGGACTTGTGCTAGAAAGAATGGGGTTGAAGAACTATCCACTAGTAGATTCTGATATCAAAAAATCACTATAAACCTCCGAATCTTGGCTCCAAAGCAACAAGCAGCTTCAACAAGCACTGACTTTCATAAGAATGTGACTTCGAAATCACATGTTCCTTATATATACTGATTAGGTATCTATCGGAATTCCTATCATTCTGATTAGAAGACTAGACAACTAGAAGACTTAGGAATAACTCCATCTCTCCACAAAATTGCTAACCGCTCATAGTTCACACCCCACCGTCTATGTTTGATCTACAACACAATTACAAGTTCTCATACAATTAAAATTTCGCAACACTAGTAGTAGCAGTAGTTGTCTGGAATGCACCAGCGCATACAAACAGAACCAGGAAACAGGTAGTGGTTGTGCGGAGGAGGTGGGAGGGAGTGTGCTCGGGCATAGAAAACACATAAAACTACTCACATATGAAACGAATCGGAATGTTTCTGACTACTCGGGTGTCTTGCGACGGACGAACAGACGTTACACCTTGATAGGTCACGCGCAGTTTCATGGTTTCAGTAGTGTGGGGGAGTTGAATGTGAGAATGATAGCTGCCTTTAAGGGAGTTTGGGGGGGGAGTTAGTCACTTAGTCGAACAGCAAACAGTTTTTAACATAGATTTGTGGTTTGTTAAACTAGTAAACCATAAAAGTTCACAACTCACCACTCGGTCCTCCCAAATTGGTTGGCTTTGGTGCGAGGGCTGGCTTTTGTCCCGACAGCGCTTCTAGACGCACCGTCACGTTCTCCAAACGCTTCAAGAAGTCTTCTTGGGTCGACATGTCTTGACTCTGTAATTTTTTCCTTTTATTCAGAAGTTGGAGTCGTTTTGCGATGAATTAATTGAAAAAAGTAACCTTATCAGAGGAGAAGCATAGGAATGGCATGTTAGAACGGGAACGGGGGTAGAATGAACTATACTAGTAGGGAAAGGTTATTTCCAACAATTCCGACGCCCAGTGTCAAATTTCACAATGAATTCTAAATCAGTCGGGGGAGACGTGCATTGGGAATGGAAATCATTGAAAATATCAAAGAAAATCAAAAGAAAAGGGCGCTAAAACAATGAAAAATGGTTCTCCGCCACGAAATGAATCAGCTTTTCGCAATTTTCCGATTTCGCAATACCCAAAGCAACAAAAAACCGAAATATGTTGAAATATCCCCAGAAAATCTATGTTCAGCCTATATAAAAGACAAGAACGGCAAAAAACCGAGAAACTATGAAAGAGTGACTCATTAACTGATTAAAATCGCGTTCTCCGACGCCCTTTTGACTGTTTGAAAAGGGAAGTGTTGGGTGGAGCGCACTTACTGACCCCCATCTCGTTCAACGCGCAGTGGTTAGCTATGAAAATAGTAGTGAAAGCCTGGTAGCTAACTAAGAAAACTGTAAAAAGGACTGAACTACTCCTGAAAGCAAATGGAATCCTGCAAAATCGGATGGGGAAAGTTCCGAAAATAGCAATGGGATGCAAGACATGGCAAAGAAGGGAGAGAGTACTTGAGAGATGAATGCGAAAAGGCGATTTGAGGTGGGGTGGGGAAGGACGAACGGCCGCGTAAATAATTGCTCTGCTGCCTGTCACTGGGCAAAGAGAAAAAATGGTGGATCTTTTTATAATACACTCGATTTTGGAGTTGGCGAACACAAACTCCATGGGGTTAGTTGCGAAAAGGTTGCGTTTGTCATGATGATTCACTTTTTGCGTTGTTTTGTTTCGTTTTCCTTTTTTCTGCCCGTATCATGTCAATTTCAACAAGATAAGAAAACAGAACAAGGGAAAAGTTACTAAAAAGTAAATATCAATAAAGGCATCACATGTTCTGAAGATAGAACAACAGATCCGAAGATTTTTTGTGAGCGGATCACAGCGTGTGTGGTGAGTGGGCGAGCGAGCCAACAATCAATAGCCGATGGTCTGTTGGTGGGGAAGGCAGAGGTCGCGCTGACGGGAGATCTTCCACTCTGCGTCTCTCCCGAGTACACGGTCTTGTGTTGCGAGTAGCGAGCTCGTTACTGCCCAGAACATCTGTTTCTGTTTTTCTCTGGGTGAGGGAGAGGCATCACAAGGTCGGAGATAGGTCTCTGATATCTTAACAAGTGATTATTTATAGGGAATATGGATGGAAAGAGATTTGGGACTGTGAAAATCCAATTTGCAGTGAAGAAATGTTAAAGAAAAAGGGAAAATAGAGCAAATCTTCAAAAATTTGGCCTGGAAAATGATAGAGGAATTTACTATAAGTAAATTACAGGTAAACCTGATCGAAATACCCGGTTTGAAAGTAAAAAAGAGCTTCAGTAACAGAAAAACTCTCTAAAGAGCCTATTTCCCGTTCAATTAGCTTTTCCCATAGCAAAATATCTCAATAATAATGAATTTTAATGCTTCCTACTCCATGTATCTCTTATTCGATCTTTCCATATGGATACCCATATGACTCCCATTTTCCCAGAAATGAATTTATTTTGCAACATTATATAAGATATTAGACAAAAATCATACAATACAATTAAAGAAAATTAGAAAAAAACTCTGAAAATTAGAAGAAAAAGTTGATGATGGCTTAGTGGGGGGTGCTTCACGGAGACCGGTGTGACTGGAGAACTGGAGATTTCGAAACGTTCAACTTTTGGCGTTTTTGTGGAACTTTTTCAAAAAGTGCTTTGCCATTTCGATGGGATACGGCATCACGATGGTGTTGTTTCTGAAATAACACCTTCTTATTGAACTTCAGAGTTTAATTGAATTGAACCCCACCTTTCCGCTGAAATTTTCGTCAAAGTTTGCAAATATCTCAATTGAATTGTCATCCTATTCTCGGCAATGGTGTTAGCGGCGGTTTGAAGGCATCTGAAGGAAGGATATTGAGTAAACATGGGGAAAAAGTTTGAAAAAAGGGTAATGAACTTACTCGCTCGCTTCCTTTTCTCCTTGAGCGGCGATGATAGCGGCACGTGCTTTTCGGACAGCTTCTGCCTCAGCGGCCATACTCCTCATAAGTTGATGCGGGAGCCGGATGTCCTTGATCTCCACCCTCTCCACCTTCACACCCCATGGATCGGTACCTTCATCGAGCACTTTTTCGGATATCTGAAGGGAGATGGGATTGGGAAAGAAGGAAAAACTTCATAAACATACACTGGCAATGGCATCTCTTTCACTCAACATTTCGCTGAGGGTTTTGGTACCAAGCACATTTCGCAAAGTGGTCTGAGCCAACAACCTGGTACTGAACTGGGCATCATTGACATTGGTCACCGAAATCACCGGGTTAGAGACACGGAAGTAGATGACAGCTTCCACGGACACTGTCACCGAGTCTCTACTCAAAATTTCTTGAGGTGGCACATCAAACGAGAGCACTCGGAGGTCCACAATTTTCATGGTATCGATACAAGGGAGCACGAAGAATAGTCCCGGTCCTTTGGTGCCTCCTTTGATCAGTCGTCCTAATCGGAATATCACAGCTCTTTGGTACTCTCTGAAAGTGGCCAGCTATTAAAATGGTTTGTGTTCATACTTATATGGATATCAATTATATGGATATAATTATAAAAAAGAGAGAGGCACTTACTTGACCACTTTGACGCAAAAAAATAGGCACCAGGGAAATGAGAGGATGATGAGGAGGAAGGAGAATACCAGCATCATGTGGGAGATGAGTGGTGGTGGCTCCTACAAGAGTTAGTTTAGTTTATTTAGGACCTATTTAGATAGTATTCCAGCTAGCATGAATTGACACAAAAACAGAGCCTGTGATCAATATTACAATGGAAAAGTAATAGACTTAATAGACTTACTCTCTCCTCATGAAGAAGGTGCCGGGTACGAATCAGCCAACTCTGAGATCTCGCTCGCATTGGGATTTTTTCAATGGCATCCTGAAAAATTCTAAGGTTAAACTTTTACTTCAACAATTCTTTCACTTTTTTGACCTACTCTCTTTCTGACCTACTTTTACCTACCAACTGTTTCAAAAAAACCTAGAACTCCCAAACGAACCTAACACCATTCTGCTTGTGTCCATGAATTTCGATGCGTAAAAGGGAGTGCGAGAGGGGGAGGAGGAGGGGAAAATTTTTCACGCGCGCTTCGAAAGTGACACAAATGAAATGACACATCTCGCGCCACTAGTGAGGCGGGAGATGGAGAGCTCATTTCAAATTACATTTCCTTTTCCGGACCGCTTTATAAAATGAGAGTGTTCAATTGTCTTTTGATAAGGAAATGGGATCAAGTTGGGATCAAGTAGAAAGCAAAAAGCAAAAAGCGAAAAGCAAAGGACTTCTAGTAGATCAAAACAGTTTACCTTTCTTACATTCAATGTGGCCGATGTTTTGTGAATTTTCATGAGGTCTACATGAAAAGGGAAGAGACAAAAAAAGAAATAAGGAAGGAGAAGAGAGAGTAGAAGACCTTACACACCCTTTTATGCGGTGGCACTTCACCGCGATCCAGGCCGAGCGATCTTATATCTGGCACAAACAACAAGTTGGGATTAATTGAAGCGGAGGAAGGCGCCATCGCCTCGTCCTTCACCGACGCGGTGCTGCTTCGTCGCGAGTCCGCTTCATTACTATATCCGGTGTCTTCGGATTGCAGTGTGTGAATACGCCGCATGATGCGTTGTCGTCGCTCCGACGCATTCATTTTGTGCATCACTTTCTTTTCATCCATTTTTCCTAGCAATAAAAAGGATATTTCTCAAGGGGAAGAGAGGGGAGGAGGTGAGGAAAAGTAAAGGAACTTAATAGGGAAAGTGTTGGGAAAGTTGAACATTGGGGGATGGCTTGAAATGGTTGTGTTTTTGATCTACCTCCAGATCTTTATATTTCTGCGGTTGTCTGGTAAGCTTTGATAAGGTCAATTTCGAGAAGATAATAGATGATACGTATTGTTAAGTGATCTTACACGTTAGATCATCTAAACATAATAGGTATGAGTAATTCTGATGCAAGTATGAAAAATCAAGACCTGGTAGAGCACAAATAGTTGCTCTATTATGATTACAATAGTATGCTAACTAGTAAATATGATCTAACCATCATCACTCTAACCTAAACAGTCTATTGAGATCAAAACTAATAGAATTTACTTATAAACATGATCTCATGATATGAAGCCAATGTTCTCTTCAGTTTTAGTAACAAAACCTAGACAGAACTCGCTCAAACCTAGGATAACCTGCACTTTTTTCTAGTCTGTATCAAATTTCTCACAAAAGTAAAGTTCTGTCTACGACAAAAACTAACAACGAACGTGGATTATGGAGCAAAATTTGGCAATGACGAATAGAAAACAAAACAATGCTGCTTTTCAAGTTCATTGAAATGAGAAATTATTGAGACAAAAACAAAACGATGATCCTGAAAAGTGAGAAGACAAAGTTGCCATATACCTTTACCCTTTTCGAGTCTTCTTCATGAATTTCAAATGAGATTATGAATTCGGAATTTGGACTTTCAAATTTAACATTTTGAATTCACAGACACCATGTTCCAAGAGTCTATTCGACCGGAAGTGGCCGCACAATGACGTGAAGGGGGAACACGGAGACTAAAAAGCAGCGATATCATGTTGATGGACCTACAAGCACCCGTCATGTCAGGCCAGATATCGGTGAGAGGAGTGGTTGTGGGGAGGAAAAGACAATGTGTGTAACATGTTTTAAATTTTTGGCCGTCAACTGAGAGAGCCGAATTTAATGGGTGACGAAAGGGGCATTGAGTTGACAACCACTAAAAGTGCAGTTTAATTATACACCAGGAAAAGGAGAAGGAGCCGTGAACTAGATAAGGGATAAAAAGTTGATTTGAGATGCAATTTATGCAAAACGGCCGCGTACCACTTTTTGGGGGAGAAAGGGGAAAAAGAAGGTGGGTGGACAAAAAACTAAAGAATGTTCGTCTTTTACGGGACAAGGACAAAATATGAATTTAATTAGAACGCTCGTCGTTTTCGTTTTTGGGGAGGAAAAAGCACTTTTGTTGGGGTATGTGCTCATGCTCTTGTGCTAAAAGTGCGAAATTGGAAAACGTAATGAAATAATAATTTTTGTGGTAAATGGGGAGTAGGAAAAGGGGGGATTGGATAAAATAGTGAGGAGATGGAAAATAATGGGTGTTTTTGTTTTGATAAATAAAAATTTTCAACTTGATGATTATAAAAACAATGGGAATGATGTAAGGGGGTTGAAATTGACTATATTTTTTTGATTTTATCAATAAAATCTGACTTTTTTTTTGATAAAACTGAAGTTCCTATCATTTCCAATTTATACATCCTTCCTATCACTACAAACCTTCTACCTACTAGCCGAAAACCCTTCCCAAACCACAAACTGGACCAACATTATCAACAAAGGTGTGATATAATAGACAAGCCGAAGGCATCCCAGATATCCCAAGAGCCGATGAAAATTACACAACAAATGGCCAATGAGACACAAATAAATCAAAAGACACGAGAAGGTGAGAGCGTGGGGTGTATTAAGAAATGTTTGCGTCCGCATATTTCTTCGTTTTTTTCTTCTGGAGTTTTTGAAAATATCAGTTTCTTGTATGAAAAACTATTGAAACAATATGATAGCGAACAATATAATAGGAAGAATAATAAGAAAAAAATAAGAAAAAAAACTATTAGCAGCTTTTATAAATGAGTCCCGCGTTCCAATGCGCTTTTGCCCTCAGGCTATTTTTGTTTTAATCCGTGAAATTTGGCTTCAGAATTGTGAAGGGTTATTGATTTTTTCAAATTCTATGAAATTTTGAGGTAAACTCACTTCAAGGTTGATACCAGACGCCGCATGAGCCATTCCTCGCTTTCGGACACTTCGATGTCTGAAATTTCTTATTTTTTAAAAGGATCTGGGTTATAAGGTGGTTTTTAGTGTGGATTAGGACACAAAATGTCCAAATTTCGAAGTTTGAAACAAGATTTTTGGAGACTTGTAGGAATGCACTTGAACAATTTGAAGTCTTGTGGTTTTCTAAAATTCATGAAACTTTTGGAGCATTTTTTGAAGATTTCGGACATTCGTAGGACTATTTCCATACCATTTTTCAATTTTCTCATCAATTTCCACCCCCTAGCTCCCTCTTCTCCACCTTTACCTTCTGAACGACTTCCGTACAGTACGGAAGAAAGAGCCTGGTCCTGGAGAGGCCAACATCTCACTTGGTATGAATAAAAGAATGGACTTATAACGTCTGGCTAAGTAATAGCAAGTAATAGTATCTCCCAAAGAAAGAATGTTGTCGAACAATTGTGTTCATTTGATGAGCCGCTTCATAGTGGGAATGGGAAAGGCTGGGCGAGGAATCGGCGATTTGGTAATTGTTGTCGTTGCCTTCAGATTCGTTCCCCGAATTTTTTATGCCGAAGTCGGATTGCAATTCCGGAATTTCGACGTTATGGAAATGAGCGGCAAGAAGACAACGGTGGGCAAAAAGCGTTCAAGTGTAGGCTGGGCACTTGATCAAACGTCGTCAGCTTAGCACAACTTGAGTGCCAAATTAGTATGCAGTTAGAAATAGAGAAGGGTGAGACGAGGAGGCGGAGTGGCTTTATGAGCGTTGATTGAATAACGAGATTCAAAGCGCCAAAGGTGCACTGGCTTGTGATGACGTTGTGACAAATGAATTTCGATGCCGGATGTTGATGGTAGTCAGCAGAATAACAACGCCGTCTTGACTTTTTGTGACTTCAGAATACGTTTCCTTCTTTTTTCGACTTCAGAAGTAAAATTATCCGGTCAGGTACTCCTCCTCCTCCGACTATTCAGGCGGAGAAAAGTTGGATGGTCAAGAAGAGGAGATTCTTTTCTTTCTGTTGGAGCTACTCCTCTTTCTCGCCTTATGGATTAAACATGTACATAGACAATCAGGATGCCAGAAGTGAAGGGGAGCAGGAAGAAGGGGGGAGCCTTTGTTTTGAAACTGAGTGGTGTTGAAGGGGAGTTTTTGACAAATTACGAGCTGTCATTGGTTAACATCATTTTTCCTGGTGCTGCCCATCTGGGGATTGACTGCTTTTCGATCTGCTCGTGTTGAGCAAGTTCTGAATCATAAGAATCAGCATCATTACCCCGCGTTTGCACTTCTATTTTTTGCAGACCACTAATAAGACTAATAACAGCTTCCGTCTGATAGTCAATGGGTAGGCAATCCAATAAACTTTTCTATGCATACTTTTGTTGAACTATTTCCTTTTCTATACATAACCAAAAGGAACCCAAGAGATAAGAGTACAAGGAGAAAGACAATCATGAGAAACGGGAAAAAGCGAGTAAAAACAGAAAAAGTAAGAGTAAAAGTAAAGGTGTAAAGGGAAAAAAGCGCTATGATTGAGGGATATGTGAAATTGGAGAAATCATATGGACGGGATAATTCTTCAAAGCTGTGTGGGAAACTCGAACAAATTTTTATGACTCTAGCACTTGTCCCCTCTTCATTGAAGTTGCCTTGGTAAAAAAAGTGATAAAAAATCAACCCACCTGCGATCCTTCGAGTGCCGTTTTACTTTCAGATAGTCCATCATTTTTGTTTCAGCAAAAAAAAAAATTTCACCAAAAAATTCCAAAAAGCCGTCTCAAAGTTCGGTCATGTAGAAGACATTCGTCAGATTCTTTTTTTTTCTGCTCCGCACTCGTCACAACGACACGCTATTTATTACAATCATAGCGAAGGAGGAAATGAGGGGGGGGGGGGGGAAATGTTCAGTGAGAAACAATCAGGTGTCAGGATGGGCCGAAACGGCTCGGATGACTTTTTGACGAATGAGGAGAGAAAAAACGGGGGGAGAGGGGGTTAGATGAAGATAGATCTGATTATGATAGCGTGTTTTACACTGTTTGACACGTGGCAGTTGGGTAAACATGGATAGAAGGGGGTACTGTGAGTGTTGTCCACGAGAACTACAAAAATGGTACAGTAAGTTAGACATGTTTAGTTGTGTAGTTCTCGAGGCTTTCAGACAACAGTGAATTGCCACGTGGCAGAAACCTTCAAGCAACCTAAGATTTTCAGGACCACTTTTATCATATCAGTACAAAAATATGTATCCACGTGGCAATTCAACAGACAGTCACTACTAGCATAAGCTTACCTCAACACAAGCTCTCTGTGCCTTGCCCAAACTAAAGACTAAACTATTTCCCCCAGACAAAACATCATTATTGTTCCTCCTCCATTCATTCCAAAGTGATTTCTATGCTCTAATGAACAATTATACTCACTTTTGGAGGAGCGGCCTTCCAAACGACGGCGAAGGTGTATTCAGCTCACGCACCGATGGTTCTGGAGTCGGCGTTTCCATTTCTGTAAGGATTTTTTTTTCGGATGAAGTGAAGAATAAAGGCAGAAAATATAAGATGAGAAGAACTATAGACTATACAGAAGAGATACAAACAAAAAAGATCACTGATAATCTTCAAAGTCTTGATTCCTCCTCAAAACAGTTGAAGCGTTCAAAATTCTATAAACAGATCTTTAATGACCCTTATATCCTGTTGAAACTTGGGCGTAGAAGTAGAAGTAGATTTCGGTTTTCTCGCCAAACCTATAAAACCTTCCATTTCTCGGCACACAACTATTACTTTTTTCGCCCCGATTTTTATAGCCTTTCGTAGATCAAAATGGAGAGCGGAGAGCAAAAGTTTGAGAGCTCGATAACGTCGACAACGTTGTTGGGCTCCAATGAGACGCCGTCGAATATTTTTCTACAAGTGAATCCGGCAGTAAGTCGTCGTGCGCCAAATTATCCGGAAACAAGATTGGAGGAGTGTTGTTTTTTTGTGGATGGGAGGGGGGCTTGATTTGTATGTCTAGAGTGTTAATTAGAATGGAAAATTGGATATTTTGATTGTTTCTATAGTTTTTTTTAAATTTAATAAAGAATAGTAGGAAAGTCAGATATAATTTGACAGAGACATGTTACTTTAAGGTATTTAAGATTGTCAAATTCAAATTTTGATCGAAAATATGTTATTTATTGGGTTGAATCAGTTTTTATCTTAAATTAGATTACAAAATACTCACAACTATCACTACATTTCAACCCTAATACCCCAGGAAGAAACAATCTCAAAAACCGATGTTAACAGTGCCATCACATTCGACACCATCGTAGAAAGCGCCGAGGACGACCACTTGGAAAGCGAGCATCAGCTGCAGCTTATACTAGATTGTATATTACCGCCCAGGTAAGTGGTAATTTGATAAATTATATGCTTAACTCTGTCATTATTGAGTTAGAGCCGTCAACAATGTGCATTGAAAGAAGAAAGGAGATGGGAGAAGAGAATAAGTCAAAAAAAGAAACCAAAAATGTAAATTTTAGAGTTTACGAGCAGAACGGAAAACTATGGAAACAGCAAGCGTCGTTGCATCCCGCCACTCGACTTGACATGGTAATGAGAACACAACATTTCTTCTCTGTGAACTAGTGAACATTCCAGATCAACTTGGAAGAGAAACTAGAAGCAGAGCTGAAGGAACAGGGTGCCAAGCCATTCGGAATATGTCCCATCAGACGAGACCTTTACGGCCAGTTTTTTGGTGTGTAGAGATAGATAATAACGGGCTTTAGGGCTTTTAAGGCAGGTGTCTCTTCCAGATGAGCTGATTCGTCAGGTCAGTGTTTCGTGCGCGGAGCGAGGGCTGCTGTTGGTCAGAGTGCGCGATGAGATTCGGATGACTTTTGCGGCTTATCAGAATGTGTTGGAGTCGGCGATTGCATACGGTGGGTTTGTTAAATAGATCGGGAGGAAGGGGAATGAGTTTTTTTTTGAGTTTACTGTAGCTGTAGAACAAAAGTTCAGTAAGTAGAAGGTCAGGTATATCCAAATGTTTTAGAAGAAGACTCTATGAAACTTTAGAGTAAAAGTAAAAAAGATCTTGATAGTTGGTTGATGTTATATGGAAATAATGTTAACTATCGGATTTTAATTATCAAAATCATGTTAACTAGTGAATTCACTAAAGAAAAACTGAGAAAATTGTAGTAAACTCAATTCAACTGATTATTATCAAAAGCTACTACGGTTTTCCACACTTCATTAAAGTCCTTTTTTCATTCTCAAACTCATATAAACATAATCTCTCCTCCTTCCCTCCAATCTACCCAATTCCAGGTGTCCGAAAAGCGCTCTTCATCGAAAACGAGCAGACCCGTGCATCAACAGAGTGGAAAGTGCAAAAGGATAAAAACAAGGAGCTTCTCCTAAAGGTACACAACAATAGCCTCCCCTTCTTCTTTTATTCGTTTCCGGAAATGAATAAAATTAGTGTTGCAGATTGCCCAATTGGAGAAAAAATTGGCAACGGATAAAATTGTCAGCGAGGAGGAATTGGAAATTGTCGAGCAGCGCATGAAAGATACCAATGAGAGGCTGGTGGAGGCGAATCGCATTTTGAAGGTTAAGGGTTTCTGGAACTGAAAACAAGCAAAATGAACTTTTTAGAATCAACTCCAGTCAATTCTCCAGATGGATGATATGTCTCACGTCAAAGTTGGTGACGCGGTTGCACAATGATTTTTTTGTCATTTCTCATAGTTATTTTACAGTGTATATAAGAAATTTCATAAAAATTGAATGATAAATCAAGTAACAAAATAATAAGACATATATTTGAAAGAGTCTCTGATAAAAGTAACATAAACGGGGCAAATCAAAGATGAGAATAATAATAGTCAATCTTCCCCTGAACCTCATCTGTAAAAGGAATGGATCCACACATGAAGCTATCATCTTCATAAGTACTGATTCTGGAAGCCTCTTGCTCATTCCAGAAGCTGTTCTTGAATTGGATCTTGAGATTGTTGAACCAAACTCTATCGTGATTAGGGAGAAGGAATTGGTAGACAGCCTGAAGGAATCAGAATTAAATCAAGGATGAACTGCTTCTTTCTCTTACCATTTCATGAATTCTATGATCAATTGGAGCATTGCTGGTGATTCCAAAGTGAATGGCTCTAGCAAAGTACTTTCTGGTCTGAAAATGAGGAATGAATCCATTAAAAATATATGAAAAAAGAGAGGGGGGGCTTACAAATTCAGATTGTGTGTAAATTTTCTGCATCAAGTTGAAGGCGAGGCAATCCAAATTGTCTCTGGTCAAGTTGTACACGCTGGGCCAGATGTTCTGGAACAGGAACTTGATTTTTGTATTAGACTAGGTAAGGTTGACTGAAAACTTAAGAAAAATTTGAGATTCACGTCTGTTGAAACTGATCTCAAAATGAGCCTTATCTAGTCAAACTAGTCAACAGCTCTTCAATAGATTTTTCTCTATATCACCACACATTTTGAACTTTCCCCATTCCCTTCACTCACATCCTGATCACATCCAAATGGTCGGAACGCGTGGAACACTACTGCCATGAACTTGTCCGTAGAATTCTTCAGCTCCACGTTATCAATATCCTCTTCGTCATCTCCCATGTGAAGAATATGCTTTGTGAACACTTGCTTTGCACGCTCTGGCACCATTTTGTCCAACACCAGAATCTCCTCGTTGTCCACCAAGATGTTTGAGTCACTAGCTTGTTCATAAGCCTTTTGCATCAGATATCTGGGGATGTCCACTCGTTCTATCAGTCTTTGGAGCCAGTACTCATCGACGACTGAATATGAGTCAATAGATCACAGAGAAGTGGATCAAAGTAACAAAAAAATAGAACACAACTTACAACTCTCTTCCCCGGACCCTTCCTCTATGAGCTGTGCCCGCGCCACGGTCAACAACCAAACTACCGCGAGCAGTCGCATGTGGAAAGTTGCAAAGAATCGGGAAGAAGTGAAAAAGTGACACATTGAAGCAAGAAGATAGTTTACATTGACACTCCACCCCCATCCTCCTCCCCGCCCCTCTTACTCCTCGTGGTTCTTTGTGTGAACGCAATTCGAACTTTGAATGTAAACGATTTTCAGGATGGAGAAAAGGGGGACAAAGTTTTAAAAGCAAGCGTGTCTTGTGGGGAAGAGGGTGATAATGGATGGGGGGCTCGGGGGAAATGTGAATTGTCAGGTGGTTTTAAGTGGTCAGAAGGGGGAATGGGAGAAGGTTTTCAAATTGAACTGGCTAGTCGTTTGATTTTTTATTGGATTTTTTGTCGTGAGGAATTTGCAAAGTTTGAAATGAGAACTGAGCAGATCAATGGAGCAGAACACAGAAGAACAGAACAAAAATTGAAAAACCAAAGTGATTTTGATATTTTTTGAAATGTCTTTTTAAATTATGCTTATTATACGGTCGAATTACTTATTTTCACTTTGAAATTTAATCTACAGTCATTTTCACCTCAACAAATATCACAGTCTACAGTAATTTCACAAGTTACAAAAAGATGCCCCCTCTGAGTATCCCATGTTTGCAACAAAAATTTTTTTTTAAGGTTTTGAAAAAACCTTTACTATCACTAAAAGACAAATTCTGTGCGTCTGTCGGGATCTCTGTGTGTATGCAACCCTGAAGACGTCCTCAGCTATAGGAATATGCCCAATTCCCGGTTAAGTCCCTTATTTGACCCCACGGTGATGCCCGTCAACACTAGAACTTCATAGCTTTAATTTGAAGGGTGATTTACCTGAAAACTTCTGAAAATGACCCGGAGGCCAAAAACCGCTCGCACATGTACACACCTACGGTACGCGAAGTGCTGCATGGAGACGTGAGACTACCTACCTTTCTGCGTCTCTTCAATTGGTGCACTCTCTCAAAGAAGGTTCCGGATATGTGTATGGACGGTCCGAGAGAAAGGACGGTTCATTCACTCATGTCTCTCAAACATCCAAGTCACATGGATGGTTCCAAAGAGTCTTTCCCCACTATCCCCAATCGTAAAGTCGCTCGCCTTGATGTCGGTGAACTCCACACCTTCCTCCGATGTATGTCACGATGCCGATGTGGATAGCGACGAAGAAACGGAAAGCACAGCCCGTGCGAAAAAGGGATAAAAAAGGTTAGTTGTTTTGCTTTTTAATGGCAAATAGCAACGGTACTTTCCAGGCTGGAAATGCAAGTTGGCGAATGATGGAAAGTCAAGACCATCGTCAGAATCGTCTTCTGGCCAATTCTCATCGAATGACCAAGCAACGCGAGCAAGAAACTGAGAAGAGCGAGAAGTTCCATGCCGACTGCCGAATTTCGCGCCGCGCTAAGGAAACTGCAGAGGCTGCCGTAGCTCGTCAACAGATAGCTGCGAAAAAAGGAGAACCAGTGGAACAACATTTTGGTAGCAAAATGGGCCACTGCGGGGCAAAGTACTTTGTCGGTTAGTTATCAAGTTATTTTCAATCCTTTTCACTGCTTATTTCAGACGAGTACACCAAGCTTAACGAGTACAACATTTGTTGTCAAAAAGGCGCCGTGAAGTTAAATGACTCCTCACGGGACCTCCTCTTTGAGGAAAACTGAACTGAAGCCAAGCACTTCCGTGACCTAACCTGGAACTCCAACAGTGGCTTGGCCACTGGAAGCATCACAATGGAGGACATGAAGTAGGCGCTAAATGTGACAAGATGCAGTCGTACTACTTTATCGGCCCTCTACATCCAAACGACAAAGAGCCAAGAAAACTCTTCATATCGGATACAGCAGTGGCCAGAAATGATCCACAAGATGACGGAGTTGCTCAAGTTAGTCAACCTCTTAGTGAGAAAACGATGTACGATAAGGAGTTGGAGGAGAAAAAGCGATTCGAGATGAACGTTTCAAACGAACTGTCATGGTGATGTCTAATTAGGAAAAGGTGACGATCACCGGAGGTTAGTACTAGAATCAAAACCTTCAGTTTCTCACTTTCTTTCTAGACACCAACTCCCGACTGCTGACGAGGTGGCAGTGGTGTTCGTCGGCAATGAAGAAGAGATTCGTAGAGAAGGATGCGTCACCATGGAACAGAAAGGAGGTCGGCTTCAAACAGTGACAAGCTACTATTACCAGCTTCAGTCGATTTGCTACACGTGAAAGAGTCTGGAGGATTAGGCCCGTCAAGATTGCCACGCCACATGGTGCAGCAGTACCAAGATGCAATGTTGGTTGCCAGTGGATTCGGAAAGCCGAACTACTTCATGACGGTAACCAGCAATCCGCAGTGGGAAGAGATTCAAGAGAACCTTCTTGGATCACAGACGGCCCGCGACCGGCCTGACATTGTGAGGTGGGCTTTCAACATGAAGCTCAAGTCGATAAAGAACGACATCATGAAAGCCAAAGTGCTTGGAGAGCCCTTTCAAAAACGCGGCTTTCCCCACTTCCACCCTCTGCTCATCATGAAGGCATGTTCTAAACCGAGAACGGTGGCGGATGGGAACAAGGTGGTAAGCGAAACGCTTCCTGACAAGGACACGGACCCAGAAGCCATCAAATTTGTGGCTACCATGATGATGTCCTTCTCAAAGTCCACCTGCCAGGAGGACGAGGCATCATTTTCAACAACGCAGAAGATGAAGAGGCTCTCAATGAAGCTCGCTACCAAAACACTACGTTGCTTGCATGGTTCCACATCAACCAGGTGTGAATCAATGAAGATGTCACAAATGAAAGACTCCCGCAATTTCTACTGCCACGAGATGCATTTCTTTGGCAGCTGCTGCTGCATACGAAAGGCGGGACAAGTTTCGATGATTTGATGACCATTGAAGGGCACAAGTACGAAACGTACGTGGAAGCCTTGCCGAATTCCTCTCCGATGAGGTGGTTGGTACAACGGTGGACGACGCCGTCAACAACGCCACTCCAAGGCAGATCCAAGGACGCTTTGGAATAATGTTGTCCTACTACAAGAATCCCTCTGGAAAAAGTGAGTTTTAAGTACTTCAGTATCATCCCCAAATTCACCATATTCAGATTTCTTGATGCGATTTCTTCTATTGTGGAATGAAGCTCCGATGAGTCCTAAAGCGGCACAGGAAACAGTTGGCCGTTCCATGCGAAACGTCAAAGAAATTGATTTGCCGTTTGGAGGATTGGCTGTGGTCGGCGATTTCCGGCAAATTTTGCCTGTGGTGGACTTTGGCGGTGTTCCGGGACCAACTCCATCAGGATGTCCAAAATCTGGCAGGCATTCAAGACTCTACGCTGCCAATTGAGCGCTGGAAAGCCAAATGGAGAAGTTATCGGCGATTAGTGATGGGTTTAATGGAGACGCTGACATAGGAGAAATGGAAGTTCAGGAGGAGATGAAGAGCACTGTATCTTTCCATCAACGAGCAAGGGACTGATGGTGGCGTCTCGTCATCAGATTCTATGAACGGATGACACCATCAGGACTTGTGCCACACGCGTTAAACTTGAAGGTATGAAATCTACTACATTTATATAAAGAAACCTGAATTCTTCCAGAACGGGCGATAGTCATGATGCTCAGGAACTTCGATGTCAAGAGTGGATTGTGCTATGGCACAAGGCTCTGTGTCATCCATGAACAACTGGACGCTCGAATTTGCATTCGTCAACGGCTCGCGGAAAGGGGAAACTGTATTGATCCCAAAGATCACGATTTGAGACGAGAAGAAGATGCCGTTCAAGATGAGCCGATTCCAGTTGGGCAGACGTTCCGGATAGGTTTGCACCTCAAGGAGAAGATTTTTAGCCACGGACAACTTCACGTGGCACTCTCACGGACTCGCACCAAACAAGTGCTCTGCATCTACTCGGCCACGGTAGTAATGCACTACATTGTATTTAAAGAAATTTTATAATATTAACACATTTTCATTGTATATTGTTGAAAAGTTTATTTCTATTTCATTGTTTTGATCACATCGCATCGTCACACTCAAATAAATTTTTTGAGATTGAGATTTTTTGAGATTTCATTTTTCAATATTTATCAACTGATAGGCTCGCACTAGCCCAACTGGAATGAAGAAAAAAGACCACTAACACCTTTCACAAGACGCCCTGCTACTTTTTACAGGCAACAAAGGCAGATAAAAAAGGCCTGCCAGAAATACGACCTCACAAACTTAGATTTTTCAGGTTTTTGAGAACATTTTCGTGCAGGGCGTACCAATAACCCTTTTGAGAGAGTGAACTGAAGTTCAATAATGTTGAACGCAACTTGGTGAAAAACCCGATGCGATTTGAAACATCAGAATGCACCTTATTTGGTGAAAATCGTAAAGGTTTGATGAATTTTCATAAAATGAAGAGGGAAAATGTCTAGTAGTTCTCGTTTTCAGATGATCCAACATACACATTTTGTAACATTGTCCAGTAATCAAGTGTATTTCACAGTGTCAAATTGTTTTTTGTTAACAATTCAATGGAAATCGTCAGGATGATTTATTTCTCAACTCCTACAGTTTCCTTTGGTTACTGAAGAAAATTTGTTTGTTTCTGGTAAGAAAAAACTGTTTTTCTTTCATTGCACCTCAACACACTACGGCGCGCGATGCAAACGTGCTCTAGTACAGACGAGATCTCCATCGGTTCGCGCAGACGTGGTTCTTCAGTTTCCGTTTGGTTTTTCATTCAGTTTCGGTCCGAATTATTTGCTGCAATTGTTTTTTGTGATCTCCCCAGTGTATTGCAACGTAGACAATGTTCAAATTTCAGGGTTTTTCAAATCAAAGTGACCATGAGCTCCTCTCCGTCATATAAAGTCCCGTGCCTCCCATCAACTGACGAATGCATGCCGGTCCTCGAGAAGAACAACAATAACTCAATTGCAATCGAACAATGTGCGCGCGTCGGCAATGAACTCATCCAAATTCCTGATATTCTACATGCTGCCATGGCTATCGCTGGCATAAAGACCGATGGCAACTTGCCAGTGTCCACCTCAAAGATGACGGCGATTGTCGCTGAAGGCGGCCAGATCTGGGACTCAGACGACGGCCCACCGATTCTCACCAAGCAGCCGACGGAGAATGTCATCACCAACTCCAATCCGGAGCAAAAGAGAGCTGAGCTTCCGGTGCAATCTAGCGCTGTCACTCCACAAACTGATGCACACGTTTTCAAGCACCCCAACACGGAGCGCTGGCTGAACGCCAAACGTGCCTCTAAGATGTAAGTTGATCAGCCAGTATCATTTTTCTCAACTTAATTATCTACAGGAAAGTACTGGAAAGAATAAACAATATGTTGAATGATAAGAAGCCTCTCCGAAATTCGCTTCTGATTCCTTCTCTTCAGTCCTACAAGTATGAATACAAGCTCACGGACGCAGCCAGAGTCCGTCTGGCGGGGTTAATCAATGACACTCCGTACGAGCGCCCTGTGTTTAGACTGTTTCAACTTTGGACGGTGAAACTGGAGGAACCCGTACCGACACTTTCACACATTCAAGATCACCGCGTTCTACCGGCCAGTTTGACGAACGACAATCTGTGTTTAGACGTCCTTGATTTTCTCCATGGCTTGAAAAATAGAACGGACGACGGTAACAAACGAGTTTTTGACAATTTGACAATCTTTTTTTACAGCTAAAGCATTTTCCAACCACATTGAATCCGTTGCTGTGAAAATGGGGTTAAGCAAATACGACCAAGAGGTCAAGTTCATTGATTTATACGAGGCGCGCAAGCCAGTCGTTTTTAATTTGGAAACCTATCTGGCAACAACTAGGGAAACACTCGTGTACAAGTTGAAAAAGTTGGATCCAAAGCACGAAACGACTATTTTCCGTATTATCCAGTTGTTTAACTATTCCAAGCGTTATCAACTGGCGTCGTTGACAACATTGAACGCAGTCGGTGTGGATTGCAATAAAATCGACTTTGAACTTGTCGAAGAGATCCTAATATATCTCAATGCCTTGGAAGAAAACGACGGTGGAGGTAAGCTTGTCGTACTTAACAAGTTTTATGATGTTTTTTTTCAACAGACGAGATCTTGGACGAGATCAATCGGAATGTTAGAAAGCTCGGGATCCATAAATTCGATCAAGTCCCGGGACCCATTGACCGCCATGCATTGCGTATTCCAAAAACGGACTCAAAAGCGAACGCGAAGTCTGCTGCTGCTCCAGAGGAGCTGTTCTTTTTTGACGCCGACGGGCACCTCATCCAGCTGCCGGAGGTCAGTAAGGAGCACGAGACGCCCATGAAACGGAGTCGACAGAATGAATGAGCCACTCGCAAGGCACGAATAATTTTTATATGGAATGCACAGTTTATGTGGAGTGCTCAGTGATTTTTAATTTTACTTTATTTAGAATACTTGGAAATATTTTTTTAATTGATCTTCCCCCAGCTCTTTTATGATTTGTGAACTACACTTTGTGGATTTACCTTTGCTCTATTATTATTTCCATTTTTTCCATACCAAGTTGATCTATAACCCCTTAAACTTACACTTTTATAATTATTGAGAATCTAAATGAGTTAAAGAGCCCCCCCCCCCCATCCCATCGCTCCCATGTTATGTAATCTATTAAATTTAATGGATTTTTTTATCTGTAAATGAGAATAAGTGAGTGAATAAAATATAATATTTATATAAAAAACCGTTTTAAACTTGTGATATCTTCTTGCTGTGGCCAAGACCAAGGACTGAACGCAATCAATTTCATGTTTATTCATATTTCTGGATTCTGGATAGATGAGGTCATAAAATAATCAGTACAATTGACATTGGGTGGAGAAAATGGAAAACAAATAGAGAACTATCCCTGAATTGGGCTCCACTGAGTGTTCAGCATGCAATTGCCATCATCGTCGTAACAGTTTGGGCAGGACATGATCCCATTGGTCTTCCACTCCGTGTTGCTTCCGCACACACCACATCGCTTTGGCTTGACAGCAGGCTCAAACACCTCGGGGACCAGGTTCTCGATGCGGAACGGATGACCACGAATCGGACGTCTGCGACGAGTAAGCTTTCTGGAATGTAAAATTGGAACAAAACTTGATATAAATGCATACCTTTTGTTGTTTTGTGGAGGAGTTGGAGTGGTTGGAGCAATTGGAGCAATCGGAGCAGGTGGGCTGTATGGGATCATGAGATTCAGGTAGGATCTGG
This sequence comes from Caenorhabditis imperialis, assembly GCA_963572205.1. Classification (NCBI taxonomy): domain Eukaryota; kingdom Metazoa; phylum Nematoda; class Chromadorea; order Rhabditida; family Rhabditidae; genus Caenorhabditis; species Caenorhabditis imperialis. The sequence continues at coordinate 2,185,914 of OY751544.1, read as the reverse complement.
GAAGCGGCGCCAAGACGGCGACATAATATTTATAGCAATAGACTCTCTGGAATTTCAAGCCGTCTTGCGCTGGATTGTAGACGTTGATACTCCACATTGCCAGGGAAGAGTGAATGAGTCTGACTGAATGGTAGGATTGACTGAATGGCTGAGATTGGTGCACCAGATGTTAGTTAGGTTTCGATTCGTAGGTCAAAAGTTCCAACGTGCACCTAGTATCTCTATTTTACAGACTGATGAGGTCGGGGTGGGAACGTATTGTTGTGCACCATATGGTGTTTTCAGATGGCTAGAAAATAGAGACTCTTTCTCTTTCTCTCCTTGAATAGAATGTCGTCTGTCTTCTTCTACGACCTTATATTGGATCTGAACATATGAAAATGCTCTGGACAACTTGCAGTTTATTTGAAAATGAACGAATTGTCGAGAGAACAATAAACGCATTGACAAATTGACAAGGTGGGAAAGGTGAGGAGGGGAGAGGGGAAAGGTAAAGGAAAAGAAGGGAAACAACTTTGACAAAAAACAATTGAAATCATACTTAAAAAGTTCAGATCGGATAACGGGAGAATTGCACTTTTTGGAGTATCAATTGACAATGAGATGTAAGACAACAATGAAAATGTCACACTCACAAGGGTAAAAACACATTAAGATTATCCTTGGAGTTCAAATGTATGATGTGCAGATAGAGATGGAAAAAAACGGGGAGAAAAGTAGGAAACCGAGACATAAAAAGGTAGAGGATTGCAAATAGCAATCGAGGAAGATTGCAGAGCTAGACAACTCTTTTTCGGAGGATTAGAAAACATTTTCGAATCAATATGTGCAATTGTCATGAGCTCAATCAAAATTGCACCGACTGACAATATAGGAGAGGTAAAAACGGATCGAGGTGCGTTAAATGTCATGGAGAAAAAGAGAGAGCAGAAAATGGGTGATTGGGGGAAAAATGGATACAAAATTGGATGGGATTTTGTAACTTAATGTAATAGTAGTTGAAAATTGGGGTGAAGACAGTTGGATTTGGGAAATATTTGGAACTTGAGTCGAAAATTTTAAGATTTTACAATTTCCGCTCTTTTTTAAATAAATTTTTGAAGTTTTGCAGCAGTAAATGCTCGAAAAAGTTCACAAAAATCATCAATTTTTGAGAAAATGGGAGTCATAATGGAAGCAATATCGTAAGTTTGATGAAATTAGTTCTCGGGCTCTGGCTCCGGCTCTCGTTTGAGCTTTAGCTGATACAGCGGATTCTGCGGCTGTGGCTCTTCCTCCGGCTCCTCCGGCTCCTCCTTCTTCAGCTTCGGCGCACGCGGCTTCACTGGGTCCAGCATCAGACCAGCTCTGATGCACGCTTTGGCGCGGCAACCACGACATCCGTGGTGGGTCTTCAGTCTATTCGGCGGGCAGTCGCCGGTTCCTTTGCGGCACTGCAGAGAGATGATTGCTCCCGGGCGCCGGAGACGGTTCGCAAAGTTTGCGCAGGCATGGCAACAGTCGCGTATTCCGTGGCAGCCGTAATGCGCCAGATCTCCGCACACCTGACACGGTGCATCTCGTCTTCGACGCCGTTGATTTTGTCGAGGCGCCAATAGATTGGCGTGCGCATCTGGAGGAATCGGGATGACATCCGGGGATCTGAAAAATATGATTTTATACACTTTTCTTGAACATCTTGTTGATCCTATTACCCCTGGTGATGTGGTGCCGGATGTGGTGCCGGATTCATCATCTGGAGAGAATCGCGGTGTTGCGTGGCCATCGCTCTGAAGTATTATCGATTGATGTTTGTGAGTAGTTTCTAGTTCTTACGACTGTCTTGCCAACTCTGCTTCGATGGACATCCTGACGTCCTGCGGTATCGCAAGCTGAGGGCTGAAATCAAACGGTTTCTCATGGATGGATGCTTTCCTGTCAATTTACCCAGCGAATAGCATAGCCGCGTTGTCATTGGTGGTGAAGAGGTTCGGCATTGGTGGGCTGAAATAGAATTTTAGAATCTATTACTGAAAAACTAATTACTTTTGAATGAACGGGTTGTAGCCACCATTGGGGAGTGGCATCATGAAATGGGGTGGGCTGAAATTGGGAGGTTTGAGTCTGAATGCATTACTAAAAGTGGGATGTTACCCTTGAACGGTGGCGTTGAATGAAGAATTGCCATTGGCTGGCGCGACGTTTGGCATCATGAACTGCTGAGAGCTGAAATTGGTCAATTGAGCATGTTGATATCGGAGCCACAAACTAATTACCCTTGGAACTGAGCTCCGGCACCATCTGTCATCGGTGGAAGACCGTTGAAGTTGAAAAACTGTGGCGCGGGGTCCATTGCAGCGGGCCAACCCGGAACTCCAGATGTGCTGGAAATAAAATTTATTACTTCCAATCTGATGTCGAACTAATTACCCAGCGAATTGAGTTCCGGCGCCACCTGTCGCTGGTGGAGGACCGTTGATGTTGAAAAACTGTGGCGTGGCGTTCACTGGAGCTGACCAGAACGCAGGTCCAGAGGTGCTAAAAATGGTGTTGCATGCTTCAAAAAACTAAAAATTACTTACCTTGGTCCATTGGTATTTGGCAAATTGAATCCGAAGAACGGATTGTATGGGTTGTGTCCGTGTCCGAATGCTCCCGCGGCTTGGAACTGTGCGTGTCCCGGGGTGCCATGCGATCCATTCGTTCCACTGACAGTGTCGGATGGAGACTCCGTAGCTGATGGCGGGCTGAAATTGAAATTTTATTCTAGGTTTCGTAAACACTACATTCACAAACCTCACTAGTCCCTCAGGCAGTTTATGATTCTTGTCGTGGTTCATGTTGAACTAGAATTAGAAAATATCGTTGAAAAGGTGTGAAAAGGATAGGGTAATCAAGGTGAATAGCGGAAGAAACCAGAGAAAAATGTAAAAACAACTCAAATTGGCGTTTTAGTACGAAGCCTATCTTAACTATTGCTAACTAACAAGCGTCTGTCAAGATCTCTCATTTAACGTCAGATCTTAATTAAGCCTTTGGACTTCTAATATTGAACAACCTAGCAACGGATTCGCGCTATCAAAGAGTGGAGCCTGCAATGTCTAACTCAACAATAACGACGAAACAACGAAACGCAGACGCGAAGAGAGCGTCGAGCGGACAGTGTGCGCGACGATGTGGCAGATTTTCGAAACTCGGAAACGCGCAGGGCTTGCTGTGGGACGGGGAGAACATCTGCCTGCACGCTTACTTCCAAATCGCACATGTTCTTCTCTTGAAGAGCTTTATGGATACGAAAACGAGAACCTTGAACTTAATTGAATTCAATAATCATGTGCTTTCTTATCAGAGATGGTCTATTTGGAGTCGAAAAAGACTTTTCATCGAGCAATGCACTGATCTACTTGACAGAATATCAGGCGCGAAGTGAGCGCCGATCGGATAGTGTGCGCGACGATGTGGCAGATTTTCGAAACTCGGAAACGCGCAGGGCTTGCTGTGGGACGGCGACAACATCTGCCGGCACGCTTACTTCCAAATCGCACATGTTCTTCTCTTGAAAAGCTTTATGGATGCAAAAAAGATAACCTTGAACTCAAATGAGTTCAATAATCACGTGCTTTCTGATAAGTGATGGTCTATTCGGAGTCGAAAGAGACTTTTCATCAAGCAATTCACTGATCTACTTGACACAATATCATTCGGATAATGAAAACAACGTAGAAGAAGCCGTTTACTGACAAAAAATAAAAAAGCATGGCGGGAGAAATAAATTCAAAAAAGGCACGAAGGTAAACGTCGAGAAAAAAGGGGGAGGGGAGGGAGAGTCAAGGGCAAACTTATGAGACGTTGTAGAAACACAAGGTCAGTGTTCAAAATCATATGAGGTTTTTTGGGGATAGGGGAATGCAAACATTGGAGCAGAATCAAATTTTAATGGGTTCAAAATCAAATGTTAATGTGTTGAATGTGGGAGAGGGAAAGGGAGAGGGAGAAAATGTTTCAACGTTGTGAGGGGGATACAATGAGAATTGAATCGGAGGTGTCCCCTCCCCCAAGATGTTTTTGGTAAGAAAGCACACCGTTCTGCGAGAAGCAGATTGGTCAGACAGTCCGACCCGGCATGAAGCGTACTATCACGAGGGGGGGGGGAGTGGCACTCTAGTCCGAGTTCTTGCGCTTTCGCATGCCGGCGCGGAGACAGGCGTGCCAACGGCACGAGCGACATGACATGCTTCCCTTGAAGCTGGACGGTGGGCACATCGAAGTGCCGCTGATGCAGCGCTGCGTCGCGTGGCGTCCGAGCCTGATCCCATTGCGGAAGAATGACGAGCAGGCATGACATGCGCGAACGCCGTATCTCATGGTTGGCGATGGGTTTTCGCAAACCGTGCACACCGGGGTAGTCGTGTTGATGTTGACTGGGTGTTGGATGTGCTTTGATGGGACGACGGTGTTTCTGAAAAGAGGTGGATTTGCGAAGGTTATTGGTTTCAGAGCTCACTTCTTATCATTTGCATTGAGGAAATTCGCGACGGTTTCCTCTCCAATCATTGAAAGGAACAGAGGAGTAGACACCAGGTTCTGCATGGAGATTCTGCAAGTTTTTCTAATGTACACAAACAATTTTGCAAATGTACCCATGCGCAGTTCCATTGGAAGACTGCAGACTGCTAGAGTCGAGGATCGACAACTGCTTGGGCGCAATTTCATTGTTTTCAGATGAGCAGTTCATCAGGCGGTTGATCACATCGATCAGGAGCATTTCAGCAGCATTCTTTTCAATGTGTACGAGTTCGATCAAACTATCGGTCACTTTCTTTGCGAGAGCGGGGATCGAGAGTGGGGTGTTCAAAGCGTCCGACAGGTTTGGGAGGGGGCCTCCAGCAGCAGGGACGCTTTCAAACTCGTCTGCAAAGTTGTCCACTCCTCCACTGTTGTCAATGTTGTACCCAGCTGCTTTCAAGCAGTTGTTCACAGCGATGATGTCCGGATGGGTTGGGTCCACAGGTTCTTCAATACGTGGTTTCTTCGCTCCGCTTCCTTTCTCGTTGGTTTTGGCGGCAGAACCAATTGAGATGAGCGATCTGGAGGGAGAAAGTGTGCTCAGAGAAAGTTGTTCTAGTAGTGGACGTCGGATTCTGCAAAACTCACGTCATCCGTGGAATACAGTCGATGAGCTCATGGGGCACTGAATTGATAATTTTTGCAACGACATCACAAGTTCTTGCCTCAGGGTCGACCTCGAGGAACTTTTTGCTGTCCATTGTTGTTTTGGTTCCAAGTCTGCAAAAATGGTTTTTGAGAGAGAGAGGGAGGGAGAGAGAGAGGGAAAGAGAGAGAGAGAGAGAGAGAGAGAGAGAGAGAGAGAGACAGAGAGATAGAAAGACAGAGAGACGGAGAGACGGAGAGAGAGAGAGAGTGAGTGAGAGAGAGAGAGAGAGAGAGAATCTCTCTCCAAAACACCGCAGAATAAACTTGGCTTATCAATAACATACTCTTAACACGATTCAAACAACTTTCCGCAACTGAAAGAGAAGCTATACGGTAATCGGAAGAAAAATGCGGGCCGCATCTTTGAGGAAGGCCACCCGAGAGAGCGCAGAGAAAAACGTATTAGTGGCGACGAATGAATCACGGCGCGAAGAGACCGCCTTCTCGAACAAAACGTTTAGGAGGAAGGAACGGAGTGGTACAAGTGGAGTCTTCCTCGTGATACCAGTGATTCATGCAAATTTTGTGAAAAAAGTTGTGTTTTTGAGGGACGGATGGACGAAAAACCAAACTTATTTCATATTTTGCAGGAAAATGGAATTTCATCATTCTCATGGAGATGGAACTTTATTGACAATAATCAATTAAGAAAAAATATCATCAAAAACTACTCCACTCCAACTCGCACGCATGACTCGTAGCGGCACTTGCGGCACGATTTCGCGCCGCGCATCTTCTGCTGCGGGCAGCGGTCGTTGCCGGCGACGCACACGAGCTGCTGTCCGGATCTCCTGACGCGGAAGTAGAACGACTTGCAGTTAACGCAAACTGGGTGCTTCTCGCCCTTCTCCCAGTTCTCATCCCCGCAGGCTCTGCAGCGGCGGCCAAAGGATTGGCTCTCCATCCGGTGATGGGTCTGGAGCCTTTTGAGCTGCTGCAAGTGCAACTGCTGCAACTGCTGCTGCTCACGGTGCTGGATCTGTTGCAGGTCATGGAGCTCGATCTGCTGCTTTTGAAACATCGCGATGACCTGCTGGTGGTCCTGCAGCAGCGGCTGCGGCAAGTGACCGGCGCCATTGGCCTGGTGAGCTGCGGGCTGTCCAGCGTTCGGCACGAGCGCTCCCGGGATGGGCACAAGCGCTCCAGCGTTCGGCAAGAGAGCTCCCACGTTCGGCACAAGCACTCCAGCGTTCGGAACAATGGTTCCCGCGTTCGGCACGAGCACACTGAAATTTCAGAAATAATCTATACATCATACTCTCAAGAAACTTACTTCTGAGCCGGTGGCGCATTTCCCATCTGGTTCGCTTGGTTCATGGCTCCAGAGTCTCTTTCAACGCTGAAGATTCAAAGATTATAGCATTCACTTTCAAAAAGATCTAAGGGTATGGCATAAAAATTAGAATGATCGCGTCGAGAGCCAGAGACGCTCTTTGAAGTTTTTGCGCGCGCTTAGTCAGTCAGCCCGATTTCGTAAATTCTTTCTAGAATCCTCCCATTTTATCAAAAAAAGTTCTGCCTCCCCGCACTTTCTATGTGTCCCCGCAGGGTGATCGCGGGCTTGAGTCATCGCTCACCTCTCTCTCTCGATCTTCGGCACTTTGAGGGCTTGCGGAGACGTTTCGGCCTTTGGTTCTTTGAGGACTTGCTGGTTCGGGTCAACGGTGGCTCTGAAAACGGGAAACTATGCATTTTCATCTCATGGACTGAAAAAAACGTACTGGTTGGGAGCCTGGGCCAATCCGTGGTTCATTCCATTGGCATGTCCATTGGCACCGTCGCCAATCGGGTGGGCGTTGGCGTACGCAAAATCAGGGAGAGGCGGATCACCATTGGGCCTGAAAACATGGTTTGTGAGCGAGAAACGATTTTCTCTGCTTTCATGGCTGAAAAAACGTACTGGTTCGGCATGATGGCCAGCAGGCCGGCTCCGTGGTTCATTCCATTGGCATGTCCATTGGCACCATTGCCAATCGGGTTGGCGTTGACGTAAACATGTGGGAGACCACCGTTCCTGAAAAAGTGATTTGAAAACGGGAAACTGATATTGATTGAAAAAACACGTACTGATCCGGTATGACGGCAACCTGGATCGGTGAAAGGTTGTACCTGCCGACAATTCCATTGGCACCATTGCCAATCGGGTTGGCGTCGGCGTAAACATATGTGAGAGGGGGACCACTGTTGAGCCTGAAAAAGTGATTTGAAAACGGGATACTGATATTGATTGAAAAGAAACGTACTGATCCGGCATGACGGCAACCTGGATCGGTGAAAGGTTGTTCCTGTCGACAATTCCATTGGCATCGTGAGCAGGGAGAGCGCGGGGCCTGAAAAAATGGTTTGGGAACGGGAAACTAATAATTTGAGCTTTCAGCTAAAACAAAACGTACTGGTTCGGCATGTCGGGCATCTGGGCAATTCCCTGGTTGCTCCCATCGCCATCGTTACCGGCAGGATTGACGGCGGCGCGCATGTAAGCCGGCAGAGGGGCGTCATCGGCTCTGAAAAAGTAGATTGAGACCTTAACTCGAGCATTTCAACTCACTGAGCCCATCCCGCGTTCATGAAAAAGGTGAAGTTGTTGGCATCAGCCATGGCTAACAGAGTACGCAAGTCTGAATAGTCTATTTTGAGGATTTTATGAGTAATATGGATTATGAAACAAAACAAATCGAAATAGAAAATTTGATTGAACAAGCGAAAACAATAAATGTGGGAGGAAAGGGGGCGGGAACAGGCAAATCATGATTTCCGATGACTAATCCGATGGAAGAAAAAAAAGAAAACGTTGGGCCTATCCCACTGCCCCTATCCACGAAAAATTCACGTTTCGTCTAGAATTGGTACCGAGCCTGGATGGAGAGTACACCTCGGAAAAAACGCTGATATTTCAAAAAAGCGGCAAAGATCAAAGAAAGGGGTGCGATGTAAGCCGCACGCCCTGTAAATGAACGAAGAACGGACCAACTAATTCGCAATATCAGTGGTTTCTCTACTGATCCACCCTCGAAAAAAGTCGCCTAATGATACAGAAGGTGATGTGTGCAAACAATGGCGAAGGAGCCAGACGAGCAGGATGGGGAGGAGACTACCACGAGGTGCCAGGGGATGACTAATTCGGAGGGGTGCATGGTGATTGCAAGGAGATGGGCGCATGACTCCCTATCCAACAGACCACAGTGTTGCCCACAGAAATGGAAGTGCGGAAAGGGGACCAAAAGAGGTGTATCAATTGTATGAGCAGTTACGGATTGTTGTGGACCATCGCCAAGGATCAAAGACATGGTTTGCTGCGATCCCAATCGCTAGCGTCTTCCATTCGAGCAAACTTGCCAATTGATAAAAAAGGTGGCGTGAGGAACCAACCAAGAGAAAAAGAGGGCCACGAAGAAGAAGAGGAGTGCACTGTCGCGATCTTCCAACGGATGACTCAATGTGTTTTTGCAGAAATTGGGAAAAAAGTTGTCTGGGAGGTGGTTGATTCATGACTTTTTCATCCAGTAGTTTTTTCACAGTTTCTCAATGAATTTGAGTGACCATGTAACCTCTCGATTTCCAGAATGAATGAACATTACCGAAACACGACACAGAATGAACAGATGACTGTAAATAAATCACTTTATTTTTGTATCTAACGTTGGTTGAAGATCATTGAGGTTTCTCACTTCCAAATTTGCTATATTCCCGGACCCTGCTATATCTTTGACTGTGTTCTGTTGCTATCGTTGCCAAAACAGTTAGGGTACAGGGTAGGACATCGCGCGATGGTCTCCAACTCAGCGGGTGGCCGATGACGTGTGCGCGGACGTGTGCTCACACCATCGCATATCCCTGAAATGATTGGAGGAATAAACAGAATTATCAACACTTGACTTGAAACTATTATTTTTCTAATTTTGTAAGAGAGCAATTGAATAAACTGGAAAAATGAATTTTGAAAATATGACCATTTTGATTGGAATTGAAATTTGAAATCGACAAAGTCGTTTTGAATTTGAATGTAATTCCAATATCTTGTAATTCAAACATTTTCATCTGTAGAATCTTTCCCGCTCTTCATTGTTCACGCTGATATCCCATATATTGTCAGAAAGAAAAGAGCAGGCCTAACTGCATGGTCGTCTCTGTTACGGTGGTCCCCGTTGGTGCAACATGTGTTGGCCGCACCGGGGGTGGTCCATGCATGGGGCGATCAAAAGTTCCGCCAAACACCTTGCCGATTAGCTAAAAGAGTACTATGTATGCTGGACTATCATCGAGATTGACCTCGAAGGTGTACAGAAAGAGAAGGAAGAGGGTCGGTGGTGGGCGGATCGGTAGCCAGCAGAGCATTCATTCTTTCTTCTTGCTACCCTACAGGTAGGTGACTGCTCTCTTACCTGGGTGTTTTGTCACCTAAATAGGTATCATTGACATGAGTTCTTCATGATTCCTTCTAACATTGTTGAAGCGAACAATGTGAAGTTTAAAGCTGTAGTTTTCCATACAGTTTTGATAACGTTTGATCCTAAAACTTATCCTTTTTTTCATAATTTTACATTCAATTTCAGAACTCGAGATGTACCCTCGTTTCGGGTTGTCCTTCCCAGATCAGCAGCAGATGACTGCTCCAGCAGCGTACTCCCGTTTCGTCAGAAGTTATTCGATCGCCACCAATTCCAGCGAGAGGTATATCATATCTCTCTCACTTTTCAGGAAATAACGGTCTTTTTTCAGTTCATCTTCGTCACCGCAGCATACATTCAACAATGGATTTTTGAATTTGAGGTATTATGGACTTTTCAGAGATATACCAAAAAGAGATTTCAGCTCGTTTTCTTCTACTCCCTTTGCTAATCAGTATTGGATGGCTAACAAGTAAGTAAATCTTTCAGATTGAGAAAGATGACACCTCACTTGTTTTGAGATAGCGCCCAGTTTCGCGCCTTGATAGCACATTGGAGTCGGCCCGCGCTATGTTGATGTGTCCCCGCAGGGGGAAGGGGAGGCGGCGCGCGTGGAATAGTGAACTTACCAGTTGCGAATTCGTTTAAAATGTATTCCGGGGATAGTTTTTGATGCTTAAAGGGGTATGCGCTATTCCAAAAAGCCTCGACTATTTTACATGGATCGATTGGAAATGCGGAGCTGATCAGAAATTATAACTGCACAGAGTTACGAAAATGGCTCTGAAAGCCGTTATTTTATGTCAAAGTGCCAAAAATGGGCGGGACTTGGTGCTTTTTTGCACTAACGTCAAAACCTAGAAACCTAATTTTTCACGTGCACCAAGTCGCAGTTTTGTAGTGCTAATTTTGGCATTTTGACATAAAATAACGGCTTTCAGAGTCATTTTCGTAACTCTGTGCTGTTATAACTTCTGATAAGCTCCACATTTCCAATCAATGTTAAATAGTCGACAGTTTTTGGAATAGCGCACAACCTCTTTGAGACTAATTTTAATGGCGCGTTTTTGCCTTGATTTCAAAGAAATTGACTCTGGAGAAGTCCCCAGTCATAGGACCAAGCTTAAATTTGGGTTAATGCTGCCCGTTGAAACTGATAGCTTCGATTTGATCGTTTTCTAACAGAAATTTTACTGAAAATGGTACATGTACGCTCGGCTGGTTCAATATAAGTTGAGAGTTTTGATTTCCAAGAAACAATATTTTCAGCAGTCCAACCGTGGCTCCTACCGTACCTCCGTTCCCCTACTTCATGACACCGCCTTTCAACGGGGTTCCGCCAGTCTACAATGCTCCGCCAATCTACAATGCTCCGTCAGTCTACAATGCTCCACCAGTATACAATGCTCCGCCGGTCAACAGGGCTCCGCCAGTCTACATGGCTCCGCCTGTTCACAGGGCTCCGTCAGTCTCCAGGACACCGCCGGTCTACAAAACAGGGCTTGCCAAACTGAAGCCCAAGTTTGACCTCCCATTCACCATCAACAACTTGGTGCCGCACAGCACTTTCCGACGCGGTCACTGTCACGTTTGCGATGTGAAGATTGACAAGAGAATGTATTTCCATCAGAGGCATCTGATGTGCGCTTCCTGCTATGGCTTTTACCTTCGAGTTAGAGATGGTAAACAGTATTTGCATGCGGAGTGCAAAAAAAACTCCATGTTTTGCCGTAAGGAAAATCAGCTGAATTCGGGGAGATGCTCGTCCTGCCTTTGGAACAGGTGCATTGTCATTGGATTGCCGGCGGAGAGGAAGAAAAGGCAAAGAAAGTAAATTTTTTGAACTGACACTCTTCACTTTTTTGTTCATATGATCTTTGTATTATTTAGTCCAAACAATTTTTTTTTAATTCGGACTTATTTATTGATTTGATTTTTTATGTAACTACTATTTAACATTGAAAATAATGCATTTTATACTGGAATAAATATCATTCAATCGTTTCATTTCTTGCTCAGTTTCCTTGAAACAACCTAGAAATCTCTTTTGAGCCCGGCTTGCAAACATCGATTAAATCGACAATAGGAACACTTGTACGCATCGTGAAGTTGTTTATCGACGCCTTTATCCGGATGAATCCACAGTATGCAGTCGAACTGAAGGTACCGTCTATCCAAGCGGGCGCGATAGTAGAACATGTAGCACGCATTGCAAATGTTGACGCCTTGGCGTTTGGTGAATTGCGAGCGTCCACAAATCACACAGTGAGGTTCAAGGTGTGGAAGGAGGTTTTTGATGAGGAATGAGTGACCCGGGTCGGGCTTGTCTTGCGGACTGAAAGATGATTACAGAAAGGATAGAATGTCTCTCTGAGTCACTCACCTCGTTGGTTTTTTACCATTTTTCTTGGTTTCAGCACCAGAATCAGAATCAGAAGGCGCAACATCGTCTCCCATAGGCACTTGCCATGTACTTCCCCAACTAGGTTGGATCGATTTGTTGTCATTTTCGATGGTCTTGACGCACTGCTGGAGGTGCAGGAGGTGTTTGTTGTTGCATCCACCGTAAAACTCTTTGCAGGTCGGACAAGTGGGCGATGTTCCAGACCAGATTCCATTTGTCAGCGTTCCACACACCGTACATGGCTGTTGTAAGTTTTTGAAGCTGAAAATTTTGAGTTAAAAAGATTAAAAACTTTTGTATACCTTTCTAATGTACTGCTGGAAACATCTCCGGAGAAATTCAGTGTGTTCATACTGTAACTGTAAGAGAAAAGAGTGAAAATCGTGAGAAACTGGGAGAAGAGCGTCCAAAAAGTGGGGGGCAGACGGATAGTCTCTTTGTTGCGCTCTACACCACCATGTAATGATTATAAAAAATGAAATAGTGTTGGTGAGAGTTGAGCACCCCTCTCATTCACCGCGACTATGATGTGAAAATGTCAAAGAGAGAAAGACTAATGGGTACCGAAATGCGATGGGATAGTGTTCCACTTCAAAAAGAGTTTTGCGATGGTGAAAAGTAGATACAGTAATGACGTCAGAACGTTTTTGACAATGTTAAAAGGAAAATAAAACCCATTTTTAACACTTTATAATTTAACATTCAACAAGTTAATTATTCCAAATACTCTTCGGTGCCGGCCAGGTTGACTCCTCCCTCTTCAATCTGCTCAACGCACCAGCACGAACGCAGGCCTTCCAGCGGCAGGCACGGCAGCCATGCTGTGTTTTCAGGGCGCTCGGCGGGCAGTCGTTGGTGCCGCGCTTGCACACCGCATGAGCGGCCTTTCCGTTGTGAACGTTGCAGCTGACGAAGCTGGTGCATGCCGCACAAACCATCACCATTCCATAGCGCGGACCGATTCCAGCGTCTTCGCAGATAACGCATGGTCCTCGAGGGGCTCTTCTCCTTGGTCCTTGGGTTGAGGCACGTAGTTTGGGGGGTGGTGCAGCGGCTGTCGGCGCTCTGGTCATAATGATGTTTGGTGCCAATTGAGGCTGTCCAGCCATAGCAAGTTGCACCGGGAAAATTGCACCCTGTGGAGCAAGCTGGATACCAAATCCAATAGGAAGTCCGTTAGCCCATGGACCGGCGATAATGGGCGCTGGATTGTACTGGAACATCGCTCTGGAAGATTTACTAAAGTTTGAAGACAAAACTGATGGAAATCTCACAATGGGGCTCCATTAACCATATTGAATTGCGTCGTGGCTTTGTTACTCCCGACTTTTCTGAATGCCGATCTCTCTTCAGTTCGTGCTGCGAACTCAACAGCAGCTCCTGGAGCTCTGACACTAGCTTTGAAGGCAAAACGGACTGCTCCATTGGCATTATTGAAGACGACTTCTGGTGCATTGGGTCTCTCTCCATCAGCCACAGCTCTTGGAGCACCGGCATCCATGTTGACGATAGTCCCCCTAACCTCAGCTCTAGCGCCAGTGTCAGCATTAATACCACTCACAGCAAACGAGGCGTTCACAACTCCCTGCGTTCTAAAATTTCCTAGATCATAAAAAATTTTATGACTAGAACGTACCGTTGTTGTCCTGCCGCTTGACTGAGAAGATGGCTCATGAAGAGACCAAGAGCTTGCTCCATTATCAATTGTTGGTTGATTGACCAAGCTGTAAATCGGAGAGAAAAAGTGGTTTTATCAACAAAAACTGTAGAGGAAGAGACGGATGAGGTGATGCCACGAAAACGCCAACAATTATATATTATCTGTATTAGCATTCATTTTTATTCAAATCAAATCAAATGAGAAGATTCAAATTACATCGAATGACAACAATAGTTGATTAAAATGACACGCAACTGTATAATGAATACAGTAAAAAATGGGGAGTACAGAGAACGAAACATTTTTTGAAGAAAATCAGAGCTCGGAGAAGTTTGAAATGTTTTAAATCAAAAGAAAGTTTGCGGCGAAACGTTTAAAATGAAGTAGGGGGAAAATTGAAAGACTGTCAGCTTTACATTCCTGATAATGTTTCACTTTGGATTGGAGAACGATAGAGATGAGAGAAAGAGAGGAAATGTGAAAAAACTGTAACTCTTTGTAGACATTATATTGGGGGAGAGGAGGGGAAATCGATGAAAATAAAAAAACTATATTATGGGAAACCGTTCACTCCTCCGGTTCCTTCTTCACCTTCTTCACCTGCGGCTCCTCCATCTCGTCCTCCTCCATCACCCGCGGCTCCTCCATCACTCGAGGCTCCTCCTTCACCCTCGGCTCTCCCTTCACCGCTGGGCGGGCGCCTGCATTGAGAGCCGCACGGAAGCGGCAGCCCTTGCACCCGCCACGCCCGCGACGCTGTTCAGGGGGGCAGTCGTCCGTGCCATTAAAGCATGGGTCCGGCACAAACTGACGGCCCCTGAACTTGTGGCCCAGGAACGTCGTGCAGGCGTGGCAGGAATATTCCACCCCATAATGCCTCCCGGTGCCGAACCGGTTACATATGGGGCAGAGGCCCTCGCGGGGAGCGACGATGCGCGGGCGGCCCCGCCTCACTGGTCCCGGCACTGGAGCAGCTGCAACGACTGGCGCGGGCGGTCTGAAAATGATTTATTTGCTTTAGAACTACAGGTGTTCAGATTACCTCTGGGACTGCAGGGCCTGCAGGGCCTGCACGGCCTCCTGGATGTCCTGGGCCTCCTGGATGTCCTCGGCCTCCTGGGCCTCCTGGGCCTGCGGGGCGTGGTGCGCGTGCTCGGCCTGATGTGCCTGCGGGACGTAAGGCGCGTTCTGCGCTTGCTGGACCTGCGGCGGAGCAAATTGAGGCACCTGGTCGGCCATCGCCCTGAAAAATTGCATGATTTAAGTCAAACGTATCAACTCTTACTGCTGCTGCATGGCGGCCATGAGCCATAGTTGTTGAATGAAGTCGATGGCTGGCGGCGGCGGCATTCCCAACGCAAGTCCCTGCTGCTGAAGGGCGGGAGGTCTGAAATAGAGTAGGTAAATCGATTGATCTCATGTTTTTGCTGCTTACCCGAACATTTGTCCTCCGAAGTTCGGGTTCGCCAGAGGAGCCAACTGTGGGGGGAGGCTGAAATTGAATTGAATCGTGTCATTTTTCAGAAAAAAGTGAATAATTACCCTGGAGCAACGATGGGTGGCTGAGGGAGAAGTGGGTCGGCTCCATTCCCGAACCCAATCTGTGGTCCGTTCATGGTGGCAGCGCTGAAATTAGATAATTTAAATAGTTTTCTATCTTTCCGAAATCTAGTGAAATCAAGCTCTACGCTCAAACTGATTTTGTGAAACAAAACTTACAAAGCTCCCGCCTGCAGACGCAAAATGGCGTTTGCGAGTTGCGCCATGTTCGGTGCCTGCACTGGTGGAGCGTGCTGTGGAGCAGCGATGAACGGCGCCATGTTCGCCGGGGCCGCCAGTGGGTTCGGAAGCGGTGGGGCGGCTCCGCTTCCAAACCCAAACTGTGGCACCCGGGGCATCGAGGGGGCAGCGCTGAAATTGAATAATTTCAATGGTTTTCTACTTTTCTAAAACATACCCAGTGACTGGAAGTGGCTGCAGATTCCCGGCCATTGGTGTACCTCCGGTTGACATTGGACTGAAATAAAGATGAAGTTCAGTTAGCTATACCCCTTTTTCCAAATTACCTTATTCCATTAGACGGGATCGTTGGAGAATTGGTGAGCGTGGGCGACAAAAGTGTGGCAACATTGAACAAGGATGTTGGGGTGTTGCCTGTGGCTCTCGCGGCTTCGTTCAGCCTGAACTTATGGGAATTAAAGCGGTCTATTGTAACAATGGAACATACGCGGCTTGGACGTCGGCTCTTGTGAGCTGTCTGGCCTGATTTGGTGGCAAATTGTTGTCGTTTGGGCGGCTCATGGTGAACAGAATTTGAACAAGTATTCTGAGATTTTGAAAGGAATAGAAATCGAGTGTGCAAGAGAATAAGATGTTTTCAGAGAAGGACACGGCACCTCGTTCACCGGGTTGGTTGTGGGTTGCAAGGTAGAGGTGACAGCAGTTCACAAAACCCACGAAAAGTTTAAGACGGTGTGCGTTATTCCAAAAAGCCTCGACTATTTGACATGGATCGATTGGAAATGCGGAGCTGATCAAAAGTTATAACTGCACAGAGTTACGAAAATGGCTCTGAAAGCCGTTATTTTATGTCAAAATGCCAAAAATGGGCGGGACTTGGAACTTTTTTGCACTAACGTGAAAACCTAGAAACCTAATTTTTCACGTGCACCAAGTCGCAGTTTTTTGTGCAAATTTTGGCATTTTGACATAAAATAACGGCTTTCAGAGCCATTTTTGTAACTCTGTGCAGTTATAACTTCTGTTCTACTATCCAATCGATCCATGTAAAATAGTCGACAGTTTTTGGAATAGCGCACACCCCCTTTAAGTAACCTAAAAAAGTCACGCGGCTGTCTGTGCCTTCGTAGGCTGCCGCCAGCAGTGGCTCTCGTGCTATGCCTTGAGGATATTTTCGAAACGCGTCCTAACATGTTCCCCTCGTGATAATCAGTTGCTTGGAAACCGACAAAACTAAATACATATTCACCCTCGATTCCGTAAGTCGCCCCTCGGAAAGTCTAGCAGAGGCGCATAAGTGAAAAAGCACGGCAAAAGAGAGTTTAGAGATAAAGAAATCGATAGATTTGCTGCGAGACCCACAGCTGTAACAAGAATTCGAGTCGCGAGCCGTCAAAAATGGATAGTAGCGCCAGAAAGAACCGCATCAGCTGGTGTGAATTTGTCAGCAGATATTTGCGCTCAGAAACCAGGGACACCTACGTAACCTGAAGAAAAGCTGTCGCCTAGAATGTAGTTGGAATGGGAACTACTTACCTATCCAATATCAGCGTTGAAAAGCTGTCTAAAAGTGTTCCCCTTATGAACATCAGCTGCTAGAAAGTTCCCCCCCCCCCCCCCCCGAAAACACACTCACCACCTGATTGCAAGCCTCACTATCTGGTCCGAGAGTACAAGGAAGTAGCAACAAAAAAGGTCTCCTGGCAGGGGGGAAGCACTCAGTCTCCGACAACCGAATCTAATGAGACGAATGACGCGCTGAGCAAGAAGCCCCGAAAAGGGGCGTGGCCTTGGTGTCTGGTGGCGGCAAAGTTTGCACCAATCAACGCACCCGCTCTTTTACGATCTCTTTTGTAGGTTCCCGCATTGGTGCGCTTCCTATAAACAATCGGAGCAGACCGTCCGGCGGACCGTCCCCCCTTCTCCCCCCTCTTCCACAGAGAGCGTGCAGACGTATGGAATGGAAAGCCCAAATCTCACGGGAGCGTCATATCACATGGCTATTCCGCATGTTTTCGGGAAAAAAGTGCTAATTGATATGCGTAAACAAATTAGGCGGTTACGTTTGAATCCTATAAACTTCTGTCTAGGCGCAGGTAACACGTCATTCATTAAGAGCCATGACGACGCTCAATATGACTGTCGAAATGACGCCGAACGATAAATTGATAGCGTCACTCAAGAAAAATTCAAATCCTGCGAGACGGGCGGATCAAAGAGAAGAAGTGAAGTGGCAGAAGTTTGAAAACTGAGAGCGCGGGAAGAGAGAACGACCTTCCGCTGAGAGGCGCAGACAAAAGCATGATAAAAATTATTCTCGAAGGCTAAACTTGCGCGTACCAATAACAAAGGTCTTCTACGCAATGTTTGAATTTTTGAATCTTGGAGAGAGCAGAAAACCAACTCCCTACATAGAAGAGGTGGGGATGAAGACAAAAAGACACTGTTTTCATTGTGAATGGTCACTATCCGCTCGTTTGTGACATTATGAAAGTCCTCTTGCAATTTTGGTAAGCATCTTTTTGTTTTATCATCCCCTTCAAGGTCTGATTGGAAAGGTCCCCCTCACCGATTTTCGAGGAAGTTGGGCGGCAGGGTGTTACTGTAGGACAGAGGGTCCGCTTCACTTTGTTTATAAGAAGCGCGGCTATGCGGTAAGAGTAGAAAGAGACTGTGAATCGTGTCGGGTCACGTTTGGGTGAGAGGAACTCCCGAAAGACTGTAGCTCAAATATCACCTTTTCCGACGCCGACACTGTTTTTCTTTACTGTCAGCCAAAACATAAACTATAGACGGTTTTTCATAATCTTAAACCAATCTCTGCCATTTTTATGACAAAAGCTTGAAAAACTCAAAAAATCGCAGAAATCCAGCAGAGCGCACTTGCTGACCGCTGACAGTACCAAAAACAAAAAGCAACATGTCGGCAAAAAAGAACGAATAAATTATGCGCAATTCAAATTCAATTGCACCGACAAAAATGAAAATGTGGGTCGCGGCGTTCAAAAAAGGGGTTGCGCAATGGAACAAAAGGGAAAGTTCAGAGTTGCGTCTCTGGGAAACGTCACTGAAACATCTGCCGACAAAAACGGCATGTTCAAAAGTGCGTATGACCTGTTGGACTCTTTCATTTGAAGATCGCCCAAGGAGGAAACAATCTCTGTTTTAGAGCAGAAGCTTGAAAAAAAAAACAAAGCGTTGAAATTCAGAAGGACTAGTTCTTTTTTTATGTGCTTTTTTCTACTTTAGGTATTGGCACTTCAGGTAGACTGTCCGACTTCTTCAAACATCATTTTGTTTTATCATCTCCTTCAAGTTCTGATTAGGAAGGTCCCCCTCCCAAATTTGCGAGAAAGTTGGGCGGCAGGGGGTTACTGTAGGGCAGATGGTCCGCTTCACTTTGTTTATCGGAAGCGCGACAATGCGCTAAAAGTTGAGAGAGATTGTAAATCATGGCGGGTTACTTTTGAGAATGACTTGTGAAAAACAACGGCTCCAATTACAATGGACATCAATTCAACGATTTTTTTTCGAATTTTCTGGGTCCCGAATGAAAATAGTCTTAATTTGGGGGGCGCGGTTTCGATGAGCACTGATTGGAACTGTTCGACATGTTAGACGATTGTCATCGGTCGAGGTTGGAAGTTCAGAGAAGAAACTAACAAAAAAGTGAAAAGAGATGAAATATGAAAAAGTATCGATCGTTTCATTACGAGGGCAAACCGAAAATGCGGATGAAAACCGAAAAATGGGATGCAGGTGGTAGAAGAGCGCGATGCGAATGTGAACGATGAAAAGGTCGCACTTCCAAATTGGGGCCCGCCCCTGCCACAGACAGAGCAAACAATCAGAAGAGAAACGGAAAAAAGTGCATGTTGGATTGAGGCATCACCTGGCCGCCGAGAATAATTTGAAATAAGAGGGTCGAAGGTCTCAAGTTCTTCGAGCAGGAACGGACGGATTGATTCGAGGGATCAGTACAAATAACTTGTGAGATTTCTGTGGAAAAAGAGAGCACCGCGATCACCCTGGCCTTAGTTCATCGTGGTCAAAAGGAGCCGAAACAAACTCGCCATGATCTCTCGAAATGCGGAGGGACACCTAAAAAAGAGCATAACAACTGCTGATCCAGTTTTCTCTGGCACGTCAATATACAGTGGAGGGCTGACGGATCGTCGTTCTACGAACTAGAAACCGCAAAGAAAAGTGGCTTCTGAAAGTTCCCTTGCAATTTTGGGTAGTTGCACGCTGACCAATTTCTTAAATCAGCGCACCATGTATATCTTTCAGTTTTATAATCTCTTTTGAGGTTTGATCGGGAAGGTCCCCCTCACCAATTTGCGAGAAAGTTGGGCGGCAGGGTGTTACTGTAGGGCAAATGGTCCGCTTCACTTTGTTTATAAGAAGCGCGTCTATGCGGTAAGAGTAGAAAGAGATTGTAACTCGTGTCGGGTCACGTTTGGGTGAGAGGAACTCCCGGAAAACTGTAGCTCAAATATCACCTTTTCCGACGCCGACACTGTTTTTCTTTACTGTCAGCAAACATATGAACTATTGATGGTTTTTCACAATCTTGAACGAATCTTGGACCAATTTCTCACGGCAGAAACTTGAAAAACAAGCCTTGAAATCTAGCAGGACACATTTACACTTATAATGTGCTGGCTTCCACTTTAGGTAGTGTCAGACTGTCCGACTTCTTCAATCATTTTTTTTGTTATTTCATCTCCTTCAAGTTCTGATTAGGAAGGTCCCCCTCCCCAATTTGCGAGAAAGTTGGGCGGCAGGGGTTACTGTAGGGCAGATGGTCCGCTTCACTTTGTTTATCGGAAGCGAGACAATGCGCTAAAAGTTGAGAGAGATTGTAAATCATGGCGGGTCACTTTTAAGAATGACTTGCAAAAAACAATGGCTCGAATTACAATGGACATCAATTAAACTATTTTTTTCGAATTTTCTGGGTTCCAATGAAAACATATAGTTTTGGAGAGCGCGGTTTGGATGAGCGGCGATTTATACGAGTTGGAACTCCTCGAAATGTTTCGAGACGGTTCTCATCAACCGAGGTTGGAAGTTCAGAGAAAAAACTAACAAAAAAAGTGAAGAGAGATGAAATATGAAAAAGTATCGATCGTTTCACAACGAGGACGAACCGAAAATGCGGATGAGTACCGAAAAATGGGATGCAGGTGGTGGAAGAGCGCGACGCGAATGTGAACGATGGAAAGGTCGTACTTCCAAATTGGGGCCCGCCCCTGCCACAGACAGAGCAAACAATCAGAAGAGAAACGCAAAAAAGTGCACGTTGGATTGAGGCATTGCGTGGCCGCCGAGAAAAATTTGAAATAACGATGGTCAAAGGTCTCAAGTTCTTCGAGCAGGGACGGACGGATTGATTTGATGAATCAGTACAAACAACGTAGCTCGAACCCAATACAGCGCTTTGGAGACACCTGTGGAAGAGGCTAGCATCACGATTACCCAGGCCTCAGTTCATCTTGGTCAAAAGGAGCCGAAACGCCACGATCAACTAGTTGCCAGTGAGAAAAATAAGCCCAATCCGCCTTAACTCTACAGAAACTCGGACGACATTCCACGTCACATGCCACTTCTGAAGGTTTCCTTAAAATTTTGGGTAGTTTCAGGCAGACTAACTTCTCAAAACAGCACACCATGTATATCTTTTAGTTTTATCATACCCTTCAAGATCTGATTGGGAAGGTCCCCCTTTCCAATTTGCGAGGAAGTTGGGGAGGCAGGGTGTTACTGTAGGACAGATGGTCCGCTTCACTTTGTTTATGAGAAGCGCGCCTATGCGGTAAGAGTAGAAAGAGATTGTGAATCTTGTCGGGGCACGTTTGGGTGAGAATAACTTCCGAGAAACCATGGCTCGAATATCACCTTTGCGACGCCGGCATCATTGTTACCGTAACCAGGTGCAGCAGGGCGCATGTGCTACCAAACTATCAAAAACAAATGACAAAGCCGATCGAACAAAATATGCGCAATTCAAATTCAATTGCACCGACAAAAATGAAAATGTGGGGCTCGACAAGGTATCGCGAAAAAGGAACAAAAAGGAAAGTTTGAATTTGCGTCTCTGCGAAACGTCACTGATACATCTGCCGACAAAAGGACATGTTAAAAAGTGCATATGACCTGTTGGACTCTTTTCTTTGAAGACCGCGCCACGAGAACGCGTCACTCTTGATTTTGAATTCAAAAATGTAGTCGCAACTGGCCAACTCGGGAGGAATGGAGAATCAACAAAAGGAAACATCTTGATTGGATGCTCATTGAAAAGTACTGTGGAGAAGCACATAGAGAAGAGTTTTGGCACCGACGAGGAAAATTGCAACGATTCCGGAGGGAATTGTGGGCATCAGTTGGACACGGAAAGACACGGAAAGACAAGAGGACTGATCGTTTCCAATCGCTTCAAAAAACCGAACGGCGGCGTCGACATCCGCCATAGCGTGCCATCTCAAAAGACCCCGATGACAATCCGTGCGGTACCACGCTTTGGAGGTACCTGTGGAACAAACTACGAAGCAAGCATCTCGATTGCCCAGACCTCAATTCATCGTTGAACGAAAGAACCGTAACCATCTTGTCACGACTAGTCAAAACGTGGACGGACACGAGGTGAAGGAATTTCACCTCTAATATAGCTTTTCTCTTGTGCCCCAAAGATCATAACAAAGCTAATAAATCGTTATCATTGAATTTTTATTATGCTGGAAAACTTTATGATTTTAAATTCTGGTGATGCGAAACAATACATAAATTTTTTTTAGTTTGGAAAAATCTTAAAATTGAGTATCAATATAGACAACGACATAATAATTGTTTCCTCAGACCTAGCTATTGGGAGCCATGCCAGCTTGAACGCAGAGCTGGTAGCGGCAGTAGTTGCAGCCTCTGTTATCGAACGAGGCCGCTCCGCACTTCTCGACGTTGCTGCGGCACACATAGCCGAAGTGGAAGTTGTCCTTCACGGACTTCGCAAAAAAGCGGCTGCAGAAGCCACACGAGTAAATCGTGTGGCTTCGCACCTCCGCAAAGCGGCGATTGCAGGCCTCGCAGACCCTCTTCACTGGTGCTCTGCCAGCTCGCACCAGTGCGGCCCGCTGGTCGAGAGGGCTGAAAGAAAAAGTTGGGCTTTTTTAAAACTGAACTGCATATCGAAAATACTTGTAAAATATCAAAATTACCTGGGGTCTGCGAGGTCTGCGGGGTCGTTCGCTGGAGAGTCGTGAGCGGTCGGCTCTGCAGCCTCTGGCTCTGGAGCGTTCGATGGCCTGAAACATGCTCTATTGAGAAGAAAGAAGAATTGTTTCTTACCCTGCTCCTGCGTCATGGTGGTTGTCCTGTGGAGGCTGAGCTGGTGGTCCATACGCACCTCCATCCAGAAAACTGAAATCCATTTGAATATGAAAAGAAATAAAAAACAAAGAACTGATTCTTACTATGGGTTGAAAAATAGTGGATTTTCCATTTGCCATTTCAAAGCTTTATAAAGCTTTGATTCAAAAGGCCCTTCAAATTTGATCAAATGATCGAAACTGAGGTGTCTGAAAAACGTCTTGTTAAACGAGACAAGCTAAACTGATTGCTACTTCATATCAGGGGGCAGAATGTCCAATTGGCCGTACGGTCTGAAGGCGGACGTCAAAGGGGCACTGTAAAATATCTCTATTGGCATCACATGACCAGGTTACAATCAAAAACATACGCTTGGTCTTCCGGCGAAGGCTGTCTCGCTGGTCTGGGCGATTCGGCTCTTGGAGAAGCGCCATTGTTGTGAGGAAGAAGATTTTGTTGAGCGTCCATTTTGCAGATTCTCTGAAAATGGAAGAAAGTCTGAGAATGGTACGCTCTAACACCCGAGAAGCTATCAGAAAAACCAAGAACAGCGGAAACCCAAAGTGGCCCCTTAGACAGTGGAGTTGCCAAGAAAAAGGAGGGGACTAGTCCAGTAGAGCGGCGCGGTTGAGTGGGCCGAGGATCCTAGGTACCAGAAAAATAAAAATGGGCCTTTAAATTAAAGCTATCAACAGGCACCAGATAAGGGATGTCACCAAAACGTAGGCTCATTTCTATGGCTGGGGACTTCTCTTTTCGCCAACCTCTTTCGCACCCATTTCACGAGCTAAGAAACCCTAACTCAAATAGGAATGATTAAGTTATCAAAACTACGAAAATGTAGACCGTCTGGCACCCCCATCAAAGGGGGAGGAGTCTGAATCTCACGTGAGCGCCACAAGGTTAGTACACATGGAAAATCTCCTGAGAACGAGTACTAATTGATAAGCGTAAACAAAACCAGCGGCTCGATTGGACTCCTGACGACTAATAAGCGCAGACAACAACGTGACAAAAATTAATCGCGATGTCTGGCTATTCGCGTATCAATAACAAAATTCTTTTGAGCAGAGTTTGAATTTTCGAATCTCGAAAAGGTGTTTTATGGACAAACATGAACTGGAAACAAAGAGGGATTGGTTTCATTGTGAGTGGTCACCATCCGCAAATTTCAAGCATTCTGAAAATCTATCAACAATTTTGGGTAGTTTAAGACCCCCGACGCCGGCACCATTATTACCGTATCCAGGTCCAGCAGAGCGCACTAGCTGACCGCCGACAGTACCAAACATGTCGGCAAAAAAGAACGAACCGAATATGCGCAATTCCAATTGAACTGCACCCCAATAATAAAAATGTGTGGACGCGGCGTTCAAAAAAGGGTATTGCGCAATAGGAGCAAAAAGGAAAGTTCAGAGTTGCGTCTCTAGGAAACGTCACTGATTCATCTGCCGACAAAAAGACAAGTTCAAAAGTGCGTATGACCTGTTGGATTCTTTCCTTTGAAGACCGCGCGACGAGACCGCGTCACTCTTGATTTTGAATTCAAAAATGTAGACTCTGCTGGTTAACATCGGGGGAGCGGAGAATCAACAAAAGGAAACATCTTGATTGAATGCTCATTGAAAAGTACTGTAGAGAAGCACATGGAGAAGAGCAGTCCTGGCAGCGATGAGAAAAGCTGTCTGCAATAATTCCGGAGGACCGATTGAACTTGCTCTTTCTTTTTATGTGTTTTTTCACTTCAGGCAGTGGCAGTCTCTTTAAACAGCACACCATGTATAAATGTTAGTTTTTCATCCCCTTCAAGGTCTGATCGGGAAAAACTTAGTGCGTGGAGTTACGTCTTGAGGAAACGTCACTGAAACATCTGCCGACAAAAGTACATGTTCGAAAGTGCGTATGACTTGTTGCACTTTCCAAGTGGACCGCACCAGGAGGAAACATCTTTGATTTTGGATTCAAAAGTATATGTAGTCTCAACTGATAAACATCAGGAGATTGGGAAGAATCAATAAAACTAATTCACACTGCTCGTTAGAAAGCGCTGCCCAGAAGCACGTTGGAAATTTTGGAAGTTTTGATTTCAATGAATAACATATTTATTAGTAGTGATTAACAGAATACAAACAGCGACACAAGGACGGTTTGACGGTTCGAGAAACGAGATGCAGACGTTCATTGGCGAAGTGTGCGCGAGAGGGGCGAGCGGCGCTGCTCCATCTCCCACTGCTCCTTCTTCAGCGGCTTCATTGAAAGCGGACACTTCTTCTCGAGGATATCTGAAATCAAAAAGTTCTTATGATTCTGTGATTCCTATGATTCTGTCATACCGTAAATCTCCTCGGCGATTTTCAGCAAACGCTCGTCCTTTTTCGGCGGAAACTTCTTCGCAAGGAGTTCTAAAAGTAAACTTTCTAATTATTGTCAATTTCTCAAATTCCTACCGTAAAGTTCCACGGCGTGCTGGCGAAGGCGGCTGTCGTCAGTCGCGGTCTTGGCACGCTGCCAGCTGTACATGAACGGCTTGGCGAAGGTGTGGTGTTTGGCGTGAGCGCCACTAGGTGGCTTGTACGGAGCGCGGCCCATTGGGGGTTTGAGGCTGTTGATTATTGGCTAGAAAAGTGTGAAATGAAAAAATGAGAGAGGGAGGGAGAGGGGGATAGAGAGAGTGGGAGAAGGGAAGCTTCGAGAGTGAATTACTTGTCATCTTCTGATTTGTACAATAGAGCGCGATTGCGTAATTTGGCGGGTGAGGGAAACTTTTCAAAATGAAAAGCGCTGGCTAAAAACGGATATTGATTGAAAATTGGATTGATAAAAGAGATGTTCATTCTCTGAAAAAAAGATTTTCTGTTGCCTCCTGTTCGAAGTCCAGTTTATATGGAAATTTTATCATCAATGATAATGAAAAGACAAAGACACTAAACTGGTCGTAAGTTCAGTTGAAGAGCACACAAAGGCCCATTGAGAGGGGTACTGTAATGGGTTTGATATTTCCATTTTGCTCTTATGAGTGGAAGGTGCGATGAATGTCATGCGAAAGTTGGGGGAGAGGGGGACACTTGATCATGAGGCGTTTTCGAAAAAAAGGGGAGAGGGGACGGATGGTGAAGTAGTAGTGCTTTTTGTCTGATAGGGAGAGAGGCGAGGAGGGGAAGGGAGAGTCGATGGAACTGTGCTTTATGAGGTGAAGACTGGAGCCAATAAACCAAAATGTGGGGCGCTACTGTCCTAGAGAGCGGCAGAACTCCAAGTTCTGGGCTGGGGGCGTCCTCCAACAGATTGGTCAGGGCCAACTCAAACAGTTAATGATGTAGTGAAGTGGAGAAGCGTTTCGGAACATTCCACCTCCCCATATTTCCTTCAAAAACTAGAAAAGCTGTCATTTTCTCACGGTAGTGAACATCCATCGGCCCTATGTTCTCTTCCTCACGACAAAAGACAAAAGGTGGAGCTAGAGAGAGAAATTTCAATAAGCTGTCACCTGCTATAAGAAAAACAAGGACGAATGATAGTACCCCTTGAAAAAGGCGCGAAAACTTCTGCGCGCGGTGTCTTTGATCCAAGTCCGCATGTTTACCACTTTCTGCTTCCTCTCTCGTCTGCGTCTCTTCATGCCTGCTGACTTCGAAAAGCTGCGGATACTGTAGCAAAGCGCAATGACATATGTTTCGACTGATTTTGATATGTAGGTTGAAGAAAATGCACGTGAACAAGTTATCATACAAACTTTATTTTATCATCTGATATTCCATTGTAAAAAAACAAAAAATTAGGAGAAGAGTGAATCTTCAGGATACGTTTGCAGGGTGGAAATGAGATCGAGTTGAGGTAAAATGCTAATAATCCATATCCGAGTCCTCCTCGTCGCTGGACTCCTCGACAACCGGTGCCTTTTTCTCGTCGATCTGGGCCTTGGCGAGACGAGCTGAAAAATCAAATATTTTTAGGTTACATGATTTTTTAAGATCAAACTGATCAAACTAATTACCTGTCATTTTGGCGATGGCTTTCTCTTGGCGACGCTGCTCCTCCAACGCTTTTCTCTTCTGGGTGCGAACCGCCTTCGACTCAATGTACTTTCTCTTTGGAGCTTCCGGAGCTTTCGACATGATTCAGATTAGCAGAATGAATTGGAGGAAAGTGAAGTGGGAAGACTGACGAAAATCGATAGTCTGTAGACGTCACGATATGGCGAGAAGAGTGAGAGAGACGGGACACCTGCTCATGTGTACCGTTCAAAATTGACCTCGATGTGCGGTAGAGCGAACTTGCACTGTCAGTTATGTTTTGAAATGTGTTGTTCTGAAAAATTGGTTTGACAATGAAATATGCCCTGCGAGAAATGTGGGGCAAGAAAAAATGTTGTGTTGTTTTGTAACTGTATTTCTGTAAGGGGGGGGGGGGGGGGTAAAAATTGAGTACAGTCTTACATATAATAATAAAAACCGTGTTATTTTTCAATCTGAAACATTTTTTACGAGTTACATTGTTGTAAGGAACAGAAATCTGAAATTTTAAGCCTGAATAATGTTTTCAAGAATCAAATTTCATCCACCCAGTTGCACCCTTGAACTTCTTAATGTTATATCCTGTTTTCAACTTCACTTCGTTTCTGCTCGTTCCCCATGAAGTGCTAATTCTTTCCCTTTACCAAATTGATAAGTGGCGGCGGCTGCGGTTCCTTGCCACGTTACAATCATTGATAAGATTAACTCTTTTCATTGTTCGGTTTGACAGGCGAAAGACTGACGGGAGACGACAGTTGCGTGCTCTTTGAAATGAAAAAGTTCAAGGAGAACTTTATAATTACAGAAATGAGTTCAAATGTTCCCTGCAAGGAACGTGAGCCGACAGAGAGACGTACTTTATTTGAGTTTAAGAATGTTTGAAGTCCATGAAGAAAAGGAAAGGGACGGGAGGGTTGTTGCTAACTCAACAGAAGCCCATCGAAAACAAACGCATTAACCACTACACTACCGGCGCAGGAAAAGCGGCGAAGCCACCGCGACAGGCTGATTCTAACCATCCTTGTCCCTCCTGTGTGCTCGAGGCACTGATATTCAAAATCGGTTAATCTTCATCCCCTTTGATCTTCAACCCTAACGGCCCCCATAAACTACACGCACTTTGAACCGTCCCGATCTCCAATAAAGTGCATTCGCTACACGTTATCAGCGCGGCGAGTGGTGCCAGTTACAAAACGTGCTCTATGCCGCTTCGTGACTACTGATAAGAGTATCGACGTTTTTGCTTCAGTAGTGACAATCACTTTATTATACTGAACTGAAGTTCAGCACTTTTTTTCGATTTTTTCTCTTGAAACTTTACTTCTGTGCTTTAAGTAAAGTGTTTTTCAGACAATGTCAACTCTGAAGAGATCCGCAGAAGACGTTCCAGAAGATCAACCGGAATTGAAAAAAACCGAGAAAGAGGAACCAAGAGATTTTCTCGATTTGCCCGAAGAACTTATCGCCGGCTTTTTTCACATGGTAAGCTTTTTTTTCCATAATTTTTCCTTCTTTTTAATTTGTGTCCATTCCAGATTGACCCAAAAGATGCTGCATCATTGCGTGGTGTGAACCGCAAGCTAAACTCGATCTTCAAGAAAGAGCAACATTTGCTAGCTCTACCAGGTCCTGAGCCAGACTGCGTTTTGATCGACTACGAAGACACCACCGGGCTGCAGATCATAGTGGATTGGCCCAATGATCGCTACAAAGTCAATGAGGACGTCGACCCACGGGCAGCATTGCGTCTTCTCAGACACAGCAAACTCGTCAATGTCATCAAAAACCCCGACATCTCCCCGGAAAGTGTTGAGAAACTGTACAGTTTTTTGGCAACTCTTGGTACAATCCCTTTCGAGCGAGTTTATCTGCTTGAAATCGAGAACGAAGACATTGAGACGATCGTTGGGTTCTTCCCCAGTTGCAAGAACTTCTTGCTCTACTTGATGGATGAGTACGATGTGGAAGAACTATGTGAGCTGCAAGAAATGAATGAAGTATTCACGAGAGAGTTGGTCAAACGAGTAAGTAATCTTATACAATGATATCTGACTAACAATAAATTTAATACTTTCAGGCGGATTTTGAAACCAACTTCCTCGAAAACCCAATAACGCACAACTTTCTCAACACGATACGCCCACTGAGATGCGAGCTCAAGGTCAAGGAGTTTTTCACGGTGGATAGATACATCCAGCAATGGGTCAAAGGCTTGCTAACCATTGTTCATTGGAAAATAGATCAAATGTTCCCGCCGCTTCCGTATTCGGTGCGGATAATTCAAAACATTCATGGTGACTTGTTGAGAGTAGAGACAGACGGTGAAAGTATTGATCTTGAAGGGTTGTCGCGCAATAATATTCCTAGGTGTGCACTCTGCAATGCTGTTACTTTCGATTAATGTTTTGCTTATAACGATTGTGTGTGAGAGTGAAGTTTTTCATGGTTTTTTGTAAATTTCAATTCTGAATTCCGCGTTTGAAATGTATTCATTCATATTATTATTATCATCATGTCTTTTCAATTTATTGCAATAAACTTGTGAACGGATCACTTCTCTCCACCAAACACCGCCCACTCCTCGAACTTCTCGATCGTCGGATCATCCTCGCTCACTCCAGTGAGCCCAACGGTGTAGTTGATGAAAAGCGACAGCTCGTCATACATTTCCGCGTACCACTCACGGTACTGACGGACTGCTTTCACGTACTTGATATCGTGGGTCAGGATGAACATCTGAAACATAAAATTATTGAAAAAATGACTCAAAAAAAAAAAATCAAGTCTGATTACTCTGGAAGCTTCAGTTTGTCTCAATAGACAAATCCCTTTGGTCATCTGGTATCTGCCTTCCTTTGAGCATTTCAACTGCTGCACAACGTCCTGTTTGAAAGAGCTACTGTTTTTGAAGAAGTTGTCAATGATTCGAGAGCCTGAAAATGAACTTTAATCCTAATAAAAGTGAGATAATATTACGTTCTCTGATTGTCCTTCTATCAACTTCCTCTTTCTGGGACAGCTCAATCAGCGCCGGCTCCAGGACTGAATCCAACACTTCTCCACTGATTCCCTCTTCTTTCATCGCTTTGTGCAGCCGTACATCCATATCAAGAGCCATTTTCGCTACCGCCAACTTCTCCAGCACACTTTTGTCAAACTCCTGGAAACTTTTGATCTCCAAGCACTCGTTGATCAGTTGCAATTCTTCCGCTTTTTTCTTTTGCGCCGCTTCGTATTGTCGTTGCTTGGTCAGCTTCTTCTTTTCCTTGTTGATTTGGTTTCTCAGTTTTTGTTTCTCAACCTTCACCTTGGCTGCAGTTTCCCGCCGGATTTTATCTTCAGCGAGTTTTTTCTCAAGCTCTTCTTGAATTCGTTTCTGCTCCGCTAGTTTTTCCTGTTGAAGACGTTCCTTTTGGGCCTGTTTCTTTTCCAGTTCTAGCATTTTCTTGACCTCCTTCTTTCGCTTTTCAGCGAGAGCCTTTTCTTCCATCAGTTTTTTCTGTTCCTTCTCAATCTCTTTCCTAGCAGCTCTACGCTGCTCTTTCTCCTTTTTCTTCTGATTTTTAGCTGCAGAATCTTTTACGGCTCTTTGTTTCTTCTGATTCTGATTTCCAGCGCCTGATGAAGTGGAAGTTTCAGGAGACGTGGTGGAAGACGTGGTAGAAGACGATGCTTGAGAACCCGAAGAAATGACTGAGACCGACGGAGAAGAAGATGAGGAAGCTCCGCAACCTCTTCCTTCCTCATCATCATCATCCTCTTCATCCCGATGATAGCGATGAAGAGGCGGAAGACTATTACATCTCTCGTTCTTCTTTCTTTTCATCTCCTCTTCCAACAACATAGCCACTCTCAGGTCTATATATCCACCAGAGGAAGAAGTTTCTGAAATGAAAAGTGATACCTTTTATTGAATGGTGATGAACGAGGGGGGAAGAAGAGAAGAAAGATGGACAACCAACGAAGAAAATAAGAAGGGGGAAAAGAAAAGCATATCAAAATTAGGAATGAAAAAGTTATTTGCCTTCACGGTCCTGGTCATGCTCATTCTTTTCGTTCTTGGGCAGCTTTTGGCCTGGCAACACCGGCTCGCCATTCAGCCTCGCAGCCTCATCCACCTCGGCGTCCTGACGCCGACGAAGCAAAGCACCACGGTCAGCAGAAGTAGGGAAGCACAGATCACGCGGCTCAAGGCATAGTGCACCGGTACCTTCAACACGACATGTACAAATCACCACTAATGACGAGATACCTCTGGTGTTGACTCTCTCCTCGTTGTCCAGCAACGTCACCACGCGCATTCGGAACTGCGCAAAGTTCTCGTGCGCTGGAAGGATTCTCTGCGGTCGTGTGGGTTGTCTGGAAATAATAAAGGGTAATGTTTTGTTTGATATAGTTTTTGTCATTGTGCATTTGTCATTGCGTGTGGTATGTTCTAGTGGGAAAGAAAAACGCAGAGAAAGTTCCACACCACACTCAATGAAGTCTCAATACCCTGGCTCGCGTCTCGCAGTTCCTATCAAAGGGATACGGTAGGGTGGGAATGGGACACGTGTCATGAAGGCTTCCTCGGTCGGAACCAGAAATCTCAGGTACGGATGCTCGTTCATCCACGGCGGAAGTCGCTCCAAGTTCCGAATCCCGCTGTCATGGGATTGATGGCGTCGACGATATGGTGTTGGTGGCAGGGTTCTCCTCTCGCTTTGCACGGATGGTGGTGGAGTTGCCGGTGAGTTTTGCGCGGCTGTCTCAGCTTCCAAGTACTCTCGTGGAATCTCGGGAAGTCGGCGATGGGTTGGCTGGGAGACGGGGTGCTCGCTGTTTTGGTTGTACTCGTTCCAAACGTGAGCGTGATAGATGCGAGCATAGCTGGACGCGCCTAGGTTGCTGGCGGATCGTCCGCGATTCGGAGTGCCAGTGTTGTCAGTGAACCCGGAGAGTCTGGATGGTCGCGGTCCTGCTTCAGAAGATCCTGCGGAGTCGACAGTGGGAAGCTCGTCTTCCGAGTTATCAAAGGATGTTGGTGGAAGGTCCGCCTCGTCTGCAGAGTCATCCGGCACTTCCGGACGGTCCGGCTCGCCCACGTCATCTCCCACCAAGCTTCTATCTGCGGGAAACTCGGCGAGCATGACAATCGTGACTTCTTGTTGGGATTGGAGCAAATGGTAAAGTTGAGCAACTTCAGACTTGCTAAAGTCCAAGGTAATTGACGATTTTTTGTCGAGATCGTCGAGAAGGGTGTTGAAGTTAATTTTCTTTTGGAAGATACTAGGGGATTTTGCTTTTCTGGCGTGGTGAGTTTTATGGGAGCTGAAAATTCTCAACTTATAGCGCATGCAATTCACCACACAATGTCTAGTTTCTAAGAACCAACCACCAAACCACGGTAGACCCACCTCGCGTCACTCGGGACCACATGAGCCATCGCCGGCGTTGCCAGCTTCGTCGAACTTCCCTGTTTAGACGACTTCTTTTCCGTTTTCTCATCATTGAAAAGATCCTCGTCATCGCAAACCAATCGCGAACGGTTGTCGCACTTCTCCCAAAGATCCACTCGTTCGCCGAAGAACTGTTGGATCCGCCTGGTGATACTCTCAATCATCTCGTCGTAGTCCTTCTTATCCTGCTGACACAATGATGTACGCGGAATGATTGGGAAGTTGAGCCCATTGAACTGGTAAGCATTCAAAGATGCCGGGACAGGAACGCTCGGCGGTGGCATCTCATCATGCACACTAGGCATGACACTGGATCCTGCGCCGTTCAAGTTCAGGTTCTTCTTCCGCAGGTCGCTTCCATAAACTCCTTGCTGTCCATGAACCTCAATGTAACCATCGCCGTTGTCAAAGACTTTGTTGATTGGTGCGACGTTTGGATTCACAAAGAGTTGAAATGGTGGGTTTTGTGGTGGTGGTGGTGGTGCAAAGTTGTTGTTAAACTCTTCTGGATTGTGCGGAGGAGCTCCTTGAAATCCCATGGGGAGAGGGATCAGTAGTTGGTCCGCGTATGGGAGCATACCTTGTTGTCCAGGGTACGGTGCATAGTCTGAAATGGGGTTGATACAATGGTGGTGCATGGTGCAATGTTTTATGGATACACAATTCTGCGGAAAACTTCTGCGCCGAAACGTAGAACGCATAAAGAGCATTTTGTTCTGAGCGGCATCAAGGTGTGGCGGTTGGCAATTTCGTGTTTTTATTTCGGCGCAAACTGTTTGAGCTACCGCGGCAATGGTACACCCTCGCAACGGAGTCGCAGAGGCTCAATTCTTGGCACCGTGCCAACCTCGTGCAAAATGAGTGTTGACCGGATTGTGAATGGTGATACAAAGAAAATTAGGTGGCTATGCACTATGTTCTATAGAAAACAGCACAGATACAGAAAGATAGATGATCTTATAGTACTCCTTATGTTATCAATTTGGGTTTCATTCAAATTGAAACAAAACAATTCGGATCAATCACATTTAATGTTTCTGAACCTGCGGATCAAGGTTTCATTTATAATTCTCATTAATATGAGATTGATAGAGTACCTAATTCCGTTACGTTTATGTCAGATAATTATGATCACATCTCTCCTTACTCTAGCCTGCTGAATGTTCATGTACCACTCAATTTATCTGCGCCAACCACAGCTACCGTAATCGGCCGCACCCTTCCTACAGTGTCTCTCAAATTTATCACCGGTAAACTCTGCGAAAACCCGCGCAAATGTTATCACCCCGAAACAATAAAGCCGCTCCTGGTTGTCATGTGCGCCATGAGCCACACCTTGTGCTACCAGTATAAAAGGGCACCCGGGCAAACCATTTGTCATTTGCTTTTTGGTTTTCTTGTTTGGGGCACTGGGCTCCTACAGTGAGCCCTACTGCCATCTCAAGTAGATACGGTAGGTCTCTCTTTCTCTCCCCTCCCCCTCACTCTCTCCTCGTCTCCCTCCTACATCCTAAAGTAACTCACTTGGCGGCGCAGCTCCAAACATTCCGTTCCCCATTGCCACCAGATGAATTGGTTGCTGTTGGTACTGATAGTTCCCTCCCATGCCATAGCGATTTTCGTAGAAGCGTTGGTATCCCTGTTGCAGGTAACCAGACCCATTTCCACCATTCGGAGTCCCCTGTCTCGGCAAGAAAGCATGCAGTGGTGCTTCCTGGCGAGAGTAGCGGTATCCAGTCCTCCGGTTCCAGGAGACGTCGCCGTTGTCGCGAGTCGTATAGTTGGACGTGCGACCCATGTGCCGTTGCGGCGGACCATTATCCGGCTGACGGCCTCCTCCCGCGCGCATCATGAAGAAGCTGATCTGAAAACAAGCACTTATTGTCGCGTCAGCGCTAGACACCCATCCATCACATTATTCACTTTTTTTGCGCGCGCGTTGCTCACCATGAGTTTTTACATGTCTACATGACTTTAAAGCGCTTTTATCCCTCCTATCACTCACCAGTATCGCAATAATCAACGCTACGCCGGCTACAGTAAGTAGGCCACGTGAGAGTTGCATACCAAGCGAGGATACTAGAAGTCTGAAACCTTTCTTCTAATACCACCAAAAAAATCTAAAAAGCCATGAAAATGAGAATGAGTATCAGCCAACAAGACCTCACTGGCCTTTCTGGCAGGGCGCTCGCGCCTTTTATGAGGGGAGAGACAAAGCGAAGGTGGGCGGGGTCTGAGCAACATGTGAAATAAAGGGGTGGGGCCAGCCATTCGCTAGAGTTTCAGTTACGATAGATTCGGGGATCTGGGGGAATGGGGCGGAGCCAGGAATTTGGAGTCATAGGGCAGAAGTCTCATGTCGGGGGGTTGACGGACCGTGGAGTGTGTAGTCTGGCGAAGGAGAAGATGTTGAGGATGGGCAAAGTTCGTTGGGATAAGAATTATGCGGAGATGAACATTTTTAAGAAGATTCGTGTGTTTTTCTCAGTGCTTTTGCTCAATGGAAAGTGCAACGTGTACTAGAACTTGTTTAGGCAAGGCTAAGACAGTGAACCTCAAACAATTCCATTTTTTAAGGCGAATAGTCTCGAATTCTAGCTAAAAATGAACAAATTAGTGCCATGTGCTTTTGATCTACCTTCCCGAAACTCAAACCCATTGATCCTAGCATCAAAACCCTTTCCCATAATTCAAAACCCCTTGAAAAAGTTCCTTTTTTCCCAACATTCCACTGACAACTTTGATTGATCAAGTCATAACTCAACATTCCCTGTCTCTTTCCCCTTTTTCAAGGAAACCCCGTTTGACGCACCGTTACAGTGATAATGTGAAAATGATTAAAAGAGCAAGTTTTTGGACTTTATAGTGCATTTTTGGAGCCAGGTTTTAAGGGGAGAATAGGAAAGAAGAATGGAAAGAAAAGGGAAAATTGAACCCTTGACTAGCAATAAACATAATTTCTGCTCCAAAGTCGTAAAAAAGCGCATTTCAAAGAACCACAGTAACCATGGAGCTTTGCGAAAGAGCAACCTACGGGCGTGGAAAAAGTTTGCTCTGGGATCATGAGAACGTTAGTCCAATCCCAATCCACTTCCCCATCCGGAAATTAGATGCATTCGGCCACCGTAGAATGTGTTTTTGCACTTTATGGAGAACATGGCACATGGTGTCTCCGGAGTCACGAAATGTATTGGGGAATACATTTTTTCCTCAATTTTTTGTCGCCGGATTATCGGTCTATGTCATAGGCTACGGTGGAAGACATAAGAAGGAACGAACCCTTTGATTTCCCAGTCAAAGTGAGTCTCCGCAATTATAAGAACGAAGCAGATGGGGAGAGTTTTGAATTTGCACAAGACGGGAAACATGGAGAAGGACAACAAAAAACATTGGACGTTTTGGAAAGAGTGTGGGCTGTACAACTTTCAGTTTTGTTTTCAGTTGGTTGCCATCCATCTGGATATCGTGCAAACCATCCAGTTTTTTCTAGTTAAAGCCCAAGTTTGGCCAAGTTCAGTTCAAACCATCTGGAACTAGATGTTTGATACCAGCAACCAATTTTTATGACAGTTCTTGCCTTTTTTCAACTACTTTTTCAAATTTTCAAAAACCGAGCACCAATTAAATTCCTATCAAGATAACATGGTCATAACCCTCACTCGCTCAACGTCACAACACGCCGGTCAATCGTTTGCTCTCCAACCTTCTATTTTGCAGTTTCTGTCCATTGATTCAACTGGTTTTCTAGTTTTTTTTCTAGTTTATGAGTGGGGTATGAGTTGTTTGGTATAAAAGTGATGAACGTTTCTATCACAACGTTGTTAATGAGTAGTAGATGTAGATGGAGCACCAAAAATAAGCTCATATTCATGAAAACCATGCTCAAAACAGAAAAACATTTCCACTGAAGAATATCCCTACTTCCCCCTCCAAATTTTCGTATACTGTTCTCACTTCTATTTGATTGTTGCTGTCAGACTAGCGCTGATAACAACAGTTTCTCCACGCTCTATCTCACTTTCGCCTTGTTGCTCTCGTTCATTGATGCTGACGCGCTGGTTTTGAGACACTTGGTCTCCACACTCTTGTTCATATCGAACATTTCAGAGACGATGGTCCAGGTGGTGTCCGAGTATCAGCATCAGGTGGGAGGACGGAGCAAGCTCAAGAGAGTCTATGGGGATCATCTGCTGAAGCCGACTTCGGAGTATGAAGTGGAGAGCTATCTGAAGATGTCGTCGAGCATTGCGAAGGTTGCGCCGGAGTGTTGTGCGATTATCAAGGTAGGAGAAGACAGTCTGATTCATCAACTTTTTGGTAAACAAGTGCTCATTCGACACTTTTTGGATTGACAGTCGTGACCATTCCATTTCAAATCCTTTTACTTCTCTCAACAACAAATGTTCAGAACGGCCAACTGCGCACCCTTCGTCCATGTGGATTTTGCTCCGAACCAAACAATGCCTATCTCCGACGTCAAATTCTCCATTGCGTCGACTCGGGGTGAGTGTTAGTTTGAACTGATAAAGAGAAATAGACGATTCCAGAAACTATCTCATCATGAAAGACGTCGCACATGGCTTCAAGAACCCGAGAATCATGGACCTGAAGCTGGGCACTCGCACCCACTCCGACTACATCTCCGACGAGAAGAAGAAGTCACGAGTTCTGAAGTGCCTCCAGACCACTACTTCTACCATCGGCCTGCGACTTTCTGGAGCATCATTCGGAGATTTGAGAATCACAAAGCCGACCGGGCTCCGTATGGATACACAGGACTTTGTGAACACCATGTCATCCTTCTTCGACGTCCCAATGGAGCAGAAAAGACTGGTTGTCGAGCAACTGAGCCAGATTCGCAAGTCATTGGAGGAGTGTGACTCTCAACGCTTCTTCGGCAGTTCTCTCCTCATCATCATCGACGACGAGCACCACAAGACAGTGGAGAAGACCGTCAAGGTGAAGCTGATCGACTTCAGCAGCATGGCCAGGTCGGAGGAAGGCATGACACAGTACGACGGAGTGGATCAGGGCGCCATTTTCGGGGTGACTAATTTGTTGACTCTTTTGGAGTAACTTCTGTTTAAGCTCTGTTGTTATGTACTTTTTGGGTGGTTTACACCTTGTTGCATTGTTGTTTTTACTGGTTTCCTAATCGCATAAATAAAACTACACACTGATACCATCCTCGAAAATGGCACCATCAAGTTTTCACTTTTTCTCCGATTCTTGAGCAAACATTTGACGTTACTCAATTGTTCGCCCCCTCTCCCCCCTCCCTCCAATTTCAGCCGGGGGTATTAATTAAAACGGAATGAAAAATTGGCCAAAAACGCTGATACGCCAAACTGATAGCAGACGCGTTATCACGTGCACTTTGTCTTACAGTAATCCCCTTTGATCAGAAGAGAGCCACAAATTGTAGCGCTTAGTGCTCACCTGGTGCTTTTGGCGATGGCTCGGCTCCAAAAAACTCGTCGACGTTGTTGTCGTCAGGAAGTCGGAAGCGACTAAACCCTCAAAAAAATTTTGATTAAACGCGGAGTAGGGAGAAGAACAGAGAGGAAATGGAAGGTGGCGAGGCTGATGGGGGGAAATGGGAATGGGGAGAAGAATTCGCTCTCTCTCTTTTTTTGAGTGTTGTCTCACGCTTTACACATCGTGGAGCAGGAATGTACTGTAGCATTTTCTTCCTGCAGCGATAGTGGGAAAAAAGAAGTAGAAAGAAGAAGGAAACCCTCGAACACGTTGGACAACAAAAATGAAAAGGACCTTCGAGTTTTTTCGACAAAGCAAAAAAGTGCCATCGCACCATTTCATTTTCATTTCCGAAATTCGCGAGAACGCTCCTCATTCGCAATTCTTCGCGCCCAGATTGATGCCTCTCTGCGTCTCGGTGCCACCCGCACCGCTTTTTTGGGGCGAGGCTGCCGAGTTCTCGCACCAGGACAACGGGGCCGGACGAGCAAAGTGCTTTTTTGATGAACAGCAAGATACGGGGGAAGCGTTGGAATTGCAAATTAGCGTTTTGGTAGGAGGGAGGGAGGACGGGAGAAAGGGAGGAATGGAAAGGCGAGGAAGAGTCGAATGATATACAGATAAATGATGCAATGTGGCCCATTGTTAGTTTGTGCATAAATTTGATCGCTTTTGTGCGTCTTTTATTGTGCCACGACGTATTCGTACAGTGGTGTGAACCGTTGAAATCCAAGAGATCAGAGTCAAACTTTGGAAAAAACCTCTTAAAAAGACATAAAAGCGTCAATTCGATCGCACTCGCCCATCGGAGTAGTACGTTTTCATCGAAACCCCCATTCAAATCATTATCAATTGTAACAAAAGTTCTCTCTATCTAATCACCAAAAAAGGCCCAGGTATTTTTCAGCGATAACACAGATTAAAACTGCCCCGAGCTCTGCCACTATCACCTGAAAAGAGCGCGTGATGGAAATCGCCCAAAAATTTATATGCTTGTCAGAAGAGGCCCCAACGTCACACAAAGGACACCGACAACACGCAATACATACAATTTCTTGCTCCCTATTCGCACATAATGCTCTAATTACACCGACACGTTTGGCGTATTACTTATGGACGCCCTGCCGGGAAATTGCTCTTTTTTCGATGGTTCGACTTCATTTCACAAACATACCATTGACAATATTGGGGAAGAAAATTGAAGAAATATGAGAAAATTTGAAAAAATTTGAAAGAATATCAAAAAATTGGAAAAATAGAGAAGTTAAAGAATATCATATCACATGAATCAAGGTTGGCGGAGGGGTGGAGAAGGGGAAGTTTCTCACTATGAGCTTTCGCGAGAAAAAAGAAAAGGACAAGTGCCTATATGGAATGTGAGAACCTACAAGGGGGTGAAAATGGGAACTTAACGGTGCGAGTGGTTGTGGTAGCTGTTGGCGGCATGGCTCTGCAGATTGGTTCCGGAGCCCGATGCGCTGCTGGAGTTGCTCTCTTGCTCGAAGTTCGCGGCGTTGGAGAGAAGGATTTCCCGGAGCTCCTGGAAACAAACACATAATTTAAGAAGCTCAAAGTTATATTGTTACCTTATCATTCATGTCGCCGGTGTGATGACGGGCCCATTGTTTCTTCGGCGCGGCGACGTCGCAGAGATGGAGTCCGGGTTGGACCACCATGAAGTTGATGACGTCGGAGAGGGAGATGACGCCTTCGATGCCGCCTTGTTCGTTGACGGCGCAGAGTCGATGAACATTGTGGTCCACGAGCACGTTGACGGCTTTCCAGAAGCTTTCGTTGTCGCGGACTGACACCACGCGCTCATCGCTCTGGAAATTGGATCAAGTTGGTTTTGTGCTATGAAATCTGTTTTTGATCTACCAGTTTTTCGTCTTTTTTCCATGTTTCTGAAGTTGAAATTTATGTTTCTCTAATAGCCATACATCCTCATGAAAATCAAGTTTCTATTCTACCACGTGACACCTCTATTCAAAACGCTCTCATGTCATTTTGTTCC
Source organism: Caenorhabditis imperialis (assembly GCA_963572205.1). Lineage (NCBI taxonomy): Eukaryota > Metazoa > Nematoda > Chromadorea > Rhabditida > Rhabditidae > Caenorhabditis > Caenorhabditis imperialis. The sequence continues at coordinate 2,146,221 of OY751544.1, read as the reverse complement.
TTCCCACACTCTGATCCGATGTCAGAGTACGACTACATACGTCACAACTTCCCCATTCCAGGTATATAAATTTCGTCTACTGCATGTTTGATTTTTGGTCTCGAAATTTCCGCGAAAAAAATTCCCATATATCATCTCTGTTTCAAATGGAAATGCAAATTTTCTGGGACACCACGTGTCTTTCTCTCTCTCTCTCATTCTCTCAACAAAGATCACACCTTCATCGGTCCGCCTTGGGATTTGAACGCGAGGGCTTCTCGGACGGTGATGTCGAGTCGGTTCTCGAGGGCGATTCCGACGGCGTCAAAGCGCGAGTACATATCCACCACCTTGAAGGTGTCGCGCTCCACCACCGGCAATCCGGAGACGCCCTTGTTGAGGAGGATGTCGAGGCAGTCGACGAGCTGCGTGTCGGGGAACACCACGCGGATGCCCGACCAGGTGCCGATGCCGAGCTCTTTGGGCGACTTGTGGAGGTACTCGAGTGGTGCCAAGTGCTTGCCCTGGAAATTTATCACTGAAATTCAAGAAATCTACTCAAAAACTCACGAAGAGCCACAAAAACTTGAGGATTCTCTTGTGGGTGAGAATGAAGAGTGCGGAGCCATCAAGCGGGTCGATGACGGGGATACGATGGACACGGTGTTGGGCAAGAATGCAGGCGGCGTCGAGAAGACTGGCGCTGGCGTCGACTGACACCAGTGGTCGCAGGTTTCCCTCCTTCTCGACGAGCTCACGATAGGCGCGGATTGTCATGTTTCCAATTTCCTCATTAGCGATTTGCGTCATGTCGAGCTCGTTGGATTGCGTCTTGTTTGGGTTCTTGGCTTTGTCTCTGAAATTTAATGAGGGTCAGAGTGGGGAGGAATGTGTTGTTTGGGTTGTGTGTTTGGTTTAGCCTATGATTAGAAGCACTCTGGGATGAGACTTTGAGAATTTTGCAGAAGATTGGTCACTGATGCTTTCAACGTCGCTGATTCCGAATCTGATGTCAGAATTTCTGTAATTGATCTCATTTTCGAGAAAATATGTGTCAAAGTCGTTTTCAGTACTTTTACCTCCATGTTTTCACGTGCTACGAAATCGTAGAGAAAATAGCACTGAAAACGCCTTTGACATATCTTTTCTCGAGAATGAAATCAATTACAAAAATTCTGACTTCAGATTCAGAATCAGCGATGTCGAAAGTATCAGTGATCAAATTTCTGAAAAATTCTCGAAGCCTTTCTAAAAACATTTACTTGTTCTGAAAAATTCAGTCATGATAGCAAAAAGTGTGTTTTTGAGTCAAAATTCAATGTGTTCTGTTGAATAGAGTTAATCTACAGCAATGTGAGTAATTTTTCTTGGAATTGGTGTGACTTTCGTTTCAAGTGAAGCCATAATGCAACGTGGTGTCTAGTAGCATTGCCCAAAATATCTCATGGTGATAATGTGATCAAAATTCAGAAAAACATGTCTGGATACATCCTGTCCTCAAATTTCACAGGATTTGTACTTTTTTCTCCATTTTCCCTTCATTTTCTAATTGGTTCTCCATTTTTCCTCTCCATATTCTCACATTCAGATTTTGAAGCCATTAACTCACCGATAAATTTTGAGCATGACCTTGATGAAATCCGTAACACTCAAGATTCCATCCAGCTTCCCGCCATGATTGGGATCCGAGAGGAGCACATGACGCGTCGACTGTGCCAACAATCCATTGAACGCCTTGTGCATCAAGAGTCCCTGGTCGAACACGACCATTTTGGAGCTGGATGGCATCGCTTCATAGCACTGGTTGATCCAGAGCAGTCTTGCGAACGCTTCTTTGTCATTTGGCTAAAAATTCTTTGTTTTAATAAAAACTCTGAAGATATTAAAAATGCGACTTCCTCACCGTCTTGGGCAGCACGTCATCATGCTCGGTCATCGTCGTCGACTTCGAGGCGGTCATGTGGCTAATTCTCTGGTGGTGCACGTCTTTGAATGAGGACATTATTCGGCCGAGCCTGGAACATTTATTATGGAAAACGGAAGAGGAGGGGGGAAATTGGGGAGAAAGAGTAGACGGAGAGTGTAAAAATAAAAAGGAAGGATCTCAAAGATGAAACAATTGGCTGGCTCTGCGGGGAGAAAGGGGGGACAAAATGTGTATCAGTGTAAGAAAAGAGAGGAAAGGGTTTGTTTTTCCTTTTTTCCGTTAAAACTTTTGTGTTTTTTACACTTTCCTCCCTTTTTTGACTCTACTTCAAAGAAAAAACCACCAGCATATTGCTGTCAAAAGTCAACGACAAGGCGGGTGTCCGATACAAGGCATACAATGTATGTGCATACATTGTCCCTCTCCGAACAGTATCGATTTATTTTGGTGGCGACGGACGGGTGGACGGACGGACAGAGAGAAATATACACTGATAAGCACCCTTATAAGACTTTGCTCAGCCATGTGAGGGCAGGCGGAAAACGAGTGCTCTCCAAATTAGGTTTTTCTTCTTTTTCCTCTCCGTTTTTGGTTCATTCTCTAGCTTTCGCTGTCAAGAAAAAGAGAAAAAAGTGAGAAAAGTACGAGAAAAAGGAAGGAAAAGCACAACAAAGTACACGGAACGTGCCCTTTTCGCCAAAAACTGCGTCTCATGGGGGAGATAGGAAAAGGAAAACGGCTCAACGCTTTGGGTGTAATCGGTTTATTTTTTGACTGCTACTGTCTACGAGAGAGAAGGGAGATGAAAAGACAAAGATGCTCTCAGAAATATAATACTGTGACGGGAAGGCGAGAGTGTGGCTCGGATAATAAAAGTGCATCAACACAAGAGTTCTAGAAAATTCGAGCCAATGGAGCACAACAACACCCCTTCTAACTTGATGAATACGCCTCTGCAAACAAGGCCCAAAGTGGAAACGCTAAATCAAGTTGAAGTGACTTTTGATTTTCAATCGTTAGAAATTGTCACTTTTTGTCTGCACGGTCGATCTTCGTCGCGCAAAACACGTGGGGGGAGGGAATCGGAGAGGGAACTAAATCAGGTTTCCTCTATGGTCTGCCCGATTCGTCTTCTTTCTCTTATCACTGTCATAATTGTAATAGTTCTTTGTAGCAGTTGGGAGGAATTTATAAGAGTAGAATGTTGTTGTTTTGGAAATGACAAAAGATGAAAAAAAAAACTAAATTCATTGGATTTTCCGCATCAATGATTCCAAATCTCATTTCATATCTGACAGTGAATTTTAAAGATGTTACCATCCTACCAGCAAAACAACAACATATGGTTCTTACATACAGAGACAGAGAGGTCGCACAGAAGGAGACGGAGACGAAACCAGTGCGTGAAACACACACAAAGGGGAAAGGGCCCGGGGTGCTACGAGAGTACACACAGGACGACGCTCCGCGGTTGCGTCGCGTGCGCTTTAGTCGAGTTGGGGGCGATTTACGAAGCGGTGTTGTTTGAAAAAGGGTTCTTGTTTTGTTTTTCTGCTCTGCAATTTGTTGTTTTTTTCAGGGGAAAAGAGGATTTGATGAAAAATAGGTTCATTGAAATTTTTTGCGTGTATTGCAATTATCGATTTTTGGTTCTGTCGAAAATTTTCTCTTTTCACTATATTTCCTTTTTATTTTTGCTTTTTTCTCATCTTTTCCTGTTACTTCTTCTAATTCCTTCTATTTCCAGATAACAATGTTTCAAAATCCAAACCAGGAAGGCACATCTTCCATGTTCACCGGCGAGGAAGAAGAGGAGATCGACGTCATGAACTCCGACGAAACGATCGTCGAGACAGTGGACGACGACGACGATCAGTTTCAGCCGGAGAACATCTTCATGATGGGTGGAACCGAGGACTACGATGAGGAGGGAATGCAGTATCAGGAGGATGTCCAGTTTATTGGGGTGAGTAGTTCGCTCGCGACGCTTTAAAAAATTTGAAAAAAATTATAAAAATTGTAAAAAATTATAAAAAATGTTAAATTTCCAGCAATACGATGACAATGGAGTCTTGGACAACGCCGAGGCTTATAATGCTCACTATTTGGAGGATGAGTACGCTGTGAGAGCTGATGAGCAGGAGTTTCTGAAGCGTGAACTCATCGAGAGCATCGAGCCAATCACCACTGAGAAACGTCTCGAGATGTTCCCCGAGATGAAGCAGCTCCCGCCATTAAACCGTCTTAAGAAAAAGAAGAAGAAGAAAATCGACCCGAAAGACGGACCAATTGCTGCGATGCTCTACGCCAATGGTTTTGGCGATGTGAACCCAAAAGAGCAAACCGCTGAGGAGCTGCAGGAAGCAAAGAAGTTTATGAATCTGCCACGTCTGGTCTCCGAGGCCAAACCCGAAGAGAAGCCAGCGGCACCACCAGTGCGCAAGGTCGCTCGCCCCTGCCCGAAGACTGCTCAAGAGCCGGTGAAGACCGCTGTGATTCAGCTGACTCCATTGCCGGATCGATACTTTATCAAACGCTTGAGCATGACTCCAGAGCAGGCTGGCTTCGTGTCGGAGTGTCTGTCGTGTGAGATTTGTCACTATATGGTTCGCCACAAGTCGCTCCTGGAGGGCCATACTTTGAAGCACAAGCGGACTGGACGGATGGAAGTGCTCAACCCCAGCGCTGGACTTGTGTGCCCCGTGAAAAACTGCAGCCTTCGTTCGGACACCGTCGCCACTGTCATCAAGCACTTGAGTATTGCACACAATCGTTCGGACTTTGTGTTCGAGCGTATCGTGTTCAAGGATATGGAGGAGTTCATGCGCTGGAAGAACGAGCTGGAGCGGCTGACAGTCTCGAAGTACTGCAGATCGTCGGGAAAGAGGAACATGTACAGCAAGTCGCTCTACTACCAGTGTCACCATTCCGGAGGGCTGCCGAGGTCGAGAATGGAGAAGTCGAGAGAGAGGCAGAGCAAGAAGATCGGGAAGACGTGCACGGCGTTCTTCCATGTTAAGGAGAATGATGATGGGTGAGTGATTTCTTGGATAGTTGTCAATAGAGGAATGGGGAGCTAAAATCTGGCATGATTTGTCACAAAATAAGGCTATCTTACTTATATTTAAAACTTATATTTTTCAATTCTGTGCGCATCGGCCCAAACATCGCGAGCCTGGATGGGTGTCCGCCGCAACAAAATCGTTTCATCGGCTTACTAGCAGATCAAAATTTCCAACGGTAGACCAAAACAAAAAATACGCAGCAACGCTGCGCCAGCAGGCTTGTACTTTTATGAAAATCAATGAAACTGAATCGAATTTTGGTTCATGATTGAGAATTGTCATCATCAAAAAGTGAAAAAAGTTGGAAGAAAAAATTTTGGCTTGTTTTTTCTCAATTTAGATGGAATGAACACAATATCGCACGAAAAACTTCTCACTTCAATAATATCTTTCCAGAACCGTCCTCCTCCGCGGCTGCACCAAGCACTCTGGCCACGAAGCCGACGTCCGCAACCTCCCCCTCTCCGAGGACATCAGAATGGAGATCGCCACAATGCTCTTTGAAGGCTACGACGAGAATTACATCGTCGAGAAGATGCGCTCGCAATCCGAGCCCAAAAACCGTCGCTACTTCATCCAAAGCTACGAGGTCCGTAACGTTGCCGTCAAAATTGAACGCTACAAAGAGGATTATAAGAAGAGGCAGAAGAACAATGAGCCACTTCCAAATCTGACGGAGATTCTGCGTCCGAAGAACCCCACGTACTACCCATCAAGTCGTGCGAAATTGGCTTGCAGTCGCTTCCCGGCGGTCGAGACAGTTGATTACATCTCCTCCACGATGTCCCCGCCGTATGAAGAGCCCTCATTCTACGATGAGGAAGATCAAGAGGAAGAGGTGGTGGTAGAGGAGGGCCAGTTCAATGTGCCATCGACATCAGGGCCGAGCGTGGAGGTGTTCCTTGATAAGGTTCCATTGAAGCCTGTTGCGAGTAAAGGAAGAAACAATGTGCGTAAAGGTGTTCCAAGGGTGAGATAATTCAATTAACAATTTTATAAACCATAATTTTACAGAAAAGAAAATTGGGTGAAAATGCCGAAGTGTCTGCTGCACCAACTCGCATCTCGTCGAGACTGGTCTCGAAGAAAGTGCAGCGTGAGAAAGTGGTGAATGAGGAGGTTATCGATGTGGTTGGAGATGAGTCTGTGATTAACTAAGCCACCATTATTATTGTTATTATTGTAGTTTATTCTTTTGAACTTTTCCACTGGCCGATTTCGGCAGTTCTTTCATGATTGATACTCCACCACGCAGCTGTTTTACCGCTGATAACTTTTCTAAATTTAAATGGTATTATTATATGAATTGAGTCTTGTAACCACCTTTCATAGTATGCTCCAAGTGTTTTAAAAAGAGCAGTTCATCGGCTCCAGGCTCCAAGACTACAAAAGCCTTGGGGAGCTGTCCACATAGCTCGTCTTCAATTCCAATCACAGCTGCTTCGACAACTTTTGGCACTGTAAGAATGACATTTTCAAGCTCGGTGGGGGATACTTGATATCCATTGAGTTTAATAAGGTCCTTCATTCGGTCCACGACATAGAAGAAACCGTCTTTCTCATTGACAATGTCTCCTGAAGTAGAATTTTTAGTAGATGTACGTTAAATGATAGTAGTACCTGTATGCAACCACCCATCCTCATCAGTATTGGGAGTTCCATTCTTATAAACCTTCATAATGGCATCAGAGCGGAGCAAAAGCTCAGTCTCGCCCGCGTCATGCTCTAGGAACTGAAAAATTGGCAATTTCTTGATAGTTTAGTGTCGAGCAATTACAAAATCATACCTTGGCTTCAAAACCAGGAAGAATGGCTCCACAAGACCCGAGATGTTGGAAATTGTCATGGAGAGGGGTGATACAGCTCAAAACTACTAGTTCCGTCATTCCATAGCCTAGAAAATATGTTTAGCTATGGAAAAAACTCAAAAAAATGAGTAAAACCTTGAATGAAATGCTGAACTTGTGGAAAAATAGCGAGCAATCTTTTGCATCGCTCTTTGGTGAGCCCAGATGAGCCACAAAGGATAGTTCGAAGGCTTGGACATCTTCCTTGAAGAATTCCCATTTTCAGGAAGGCATTGGCAATTGCAGGGACAATGTTTATGGTGTCAATCTTAACACAACACAAATTGTTGAGAAAAACTCCTTCAAATTACTGAGTTTCACCTTATACTTCTCCACCAAATTCATCATGGCAATGGGGTGGAAGTCCGACATGATATACGACGTGCATCCCTCCAGAAGACACAACAAAAGGGCCCAGAATCCAGAGGCATGATGGAATGGTAGAAACGCTAAAGTTTTCATGGAGCTTTGCGCCAGCAACTCGTCGAACAGAAATCTAAGGGAAAATTCTGAAGTCTAATTGAAAATGTTGATGTTCTCTTACTGTTTCAATGCAAACGTCGACGCGAGAAAGTTGCGATGAGTCAAAAAGCAACACTTCGGTGCTCCGGTAGTTCCACTAGAGAACGGGGCAAGGAGAATTGAGTCGATGTCGTTTAGGCCAAGGGTTTCAGCTTCCACACTTTCAGAAATTGAGTCAGTGTAGCTTTTAACATCTTCCGGTAGTATTACAACGCTTGCATTGATATCAGATGATAGGGTTTTGAAAGTAAAGACTAGCTTCGCTCCACTTTGCTCCAGACCATACTGAATTTCACTCTGCGTTGATTCGGAGCTGATTCCAGTGAGAATTGCTCCAATTTTAGCGCAAGATAGGAAGAGTAATGGGTACCAGATAGAATTGGGAAGGCAGACAAGAACCACGTCATCTGGAAATTAACAAAAAAAAGTCGTCAAAAAAGAAGATGTTTCACCTTTTGAAACCTCTAGTTCAATGAGTCTAGCTACTAGCTTGCAGACCAAAATGTTGATCTCATCAAAAGTTATCACTTGATTGTTATGAACCTTTAAACATGTGGATTAGTAACAATGACATTGTTTTGACCTACCAATGCCTCTCGACTTCCATAAAGTTGTGCATTTTTTAGTATCAGTTCATGGAATAAAGTTTTAGGGTAGTAGTTAGACATTTTCCACAATTTTTTCACAACTTTCAAATATCGCAAAAAAGTCTCTTTGAAAACACTATTTGTGCATATGTATCACCCTCCCACTCCATCTTGACACTCCGGATTAGCTGCAATTCGCTGTATACGGTTTTCTCCATTTCTATCTCACTTTCCAAATCGCACCCAATAACGCTGACTAACTGGTAACAATTTGCATGACTCAAATGATGCTTTGAACTCGGCGAGCAAATCGGAGTGAAAAGGGGAAGGAAGAGTTGACTCTCTTTTCGCACCTGGTATGATTTGTCAATAAAAATGGAGGGGCGCGGAAGGAAAAGCGGGGTTAAGCGGTAGGGTCGGAAAGGGGGGAGAGGAAATTATAATGATTTATAAAACATACATGAAAATATTGACATTGGTAAGATGGGACTGGAAATTAAACTAGTGGGATCAGAGGTTGAGAAGAGGAAGGTTTTCAGTCTTGAAGTGTAATGAGAGCAAAGTACAGAGTACTGTATTGATACAGTTTTTTAGGAGAATGGTATTAGTTTCAGGAAACATGGCTAACTATTAGAATTTCAGCTTTCAAACAGCATAATCACTGAACTATAATTGAGCAATGAGTGATCCTGAAAAAAACAACAATTTGCTAAAAACTGAATGTTGTCATTTTCAAATGAGTATTCAATGTCTTCTAGTTTTTGTCGATGTTAATACAATATTGAAAAAACACCCTAATCTTCTCAAGATCCATCTCAAAATTAAACAAACCTACCCTATCTGTTTAAGTGATCTCCATGATCCTCCTGACTATGAGCAACAAACCATGCACACTCTGAAAATAGTACAACCTTGACAATATTTGTACTCCAGTGCCAGAACTCTGCTCCCCATCCCTTTCAACATCTATTTCCAGATGTTGCAATGATACCATATGTTTATTTGCAGATCATACCACCAGCACCACTGAACTCGTCCGTTCCAAAAATGGCGTGTGGCAAAACGTGAGAACAAACAGTGAGGGGCCCGCGTTTCAAGCTCTGTGTACACACCGTACATTCCAGTTTTGATTAATTCTCACCTCCCGCTTACTCGACTTACTTACCTTTTCATTCAGTCAACTTTCAGCTCCTCGTATAAAACTGCGTTGGCAGTTGGGGTCTCGAAGTTTTCGTGATTTTCCTTTCTTTTCTGTGTTTGAGCTGCTAATGATGTAGTAAACAGGGGAGAAAACGGTTCGCGCTAACAGCTTTCGAGTGGTCAAACTGTGTGGTCAAACTTTGACTTCCGGTCGTGTTAGTTGTTCTACCATACAAGGCTTTGAATTTTTTGAATGCTCTTTTACTTTTTTTAACGCCTCTTTGTTATTTACCCTTAATATTAAGAGCCATAGTCCACTCGAGAAGCTGAGAAAAGTTTAACCTTTTTAGTTTCCGCGTCGCTTTTTTCTGACAAGTGCTCTGTTACTCACTGATCTGATCTGATATGACTACCACATACTAGATACCAGTTCTCATTTACTTAGGGCGTCTAAAAATAAATCATATGGGGTGTAACTCTCTCGGCAACCGGTTCGATGTGCCATCTGTGCTATCATTGTACTTTATCATCAACGTTCTCATTTGTAAAAAGATCTGCTTCTTTCTCATCTTCACACAAAATAACTGGATTGTTGCCCCACTTGAACCCGCTCGGTGTAAGTCGAGCCGATTTGTGTCTGCTGTTTCGTTAGCTGATTTTTGTCCGTGGTAGTACCGTGTGGATCTTGTTAATAATAATAATGAAGTAAAGTTGTTCAGGAGAAATGTTGATGGTTGATGAGCAGTTGAAAATTGGTCCTCCACACTCTCCACAGTCAATCTACAGTAATAATCGTAAGTTTTTTCCCTGTCAACTCTTACAATTAATGTGTTTTTGGTTAGGCTTTGAGAATTGTCTATAAATTTGGTCACTGATAGTTTCGACGTCGCTGATTCTGAATATGAAATCAGAATTTCTGTAATTGATATCATTTTCGAGAAAAGATGTGTCAAAGCCATTTTCAGTGCTATTTCCCTCCATATTTTCACGTATTTACGTGTCGACATTTTCGATAGTTCCGAAATAGTGGAGAAAAAAGCACTGAAAATGGCCTTGACACATCTTTTCTCAAAAATGAGATCAATTACAGTAATTCTGACTTCAGATTCAGAATCAGCGACGTCAAAACTATCAGTGACCAAATTTATAGAAAATTCTCAAAGTCTAACCAAAAACACATCACTTGTTAAACTGCACCATTTCACTGATCTCGTTCAATATTTTGACCTTATAAAACAAACATGCGACTTATTGTTGCACTTTAACCTCTTGTAACTAACTCCCCTCTAACTCAAACACCCTGAAATCATGTTCAAACATTCAGCGATCGTGATGGCTGATGACATGGAGAAAGGTGGAAGTGATAGTGATAGTATTCCATCTTCTCCCACTCATATCGAAATGTATCGAAGGCCATGGATCTATGAAGAACGAGCTACGTGAGTTGTTTTAGTTTTGATCTACCTTTATATCGTCATTTAGTAACTTTTTCGTGCGACTTATCACTAGTTTATACGCATTGATACTCACTATCATCTCACTGGTCGTTGAAGTCTCGCCAACATGGAGGACGGATATGTGGCAAGCTGAAACGGTAGGCTTCCCAAATTGAATGAGTATTAATTAGTAAAAGAAGCTTCAGATCTTTTACATCGCAATGTATGGCGTTGGCATTTTATTCTTCGCATACTGCTACATCTTTATCATCTATCCCGGACCATACAACTACCTGATTTCAGTGCTCAGAAGATTCAAGCTCATCAATAACTCACAGGTAAGCAGAAAGGAGTTCAATTTTAGACCGAATCTGTTTCTAGGACTGGTTCATCATGCAGAGCCCACACAATGGGGAGGGCGCCGGCACATTGTACCTGCGGCTTGGTGCACTTTGTAAGGGTTTTGTGTTCTTTGATCTTTTTTTGTTAATTTCAAGACAAGATAGTAAGATTTTCAGTTTTCGGAAGCGTCGGGATAGTGCTCTTCGGGTTGGAGTTGTTTTTATGCATCGAGAATGCGATTTGCAAGAAGGTTACGATTGCGAAGATGATTGTGGCTATTATTTTCACTTTTATTCAAATGCACTTTATATTTTGTAACTCTAAGGTAATCTTTGTTGAATGGCTGTGCTAAAATAGGGACTAATTTGCAGATAACAGTTAACAGTTCGCGGAAAATCGTAGCGTTTGGAATGATGCACTTGATTTCTGTGAATCTCTGGACCTGGTTTCGATTTGTGCTTGCTAAACAAGTTTGCTTTTGTTTTAAAATTTTCCATTGCTTATTCTATTAGCAATATTATCAAATTTTAACTTTCAATTTCTTTTTCCTTTTCCAGGAAGCCAAAGCTCATAAGAAAGCTCAACTGAAGCAAACTTTCCGGAAATACTACTCATCCTCCTCATCATCAGAAGAAATTCACGATCTCATTAATGCGGTGCTCAATTCAACGGTATTCACTTTAAATCGAAACTAATTTTACTTAAGACTTCTCAGATCAACAACGCGCTCTCCTCCACCACTCCCGAGCCCACGGTCAGCCGATTGTTTGCTCTTGAGCACTTTGGGGATGTTGCCACGTTTTTGACCACTTGCATTGTTGAGTAAGAGGGATCTTTGATAACAAATTGAAAAGTGAATCGGTTTCAGGTACTCACTGATTGGCGCCGCTATCATGTTCATATTGTGGAAGTCGATTGGGCAGAAGAATCATCATCAGAGTAACAGTGGGAAGAGGAAGGTCAAGATGAGGATTGATTGCAGGTATCTTCTGCATTTTGTTGGTCCACATGAGTTATAACTTTAATTTTCAGTTCATCTTCGACTGGACTATTCGCTGGTATCATTTTCCTCATCGGATCTTTTGTGTCCATGGGGATGTACACCATTTTTGAAACCCTACGGAACAGCGCCGGTGCTCAACTTGTTTTTGGCATTGTAGACCTCTCACTCTTCTCTATTGCGTTAGGAGCTTGTATCATTGGACTCTGGAGGTAAGAACCTTTCAGTTTCTCAACCTAGACCTTGTTTTAGAATGCGTCTCCTTCAATACCGATTGCACGCTCATGGGGAGGTTATCGACGAGATTCTGCTCATTATCGGTTTGATAGGAGAGATCTTATACTGCGCCGTTGGCATTGACGTCTTCATTACTTGCCGGAGATCCGCGGATTTGAGTGTGAGCGCTCTCCCAGCGTTTGTGTTCGTGATTCGGATGATCCAGGTGGTTGTGCAGGCAGCATTCATTCTTACTACTTCTCGGTAACCTTTACACTTTACTTTAAAGCACAACTAAAAAGATGATTTCAGTCTTCGCTGCCTGTCCAAGTACTCTATAAAGTACAAGCCTGGCAAGGAGATCATCACCTTCCTCCTGGTCTCCAATGTCACTCTTTTCGTCTTTCACACTTTCGAGGGTATGAAATCAAGCTTTGGCTTTTCTAGCAAGGCAGCCACTCAATATAATTATATTATTTATGCTGTTGGACCACTGCTGGTGTTCTACAGGTAGCTTTACTCATTCGGTTATGAGGAACATATAATTCAACTATGAAAATTATAGATTCCACAGCTCCGCCTGTCTCGCTGAGATATGGAAACACACCTACAGCACTAAAACCGGTGACTACGACCATGAGCAAAACATTTCGCTGTCGGACTCCAACCTAACTGCGATCACCCCTGTATCCGATGTCTCTGGTAAACACTGACTTTCTAAACACTATGTATTAATTTCTATGCACTAATCTCTTATCAGATCTGTTATATTATCCACCCCCATATCCGGTACTTTTCAATTTATTGAGATTTTTTCTGAAAACGGGCATTGTTTTGTAAGATGTGATAGTTAGTTCGGGATTTACTTTATTGAAGAATTGAAATAAATGTATCAAGCTATGAAATTAAAAAATTCAAGAAGTTAAAATACCCAGGAAATTAAAATACCCAAAGTTGTACCAGAAAGAATTTGGAAGAGCTGCTGGCTTGCTGTCAATTGCGGGCAGTGTTGTCATGGTCTCCGATTCTGAAAAATAATCGATAATAAGAGAAGAGATGAAAAGTAATGGAAAAAGTTGATAGTGCTGAATAAGACTTTTTCTTGAACTAATACAATCCTAATCATTATCAAAATCTCCAAACTAGAAAAAACTCACATTTTGTAGCAATCCTTAAAGAGTTCCTCTCCCTGTCTATGAAGCTTATTGACAAAGACTCCATTTCCGCGCAGCTCCAATAGTTTCTCTTTGAAAAACTTCAACGGAAACTCCTCGCGGGTTCTCTCCCACTGTGCCACTTCGTCAACAGCCAAAAAACGCATGCTCCATAAAGCTCTCTCGTGCCAGGTTATGATCTTCTCGTAAACCGTAACAACCGTTTTCTGAGCTTCAATCAAGTTTTGGTGGAATCGATTGTGGTATTCCTGACTGCCGTGAAGAGAATTCTTCATGAAGATGTGGAAATGTTGCAGGTCGAACATTTCGATGACAGGGCTGTACTTCTGGTAGCAGTTCTTCAATTCGAGTGGGGCGGGCTCTTGAATTTTAGAAATCGATTGTAGCAGATTCATAAATTCTTGATTGAAATGTTGGTGAGCATTTTCGCGGAGCTTATCATCCTTCAGCACGGCTTCTGTGTGTTCCCATGACATGCTGGCACATCTGAACTCCCATCCGATTTGCTTGAAATCAGCGATAAGGCGGTGGAGAAAATTCACTTGTGCTTTGAGCAGCTTGTCGATATGACGGCAATAAGTTTCAAGTGTCACATCAGGGTTCGATTTGTCAATGGCTATATTGCCAAGCACAATCAGAGCAACTCGATTTTCCTGATTTATCTCCCTAATGGCTCGATCGACTTTAAACTGAAAATAATATTGATTGGAAAGGTTTATACATCGAATTACTACCTCCAGTTCGTAAATGTTTAATAATTGCATAAAGAGTGCATCCGAAACTTTCATCGTGAATTTTGTGGCTACTCCGGATGGATCATCAAGACTTCGACGTGCTGCGAAGAGTTTCGTCATTTTCAGAAACTCGTGGAACCTTTGGTCAATCTCATCCTCGTGGTTTCCAATTCTTAGTTCAATCATGGAGAATCTGAAAGTTTGTATGGGAAACTTGGGAAATATGAAAAATACAGTGAAAAAAGAGGGGGAAAACCAAGTTTTATCGCTGTTTCCCACATAAAAAGAATGCATTTTTTCCGAAACTTATAGGGTTGAGGAAAACAGTACAGGAAGACTATGTGGTGTCAGAATACGGTCGATTAAAGAACACATTATTCAAATTTTGGCGCAAAGAACTAGTGCATAGTGTCTGCGCAGGAACTGACGATAACTTGCACGAAAATTGGGAAGTTGATGGTTTTATCTTGGGTTTTTTGCTTGATTTGCAACGAATATAAGATCTATAATCAGTAATTAATGCTTTTCAACTAATTGCCGCTATCTATTTCAGATCACCTATTGGAAAACTCGAAAAAAACGGTATAAATGCAGAGGCGCTTTTCTTTTTTTGCGTCCACAGCTAGATCTATCACATTTCTAATTCTTACAGTACAAAATCAAGAGCCCTACAATAAAACCATTGCGACTGAGAACACTAAAACGCCGCGACAATTCCGCACAGTTCCAACATAACAGCGCCGCGTCCAACGTGGCGATTTATGCAAAAATACAGCCAACGGGACAAACAAAACGTTTCAATAGAGCGCCGCACAGATATAAAATCTGAAGTGTTGGAAACAGCACATTTATATGGAAGGATGTGGAAGAGAAACGAATGATCGTAAATTTTGATCGTTGATTTTGGTCGAATAGATTTTGGTAGATTTTACCAGCGGAGTTTTATTGAATGATAAAAAAGCACAATAAACACAATGGAAATGAAAAAGCTCTAAAATAGTGTGAACATTGGAGCTACCTTTTTTTTTAATTCGGGACACCTAAAGTACTGTTCTTGTGAATAAAATTCTAAATTAAAAATTGTTGAACAAAAGCCACCGACTAATTATTTAAAAAAAACCCAAAAGACAAGATGAAAAACATAAAAATCTGCTCCAATTTATTCGTTCGATGGCTCGTGAGCTAGGCGTCGTACATCTCCACGTCTTCCTTCTTCCAGATGTCGATACGTTCGCAGTTATTGATACTGAAACTATTATACATTAATCTACTAAACCCAAAATATTCAACTTACACGTAATAGCTAATTCGGACCAGTTCCAAGAAGTGCTCGTTGAGTTTCTCCCAGCAAAGCATGTTGGTTCTGAGCTCCTCGAGCTTCTTTTCAAAGTACTCTACGTTGAACTCCACGCGAATTTTCTGATGCTGCGGAGTGTCGCCGAAATGGATGTTCGAGGGCGCGCATGATGTGTGCCATGCACTCAGTTGCCAGTACTCCTTCTGAGCCTCACTATACAGCTCTTTGATCGACGTGTTCATCCTGACATTGACCTTCTCTTGTTTATCGATGAAATACACCAGACGCAGCTTGAAGTCATTAAACATCTCTTCGCCGATTGGAGCACACTCGAAGAGTTTGGTGTACTCGTCGCGCAAGATGTTTTCCTGCACTGTCCATTCAGCATCCAGTGTCCACTTTTTGTCGTGGATTTCTTGAAGTTCTGCGTGTATCTCAAGGCGTCTCTTCTTATCCTCCAGTTCGCTGCTGTCGTACTCCTGGCGCATTGCATTGCAGCGAAACTCCCACGCAACGAGCTTCATGTCCTTGACGAGCGCGTGTCCATACTGTTTTTTCATCAACATCGCTGCGTCCAGCTTCTTGCACATGTTGCGCATGGTCTTCTTCTTCTTAAAGAACTTGTATGCATCGTAGCACAGCAAATTCATGGTTTCCTTCTGCAGTCCGGTCATTTCACAGAAGCGTGGCTGGAATTTAAGAATCAAAACGGTCTACAATAAAGAATACCTGCGAAAGTTTCCAGTTGGCAATGGGTTCGAGTTTCGAATAGAGCTCTGGAGAGATATCCGTTTCCAGAGTCATGATTGTTCCGCCCTCCGGATCATCCCAATCACGTTTCGAGTCAAATTCGATCTTTTCGAAGCATTGCAGAAATTTGAAAAAGCATTTTTGGTGCTCGCTAATGGTGTGTTCAGTGTCTCCGACTCGGAAAGAGGCCATCACTGAAGCGAAAACGTTGAACGAATGCGAGGTACGGAAAGCGACAATAAAAACTGTGCGCTTCTCGAAAAGACAGGGCAAGAGGCCGGGAAGAGAAAAAGAGAGAAAGGGCGAGCCGGCGTTGGAGGTTTGATATTCTCGCAGGGCAAATAGAGGGCGGATTATATTACCATGGTAACCATTGGTTGATAAAAAAGTATACATATGTATGAAGTGTTGAGTGGAACAGAGTGCAAATGATGTGAAAAACGACTGGCGACGAGAGATAGCTAGAGGCAAGCCCTTTGATAATTAATGGAGAAAAGAGTCTGCATTCACTGTGTAATCGGGTCTGACGGGCACTGATTGAGACCGAGTTGTGATGAAATCGGAGTACGGAAAAAAACTAGAGCAATCTTGGAAAATTGGAAGCATTTTGTATTGTATCAACCAGTTTATTGTATTAAAACCATAGTGTAATTAACTCTCTTCGTCACAGCTTGGCAGATCAGTCAATTCGGTTCTGTTAGCGCTGAAAAAGTACATTTTAGTTTATTCTATCTTGTTTAAAGCTCAAAAACTTTCACTACACAAAAACTCACTATTGGATAAGATGAGCAAACAAATCCTCTCCAAGACGTTTCAGCTCCGCCACATACGCCATGTTCCCTTGCAATTGCTCGGTTTGCTCGGCGAAATACTCGTCGGAAAAATCTTTCCGAATCTGCTCCCATTTTGGAACGTCTTTGTAATGCAAATGCTTATTCTTCTCCTCCATCTTGAGGTACCGCTCGCTCAAGATTCTGTATAGTAGGATGACGTAATCGTAGCCTTTGTTTAGCTTGGTGTGAATTTTTTCCAGGGTTGCCGAGTTGTTCTCGAGTTCAGTTCTGTTTAAATCTCTGCGATCATCGAATGTGGATTCACCAGAACAGTCGATTTGCATCCAATCGCAAGTCGTCAAATTGGGCAATACGTACTGAAGTTTCTCATCGTAAGTTATATGGAAGCTCTCTCTCAGAGCAGCGTCTTCCAGATCTTTGTGATTTGCTTTCGAACACATTTTGTAGCATCGAAATTCCCAAGAGACTCGATCCAAATCTTTTCGCAACTCAGCGAAAAAGTCCAAATAAACGTCTCTGATTTTATTGGTTTGTTCCTCCATTTCCTGTGGAATAAATCTTCTCTCCCACCGCATGATTGTGTAGTTACACATCAGCGTCAACACTTTTTGGTGAACCTCTTGTTTAATCCTGATATGGGTATATCTCTGAAAAACAACGTTTTGGAGAGAATTTTGAAAGATGTTATACCTTGAAAGTCTGAACCTTTTTGAGTTGGGTGAAAAGGCTATCGGGCACATCTCTCACCAGTCTGAAGTATTTCCCGCTGGGCTCATCGAGATCATCTTCCTCCACGAAGAGCTTGGTTTTTCTCAAGAGGTCATAAAATTTGCGGTTTTCCGGGTCCAGGTCATTTCGGTAGACACCAGCTTTGAAAGAACGCATCGTTTCTCTGAAAGTTATTGATTTTTTTGGTTTGGAAAAAAATAGTGAAAATATAGAAGGTATCAAACTTATATGCAAAAAACACCGAAGCGGGGAAGGGAAATAAAATACATCTATTCGCGGACACGTTGCGGTGTGCGCTGTTTGCTTATCAGGGACGACGCGATTTTTATGCGAGAACAAAGAGACCACACCGTTCAGAACAGTGAGAGCTGTTTTCAGAGATTTCTAGAACGAATTAAGTGCGGAAAGATTTGTCAGGTGTAAAATAAATGGAAAAATGCATATAGAAATGAAAAAAGTTATAACGACGCAGACATCAAAAGCGGTCCATATTCTCATATTCTTTTCTCTTTGCTCTAGAAAGTTAGTCCTGAAATTTGTAAAGCCTTCGCCTTTTTTTCTTTATTAATATAAAAACAGCTGTATCAGTACAATAGATATCAAAAGTCTGATGAAAAGGGACGTGCTGAGGTTAAACGGAGCTGAGAGAAGATAGGTGTTCTGCGAGAAGGGGAGCATTGGAAAAACGGGGCAGGGATAGCTGCAGGGAGATTTTTATCAAATAGTACGACAAGGGGTGGCTATTATAATGGTAATTTTGTTGGAGCTCTGCGTTGAAAGAAGAGAGAATGATAAAAAGGTCATGTATTGATGTTTGAAGAGACGTGGAATTGTTTTAGCAAAAAAGTATGCATTTTGAAAAGGGATTTTTTTATATAGACTCAAAATTATGGTTTTGTCATAGTTTTAGAATTGAATTCTTGTAAATTTAAAACGGTTTCTTGAAAAAATTGTTTAAAAAAGAATGCGTGTCCGCAGTTTGTCGTCAGACTTGTTGTTTACGTCCTAGTATTGCTGACAGCGAATGAAAAGGGATAATGTTAACTCAAAATATAGTTCAAAAGTTCAATGAAAGGATAAGATTAAAAACCAAATTAGTATCAAAAAAGAAGAGTGTCCCGACACGACATGTGTTCATTGAGAAGTCGCGCTCGCTGCCCTGCAACACACACGGTTTCAATAGATAGCAGGGTGTTTCAACACTCACGAATAGCTTTCGATGACTCTCTCCATCTGGGAAATCAGCAGGTTGAAGAACTGATTGTAGACTGGAAGCTTTAGCCCATGCAGGATGTCGTATAGCTGAAGGAACTCCTCCACTTTGGTCGACTTGTTCAAACGCAGCTCGTCAACTTTTTTCGTGTCGAAGTCGTTCATTTTCAACTTGAGGACTGACATTTTCATGTAGTAGCAGTTTGCGGATGCCTCGTCTACAAACTGCTTCTTACAGAGTTCCTTGTTTTTCTCATCCATTTGTGAGACATCATTTGTGAGTTTTGACTCAACGGATCGAAGGCTCTCTTGGAACTTTGTGAAGTCTTCTTGCTTCCCTTCGAGGACAAAGTTGAATCCTTAAATCAATACTTTCCACGGGTTATAGTTCTTTGTTAAACTCACTGCCAACGTGATGAGCTTCTGTGTCCGCGCATTCAGATACAGTTCTGACGAACGTCTCGTAAGAGTTCAGATACTCCTGGAAAACAGGGAGGACCCACTTTCCGAAGAGCACTGCTGTCTTCATGATGATCTCACAAGAGAATGGTGTGTTGAACGATAGGCTCAGCTCGTTTTTGACGAAGCGTTCAACCAAGTCTTGCAGTGAATCTTCTGGTCTTTGGCGAGACAGTTCTATCATTTTATTCTGTAACTTATCTTCAGTGCTTCAAAAACTGAATGCTCCTGAAATCCAAACCTCCAAGCTCATCATCCGAAGACACGAGTCGTAGGACTTCTCAACAAGGTAGATGTATCTTTGGTTCGACATGGCCCAGTTCATATGGTCATCACCGTAGTGAATCAAGAATTTTCCAAGCGGACGTTCCATCAGAATGCGTTTTTTCACGAGGTTAGTAGCGGAGAGCATAGTTGCGAGATGAAAGTGGTTGTGAGAAAGTGGAAGGGTGGTTTGAAGGCGCTGCGTCTCTGTGGCAACCGATGTGAAGAGAAGCGAGAGAATCATTGATGGCAGCCTTATAAGCACAATGTGCGCGAAGAGGGAGTAGAAGGGTAATCAGGAGGTGGCTCCGGGCTCAATCTGTCTTCTCTCTTTCTCTCTGAGATAATGCAGGATATTTTTTTATCAATAATGTGTGGAAGAAGAGAATAGGAGTAGATTGAAATGTGTGTGTACATCTTAACAAAGCAATATCAAAGTCAATATGTAGATCTTATCGGAACAGATAATTGGCAGTTACTTGGAAACAAAAGAATAAAGTCAGGTTAATGGATTGAGGATTAAACATATTTTGCTTGGTGTCTTGCAATGTTATCCGGGTTCAAGGACGAGATGGCACTTAGGGGTTCGGGACCCTGAAAATCATCAATTTCTTATCAAGTCTCGACATTTCTAACAAAAAAAGAGTTCCAAAACCCACCCTTTCGCATAGTTCTTGAAGACATTATCCATGAGCTCGTGCAGCACTCCAAACATCTTTTTATCAGCCTTCAGTACTTTTTTGTCTCTCTTCAACAACTTATAGACTGCGAGCTGCCTGACGTGCATCTTATTGAACAGTGGTTTGGTCCAGATGAAGAACTTGTGGTGGGCAAACCAAACGTAGTAGTTCCAGAGCTGCTGCTTGGAGAAATAGTTGACATCTTTCAATTTTCGGTAGCGTCTCAGAAGGTTCATGATATCATCTCTGATTCGAGTGAGGTGTTGCTGATTGCTAGCGAGCTCGGCAGTGTGAACTGAAACAAATTATTTTTACTGTGTTGCACTAAAAATTTAAAGCCTTACTTGCAAGATTTTTCGATCTGAAGCGTTTCTTTGCAGTGTCAAAGTAGATTTTGAAGTCATCAAGGTACTCTGCCATGTTGGCAATCCAGAACCGGCTCACCATCTCGACCATATACATCACTTCCGTCAAGCTCAACTCCTTTTCATCAAACAGTCTCACTTGGAGATTTATAATAAGGGTCACAAAACAGTCAAAGTCAGGCATTATTGGTTTCTCGGATAAGATACCTATGTACTTTTCCTGAAACTTAACATTCAACAAAAAAAATAGCGTTATCTTTATCTTACCGTGGCAACTTGCACTTTGCTAAGTCGAGTGTGCAACAACTTTGTCACAACTCTTTCACGCTTCTCTTCTCCATCAGAAACAAAAAACGCGGGTGAATAAGTTTTCAGAAATTTCGCCAATGAGGTATTGGCGCGGATGCGAACTTGGTCTTTCATTTGAAGAGGAAAGGAGTGTAAAACAGAAGAATTTTTCCAAATATATGACTTTATTCAAAATATAGTGCAAGACGATGCAAAATACAATAGAGACATTGGGGGGGGGGAGGGCGGGGATGGCGCAGTGCGGAGTTTTATTAGATTAGGAGTGAGGAACAAGGGGATTTGGCCGAAAACAATTAGCAGACTGTATGTCTACTGTCTACGTTTTGGCAAAGTTAGAAAAAGGGGAGGGTGGGGACAAATAAGGACTGGATATAAAGATTGTGGTCTGGAGGATCATTGAAAATAAAAATAATTGATTCCAAATACTTTAGGATACACAAATAATGATGAAAGTTAAGTTTTCAATAGAAAAAATAATGATTTTTACAAGTAATGTGTTTTTAGTTTGGCTTTGAGAATCTTCTATAAATTTGATCACTGATAGTTTCAACGTCGCTGATTCTGAATCTGAAGTCAGAATTTCTGTAATTGATCTCATTTTTGAGAAAAGATGTGTTAAAGCCATTTTCAGTGCTATTTTCTCCACTATTTCGTAACTAGCGAAAATGTCGACACGTAAGCACGTGAAAACATAGAGGGAAATGGCACTGAAAATGGCTTTGACACATCTTTTCTTAAAAATGACATCAATTACAGAAATTCTGACTTCAGATTTAGAATCAGCGACGTCGAAACTATCAGTGACCAAATTTATAGCAAGTTCACCAAGAACACATTACTTGTTAGAGATTTTCAATGTTAATTAGTATGTGTGTGTGTCTGTTTTCAAACGGCACGAGGTTCCCTCCAAATTTGATCGTCGTCGAATTCCATAGTTGGGCTGAAAATTCAACCTTTATACCTTTCACTTCAAACATTCACTCACGCGAATTTCTCAATCATCTCCGATGCCTGCTGGTGCAACAAGCTCAGGAACTCGTTGCTTGTTTTCATACAGTCCATTACCATTTCTCTGCCTTTTGGTCCGAGCAGAACCTCCGCTCGTGCTGGAGGGTTGACCACTTTTTCTTTCCACATGTCCATCAGGTTCAGCTGCATCCTTGATATCATTTCGTTCGATATTTTCACATAGTGAGATAGCTCGCTGGCTGGTTTCAAAAACACCACACTGCAAAATTCGAATCTGAGTGGAACAAACTGAATGTAGGTGGTGTATGACTGCTTGAGGCTTTCAAGCTGTGCATTGATCGTTTCCCAGCGTTGTCTGTTCTCCTCCAGAACGTCTCTCATTGCTGAAATATCGCGATTTTGTTCAGACTTTCAACATTTTTGATAACTAACCTGATATAAGACGGTTATCTGCGTTGGCATATTCACAGTAAATCACGACCGAGTTGAGGTAGAGATGGCAGAATAGCAAAACGACGTCTCTTCCGTGTTCGGCGAACAGAATTGTGGAGTCGACGATTCGGGGCCAGTAAAATGGTCTCCCCTTGTCCAGTCTGAGCTGGTTTTTGATGAACTGCTTGATCAGAAGCTTCCAGCTGTCCATGTTTGCTGAGTTTCCATTGTTCTCGCATGAGATCTGTAATTTACCAAAAGTTGGAGACAATCATAGAGTGTTCGCAGAAGTCATATTAGAAAAGTTTATGAGCGTGCAATGTGTTGGTGTGCCACGTGGCACTATATCAGTTTTTCTGTAATGTGATATCCAAAAAATGACAAAATCGTTTGTTTTTGGTTTTAAAAACTGAAAATACAATCAAAACGTAAACATGTATTCCTAGAACTAACAATGTAAGAAATGTATCTAGTGTGACGTGAAAAATCATTGCAGCCTCAAAAGAGACATTGAAAACAAAATGATTCTACTTTGCTTGCATGATAGAACACGAGCCGGTCATGCTGCTGCGCATGGGTTTGGCTGACATGTCAACAAGACTTGAGATTCGATAAAATGTCAAAATGACGTTTACTTTTGCTTCCAAAAACTGCGAAAATAGTCAAAATATCATGTTAGTATCATGTTAATTTGTAAACTGTCTAATAGTGAACCAGCCATTCGAGCTGCTGCGCAGGTTTTAATTGGCTTGTCAACGAGACATGAGATAAGCTAATATGCCAAAATGAATTTTACTTTTGCTTCTAAAAACTATAAAAACAATTCAAATATCAAGTTGATGTCATGTTTATTGGAAAACTTTCGAATAGCACACCAGCCGGTCGAGCTTCTGCGTAGACAATTGGCTAGGTTTCAGAAACTTGACGATTAGTTAAAATGTCTCAACACGTTTTTGGAAACAAAAGCAAAACTGTTTTCTCTCGGAATGAATTGAACCCATGGCCCTCTGCACACTGCCCTCCAGCGTACCCCTAGGAGACCACACCGACACAATTTGACCATGGCTGAACAGGTGCGTACATGTGTATGCGGTTTGGGAGGCCCTATGGAGGTTATTATCAGAAGGCTGAAAAGAAATGCCCTCCAAATTTAAGCTATAAACTTCTAATTTAGACGGGCATTATCACAGATCCGTATAAGGGCTGTAACCAAAATGACTTTTATGACTCATGACTTTGCTAGGCTTGCATGTTTACAAAAATCAGAACAAATGCACAGAATTTGTCCCTCATTAGTAATGGTTCATTGGGTTTTTGTCAGAACTAATATTTTTGTTCATGGGATTGAAGGGGACTATTCTTTTAGTAATGTTGCTTTCATGAACCATTCTTGAACACTAGAGCCAAAAATTCTGCTACAAAAACAATAACAATCCCATTGGAATAAGTACCCCCCCCCCCCGCTCCCCCTGAACTCACCGCCAAATTCATTATCTTGATAAGAATGTCGTGTGTCGGTATGGACACCTTTCTCTCGATTATCTCCGGCTCCTTCCTCTCATCCTCGTCCACCACCATGTCCTCCTCCTTCATCTCCTTCACTTCCTGTGGAATTCCGCGAGAAAGCAAAAACAGTCCAAGAGGACTGTCGTGGCTGATTGTAACCATTTCGACGGGTTGTGGCTGGTTGGATTGCATCATGGCGCTGAAAAATGACAAAAAATGAAAGGAGATAAAGAAGAATGCGAGCTGAAGTGCGGATGGAAAGCGCCCTGTCACTGTGGCAACGGCGAAAAAAGAGTAGGTGGGTAGAGAAGCGAGAGTGGCATCAGGCGGATCGCAGATAACTTCTGAAATGGGGCTCGCGTTACGAGAAAGCCGCAGGGTATAATGATAAGTGAGAGCGGGATGTTAGTGTGGAGAAAATTGTAGTGTTCAGGCAGTCTCGAGCGCGTGAGCTTGTTGATCAGAATGGGCTGGTTTTAACCGATTTCGACCTTTATTCTTTTTACTTTTCAGGGAAAACAAGAAATAGATAGAGAGTAAGATTTGAAAAATAAAAATCACGAGGTGATAATTATAGAGAAAAGAGGAAGAAAAGGGTGTTTTGCTCCAATCTCAGTTAACAACCAACTTGGCGTCCTTCTCGACAAGCGTCTCGATTCTGAAAACATTGGAACTGTGGAGAAAATTAGCAGAGAACATACTTATCACCCAGAAGCGTGATGATTGAAATGGTGTGCTCATGAAGTTTCGAAATATACTTCTGATGCTTTGTGTACTCCTTCACGAGCTTGATGATGTCCTCCGTTTCCACATGACTGCCTTCCATCAACACCTCGAACTTGGCTCTCTCATCAAAGAGTTTCTTCTTCTTCGCCTCGAGAATTTGCCCCATCTGGACAGTCTTCAAGTTATGATACTTGATGACAGTGGAGAACTGGCGCTTCAAAGCGTCGATAAACGCTTCAAAGCTGTTCTTCTTGGGGTCGAAAACAGCGTGCAGCTGGTATCTCGACCAGTCCTCCTTGTACTCGTCATCAGTGAGGCAGAGTTGGTTGTAGAAGTCTTGCTTTAGTTTGAGAATCTCATCGAGGTTCTCGGCGAGGTCCAAGAAAGTTGGGGCCATGTTGAAGAGACGAATGGTGAGGCGGCAAAGGGTTTGGATGGTTTGTCCGTGCAAGTCGTGGGCGTTGCTGGTGGTTGTCTGGAAATGGGATTGTATTTTGATTGTGAGATTCTAACACGGTTAAATGCAAAAAAAAATTTCAAAACGTCCAACAAACTACTTCTGAACCGATAATGTCATATTTTTGTACCTAACAAGTAATGTGTTTTTGGTTAGGCTTTGAGAATTTTCTATAAATTCGGTCACTGATAGTTTCGACGTCGCTGATTCTGAATCTGAAGTCAGAATTTCTGTAATTGATCTCATTTTTGAGAAAAGATGTGTCAAATCCATTTTCAGTGCTATTTTCTCCACTATTTCGTAACTATCGAAAATGTCGACACGTAAGCACGTGAAAACATGAAGGAAAATAGCACTGAAAATGGCTTTGACAAATATTTTCTCAAAAATGAGATCAATTACAGAAATTCTGTCTTCAGATTCAGAATCAGCGACGTCGAAACTATCAGTGACCAAATTTATAGAAAATTCTCAAAGCCTAACCAAAAACACATTACTTGTAAAACTCTCACCTGCCACAAATAGATCTTCTCAATCTTCAGAAGCAGCTCGGACGACACATCGTCCTTGAGAGTCATCTCATTCGACAAATCACCCACTGTGAACAGTTCCGGGCAAGTTTTCTTCAAAAACTCAGAGAATGAGTTGACGCTTTCCTCTTCGATTACTTCCAATTGAGACATTTTCTGAAAAACAAAACACTAAATAGATTGGAGAGTTTGAACAGGTTGAAAATACAAGAAACAGAAAGCAAGAAACTGCCAACGGGGCAGTGAACATACGGAAAACGTTGCATCGATTTATGTTCAAAAATTTGTTCAAAAACGCACATGTATAAAAGGGAGAAAACGAATTTTATCGGTTTTCCATACACCGTTCAAAGCAACATCAACAGTTTATCGATGCTTTTTCTGCTATGGGAATAAAAATGTGGAGTCGAGAATCGTTTTGAAACGAAATCTTTTTTATTCGAATCAGAAAAGAGTGAGGTCAAAAAAAATAGTAGAAAGAAATTGTGCGTGCGACATAAACATCAAATGGAATACGAATGTAGACCTATACTTGAGGCAAAAGGTGTTTTTCAATTGATATGGGTTTTGAGAATGGGGAATTGTAACGAAAATATGATTTCTGTGCAGAACAATACATTTCGAAAACAAAAACTCATGATAATCTGCAAATAAACTCAAAATTAAATGCTTTGTCAATCCACCACCATGTTCGGTTGCCATAGGCAATGGATGTCTCGACAAATGAGCAAAAATGAAAAGTAATCGGTGTCAATTGGCCTCGCGCTTGAAAAAAGAGCAAAGGGGGGATGGCTCATACCTTCTACTCCAAATGTGCCTTTTGGCGGCCGTGATGATTTGAACACATTTGAAAGGGCAAAAAGGATGTGAAAACCATTACATGTATATGAGGTCATCTTTTTGAATTCAAAAGAGAGTTGATAGTTGCTCTAGATTCTTCTTTGTACTTTCTCATGTTTAACTTGTCAATTTTAGAATAGTTTCAAACAAAAAAGTGGAGAAATATAAACATAAATGTCAAATTTTAGAGAAAAAGTACATTTTCAGAAATCCTTTTGATATTTCGCAATTTTCAAATCGAAACTTTTTCAATTCAGGATCTCTTGTTCAAACTCAATTATCTTTAACTTCTCATTTTGTCAGTACTAATAACTTTTCCCTGTTTTCATATCCATCCCTCCTGTTTACAAGTGTCCTCCCCATCACCACCCTTTTCACTTTCCCCCTTTTTCATCCCCGCCATTTCCACCCTTCGCACCCCTGAAATCGTCGCACCCCCTCCCCATGAATGGTCGCACCTCGCTCCCAAAAGTTGTAAATCACCCTGGCTCCTTTTCGATTTTGCTGACAAACTCCGCCTTTCTCTGCCAAAAAAACTGTATAAAAGCCGAACCCAACTCCACTCTTCACTCATTCATTCTTGTCTGACAACATGAACAACTCTCAACAACCTGTCTATAATGGCCCCATCGATCCTCAATATCAGCAGCAAATGCAAGAACAATGGAATATGCAGGGGCAAATAATGTGAGTTTAATTTGCACTGTCTGAAAAAAACTGCAAAAATTGTTCCAGGGAAGTGACTTCGTGGAGCCAGTGGAGCTACGTGCAGTACAATGCATTCTACGCTGATCAGATAATTGCATTTGCGCCTGCTGATTACGGTCATCAGAATATGGGGTCCACACACCAAGCAACACAACACCAGAGGGGTTCTGAAAACCATTCCCCTTCTCCAAATGTTCAAACTCCCCAAAATAATCCAACTGTTTCAGCCCCGACCAATCCTCCCCAATCTCTCCAAACCCCTCCCAGCACTGATTCAGACAAGAGCACACCTCCAGCCTCTGCTCCGATCGGACAACCCAAGAAAGAAAAAAAGAAACGATTTGTTCCCACGCCACAGCAAAAGAGTATTTTGAAGGAACAATACGAGGTCAGCAGATATATCACGCTCGAAGAACGAGCAGCATTGGCAGCGTTGACTGGACTCACCGAGGTGTGGATTAGAAGGTGGTTCATTAATCAAAGAGCTCGAGAGGAAAGCAGCGACGATGAAAGCTAATTGTTTTGAGTTGAAAATAAATGATTTTGCATCACAATTTTGTTTTTTGAAGCTGGTTGAAGCAAGAACAATCTACACAAACAGTTAGAGACATAGTTTTTGACCAAAGAACACTCGCTGAACAACTCTGGAAATCTTGCTCTGTGACGTCCTCTTTGCCTATCCACCAGATGTGGAAAATGTCTCTAAATTTGTGCACCGCTGTAGTCGGCTAATCTTTTTCATCCTGACTCCGCCTTAACCGTCGGGATGGAGGGGACATCTGTCGAAAAATTACAGAAATAGAGACACAAGACTGTAACAAACACACCATCCATTGTCTCCACTCATTCCCTACGACATGAACAACTATAACCAGCCACCGCCCTATGGCTTTCAACTTCATGATGCTCGTTTTACTGATCCTCAATATCAGCAGCGAATGGAAAGAGTTTGGAATAACAATATGATAATGCTGCCAATGAATCAGGAGCAATATATGAATTCGTATAACCGTAATATGTAAGTTTGGAAGAAAAATGAAGGACTAGAAAAGGTTACTGTTCCATAGACTAACATTGCTGATAAGTTTTGCAATCTCTGAACCAACCATTTACAGGACGACGCGCCATAACCATAACCCGCAGAATGTCTCTCCATACTTTCCTGGACCACCGAACAACTATCCTCCTGCTCATTACGGACACCAGAATCTTTATCCGATATCTCCAGCGTGGCCTGCACCCTTCTCACCGCAAAATCAGTTCCCTCCTCTCAATTTCCAAGCTCCACAAGGATATGGTATGCCTCCAGTTCCAGTTCCCCCACCATCTCACATGTACCAGCCAATTCCTGTAGCCAATACGTCCAGTGTAGCTAATGCTCCTTCTAGTCCTCATTTTATGCCACAAGTGCCACAAGTCCCCCCGCCACCTCAAATCTACCAGGCTGCTCCTGGAGCCAATACTTCAAATGTAGGGAATGCTCCTCCAAATCCTAACTTCATTCCACAAGGGCCTCAAGTTCCCCCACCACCATCTCACATGTACCAGCCAGCCCCTGTACCAAATACGTCTAATGTAGCGAATGTTCCTCAGAATCCTATCTTCATGCCCCATGGGCCACAAGTTCCCCTACCACCTCACATGTACCAGCCAGCCCCTGGAGCTAATGCGTCAAATGTAGCTAATGCTCCTCCAAATCCTGACTTTGTACCACCAGGGCCTCACGTTCCCCCACCATCTCACATGTACCAGCCAGGCCCTGGAGCCAATACTTCAAATGTAGCGAATGCTCCTCCAAATCCTGACCATATCCCACATGGGCCACAAGTTCCCCCACCACCACCTCAAATGTACCAGCCACCCACTGGACCCAATACGTCCAATGTAGCTAATGTTCAAGTTCCCCCACCCGCTCAAATGCACCAGCCTTTTCCTGGAGTCAATACGACTAATGTAGCTAATGTTCCTCCAAATATGCCTCAAGAACCCCAAGTTCCCCCACCACCTCAACTGTATCCGCCTGCCCCTGAAGTCAATCCTTCAAATTTAGCTAATGTTCCTCAGAATCCTGACTTTTCTTTGAATAGTCAATCCTACTCAAATGTGTCTCAAGTTCCCCCGCCTAACCACTTTATGCATCAGCCAGCCCTTGCCCCCAATAGTTTCACTGTATCTGATACACCTCCAAATCCTGGCACGTCTCTCCATAATCAGCCCCCATCAGTTTATGACACCCCACCTGAATCCTCTTCCTCTTCAATCCCCAGCGTACCCAGTTCTATCTTCGGACAAAATAGTTCTCCCCACACCCCTTTCAGTGTATCTCTCCCCGAGTCAAGTTCTCCATACGTTAGTTTCCCCTCCACCCCTCAATCTGTTTCCAGCGGCTTTGAAGAACCCATGAAAGTCGGTAGAAAATTCAGCAAGGCACAAACGGCGATTTTGACGAGGAAATTCGAGGAGACAAAGTACCTCAGAGAGTGGGAGAAATGGGATTTGGTACACAGGACCGGATTGACACTATTGCAAGTTTGCACGTGGTTCACCAATAGGAGGCGAGAGATGAAACGCGATGCTGCTAATAACTGAAAACCCATCTTTTTCGTGTTATAATGCTGTTTTTTATACTTGTAATCATTCCACTATTGTGACGAATAAATGTATTCCTTGATGGTTGCCTCCCTGTTGATCTTTTGTACGTGGTACGTTGTACGTTGCTCTCCATTCTGAGCACCATATGTAGAGGTGTCTGTACACCCTCCCCCCGCTAGAGTGTCGGCCGACGTGACCGTCGGCAACTTTAAAAGATGTTTACCGCAGGGGGGCGGTCCCAAAAATCTGTATAAAATGTCTAGGATCGGTGACCAGAGATCGTCATTACAACTAGACCTACCGTCTAGATGAACCATCCAAACCAACCTCTCTATAATATGTATGCTCCTGTTGGGAACGGGCCCTGTCAGCACAATCCTTGGAACGGTATGCCAATGCCGTGTCATGGAATGATGTAAGTTTCAAACAATGGACTTTTATTAAAAAAGAATTAACGTTTTCAGGAACCCGTATCCCGTCCATCCCCAGCCATGTTTCCCTCATCCAACCAACGGATTCCCGCATATGAATTACCCGGGACAGTGGGTTTATCAACCGTTGCATCATTGCTCTTGCCAAACTCATCAGTTTGCTCCTCCGAATCCCTCGTACTGGATGGGTCCGCCGCCGCCATGCCAGTTTCATGACGTTCCGAGAGAGCACATCCAGATGGCTCCTTATCCAGTGCCTGCACAGAATGCCATGCCACCGCAGGGAGCTCAGATGAACTATGTGAATGCTGGTTCTTCTGCTGCAAACAGTGCTGATGCTAATACCGGTTCAATGACGTTCAATGAAGTTCCGAGAGAGCACAACCAGATGGCGTCGGCTCCTTACCCAGTGCCTCCACAGAATGCCATGCCACCGCAGGGAGCTCAAATGAACAATGAGAATGCTGGTCATTTTGCTGCAAACAGTGCTGATGCTAATGCCGGTTCAATGACGTTCAATGAAGTTCCGAGAGATCACATCCAGATGGCGGCTCCTTATCCAGTGCCTGCACAGAATGTCCAGCCGCCACAGGGAACTCAGATGAACTATGTGAATGCTGGTCCTTCTGCTGCAAACAGTGCTGATGCTAATACCGGTTCAATGACGTTCAATGACGCTCCGCGAGAGCATATCCAGATGGTATCGGCTCCTATTCCAGTGGCTCCACAAAATGCCATGCCACCGCAGGGAGCTCAGATGAACAATGAGAATGCTGGTCCTTTTGCTGCAAACGGTGCTGATGCTAATACCGCTTCAATGACGTTCAATGACGTTCCGAGAGAGCACATCCAGATGGTGTCGGCTCCTTATCCAGTGCCTGCACAGAATGTCCAGCCACCGCAGGAAGCTCAGATGAACAATGAGAATGCTGGTCCTTCTGCTGCGAACAGTGTTGGTGCTAATAATCAAGGTAACACAATTTTTGATGTTGAAGGGGAAAGGGGTGCCTTTTGCCACACTTACTGTTTTGAACGCTAGTTTCCTCTGATAGTCAATAGTCTTTAGAATTTGAAGATCCCAACTACAAGTACTCTAATAATCTAATCAATTTTCAGAACAAAATGCTGGCTCCAAAAACCAGAAAGCGCGCAGAAAAACCAAGAAAAAGAATGAACCAAATCATCTTTACAAAAAATGGTCTGAGTTCTCAGATGACGACGTCCGCATTCTCTTGGCGCGTCTTGAAAAAGGTGGAGAGGTGACCCACGAAGAGAAGATAGCTTTGGCGAAAGAAATTGGATCGGTTGACACGGAAGTGAAACGGTGGATAAAGAACAAGAAGGGACAAATTTACTATGCCAATAAGAAAAGAGTGAACAAGGAATGGGATGAGCTGAAGGAAGGCTTTGGGCTTGAGAACGATGACTTGGAGGTGCTTGAAAAGGAAGCCGAAGAAGTTCAGGAATAAATGGTTTTTTGTTTTGTTATTCAGGTGATATTCAGTGCTCATAAATTGTGTGTCAGTTTTTCAATGAAGTTTTATGAATAAATGAATGTTGTGCTGAATTGTTTGCGTTTTGTTACAGTAACTTGTAGTTTCTACTACAGAATGCGATTTTTTCAAACCGGAGTGTTTTTGTCAATTGAAGTGACAAGTGAACATCTAAAAGTGAGGTGGATATCTGAATTCAAAACGTTTTTTTACGGAAAATAGAAAAAATAGAACTTGTAGAGTTGATTCCTTAGTCACTTGCGATGATAGTGCATGACGTGACGAGTTGATATCCTTGCCGAATGGATATCTTGTTTATGAAAGTTTACCAGCCGTTTAAACTGCTACCATAGATTTTCAGCTGGCTTTTCATGAACCTTCGTTAGGGTCCATGTTTTGGATCAGTATTTGAGTGCAGAGAGAACATTGGAGTCGAAGAATTGGCTCGAATACGGGTGCCATAGAGGCTGTGGTGCTCCTAATGTTAATGAAAGCTGTACATGCGGGCCTTCTTTGATTGCAAGCAAGAGGATTTTGAATTCTAAAGTGAGAAAAAGATTACAATCATTCTCACCTGAACGGATTTGAATCTGCGACTCCTCTCACACTCAATAGTCCACAATACCTTGCCAACATAAGGCATTGGCACTTTGTAGGCTGGTGTCAAAGTTGTGTGTATTTCTGTTTTTGAAAAATTGGGATTGATACATACAGAACAATTTGGATCACCTCTCACGTCCTTTTCAAAATCATTTTTCGAATTTCGGAAGTTTTAGATCAAAATTTTTTTCAGTTCTGACATTTTCAAATATGAAGTTTTACATTTTTTCTACTTGATTTCACTTTCAACCCCCCTTAACCCATTTCTACCCCAACTTTTTTCCATTTTCGATTTCCTATGGTATCTCTATTTTGGTGGCTAATTGTTGGCGATCGACACGATAGGTGCAACGCGTGCAACACACCAGCTGTCCATGTATATCTCTATTTCCCGTGCAGCTATCTGTGACTTCAATATCGAGGTACTTGACCCATCATTATGGTCAATCTGTCGAAACCAATTACCCCATCAGAAAATATGTCGAGAAAATGTAGGGACAACTCTACACATGTACATTTGGTGGACAGTGTTGTAAAAAAAAATGGAAAATGAAGATCTGAATTATAAATCTGTAAAAATAAAATGAAAAATATGAAAATTAGAGTATTTAACCGTGAAATTTCAGGTTAAAATTTAACTGAATTCAAGAATTCATCTTGTTTTTTATTCTTTTACTGAACAAAAACAAAAATTTCTATTCTCTCTATTGAGTTTTAATGTAAATTGGCAGATATTTAAATCACTCGTTTGTAACAAAAAGCTCCTCCACTTTTGATCACTGTGCGTGCTCCGCCCCAGTCCAATCCGATTGTCTCATCTACTCCAAACATCTTCATTATCTGCCTTCCGATCTACCCGTCCCAGCTCACCGGAACCAGATCAACAGATACGGTATTGACATCAGAAGGAGCAACTTACTAATTTAGTTACTTACTTAATCTGTTCTTCGCTCACGAGGTGTGTGGACAGCGAGCCAAGCCTTTCTGTGGCAATGGTGGTTAAATTTGAGTTACAGTTCAATCTAGTAGTTTATATATTTTGATGTAACTTCAATTTTTCTGTCTGTCCTCCTCAAATTTACATCGCAGTTACCCCAATCACTTAATTTTCTATTATCTATCACTATTTATTATTATTTTTTCTTTTTTTTTGATGATTCTGAACAAATAAATTATACTCGAAATCACAATTGGATTCTAATTTTGCTTCTCAACTCATCCTTTTACTTTTCTTAGGTAATCTTCAACATTATTCCAGCACTTCAAAACCACCAGCAACAAGTCAACTTGCTTTTCATCAATCGGAACATACCGCTATGAAATCAATGAGCTAATGGAGTACGACAGTGAAGAAGGCATTGACAAAGAAAACGTTCCTATACAACCCACTGCCAAAACGTAAATGTTTTTCAAAATCCTGTGAATTTAATGGCGATTCAATGCAAATTTCAGACATCTTTTCTCGATTTGCAAAATATTAACTGAAACAACTAACTAATAAATTGACCAGAATTCTTATAAAAGTCCTGCTGGGCAGGGAACAACACCTTTCTTGCCTGAACCTTCCAACGTTTTGAACTTGCTGTGAGTGTTTCAAATAATTTTTTGATGATTTTAGTAAGAGATAGAAACGAACTGTGGAAAAAATTCAGGGTTCAAAAAAGGGACCATAGTCAATACTCACAGGGGGCATTCTTACAGTAATTGAAATTTCTGTACCAATAAGATTTAGTTTTTGAGAAAATTGGTTTTCTGGGTTTTACAGACAGTGACAGAGTGTTTAGGTATATAATCTCAGGGAAAGGACACTATTTTTCTATACACAAGGCCTTTCAACTCACAAGGACTGTATTTTTGCCTCACTACTGATTTTTTTACCAAACCAGGTATACTTATAGAATCGGACCCGCTGATTTCAAATCTGATGAGGAAAACTTTGTGTTCTACCTTTGAGCCAAGATATGAGGGCTCAAATTAGATAAAAGGTCAATTTTTTATTAATTGGGAAACAGACGTTGCTTGTGAGTTGAAAGTCATTGAGTTTTACTAATGTTGTCCTTCCCCCTAGATTAAACACTTAAACACTGTCGCTTACGGTAAAACTTAGAAAAACTGTTCATTTCTCGATTATTGATACAGAAATTTCAATTACTGTAAGAATGCCCCCTGTGAATATCGACTATGGTCACTTTTTTGAATTTCAAATTTTTTTTGTTCAAAATTTACTCTTATTTCTAATAATTTGAAAGTCACCACTCTTAAGTTTATTTCAGGATACAACACTTCCAGAAGCACTATTCACTTTTCAACAACATTTTCCCCAACGTCAACACCGACCTCTTGGTGCAAATGGCACAATACAGTACCTTCCGTTTCCCTCCTACTGCCAATCCAACTGAAAACCAGGACAATACCCACACACCTTCAACCGCTTCTAAGGATCAAAACTCTCACAGTGCATCTAAACCTAAAACTGATCGCTGTCAGTTCAAAAAGGAGCACGTTAAACTAATGATTGCGAAATTCAACGAGAGTCATTTTTTGGACGGCGCGGAAAGAGATGAGTTAGCGAAACAGATTGGGCATTCCCCAGTGACCGTCAACCGTTGGTTCAAGAATCGGAGAGCTCGAACGTATCTAGCTGCAAGGAGACGTGTTTCCGAGAATTTGTTGAGGTATTTAGCAAGAAATAGAAACGAACAGTGGAAAAAAAATGCAGGGTTTGAAAAAGGGACCATAGTGGATACTCACAGGGGGCATTCTTACAGTAATTGAAATTTCTGTACCATAAGATTTAGTTTGTAGGGAAAATTGGTTTTCTAGGTTTTACAGAAAGTGACAAAGTGTTTAGGTATATAATCTCAGGGAAAAGACACTATTTTTCATACCCAAGAACTTTCAACTCACAAGGACTGTATTTTTGCCTCACTAATGATTTTTTTAACAAAACCAGATACACATGATAGAATCGACCACGCTGATTTTGAATCTGAATTGATAAACTGCGTATTTTGACTCTGAGCCAAAATTTGAGAGCAAAAACATGAGAAAATGCCACTTTTTTCATTCAGTGGGCAAGATCACGTTCCTTGTGAGTTGAAAATTCTTGTGTATGGAAAAACAATTGTTTTCCACGAGATTGTCTACCTAAAAATTTTGTAGCATTTTGGAAACCTTAGAAAAACTATTTTCTTGACAAACTAAATCTTATTGGTACAATGATTTCAATTACTGTAAGAATGCCCCCTGTGAGTATCCATTATGGTCCCTTTTTTGAACATAGAATAATTTTTTTACAATTTGAATTGAAAGTCGCCATTGTAATTTTTTCAGGTTTCAACACTTCCAGAAGCACTATTCACTTTTCAACAACGTTTTCCCCAACGTCAACGCCGACCTTTTGGCGCAAATGGCACAAAACAGTACTTTACTTTTTTCTCCTACTACCAATTTAACTGTAAACCAGGACACACTTTCAGCCACTTCTAAGCATCGAAACTCACTTAAACAAAAAGTTTTTGATCGGAGCTATTTCAAGAAGGAACACATTGAATTAATGATAAAGAAATTCAATGAGAATCGTTATTTGGACACCAAGGAACGAGATGAGTTAGCGGCACAGATTGGGCATTCTCCAGTGATCGTCAACCGTTGGTTCAAGAATCGGAGATCGCGAATGTATCTAGCTGCAAGGAGAGATGAAGAGTCCAATGAAATGCCTTGTTTATCAAAAAATAATTTATAAATGCCAAATGATAATTACAATCGAAAATGATAACGTGGAAAATAAATTAAAATTATTAATTAATGAAAATAAATAAACAAATAACGTCTTTTTTCGAAAAAATTATCCCGTTTCGTTACAAATTCTTATATACACAACATAAAAAATATCTTTGAAATTTCAAAGATTATGCGAAAACTGGAATCATCTCATCAGACTGGAACAGGTACTTGTTCAAGTCTTCGCTTTCCACTCCAGTGTCGTTCATCGGACTTTCATGGTTCATTGAGCCTATAACTTTCTTATTAGTCTTTTAAAATGATTCCAGTTGACTTACTGATATCGATGAAGTAAAGCTCATCATCAAACGGTGACTCGGTAGCCGGTTTGATGTCGTGGTACTTGGAGTCGCTGTTCTTTTTGCATGTTCCCTTGTCGTCCTTGTCATCGAAGTTCATCACGAGTTCGTAGCCCAGTTGGCAGGTGCAAGTGATAGTTTTCTCGGAGCAGTAGGCGTTTTGCACCAGGCATCTCTTCTCCTCCACCAGAGTCTCAAGGCAGTATCCTCCAATGGTTCCATTCTTTCTCTCGTCCACGGAATCCATGAAAATGACAGTTGTAGGGTCGTAGCATCTTCCAGCAATGTTAGCGAAGCCTTCTGGACAGCTAGAGATGCACTTTCCTCCGTGAACCAGTGGCTTGCTGGTTGGACAGATGCAATAGCCATTGTCGCAGGTCGAGTTAGCTTCACGGGCGCTGCACTGGTCGTCGTTGATGCATCCCTTTTGACCGGCGAAGAGAACTGAAACATTTGAACATCAGTAAGAATATGATTCAGATAATATGATTCACTTACTCTTCAAGCACTTTCCATCCATGTTAAAGAATCCTGGTGGGCATTCGATTTGACCGGTTGGCGACGGGGTGGTTTGCTTGTTAACAGGCTTGTTAACAGCTAGCATAATGGAGACAGAGGAGCAGCATTGGAATCGGTTGTCTTTCTCTGCGAACACACAGGAGAAGCCATCAGGGCAAGGTTGTTGGGAGCACTCTGTGATTTGTTGGTTGAAACCGATCAATGGACGGGATCCGAGTGGGCAACCGCTGCGAGCTCCCATTTCATTGAACTGGTTGTTGAAGTCTTGGGTGGGAACCGCGCCGGCGCCCAGGTTGAAGTTGTTGTTGTTATTGTTGTTGTTGTTTTGCTGAGCGAACTGCTCTCTGATCTTCTTCTCCATCTCGGCTTGCGCCAGCGCCGGTGGGAGCATTCTTGCGCTGTCAACTCCTGGAATCGGGTCTGGCACTCCCATTGGTCCCATACCGGCAGCCGGTGGTCCTCCTGGGAAGGTCTGCGTCATTCCTGGCATATTGCTCTGTGGCTCTTCCGGTGTCTCAAGCAGGTCGATGTTCTTAGCAGGGGAAGCGTATCCGCGATCCGGAGAAACTACATGGACAGCAGTGTCGATGGGAGCGCAGCAATACGAGTCTTGTTTTTCTGGGGAGTAGATGCAAACATATGGCGCCGTGGTTGGGCAGGGAGAGAGTTGCATGTGGCAGGTTGGTGGGAATCCGTCTCTTGAAATGTATGGGATTTGGCGTGGTGGGCAGTATCCTTGGAAGCGGTCGCTGAGGTCGCCGTGGGTGCAGCAGATGAACTGGGAGGATTGATCGGACTCGAAGCAAGTGTATCCTGCTGGGCAATCGTTTCTCATTGGAGAGCAGAATTGGCGTTGATTGGTGATAGGGCTAACGTATGCCACTCCTCGGAGACATTGTGGTTGAGACATCCCCATTCCCGAGCCGGTAGAGCAGCAGAGATGGTGTTGTGGGTTGGTGGATGGCATGCAGTTGTATCCTTGTGGACACTTGTTGCTTCCGGCCGGGCAGGCGAGTGGTCGTCCTCCGTACTCGAACACAGAAGATCCGGCTGGACAGCGGATATCCTTTGAGTTGGTGCAGCAGACGGCCTGTCCGGTTGAGGAGAACTCGCACTGATAGCCCGAGGGACAAGTGTTTTGCACAAAGTTGCACTCTTGGAATTTGTTGTCGACGCCGCGGAATGGGGTCTCGCCGTTGGCACACATTGCGCCCTTGTTGTTGTTGTTTGAGGTCGATCCTTGGTTGACTCCTCTGTTTGTGTTGGTTGGTCGGTTCGCGCTAGGCGGTTGGTATTTTTGACAGCAGATTGCCAGCTTCGCCACTGACGATGTCATGCACTTGGAGTCCTCGGGACATCCGTCAATATCGACTTGGCACACTTGAACTTGAGTTTTGTCGAGGAACACTGGCACGTAGCCGCGTTGGCTACATTTTGGTGGGGTAGTGCGGCAGCACGATCCTTGTTTGTAGCCTACGTCACGGAAGCAAATATGATTCTTTGGACAGTCTCCAATCTGATTCACAGTGCAGCTCTGTCCACTACTGAAGAGCTGTGGTGGGCATGGGGAGATATTGGAGAGGAGCTCCGCGAAGCTGTCAGGCTCAAACGGTCTTCTGGTTTTAGGGGCTGGTGGTGGTGGGAGAGGGCGGACTGGTCTCTGGGAAACTTGTTGTTCAGAGCAGCACATGTGGAATCCTGGAACAGTGGCTGATTCCAAGCACTGGAAGTCCTCTGGACAATCATCTCTCTCGATACTGCAAGCCACTACAGAGTTGGTTCCAGGGATATTGTAAGGAATGCGGTTGGATGGGCAAGCCGTGACAGCTTTGCAACAAATTGGCTGGTTGGTTGAGGACTTCACACAAGAGGCTCCGCTTGGACACGTGGCACGGACATTGAGGGTGCAGGTTTTTGGCGTGATCTCTCCTTCCTCGGTGAAAGGCGTCATTCCTCTTGGGCATAGTCCGTACGCGCTTGATTGGACGCACGACTCGGTACATGCGTTCTTGTTGGTGAATCTGTTGGCGGTACCTCCACACCCGTTGTAGACAAATTGAGAGCACTTCTTCTTGGACTTGTCGTAGAACCACATGCTGCGCTGGGTGGATCCCTTGCAGCCATTTCCTCTGGACATGTTCGCATTGCACGCATTCTCAGAGGTTGGGCAGCAGAATGACTGGTCGTTGCATTCGTAGCCAGCTGGGCATGGATCTTCTTCATTGCATCTTTGGAGTTCACTGTTTGGATTTTTGAGAGGGGTGAGGCCATCACAAGCGTTGTCGGATGAGTGGAGACAGAAGTTCTGGCATTGGTCGATGGTTTCGAAGTTGTTTCCGTTTCCGCTGCATCCATAGTAGTGGAATGGTTGGCATTTTCTGAAAATCAGTACATTTTCCTTTATTCTATAGGTTGGAAAACTTACTGCGTGGATGGATTGAAGTAATATCTCTGAATAGTCAGTCCTCTTCCAAAGCACGGCGTTCCCGCTGACACCATCTCATTGCACGTCAATTCCGGTGTTGGGCAACA
Source organism: Caenorhabditis imperialis (assembly GCA_963572205.1). Taxonomy (NCBI): domain Eukaryota; kingdom Metazoa; phylum Nematoda; class Chromadorea; order Rhabditida; family Rhabditidae; genus Caenorhabditis; species Caenorhabditis imperialis. The sequence goes on along the minus strand of OY751544.1, from coordinate 2,106,975 downwards.
GATCGGGCTCGGGCCGAAAAGCGGAAGTTGACAAAAGTGCTGATTTGGGCAAGTGTCCGCCTGGGCGAGCGCGCAATTGGCATTCACCGCGCCGACTCGATGCGCCTGACCATTCGGGCACTGAGTGTCAACACAGAACCCTTCGCACTCTTCCAATGATCCGAAATTGTTGGCATTTCCGCCGCACTGTGTGAATTTGAAGGAGCGGCACGTGGCGGTGGCGATGTCGAAGTAGTATCGATTGGCGGATTTCATCGTGGAGGCGCATTGAACGCCACCGTTTCTGGGCAAGCTGCACACTTTTTCTTTGGCCGGGCAGCAATACTGAATGCCAGCGTTAGAGACACAGGAGTGTCCCTCTGGGCACGGTGCATTCTCGCTGCACTTCATTGGTCCGTTGTTGAGCGGCGCGCCAGCTGGACAGACGCTGGCATACGGACAGCACTTTTTGTCGTTGCAAGAAAATCCGTTCGGGCACGGCTTGGTAGCAGAGCATTGGATGCTCTCAAGTGGCGTTTCACCACCGGGGCAGGAGCCTAAACGAGAAACAAATCCGTGTGATTGTGGGGACAACAAAGGGGAAAACAAACGGATCGTGTTACTCACCCATGATCTCGCCATCCGGATTCGAGCAGCAGATGAATTTGTTCAGGTACTGGCTCTTGCTACACACATATCCGTTCTTGCAAGATGAGCCGTCGCTTGGGGAGCATTCGACTGGGTTGGAGCCTCTGAGTTGTGGCGCAGAGTTGATGGCGCAACCCATATCCTTGGCGCAGCATCTGGTAGTGGTTCCTGCCACCAAGGTGCATCCGAAGCCAGTTGGGCAAGAGTTGTCATTGGCGAGAATGCAAGAGCGTGGTTTTCCAGTGATCATCTGTAGAAATTTTCATTGTGAACTTGAAAAACATCTTCGTCTTTCAAATATTTGCTTTTCATTCCTTTTTGCTCCCCTTTTCACAAGGACAAAGAATCATTCGGTGTTCCTGATTTCAAAACAATGGTGACAATAGTGGCCACCCAGGTCGGAGGAAAGTTATGAAATGAGTCAACAGCGCTTTGTAAACAGAATAATCACCTCGACATATGTAACTCTTCCCTCGCCACAGTTAATCTTGTCGGTCGAGCTCTTCGCGGTAGGTGTGGGGTTCTGACAGCAGTAGCTAGAGCCGGTGCGCTCGTAGAACTGACAAGTGTAGCCTGGAACTTTGTCCCATTACCATTGAATCAGTAATTTTTGACCTACCATCTGGGCAACTGCTGATAGATGGGTTACAGGTAACTGGCGCCGAGAGGATGGTCAATGGGATGCCCTCACCGCACAAATCATCTAAAGACACACATGTTCCATATTCAAATTCACAGTTTGATCTACCTGGAGCCTGGAAGAAGGGCTGCGACAGAATATCGTCGATCGGATCGTCGGCCTGCATCAGCGAGTCGCATTCGCCAGTCTCACTGTTAAAAATCTTGCCGCTGGCGCATTTTCGTTTGGAGAAAGAGCCTTCTAGATTGCAGTAGAGGTAGGATTCAGGGCTACTCGGGTCGGATTTCTTCACATCTGATGTTGGATCGCATTCTAGTCCGGCGCGAACTAGGAGGATACATGTGGATATCTAAAAGTTTAGTGAGTTGGAAAAGGTAGAAGGGGGAAGATACTTACACTAAATAGGTGCCTTATCGTACACCAGCGCATTTTTGTTCTGGAAAATTTGAGGAATTAATGATGTGAAGTAACTCAAGACTATCAAGAGATTCAGATGACATCTGAACTCGAGAAGGAGAAGAAGAAGAAGAGGAAATGTTCAAAAACGTGAAAACTGATTGGAAGTTGGCTCGTAAGACAGACGAATATATATGAATGAGAACACGGGGCGTCTCAAGTAGGGAAGGCACATGCGCCCTCCCCAAGAACACCCAAACCGGCTCGACGGCTCCGCCCCCCACAGCGGGGCCGCCGGTCAAGCCACCGGAGATGCTTACAGGCAAACAGTGCCGCCGCGGCGGGAAGCGATATGACCCGGTGGTGGTGCTCTCCGTCGGGTGCCACACTATTTTGCATGTTCTTCCATCCGACCACTGTGTGTGTATCGTTTGTTTTTCGATTTTTCGGTTCGGGGGGGGGCCATCATCATGGCAGCAAGTGAATAAGGAAGTGGCGATGAGGAAATGGGAGCAGGGAGCTGGGAGCAGGGAGCTGGAAGCTCAAAAGACAACAGGAAAGGGAAAAGTGAAATGGGAAGTGGAAAATGATACCAAATAGATCATTCTGACAAGGGTAGGGGCACATGGTGGATAGAAAGATTTTACCTACGATTTGAAAAAGTTAAAATTTTATCTACCATTTCAACAAGTTAGAATTTGATCTACCATATCAACAAGTTAGAATTTGATCTACCATCTTAACAAATACCAATTTAATCTACCATTTGAACAAGCTTGAATTTGATCTACGATATCAGCAAGTTAAAATTTGATCTACCATTTCAACAAGTTAGAATTCGATCTACCATATCAACAAGTTAGAATTTGATCTAAAATCTTAACATGTATCTATTTGATCTACCATACCAACAAGTTAGAATTTGATCTACTAACTTAACAAGTACCAATTTGATCTATCATTTCAACAAGTTAGAATTTGATCTACCAACTATCCAACAGAATTGCGATTCATTAAACATCTAGATTTTATATTGTTCATGGACGTTCTTTATGATTAAAGGTACCTTTTTTTTCTCTGTTATCCCTACACATCATGAAAACCTCCCCGAAATAACCCAAAACTTCAACAACTCTTTTTTTTCTCCCTCATCGAAATTCCTTTTCCGTTTTCCATATTTACCATCAAGTACCGCCACCACTCTAAAGCCAAATTTCTTGCTTCCTCTCTCTCTATTTTCGAAACCTTGTCTGTAGTGTCCTATTCCTCCCCACCTGGCTCTAGAGGCCGGTGACCAGCCAGTGGCGCCAATAGGGGAAGCGAAATAACGAAAAAACCACCAACACACAACAAACAACATTCTTCTTTTGGTCTTTCTCCCCCCTTGTTCTCGAGAGAAGATTCGGGGGTACATCTCATCAGTTCAAGAGGTGGAATTGCGAAATTGGTGATGCTTTGATGTCGAACATCAGATCCTTCGATGTTTCTAGAACTCTTGGAGCATTCTGGATCGTTCCTGACGTCTCCAACCTTACGTAATCTGATAATCTTTGATATTTTGATACTCCAGCGCCCCATTCTCAATGTGTGTGGCCCAATTGTCAACAGAACATAATTCGTCTCGCACTTTTTTCCCCTCTTACTCAAACAAATTAATCACCATTCTCCGCACATTTCCCAGCCGGTTTCCAGTTTTTTCCCCCCAGACCCCAGAAGGCGCTTCCGATTGATATCAGATGTTCAATGGCAGCGCGCACACGTCAGTTTATTTCAAGTGTGTCTGGCCCATGCGCAGGAGGGGGGTGAGTCATAGGCCACACGTCCGGAACAACCGGCTTCAATGAGCATAGAAGAGAGTCGGAAAAAGGTTTATTGTCTGTGTTTATGTTGAGTGGGGACCTGTACTAAATAGTAGATCTAAATACAGTTCAACATCATCATGCGTTTTGGTATGGGGGATGGAAGTGAGTGGGGACAAAGTTTACAGAATAGTGGGGGGGAAATACGGTTGGAAAAAGCTGGGATACTAGACCCGGGTAACTAACTGAATATTGCAGAGCGGGAAAAAAGGAATGGATTGAGATTTAGGAAGAATAAAGAGAGAGTAAAAAACTTTGATTTTTTTGTCATTTCTTTTCATTTTTTTTTCAAAAATTTTTTGGTGGTTTGTCATTGCAAGGTACGAGATCAAAGTGGTATTATTTCACATATGCGTCTCCTTTGGCACTCTACGAATGCCCGGGCTGGTGGTCGAGGACATTGTGGAGCTTGGCGAGGAGGCTCCTCGTCCCGAGTCTCTGCCGTCGAGCGAGTACGATGAGGTGGGCTCCGGGCTCTTGGCGCGCACCGAGACGATGCAGTCGTCGAGGTGGGATTGGAGCATTTCGCACACTCGCAACGAGTCGCTGAGCATTGTGTCGTACACCTGGAATAGTGGTGATGGGAGGGGATTTTGATAGTTGTATTGGACATGGGGTCTGGGAAAGATGGACTAGGAAAATAGAGGGGTTGAATTGTAGGCCATCTGGATGCTGAAATTGTTGGTTCGCTTGGATTTTTTCAGTGTTTTTTTGAATTTTCATAGTTTTTCTTGGATTTTTCAGGCATAATTTGGGTTTGAAGGGTACAACAAGTATGGAGACTGAAAATGTTTGAAGGGAAAGCTTCACAAAAGCCATGAAAGTTGAAATAAACTTTGAAAATTTGAGAAAATTCAAAGTTCACGATTCCAGATGGCCTAGAATTTCACCTGCCCAATATTCTAGACCCTTTCTAGTCCCTTTAGACCTAGCAATGGTATACGCACATTAATATCATGAGGAAGTGATCTTATCTGTTTCAAACATAATGAGTCACCCATTTAACCGTGAAAAAACCTCATTGATCAAAAGTTACCCGAACTAAATTGGATGTTATCAAAAGTCAGTGGTTAATTTGATTATACTCAACTATTTTTTCCCTATCAGATCCTTTTTTACTTTCTGTATCTCCCCTAGCTCATAGTTAACAGTAACTACAGATTTGAACTAACCTCCTTCTCAAACAAGCAGTTTTTCATCGAATTATCCTCCTTCTTCACAATCCTTGCGTGTTTTGGAATGCTCCTCGCCACAATTGGCTTCTCATCTCCGATCGCCTCGAGTGCCTCCACCAACACCGCCGCTTCGTCCTCCAACAGCACATCCATGGACATTGACTGAAACTACCCCAATTATGAACTGAAACAAACAAAGTATTCCAAAATACCTTTCCCATATCCTTGCTCTTCTTGCTGCTCTTCTTGCCCTTCTTACCACCATCCATATCAGCGGGCATCGTATTGCTGTTCACAATACCTTTGTTCTCCTTTCCAGTCTTCTCTTTGTCCTGTAAAAAAGTGCAAATTATTTATGTTTAAGCTCCACTTCACCCCCTAACAAGAAACCAAAGAGAAACACAAAAAAAACAAAAAAGGGGTCGAATAAAAAAAGGCGGAGAATGTTATGAAAAGAAAAATTGGCAACAAGTGGTGTGTAAAGCGGCGAGAGGCACTTGTTAAAAACCTCGGGGTCCGATCCCATGAGGGATATTGAAGCGGCACCCCTCTCCCAATCACGCTTTTTGTCATGTTTCATGTTTTGTTTTTACGACCACCCACGCGACCCAAAATTGGAAAACTCACATTCTTCGTCGTCTGGGGCACGTCTTCAGCGATGCGCGGCTTGCGACGGAACAGCGACAGGAATGGCGACTTTTTCTCGCTCATTTGAGATGGATTCTGGAACAAAAAAGTTTGATATAAGCAATGAATATGCAAGGTGGGAAAATAAGGGAGATGAAGAAAGATCACGACATTGTTAATAATTCATATCAATCTATTCTTTCATCGTATAAAGTCATTTCAAAATCCAACACCTTCCCATCTCCCACACAACAAAAACACCTTCCCACACCACCGTACTAACTGACTTCCAACTAGCGGAAGATGTGATTGATGGCAGAAAAAGGAAATTGAAAAGGGAAACGGCGAGGTAGATCAAAAAACTGCTTGGTTTACTAGTGAATTAAGGAGAAGGAGGTCTAGTTTGATAAAATAAAGAAAAAGACAACACAAAGCACATTGGAATAGTACAGAGGACGGCCTGTTTGTACGAAAATGGAATTGGAAAAAAAGCATGGAGAAAATAATCATAACTTGTGAGTCACGTTTCAGTTTTCACATTTCAGTTTTCAGTTTTCAATTCCCATTTTCAGCATCCAAATCTGAACAGACAGAGAAAAAAAAAACTCAACAATTTTTTCAACTTTCAAGAACTTGTGTTTATGGGGGTCGGGATGGAATTAGAAGCCAAAGAGCTTGGCAGTTTGCTCAGCAAATATACACGGCTGTATGGAACAATACGGGGCGAAGCCGACGAAAAAAGTTTGACCTTCCTTTCTTTTTGAAATTAAATACATCAATGAAGAGCAGCATGTGAAATTGATCTACCTTGAGAAAGCTGGTTTTTTGAATGTTTTTGAACTTTTTGGAGAGAGAAAGAAAGAGGGAAAGTTCTAACGACAACAACATCAAGCTCTCTGTGTGCTCTACTGATTTATAAAAGATGACAGAGAATCATAATACTAATCTTTTGTAATTTACCTGACTGTTTGTCGATGGGAATGTCAATAGTCAGACCCTGTCACCCTTAAACTATTTTTTCGTTTTTTATTTGATTCCTCTATCTTAAAGCTTATCTTAAAGCAAACCGATAAAAAAACGTTAAGGCATGAAGAGTTAACGTTAGGCAAACACTGTGACCCTTCACAAATACAAGTACCTTCCACCACGCTTTTCGTTTTTCCAGAAAATTATCTCATCCGGAAGAATCAATGCGAATTTAATGCGATAATGAGGGGGGGAGGAGGGCGAGATAATTATTGCGCCCCTTTTTGTCGCACTTTTTGTCGCACTTTTTGCCAAGGAATCGGATTACAATTTGTTCAGGCCTCGCCAACTTTCAGAGGCAGAGAAAAACAAGGAAATGATTTGAATTTTACCTTGCCAAAACCATCACCGATTCAATGGGCCGTGTACAAAAAGTGGTTGTGAATTGAGAATGAAATTCGAAAAGACACCGAATTTCGATAGTGTAATACGGGCGTGTGTGGAAAAATAGCCGCTATCATAAAAAGAGCATTCGAACAGAAGGGGTCCGGAAGGGAAAGCCGTCGTTAAAGTTTCGGGGGCGGATGCGGACGAGGATGAGCTTCAGAAGCCCATACATACCAAATGGTGGCTCATGAATAACAACAATATCGTTTTGTTGTTTGGTCGGAGGGGTACTATAGGAGGTCTGGAAGTGATAGAAGAAGACGTGCTTGGAAGTCTAACATAAAAAAGTGAAGAATTTTTTGTCGTCAATTCAATTTCCACCTCGACGTCTTCATTGAAGAACGTCAGCCCGCACTCTAACCCTTAACCCTCAAGCCCTTCACCCCATAATCTACCAAAAAGCGGAACACACAACAGAACAGCTGGACCACCTGCAGGGAACGAGACGAATTGAATTGGTTTGGGAACACATACGGTATGAAATTGGATTCGATTGAAGCAAAACGGAAAGACTTTCCATATCTGACTTTAGAACGGCAATTCCTCGTAACCCAAATCTCAAAGAGTGGCACTTGAGAGATTGGGGTGTGCCTCCTCTCCCAAACTCCGTCCCACTTGGAAAAAACCTTGTGATCAAATGCGCAGATAATCCGCTTCAAGTGGTGAACTTGGTGCAAGTTGGCAGTTATCTGACATGGCACAAAAACCAGAAGGGATAGAGAGAAGAGGGATAGTTTTGGGTTAGCAGTCACAACAAGGCCGAGGGGGGTCAAATTGCGCACAATCACGACAATTCAATTGGGAGGATAGGGAGTGGAGGGCGAGGCAGAGGAGTATGGCGGGTGGGGCAAAAAAAACGGAAAAGGGTGTAATAGAGTTGGAAAAGTGAAGTTTTCCAGGGATTTTGTAGGCTGTAAAAGGTTAGATTACACTATATCTGACGACAAATTGCGGACATTGTTCGACAAATTCGAAATTTTTGGAAAACCGCAATTTTTCGTTTCTTACGATGTTTTTAGCGTAAAATCTAAATTCCCAAACAATTTTTGACCTACTCTACCAAATTTCAGTTCCACCAGAAAGAAGGTATTTTGAAAATTAGAGGATTGTTGTAAACTTCTCTGTTTCAATCATGTCTTTCAGGAATCACATCAAAATACTTTGAAATTTAAGGTGAAGTAGGTCAAAAATTGCTAGGAAATTTAAATTTGACGGTAAAAACAAGGTATGAGACACAAAATTGCGTTTTTTTTCCAACATTTTCGAAGTTTTCCAACAATGTCCGCAATTTGTCGTAAGATGTGGTGTTTCTGGTCAAAACTTTTGGATTTCGCGCCAAAAACATATAAGGAACTGTAAAAACTTATCAAATTCAGTTAAAATGGTTTTCTTGAAAGAAAAATCAGCTAGATTCAGGAAAAAAATTTCAAAAAAAATTTCTAATTTTTTTAAATTTTTCAAAAAATTTAAACAATTTTCAATCTAAAGACTATTTTTACAAACTATTCTTATTCAAATCAACTAGTCATCACTGGCAAGACAAAACTTCTAGTTCTCAGTTTTTTTTTAACAATTTCAACACTACTAACTCCTCCCCTTCCTACTTCTATGTACCCCCAGTCAGCAAAAATGTAAAAATCCAATAAAACCAATTCACCGGGACGATTTACTGCATTGTCGCTGACTCATCTTTCTGATCCAACTGACCGATTAGTATCTGACTCATACGCTCATCCAGATGTCACAATACTCCTAGTTTCTATTTCCTCCTCTCGAACTAACATATAAAAACGAAAGCCTAGAAAGTGACAGATGGTCATGGCAAACTTTGATGTTCGGAGAGAGAAGAAGAAAAAATGAAACGTTGCGACACAAGTGCCATAGGCAGACAAACAGTCCTACTCAGCTTGTGAAGGTTGCGCGGGGGAGAAAAAAGTGTCCTTGGTTACTCGAAAGTTGCGGATTTGAAAAATATGGAACGTTTAGCCATAACTATTGTTGGGAGCTAGGCTGCCGTTCTGCCGAAAAAATATTATTGCCTTTTTGGAAAACTGAAATGGTTTCGAAATGGAATATATAATGAACTAGAGAAGGGGGGAAGAAAGACCATTTTGACCATAGGGGCACATGTAAAAGAGAGGAGGCATACACTGCGGAGGTCATCAGTGTTTGAGAAGAATGAAAAATTACATTTGAATACGAGCCGCCATTCTCCCTAAAAGATTGCTTCTCCTCCTACTCTTCTTTATTTTTTATTTTTTGAAAATTGAAATGAAATCAAGACTAAAACAACAATATCATTGCTTATCTCGAATATCAAGATATTCCGGGCGAGAGAGGAAGCGAACAACAATTGTTGCGTCTTTTGACACCCTTCTCCCATCACCCGGTATTACATTGGAGGGGGGGGGGGGGGTGAACGCGAGAAGATAGAGAGTGGAAGCGGCGGGGGGATATGTGAGGAAATGAGAAATGATTGTTTTGTCCGGGGCGAGGATGAGGGTGGACTCATTTTTCATATGACGAGGTTTGAAGGGGCTAGGTTCTTTGGTAGGAAATTGGAAACTGGGTAGATCAAAAGTCTTCTTCTCTCCTCTTCTCTATCACTATCATTTGATTAATATGCACAATGCTATGCTCTTCTTGATTATCATTACACCCCGACCACCTATTGATAAAACGTATCACAAAAGACCCGAGCAGACCGCCCAGAGCAAGCCTATCATTATGGTCGTAATTTTTATGGCCATAGGGGGGTTCGGATTAAATAGGGCATAAGGGATCGGAAATAAAGGCAATGACTTGGACATTGCCCGATAAAATCAGTTCATAAATTGTCTTTTCCACGACGGGGGGTCCCGAGGTCGCTGCGTCGTCGAGCGCTAGGACGCTTGAGAACGTGTCATAATGCTTATGGTCAACACGGCTTACCCCCACCAACACCCCATAAGCTGGTACACTTCAACTAGGTGAGATGGACATTGTACTTGTCCTTTCCATTCCTTCACCCCCCAAAAAATCCAGCCCCATAAAACCGCAGCTGTGCACTCTTCTTCTCTCTCCTGGCGGCGTGCGGTTCTGCGGTTTTTGTGGCAGGGCGACGACAGCAGTTGGCGGGTTTTGGGAAGAACATAAATATTTGCAACAGGGGTGGGGGGAGAAGGATTAGGGGGCACTAAAAAAGATGAAAGACGTTTTTACGAGTTGAGTGACCTGGCGCTTCTGGATTGGAGGGTTTAGGAGAGAGGGTAAAGTGTTTTTGGAACGCTTTTGGAGTAGAGGGAGGTGGTGAGAAGGTGGAAAACTTTGAAATTGACAGAGTAGCAAATTTAGAGCTATAAGAACTGTTGGTACCGGAAGATGTAAAAATCAAAAGCAAAAAATGTACCTTAACTAACAATTTTTAGGTAGAAAAAAATATCCTAAAATCCTATACCTACAGTAATCATATTTCACTTTGAGATGAGAAATTAACACTATAATAAGTTTTTACTATTGCTTATCCTTCATTGCCTGCAATTTGAGCAAGATGGACTAGAAAAATCGCAAGGTCGGATCCTAGGCCACCTAGATTTTTGAATTTTTAGGTTTTTTTCCGATTTTCTTGCCGTTTTTTCCTAAATTTTCATGATTTTTCAAGGATTTTTTGCTAAAATTTATCATTCTCTAATTGTTTCCCGTCTGTAGAACACAGTTTTGTCAAAAATTCGACGAAAAAATCAAGAAAATTGAAGAAAAAACTGGAAAAACTGAAAAAATCTACAAAAAATTCAATTTTTTCAATTCAGAAAACTTGGTTCCTAGTCCATAACTGCTGAATCATAGGCACTATAATAATAACCACAAATCTCAAACTATGATATTTTCACATTCTTATGCTAAACAAAATTGAAATCCAACACGAAGATGTTGTATTCATGGATATCACTATTGATATCACGGCATGTTCGCATCGATGTATATCATATCATATCACATCACCTACACATTTTCACTATGCACCTATTACTCTACTTTACCATCTATCCTCAACTATTGAATCTGACACCAGAGCCACCTGCCGTACACCTATGATATCCAATTAGTCAATTAGTGTCACCAATCGGCTCCGATTTCCGGTGAGCCATTTGACACTTCTTGGCAGAAGTTTATTTTTGATTTTGTAAAGGATGGGGGGATCGAGAGGTTGTTGTAACTTTTGATTCGCTGAGGAGGGAGCGGATAAAAAGAAGGAATGGGATTGAGGAAAAAAGTTGAAACAATGGAAAACATGAAAGATAAGAAACAATGGCATCTGGTCATGCGTTATAATGGATGAGGAAGAGCAGAGCCATCTGAAAATTGATAGAGTGGGTGGAAAGGAAAGGGAAAAAAGTTTTTTTGTATTGAAATCCGATACCTCTTTACTAGAAGGAAGTGTATGTAAAAGGAGAATGTTTGGAGAAAGACAAAAAAGCGAATAGAAAACAAGAAAGTAAACAAAAATTTTGTTTCTCTTGTTTCTGGGAGAGTTTTCGCATCTTTCACACCTACTTAACGAGAAGTTTTGCGTTTTCTTAGGCTTGGGGGCCAATTAGTGCGCCACTTCATTTTTCTCTCCAGTGGTCCACATATCTCTTTTGCTGATCACTTTCAATTTCAATGAAATCAAAATCAAAATGATGATTTGAATGCTTCACGGCTTTAGCTTTACACATAGTGATACACACGCCTCTTCCTGGATAAATGGCTCAATGAAACAAACATTTGAAATGATTCATTAAAACCTCCCATTCAGTTAATCCAGGGCAAAAAAAACCAGCAAGAAATAGCAAAAAAAGACGTAAAAAAGATCCGATTTCAATCCAAAAGCTTTGCAGTTTCATCAACGCCATTTTTACGCGGAGGACCGCCACATCTGCACCAGACCACTTTCACCACATAAATCAGGTAGAATATAATAAGGGCCACCACGAAAACGAGCACGTAAAACCACCAGGAAACATCAGCGGATGATTCATTGTTCCGAAGAATAACGGGCCCCGGATGCATCGGATTCTTGGTGAAGTTGAAGCGACGCGTCTGCTTCTGAATCAGGCTTGTAGGCGTGAAGAAAAGGCGCCGGCTACCTGTCGGGTCACCTCTCTGTCAAACGCCGTCATGTTGATGTACCAGAAATTGACGTCTTCTTCGTGAAATCCGTTTTTCATTCTTGGCACGATACCTCGCTGGGTGTCCACTTCCAATGCGTAGTAGTTCATTTTTGAAGGGTTAAGAGGGGTCCAGTCTGAAATAAGGGCTGTTAAGTTTGTGGGGTGTTTTATAGTTTTGATGCTACTTACTTTGAGAAGGTTCTCCAAACCTTGTAAAGTTCAGAATCATATCTAGATAAAAAGAATCTATGATATCCATATCCGGGGTGTGAACTTTCTCTCTGTGCATTCCAATGAAATACTGCATGTCGGACACATGAGATGAAGGTTGTTGTCTACAAACATTAATTTGATTATAAATTATCAGTTGTAAGTACTGAAAACTTACTCTGTCTCAAACAAGAATACTTTTCCACCAGCATTAACCATTGCCTCTGCATAAGTTGCTGCGCTCACATGGATGGCTTGTGTGAATGCCTGGTTTATAGTGCCATCTGAATTAAACTCTTATATTTTTGGTCTATAAGATTGTAAGGTACTTGGTGCATTATCATGGTAGTTATTAAACCATTCAGCAACTTGGTAAGGGTTCTGCCAATCCATAAAGCTTCCGGATATTGCTGGATTCTCTTTTTTAGGCCTGATGGTTCCTACTTCATCAATAGTGGTTCCTATGTACATATCACGAGGTACGGCGTTTAATTTGAAGTTTTCAATGGTTTCATCTTTTTCCATAAATGGCATCCCTTTTAGAAAGTTCCAAAAGTATAAATAATCATTCTCCATTTCTCTTTGAACGAGAATCATCTCATGGGCATCTTTTTCACGCAGACAATTTAGAATTTCAATGTCACTAGAAGAGAAGCACTGTAAATAACATCATTTTCAATTGACACTCCTATTCAGTTTAACCCTACCCCAATCCTTGTTGCAAAATCATAACAATTCTTGATAAGCAACTCGGGCATGTCATAGGACGGCACCGCACTGATAACAATCAGTTTCTTAAAGAGCACACGATCCGGGTCGATTAGTCTGTATTAAACTTTCAATTTTCGCTGAGGTTTTTATAAGATGAGAGGCTCTGTTACCGGCTAAATCCAAAATTGAGCGCAACATGAGCGCCCGATGAATGGCCCATCAGATTAATGTCATGCGGGTTGCCTCCAAAGTGGGAGATTTCTTGGTGGATAAATCTGAGCGCCAGCTCGCAATCTGCCAGAGAATTTTGAATGGGGAGAGAGAAGGATCATTACCATATATGGCTAAATTATGAGGCACCAGATTGTCATCGCCAAAGTATAACAGACCGAAGATGCCCTGGCGGTAGGAAGGGATCACAAAGATTATATCTGGAATTTGGATAGTTTTTAGTGACAAAGAGATTAATGATATTAAAACCGACTTTTCTTTACATATCTCTCCAATATAAAACTATCATTGAACATAATGGCATTGTCCAAGTTGACACCACCTCCATGATAGTATATGATAACTTGACAAGTCTTAGATTCCTAAAACCTTAACATTATGATAAAAAACTTTGAAGGATATCTTACCAAGCAGAAATCATTTGTAAAAACATTGATAAAAAGACAATCTTCACTCATTTCAGCAAAATTTGAAGGTGTTCTAGTGGTAGAGTTACTCCAGCAGGCTGGACCATATTCGGTGGCATTTTTAATATCTTTCCATGGCTCATGATATTTTGGAAGGGAGAATCGTAGCTTGCCAAGTGGAGGTTGAGCGTAGGGGATTTTCTGATGGAAAAAATGAAATGTAGACTGTTTTATGAGACCTGATCGCAAACAACATGTTTGACGACACCTTGCGGACTGCACCAACTATACCTTAAACACCAGCTGATCTTCATTCACATATTTCCCTTCTAGCCTCCCAAAACTTGTGGATATCACTTTTGCGTCAGTAGAAAATACACAGGTACTCAAAACAACGAAAGCAAAAAATCTGTTGACCATCATTATCAAATTGTACATCTTGGCCACTTTTGTACACGTTGTTTGTTGAGCACACGAGACAGTTTATTCGGAGTCGGAAGACTGTCACTTTTGGCAACATTTGGAAATGATAACAGGATGAAAATAGTGAACAATATTGTAGTGAAAATTAAAGTGGTTCGTAACCGGTGTAAATTGATCGTTTGAGTAGGATGAAAAGGAAAATGAGTGCCAGGAATGCTAGAAGTATTATGAGATAAAACCACCATTGTTGGTAGATGAGGAGATCTTTGTAGAGGGGGGAGATGAGGGGTGAATCAGGAGTAGAAGATAATGAGGGATGTGGTACGTGGTTAGGAATAGTTGGAGCAGGTGTTGGGGTCCGTTTAGGAGTGACTGGAGCAAAAGTTGATGGCTCCTCATATGAACTAACACTGGGTATTGGAAAGCTTGGATTTCTTCCTTGTTTCTGTAAAAGTTAATCTTTATAATTGTTGGCAACAATCAATTCTACCTCAATTGTAATATTATGATCAATCTCCACCATATCTATCAGCCAAAAGTCCACCAGTTCTTCATGAAACCCATCCTTCATCTCAGGCCCGATACCCATCTCTGTATCAACTTCCAACGCTAAATAGTTCATCGTAGCAGGATCCAGTTTTTTCCAATCTAAAACTCCAAGTTTTCTCAAAATTTTCCTATAACTCACTAGGTGATGGCTCTTCATATTTCGTGAAATTCACCAGCATTTTTGAGTAGAATGTATCCAAAATATCCATATCCGAGGTATGCACCTTTTCTCTGTGGATTCCAATAAAGAACTGCATGTCAGAAACATGCCACGTGTACGGTTTTTGCCGGCATTCAAACAAATATACTTCTCCGCCGGAATTCACAAGAGCTTGAGAGTATGTTGCAGCGGAGACGAATACTGAAGAGCTATCAGAGTTGACAAATTCAGAAGCTGAAATATTCGACGCTAAGCCTCAAAAACGAGATGATTTCTTACTCATATTGGTAAAATTGTTCCGGTAAACCATTATTGTATCTACTGGATTTTCAAAATCCAAAAACTTCCCACTAACATAATAATCGTGATATTTAAATCGTTCGAATTCATGTTCTGTTACTCCATATAACATTTTCCTTGGTGGAGGATTCTTCTTTAAGTTTCTAATTTTCCCATTGAAGTCCATTAGAGGCGGAGCTTGGAGCATACTTTTGAACACCAAATTTTCCTTTTCTTCCATTTCTTTTTGCAGTGCCAGAATATCCCGAGCATCCAGAGATCTCATGCAGTCTATTGTTTCTGAGGTAGTTCGATTTGTTGGGTCACACTGAAACCTTTTTGCGTTGAAAAAGGCTTTTCGAGTTGAAATAAAAGAAAAAAAAAAGTGAGAACACTTACACCAAGCCGCTTTGCAATGTGTTTCGAGTTATGAGTTTCAATGTCTATAAATCCGTACAATCCATGAGAGCTTAGAATTATCACTTTTTGAAATTTAGTCATCTCCTGGTCAATTCGGGTAGAAAATGCTAGTGCACACACCAAATTTCCTCCAGAAGAATGGCCCATCAATGTTACATCCTTTGGATTTCCACCAAAACTTGGAATTTCATCGTGGACATAGTCCAGAGCAAGTAGGGTGTCTAAAAATGTACCATTGACAGTTTGAGAAGCAAACTACATACCATATAAGAACAAGTTAGCATGAACCTCTTCTTCCTCACTTTCCCCTAAGAAAAACTGCCCAAAAACTCCGAGTCTATAAGCGGGTATCACAAAAACAATCCCCTCTGCCACGTATCTCTCCAAAATGAACTGATCAGGGAACATTGTCGCCGAGTCCAAGTTGAACGATCCCCCATGGTAGTACACTATCACAGGGCACTGTGTTTTCTGTAACAAAAGCAACCTGTCAATAAGAATAATATGTCACTGACCAAACACTCTTCACTGGTGAAAATGTTTAGGTGAAGGCAGTCTTCACTGATAAACGATTGTGGGGTAGAAGTCATAGAGGAGTTGCTGAGGCAGGCTGGTCTGAATTTGATTTATTGAAATGTGTTCGATTAATTTGAAAAATAGCAACAAAAAAAAAGGAAATTGAGTTACCCATATCTAGAAGCATCTAAAATGTGGTTCCAAGGGTCCGGTTTTTCTGGAAGGGCAAATCTTAGGTTTCCAATAGGTGGTTTAGCAAATGGAATTGCCTGAATATAAAATTCATGATTTTATCTCATTAAGAACCTTCCAGTACCTTAAAAATATACTTCAGATCATCTTTATCAGTGTAATCAGTGATTCCTCGCACTTTTCCATAACTTGTAGATATTACTTTTAATGAGAATGATGTAGAGATGAATAAAACAGCTAATAGAAGAAGTACCCGAGTGAATCGCATCGTAGAAGAATAACCAGGAAGTGAAGTTCAAATTCGAAATCAAAACTTCAATCAAAATCACTGTCGCAACACTGATAATGAAAAAATCGCAACGTTTGTTCACTTTATTGTTTACAAAGTGTCTGATAGGCTCAAAGCGATACAAAAACACATTATGCAGTTAAGGGTTGGAGCTCTTCTGGAGTACCATTCTTTCGGCATTGTAGGTAGAGGAGCACTATTGTGAGCACCACAAGGATTATAACTAGATAGAACCACCATTGAGTGAAGATTGAGTTAGTTCCAGATTGAGGTTCAATGGAGGCGGTTTCATAAGTTGTTGTTGTTGGTTTCGTAGTGACTGGGTGGTCCTCAGGGTGGCCCTCTGGGTGGTCCTGCAGAGTCGTGGGAAAGAAAAGTGTTGACAAAGTGTTGTTTTGCAATTTCTGAACATCAATTTTGCAAAATGCTCTATGTTATTCTCTATTTCTCACCATAGCCGTCAAATTTCTATCATACTCCATCAAATCCACCATCCAAATCTGTCTCTCCAACTCGTGAAAGTTCTTTTCCATGTGGGGACCAATATGCGCCTTAGTGTCCACTTCCAGTACCAAGAAGTTCATTTCAACAGGATCGAATTTATCCCAAGCTGCAAGAAAACTTTAAGAACACAACCAAACACAGAAAGTCTCACTCGGTGAAGGCTCCCCATATTTCGTAAAATTGACGAGTAGCTTTGAGTAGAATGTGTCCAGCACATCCATGTCTTTAAAATGATACACTTCTCTATGGATTCCAATAAAGTATTGCATATCAGAAACATGGAAGCTGTATGGTTTTTGACGGGTTTCAAAGAGGTATGCTGTTCCGCCATTGTTGACAAGAGCTTCAGAGAATGTAGCGGCTGATACAAAGATAGCTGCGGTGTCACCAATTACCCAGTCTTTCACTGAAAGTATCGGCAGTTTTTTAAAGAGAGTATTAATGTGATGTGATGAAATAAAGACTTACAATGCTTTTCCACCCTTTCTTTTTCAAAATACTCCTCCACTTCATAGGCATTGTCATAGTCTAAAAATTTGCCAGTGATGTACGGATTCATAAAGTTATCCTCTCTGAATTCGTGCTCTGTGACTCCGTATAACAATTTTCGCGGCTTAAAAGCAACCATTTATCTTTAAAGGTTAGTTTTTTCACTTACAGGACCACCTTTCTTAAGACCAGCTAGAGTTCCATTCAGTTTCATGAATGGGGCTCCTCTAATGATCCCTCTGAAACTGATCCGATCATTTTCTTCAATTCTCCGTTGAGTTTTCAGAAGCTCCATGCCATCCAGATTCCGCATACATTCCAATATTTCCGCGACATTTGCTTCTGACTTCGGGCCGCCTTGCCAGCACTGAAATGCCTCAAATAAGAGGTGAAAATCTTGAAACTTAACTAACCCCAGTACTATTTGCTATAAAAAATGAGTTATCCACTGCCAAATCATAGAATTCAAAGTAACCATGAGCGCTGAGCACTATCATTTGTTGGAATAGCTTCATATCAGGGTCGATTATACTGGAATTGTATTGAATTTGGATATGCAACATCAAAAAGGGGATATTACTCTGAAAATCCAAGAGCATCTACCAAAGTTCCACCAGAAGAGTGTCCCATCAAAGTTACTCGGTTTGGATCGCCTCCAAAGTTGTGAATTTCATTGTGCAAATAATGGAGAGCTTGTACTGCGTCTAAATAATGAAATTTGACAAATCGCAACCTATCTTAATGAATAACCTACCAAATAAGACTAAATTTTCAGTCAGTAAGCTGCTTGGTCCAAAATACAACTGTCCAAAAACCCCAAGCCGAAACGCGGGTATGGCAAACACAACGTTCTCTGCCACGTATCTCTCCAATATAAAACTATCCGGGAACATGGTAGCTGCGTCCAAATTATAAGCCCCGCCATGGTAGTACACAATGACAGCGCACTTGTTTTGCTGGAAACCTTTTTTTATTAGTTCCTAATTGATAAAAGTTATCATTACCAAACAATATTCACTAGTGAAAATGTTCACATAAAGACAATCCTCACTAATATAGACCTGTGGTGTAGACGTGGTACCAGCGCTGCTCATGCATGCCGCGCTGAGCGTTTCACTGATAAAAATGGAAACATTTTGACACCAACCTATACTTGGTGGCGTCTAGTACACCTTTCCATGGCTCGAGCTCTTCTGGAAGAGCAAATCGGAGATTTCCAATTGGTGGCTTGGCAAATGGAACGCTCTAAGAAAAGAGGAACGCTAAAAACAACATAAGATGAGAAGCAAACCTTGAACATGTACAATTGATTATCATTGTTTTTGAAATTATGCACAGTGACTCCTCGTAGTTGTCCATAACTTGTATTCAATACCTTAAGGCTTTGAGCCCCAAAAATTAAAGTAAAAAATAATAGAAAACAGAGTTCGAAAAGTCGCAACATTTGAGAAGGAAGTGAATTTCAAATTTTAATGCTCTATTATAGACAGACTCATTGATAAGGGTCGGAAAAACTGCTGTAGTCTTTGTGGTTGTTTTGCTCTAATACTGATCATTGATAAAAATGGGAGGATTAATTTTAATGTAAGTGACTTGTAGAAGTATGAAATAAATATCATTTATTCCTGATGCGATTTTCTTCATTGTAAATGAAGAAAAATTAGTATAAAATAAAAATGGTAGTCAGAAACCAAAGCTCGTGGCGATGAGGATCGGGAAACTGTCATTATTAAGATGTCACATATTATTAAGCAACTTTTCCAGCGTTCGATTTTCAACCGTGATGTTTTGACCTTCCATCATGAGCCCAACTCTTTTCACCTGCAAGTTTTTGAGTTTTTTTTCGATCTCCTTGTTTTTTATACTCACTTGTCGCTTCCTGGCAAAGTACTCACAGACCAGGTACATTGTGCACATAGGGATTAGGGATAATGCTCCAAGAGGGCCCAGAAGAAACACCTAGAACATTTTCATAGTTCACATGTCAATTAACTAATGTAAACAACCTTTCGATTATAATAACTGTAAATCTTCTTCGTCTCCAATTCATCGCAATGTTTGCCCGAGTACGGGTCATCACACTCGCATTCGGTCAGGTGCTACAATTGACTTGATCACTGATGTCTATTTTTCAGACCTACCACACTCGGCTTCCCGTTATAACAGACTATCTCTTCGCAGAACTCTCCCTTGTATCCTTTGATACAATCTGGGCATCTGAAAGAGGATGAGAGCTTCTTACAGTAGTAAAAAAAACAAAAAAAAGAAGAACTCACGATCCATTACGATAGCGTCTAAAAGACTGGCAATGTTTTTGCTTCTCGCAGTGCTTTCCTACATAGTCAAGTTCACACTCGCAAGCTCCATCAACTGGTTTTCCATTTACACATCTGCAAAAGGGAAAAAACTATGGTAAGAGAGAGAGGGAGAGAGAAGATCAAAGAAACACTACATGGTAGTGTGATTTATGGTAGGGCAGATCTTATATCATCACTTTGAAAAGTATTTTGGGGATTTGAAAAGTGATATTTAAAAGTATGCTGGTCAATGATATTCACATCAATAATAAAGTAGAAAAAGTACAGTGCTTAAAGCTTTGACAAGGAATGTGTTTTTGGTTAGGCTTTGAGAATTTTCTATAAATTTGGTCACTGATAGTTTCGACGTCGCTGATTCTGAATCTGAAGTCAGAATTTCTGTAATTGATCTCATTTTTGAGAAAAGATGTGTCAAAGCCATTTTCAGTGCTATTTCCCACCAAGTTTTCACGTGCTTACGTGTCGACATTTTCGATAGATACGAAATAGTGGAGAAAATAGCACTGAAAATGACTTTGACACATCTTTTCTCAAAAATGAGATCAATTACAGAAATTCTGACTTCAGATTCAGAATCAGCAACGTCGAAACTATCAGTGACCAAATTTATAGAAAATTCTCAAAGCCTAACCAAAAACACATTACTTGTGAGTAGATCAAATGTGTATATTTCTGTCATTCTGTACCCTTAACTGTTCAAATCTTCATCCCAATGTTCAAAACCTATTCATTCATCCAGTCTGACCATGTTAACAAAAAATCCACTTACACAGGCTGCCTCCTTCTATGAACCTTCCCATGTCGTATCCTATGATGATGGTGGTGATGATTCTCCGGCTTCTCTGGATCCACTATCTCATTATTTTCAATTTCAGACGACACTTTTTCAACAATACAGATGATTATCAAGCTCGCGAATATCAGCTTTGTCGTCCTGTACATCATTTTCTGAAAGTTAAAAGTTGAAAACTGGGTGGGGTAAAAGAAGGAAGTTCATTTCTGAACATCAACTTGTTAATTTACGACGTCAGACATAAGGAATAACAAAACGGGTGGAATGAAGTCAGAAAATGGGAGGCGTACTTGATCTAAAACTGACTTCTCTCCCGAAACAATTCCGTAGTGTTTGATCTGAGTCGATTATCGCATCAGGGCGAAATTCGCCGAAATCACTTACACTTCTACACAATAAATCAGTGGTCACGAATACGTCACCATGATTTTTAAAGATGATCCTTCTCCTTTCTTTTATATATCTTTGATAGGACTGGGAAATGGGTTATGAGAAAGGAGAAAAGACAGGTGAAAAAGGACAACTTTTTCAATTAGTTTTGATTTTTATCGTGTAACTTGGGGGAGAACAATGAAAAGATCGGAATGGGAATTGAAATCAGTCGTGTAATTGAATTTTGATAGGATTCGTGGTAACTACCGTATCTTTTACTGGTCTCAAACATCACGTAAGAGATCGAAAAACTAAGATCAAGTTTCAAATTTAATTTTCCTTTAATTAACCGCCTGAAATTGAGATGAATTAATTAGAAAAAGGCAAAAAGATCAAATTTTATCAAGTTTTCATTAAAAAATATAGAAATATTGATAGTGACAATAAATTATAACGAAAATTATGATATTTTTGATACGCCGAAACGGAAAGAAGAACAAGTTTCTAGTTCTTGAATGCAAATCACATCACACACACCTCAAACAAATAGGGAAAAGGAAAAGAGGTGGAAAAGGTGAAAACTTTCAAATCTAGACGTCATTTGATTTTAGAAAAAAGTGTATAATTAGCTTTTTTGACCCGACCCATTCACCCCTCACACTCTAGTTGGTATACAGAAGTTAGAAGTTTCAGGATGACTCAATCGGATGGAAGTTTTGAAGCAGTGAAAAATTAGCGTGGAGGTCAAGAAAGATGTTTTTGAGAGTCATCAGACCGAAGTCAAATTAACTGACTTACCTTCAAAACGTGTTTGGCGGTGAGGTTGCAACATCTGAAAAATGGATTTGTTGACAAGGGGGGAACTGTGAATTATTGGAGGGAAAGGAGGGAAAAATAGGTGAGGATTGAGTTTGTGGAGTTGCGAAGCAGGCTTGAACTGCTGAAAAGGTAAAATATGCGAGACAGTTTGGGACTTGGGACAGGTAAAACAGATATCATGTCAAATCGCACATAAAACTTGATTTCCTCCTTTTGTGCCAGTTGTCGTCAATTCCTGCGCAGACACCATGTACTATTCTTTGCATCGACAATAGAAGAGTCTGAAATTTCAGATTAGTCATTCCTATCTTCCATTCTGAAGTCACCAGAGCTGCGCGCTCATCCTCATCTTCATTCTCATTCTTTTCTGCCCTGCTCATTGAAAACAAAGCAGCTCATGTCTCATCCGTCAATGTCTCAAAGATTGTGATGGAAACCTGTAAATCGCATCTATGACCACAACATCGGCTCAGAGTTCTGATTTCTGATTTCAGTGGGCTGAAAAATAGGAAAAAAGGAAAAAAGGGGTGGGGCTTATGCTAGGGTTTCGTTTTCTGAAAAGAGCTAGTGTTTCAGATGGAAATTTTGGTGAGATGTTTCTGTTTTAAAAGAATATTTTTGATTTTGTTGAGATTTTTGCAAATTTTGCGTGAAAATCGTTTGAAAAAAGTGAAATACGGTAGAAACTTAAACTCTATTGTCTCTGGTTTAGCTCGAAGTGTTATGCACCGGATTTGACGACAACTCACAGAAAATAGACAAACATCACTTAATTTATGTTTTTTCTACACTAAAAATTACAATTTGTAGCTATATCTATGTTTTCTTCAATTCTTTTATACATTCCGTCTTGAAAATTCGAATCTCCTAGCTCTTGACCCCTTTACAGCTTTTCAAACTCCGCCAGTACTTTCCCTGGAGATCCCCCATGTCCTTGTCTCCATTTGTATCCCAAAACTTTAGAACTCGTTTTTTTAGCCACTAAAAAAGAACTCAAACTCAAACCCACCCACTCGTTCCATATATCAATCATTCCCCCTCTTCTTCTATTTTTCATGCATTTATGAACACGCCAAAAAGTTGAATGTGTTTGCTTTTGCGCGGCAATTCGAAAAAAAGAGAGAGAATTGCTCAAAACAAAAGCGGTTGTGTTATCCCCTCGTTTGAACAGGTGGACGATCTAGTTTCGAAATTCGGAACAAAGTGGTTTTGCCAAAATCCCCCTTTCCGCTCCACTTCTTTTTTTCGAAAAACGAGTACCTACTTTGAAAAATTGGGAAAAAAGTTGGAAAACACTGCCCTTGAAATTCAATTTCAATCTATTTTTGCATCCTTCTAGAAGAAAACACTGTTACATTGATTAATTACATTCCCATTTTCTTTGAAGGTCTATTCACCTCGAAACAAAACTTTCTTGTTTCATTCAGACATTCCCCTCGACTATATTGGTCAATGCAAATGACTGGAAATTGAATGTGAGTCACATACAGCTTTCTTTCGCCTTGTTTTTGGTTTGATGGGGGAAAAAGGGAAACGAGAAGAGAGCAGGGAGATGCAAACACTAAATTGGATATGTCTAGAAAAAAGAAATGAGAAAGGAGAGGGAGAGAGTTTTTCGGTAATAAGCCAAATTATTAGTCATTTTGGGGCTTGTTTGTTTTTCTTTTTTCTGTTTTCTTTTTCTGACTTTGTTTTGAGCTACAACTCTTTGATGATATGAGAAGTAAGATGTTACTTATTTTCTTCTCAAAAATCCCGATTTCCAAGGATTATTTTGCTATTCAAGGTAGTAAAGGGGGTTATCCTTTATAAAAAATTTGAATAGCATAAATATTTATGCTTCCCACTTCTCAAAAGAGTCGTTCAATCCAATCCTCTTATTTCTCTTTGAATTTGATAGTCTTAACCTGAACCATTTGTACTTTCCTCACCACAATATTGAGCTGAAAAAAGGAGTTGAAAACGAAAACCTTTCCCCTCATTATTTTTCGTTGTTTTCGAGGCCCCCGCAACCACAGAAGAATGTGAATGCGAGCCGAGCGAAAAAAGAGCTGAAAAACTGGAAAACCCAATTTTCCTTCCTTCCTTCCTTCCCTTTTTTCGATTTCTTCTACTCCCTTTATTCCCTGTTGGAGATAATCCATTGATTCGTCAGCTCCTTTCAAATCCATGGAATCCAAAAATAGCGTGAGGTGGAAAGGAAAGGACATAATTAATGGCCACGCTATCGTGCACTTGATCGCCAGAGAATTTCTAGAAAAATTCATCATCAACTTCTTTTTCCAGTTCTTTTCGATCTTTCAGTTCTCTTTTGCAGAGAAAAGAGAGTGCGGTTTCTCAAATTTACTAAAAATAAAAATAAGACCAAGATTGCTATCTATTGGAATGTTCTCCATCGGAATAGTTCTCATTCCAACTGGCAAACATGGTCATTAATGGAATGACGTGCTCTTATCAGTTTCGTTTTCTTTCACATGCTTGGCGGGAAAATTTTATAGTGAAAATCGATATTTTTGAAGTTTTTCGTAGTTTTTGTTAGGTGAATTCTGTTAGATATTAAGTATTCTAATGTTAAATTTTGAAGTTTTTCGAATCCCTAACAAGTAATGTGTTTTTGGTTAGGCTTTGAGAATTTTCTATAAATTTGGTCACTGATAGTTTCGACGTCGCTGATTCTGAATCTGAAGTCAGAATTTCTGTAATTGATCTCATTTTTGAGAAAAAATGTGTCAAAGCCGTTTTCAGTGCGATTTCCCTCCATATTTTCACGTGTATACGTGTCGACATTTTTGATAGTTACGAAATAGTGGAGAAAATAGCACTGAAAATGGCTTTGACACATTTTTTCTCAAAAATGAGATCAATTACAAAAATTCTGACTTCTGATTCAGAATTAGCGACGTCGAAACTATCAGTGACCAAATTTATGAAAAATTTTCAAAGCCTAACCAAAAACACATTACTTGTAAAACACATTTTTTGATCATCGAATCATGCCTAACTTTCAAAGAAACAATTTCGTAACTTCTTCTTGATCTTGCAACAAACAATTATCAATCAAAAATTCACTTTCCTTCTAATTCCAACAACGTGAAATCAAATCACATCATGCTTAATCCGCTACCATAATCCTATTCTCCATTACTCCCCTCTATTCCAAAACACCTATCATTTCTCATCCCCCTATGATTTGTGCACCCAATAGCTTTTCTCCGCCTCTCCATTTTTTTCTCCCCCTTGCGTGGGGTGGAAAACGTTTTTGAACGACACGGCTTTTTAATTTCACTTCTTCACTTTGCCTCTCGCTCTCACCGGGCTCCAATTCCCTCGACGTCTTCAAGATAGATGAGGAAGAAGGGAAAGAAGACGACGAAGTTCGGGCCGTCACCGTTGCCTTTCTTTTATGCCAGGGGGATGGGGGGTGAACTTTGATGCGGAATATGGAATGAGTCAAAAGGAAATCATTGGATAAATCTGGATCCGTTACTTGATCCGGTAATGGATGCATTTCCTGAGATGTTACATTCTATTACCCCCACCCCATGCACATCTTATGTTCAATATAAGGAACTAAAACTTCTTCTCTGCAAAAACGGAAGCACGAAGGTCAGCCGGATTGAGTAGGCGTTTGGATTAAGAGGCACGCTCTGAAGAGCTCACAAATCTCCATGCGGGATTACAAGGATGACGAGAACGCGGCTGTACGATTTTGCCATTATCCCCACCACCGAATTCTCCAGCGAGTTCGTGGTATTATGAACAATACAAGGGATTTGAGTTCGAGTTCCCAGTCTCGACACCTGAGAGGCCGGTGACGTGGAAGGACATGAGTAACCGTCTATGCGTTTCTTTTCCCCCCTTCAATTTTTGCTTGTCGCCAGACAAGAAAAGTGGTGGTGTGTGAAAAGAGTGAGCGAATAACTGATTACTTGCGTCAGAGGTGTGTGTATGTGCGAGGAGGCATATCATGTGGTTTTCGACTGATTTGGTGCGCGGATATCCATATCACATTTGGATCAGGTGACATCGGACTGTGATCTTGTTCATAGTTGGTTGGTTACTGGGAACTGTAGGTGTTGAAGTTTCTTTGTTTCAAGATGTCCATGTTCTTACGTGAATCGATTCAGAAGTGTTGATAGGGGGATAGGGAAAGGAATAGAGTTGTTCTAACGGATATTTTTGAATTGGATTGAAATCCGGATAAACAAAATGGAGATCAAAAGTTGTTCGAACCAGGAGTCCACTAGTTCTGAGATGCTCATTTTTAATCAATTCTGAATTTTAAAGGGAAGTGTTTTGTACCAAATTTATACCATAGGTAGCCGTGAACTTCTTGAGCACATTCGTGGATTCAAATTTTACAAAATGCTCCTAAGAGCCGAGATATGGGTCACGCAAGGTCAAAAATACAGTGGAAAATAGCCACGCGGTGCATTTTTCACGGTATCTTGGCTTTGCGTGTCCATATCTCGGCTCTCAGGAGCATTTCGCAAAATCTGATTCCAGAAATGTGCTCAGAGAGCTCTCGGCTATCTATGGTATCAATTTGGTAACAAACACTTCCCTTTTCAATTTAGAATCGATTAGAAATTAACTTTTGACCTCCATTATCTTGATCCGGATCTTGATCCAATTCAAAAATATCCGTTAGAACATTCCTTGAAAATCCCCCCCCCTTCCCCCATCCCTTTATTAACTCCTCTACAATTCTCGTAATCCATTTCCCTTTAAAAACATGTGACATTCCACCTTCCCCCCTGAAACCTTATCGAGCTTAATAACATCTGTCTTCAATTCTTGCCCTTTCCCCCATCATCTATCCGAGTCATTGCACTTTCCGCTCTGAAAGAACACATTCTCCCCCTAATGAGGTGGGATGTACTTGGAATTTGCGCTGATCCCAGTCTCATCTAAAATTAGCATTATTCAAAATTCCCGTTATTTTGTGAAAGGAAATGAAGAAGCCAATGGGGCTTTACTAAAAACAACCCTCTTGAACTATTCAAGGGTAAACCACTTTCGGGCCGCAATTTCTTCAGTCACTCTTGACGACCAGAGGGTCCATAAAATACGTTTTCCCCCTAATGTTTTTTTGGAAGGCTCATAAAAATTGTATTCCACTCCATCAAAGTTGTCAGGCAAAAAAAACTTGTTGAGAGGAAATCCTAACACGATCATGAGCTTTATTGGATTATAGGTAGGGTGCTTTTTCCACTTTTTGGATTCGTCACTTAACATTTTTGGGGGCCAGGTGAAAATACTGAAAACATTTCTAACAAGAAACATTTCTCAAAATGAAAAGGGGAAAGTCAAATAAACCCGCCCTAAAATGAGCCCCCTCTCTCTTTTCCTTTCCTTGAAACAAGCCTATTTGTGGCAAGGGGGTCCGGAAACAAAGAGGATGGTGATGACGGCTTTGCTTCTTTTTAGTCCTCTCTGCTTTGTCACGAGATATGTGGCACACACACTCACTCTCTCTCTACTTGTATGCCATGCATATATGGGACCCCTTAGAGCTCATTCACTCTCCCTTTTTTCCTCTCTCCTCTCTTTGCTTCTCCCTCCCATCCAAACGGCTCAGATATTGCCTCCAGGCGTTTTTCTGTATTGCGCGAGTCGCGCGACTGAAGGCGTCGCCGCTCAACGTCATCTCGGCGAAAAACGAGAGAGAGAGTGCTTGCAGATGCGCTATCGATTCGGAGACGACGAGACGGCGACGACGTCGCGGACACGCCTCTCCAACTCGGCGAGCTGCCGTCGAGCAGCTAGCCCCACTCTTCGGCCCTCATACGGGATGGGCATGTGGCGAGCCGTTGCGCTGCTCGCTTGCCTTTCTGCCACAAATGCCGCACTCTTCACAGGTGAGTCAAGTGGGCGTAATTAAGGGGGTGGAAGTTGTAGTAAGGGTGGCTTTTTAGTAAGGAATATGGTTTATGGGTATCAAATTTTCTCGTTTTTCCTGGAGGATGTAGAGGAAGTGTTTCTGATAGAGGTTCACCTGCTTTTTGTGAATGTTTGTGTAGAAGACGTTAAAAATTATGTTAAGAACATGTAAATTTGAATTCCAATGAGACAAATCCGTCAATTCATAGTGGTTATGTGTATAGATACATTTCTGCTTCAATTACTTCTGTTCTAAAACTTCATTCCTCTGATTTTTGTCCTCTTCTCATTGACACATCTTCTGATCATTACCCTCAGCGTCATCAAAACCACGAGCTTCTTCTCCTCTTGTTTTCAATGCCTTTGCGCTGTTTTTTCATGTGTGTTTGCCACTGACGTGAACCGAATTTTGCGAATGACAGGTGCTGCCACTTCACCTGCACCGCCCACAAAAAACTAGCTAGCTATAAGCACCGGCTATAATTATTAGATAAAGTGCAGCTTCTCAGCGGCTCAGCGGCGGCATCTCATTAGTGGGTGAGGCTCGTGACTAATGCGAGCGGCTGCGTTGATTGGATGTGGAGATGGATACAATATGTTTGTAGTGGGAATGGGAATGGAGGAATGGAATGGGGGGGGGGGGGGGAATGAATCAAATCAGGAAGTGATTTCTGAGAAAAATAATAATTGGAGAAGAGCTCGAATTTCGTTAAGCTTCCTTCCTCTTGGCATTTTTTCTCGAAATTTTTTTCCCCCAAATCCCTACGTCAGCGGGATTGAAAAACAGGCTAAATCTCCTTTTAGTCATATCAGAAAAGGGAAAAAATTACATTCCCATTTCGATGAATGAAAAGAAGGAAAGAGAAAACTTGATGCACCAATGCTCGCAAAGCATGAAAGGCGAAAAACGAGTGGGAGGGAAACGCGAGGGGGACCAAATCCATTTTTCTTATTAGCTTTTGGGGCACCATTTTGAGGTCAAGAACACAGAAAATTCGACGAAACGAAATTGAGATTTGTTGCAGAAGGAGGAGCGGTTTTGAATGGACAGGACAACAAAGCTGCTAAAAATGTCGAACTTGCACATGATGTGAAGAACGTCAATGACGATATTGTGGTGGGTTGGGGAATTAGAGATCGGTTGATGGAGGGGGGGATCAGTTTGAGAAATGGTTGAGAAGTGCCTGCAAAGTGCACTTGTCAGGGCGAAATGACTCTGGCTGGTATTGAAATTGCTTCAGGAAATGTGTCTGTGTAATAGAGGCATGATAGTGTAGGGTTAAAGGGGTGAACTACTTTTCAGAATGTTGTGATATTGAAAGAAACTGATATAAAGAGATAACAAGTTTGAGAAGTTCTGAAAATTGTAAAAGTACAAAATTATAGAAGAAAGTATTTTCAAAGGCAATATAAGCACGGTAGAATGAACAATTTCCAACAAGAAATAAATACAACTAAAGGTCTTTAATCTAGGCGGAATTCAATGCTGGTTAGGATTTCAGTACTTCATTATTCCCAAAACTCTTGTCCAGATAAGTTATAAGCTCTAAAAAAGGCGTTTTCTAATGGAAAATGACTTTTGAGAGCTCATGATTTTCCTCAACAAGATTTTTTGGGATAAAATGAAGTATTGTACTCCCGATCAGTGTAAAATTCTGCATAGATTGATAACAACACTTCTCAAGTCAGTAATATGGCTCTAGCTCCATTTGGAGGATAGTTAATGTTATAGTGTTTTATGTAATATGCTTTTAAGATCAAATATACTCCTTCTTGATTTCAGTGCCATTTTAACTACGACACAATAGATTTTGACAACATAGATTTTGATTAAGCTGTTCAATATCAGTCCAGATTTAGAATTCATAGATTATCAATTTTTGCATCATGACTGTCTCTGACAGCATTCCATTACTTTAATATCTGACACATTTCTTCCGTACAACACATGTACTTTCAAGCTTTGAATCTGAAATGCGCCTGCGTCATTAGTTCAAAAATAGTGCATTCCCATATGAATCACTTTCAGCTGGAATTCAAAGAAAGTGCACGCCAAACCACATTCATTCAGAAGCCATTGTCTAGCCAAAACCATTCTCAGAACGTTCGCGCCTAAACACCCTCCCAAATTCCAGGGTTTCTGGCCCACATCGGAGGAGGAAAAATACCAGCCATCGATCGAGGATGAGTACCTGGAGTACATGGTCCGCGAGATGAACCGCATTCAAGACTCGGGCGTCTGGGCACAACCGAATGAGCGTCAGGGTCGCGATCTCGAAGAGAACCACGAGTGGCTCCGCGAGCTCATGGACACCGAGCCTCTGCCAGCTGAGCCAAAGGTTGAGCAGAAGGCTCCACTGGCTCCACAACACCAAAAGGAGCAGCCCGCCGCTGAGCCGTTCGATCTCGACGATCTTCTGAGAGGTGAGCGAGTTCTGTGAATTTCTTGTTAGGCTTGTTTTTTTCTCTTTTGTGTGCTTCTGTTTTCCCAGTTCTCTCATGTTTTCGGTGCGCAAGTGTGTCATGTGTTCATTTATAATGATTAGTTACTGGCACAACCCCGAATAACAGACAAGGAAAACATTGTCTAGAATCCCGCACTCTTTTCGACCCATCAGATGACGTTCAAACCCTAGGAAAAAAGGGAAAACCAAACTTCAAATATGCGAGAAGAGGGGAAAAGCGCGCGTGCCATTGGCCTCGATGACGTGAGTGTGTGTGTGTGCCCGCGCGGCTTAAAAAGTTGATGTTGTCTTCTTCTTCTTTTTTCCCCCGGCACTGCCTTTCTCAGGAAGTCGCATTTCCTTTTGAGGCGCAAATTACCAAGGGCACATGAGCACTGAGCATGGAGGGAACTGGGAACCAAGAACTGGGAACTGAGAATAGATAGGATAGATTTGAATTTGAGATTACATGATTTCGCTCTCATTTCCGGGAAATGGAAAAAAACGAAGAGAAGCGCATGACACCGTTATAATTGAGTTGAGCAGCAATTTCCAGGCGAGATGATGCTCGAGGAGGAGCTCAACAAGGAGTCCGAGGTCAAGAAGACCCAGGAGAAGCTGGCCAAGGAGATCCCGGCCGCCAAGGCCAACGTCGAGTCGCTCGAGAGCGCCATCGAGACCGCCACCGGCGAGCCGCAGGTGCCGCAGAAGAAGGGGCAGAACGAGTTCGTCTCGTTTGTCGAGCCAGAGCCGCAGCCGGCCAAGCAGACCGTCTCGTCGCAGAGCATCGACAAGAGACGTCTCGCGACGTCCGCCGAGTACTCCGGCAGTGCTCCGAGATACAGTGGAAGCAGCCTCTTGCTACTTGCCGTCGGAACTGTGCTCTGCGTTGGACTCGTCGGAACCGTTACTGGAGGAGCTTACTACTACACGTAAGTTAGAGCAGTGATCTGTATTTGTCATTGGAGTCTGGATTCTAGTCAAATCTGGTTCTCAGAATCCTAATACAATATTTTTCAGCTCTCGCCGTCGCACCGAGACCCCTGACGATGGAGAGTACGCGCCATACGCTGGAACTGGACCAGGATTCCGTAAGAACAAGGTGAGCACTTCTGCAACATAATTCATCCCATATGAATGCAATCCATTAGCGCGGATTACGAATCATGCGATCCGTCATGTGAGCCATGGATTAATATGCGCATGAATTTATGAAAAAACAGAAAGAAATGTGATTCTTCCAGGGAAACAAGGGAGACGAGACGCTGGCCTACAAGGCGCAGCTCCACCAGTACCAGCAGGCGAAGCAGAAGATCATCTGCGGCGAGGACGCTCCGGGAATCATCGAGTCGGACGGCGAGGATGGTGCGGATGAGGAGAACAACTACAGTGTCTACGAGTGCCCGGGTCTCGCGCCCACTGGTGACATCGAAGTTTGCAACCCGAACTTTGCCGCTCATCCATGAAAAGCCCCCGTGATGTGACATATCGGTTGCCCCCTCCGTGACTTTTAGGTTGTATCACACCTGAAGGTTTTCTTCTCTCTTCTCTTTTATTCTTCTTCTTAATTAATTAACCTACAAAAATTTATTGAAAAAAATACTGAAAAAGTTCATAAAAATGTAAAATAACAACTTTTTAACATTCATCATCATTTTTGTCTGTCACCAACTGAAATACCACCACCACCACCATCATCATCATTCATTTCATTGAGTCCGTCGCCCCCAGTTACTTAAGTATTATCTTCCATGTAAATTTCCCTTCTTGATAACCGCTTTCCCTTACCCACCACTAAAAGCTCTTCCCATGCAATGCTTTTAGCCATTTTCCCCCCTTTTATATTCCCATTTCACCTTGCATAACACCGGTGAAAAGAGAGAGAAACACACATACCATCCAACCCCCACCCCACCCTGAAAAATTTACTCGTTCCATCCTTCTCCCGGAAAACAAAAAAAACCACGTCATCAACAAAGTTCCCGAGTTCCAACACACACCACCCGACCATCCCACCATACATCTTTTTTTATCCGAGTGAATTTTTTGGATAATAAAGCATTCATGTTGTTAGTCGATTTTCGATTTTTAGCCAGAACCAATTCGCCGCTCATCAATTGGATTTAATGAGGTTTTAGAAGGCAGCAAAACACACAATTTGAAAGCGGGACGTACTTTGAACAGTTGGAGACAATGGATGCGGGGCTGTAAAAAGTGTATAAAATGCGTTTCGCAATTTGGCGGAGGGGAGACATCAAAAAACCAAGACTGTAAAGTAGATCGAATGTTCAAGGATCCTTGGAGGGGATTTTCTGTTTAATTGCTTTGCTGGGATGCTGAAATGTGAAAAAAGAAGATGTGGAGTTTCAGAAATGCACTGTAAAAGGCTGTAACAGATTGGCAACCAAATCACAAAAAATTTAATATATAATTTTCAATATTTTCCTGGAATAAAAGTACTGAAAACTGAACATTGATAGCTGAAAACACCAATATATTGAATTCTCCATGCACTTGGTTTCATAAATGTATAGCACTATATGTATATCGACTTGATCTGTTTGATTTTTTGAAACCGAGTTCATAGTGATGTTTCAAATCCCTTTGCAACTTGATATTGTAAGTCTATGAACTCATCCCACTCATCTTTGCGTTTTTGAACTTGATCTTTTCCTCATATCGTCTATAATTGCTTCTGAGTCCGGATAATTAACCCTTTCCATTAAAAAAAATGAGATAACCATGAAAAGTGCAAGTTTCCCCCTGCAAATACTGAAGATTATAATGAAGGTCCCTCAATTTCATGGAGAAACACAATTATTCGACGTCAAAGCTCAAAACTCAAAAACCCACAAACAAGACTTGAACTATTGAGCTTTCACAGGGCGTAAACAACGCCACAATTCTCGAAGGTTCCGATTCCGATTCAATACAATTAATTGATGATTTTGTTTAACGCACTATAGTCAGGCTCGCAACTTTTCCATCTTCTTTTCGATCCTGCCATTAATTTGCTCCCGAAACCCATTATCACAAAGTGTAAAGAACACAAAGATTATACGTTTTGTACTTCTGGTCCCCGTTCAAATGAAAGCCTTTTGTAAAACAAGATGGTCCCTGTAAATCACAAATGTAAAACCCGACACCCTTCACCATCTGCCGCCATTTCCCATAGAGCTTTACAAAGGTAAATAGCGTCATCTTAACCACGGCTGACCCCTCGCCGGCTGCTGCTGCTGCCCACCCAAAGCACCACGTCACTGTGAAAAGAAAAGATAATGATCCGCAACAAATAAGATAACCCCTTCCCTCCTCCGCTCTTTTCCGCGCGCGCGAACGATTGTTAAACACAAATGACGTGGCGCTGGCCTGTCCACCCAAGTACTTTCTGCACCCTTTGTACGCGATCTTTGTGCTATTTTGATCAGTGTCACCAACTGACCCTTGGACCAGGCCCCATGTGAATGGCATCGGGGAGAGTAGCATGTAAATATGTTTTCGGCCTTTTGTCTCGCCCTTTTGTGGAAGTTAATTTAGAGGTGTTGAGTTTTGATTCCACCACTGATAGCCAGAAGAGGAACTGTTGGGACGTGGAAGTTGATAAGTTTGATTGACAGTAGCTCAATCACAAGGAATTTAGTGATGTAAACAAGGTTTATGACCGTGGGGTGGTGAGAGCACTTCGTACAGTTGTCGGCTGACAAGTCATAATTTTTGCGTGTTATCAGAGAGCTTCTAGCCTCCGAGGCGACGCGAGTGTGTTTGGTTTGATCGCAATGAATTTTGTTGGATTTGATTGATAAGCGGGAAGCGAAGTCAGAATCTAGATCTGGATTAAGATCAGGATCATTTGGAATAAAAAACGGAACAAAGGACTATATATCAATCAGTAGTTTTGATCGCTGCCTAATATTACACTTCCAAGATGTTGTACTCAAGCTATTACAATAATATCGCCGGATTTACTGGATTTGAGCTTCTGAGCAAGAAAAACCTGTAGAAACACCTTTATTTTCAGATACTTTATCATGTTCTGCTACCTGTTCAACATCCCAATCCAAATTCAACACTCCCTTTTTATCCATTTCACCCCCTCCCTGTCGCCCAAAATAACCGCTGTCACTTCAATAATGAAGGCCTTCACCAAAAGAATGCAAAATGAGTTGCTAACCAACTGAATGCTCCAACTTTTGCCACTCTTTTCATCCGAGACACTCATTGGAAATGCGCATTTCGCATGAATTGTGAGAAATGCACGTTTGAGCTTGCGTCCCTTTCTCTCTCCCCGTACTTTGATTTTTATCCCGACCCCTCTTTTGTTGATCCAGTGCTTCGTGAAAAAGAGGAAAAGAAGAACGTTTAAAAAGTAACAGTATCAAGATGATAGAGGGAAATAAAAATGCACGCGGATTTGCATTTGCATAAGTTTGGTCGATTTTTGATCGTCCTACGTTTTTTTTCCATGGAATATAGTTGTTGTTCTCATGTGACACGGGAGCTATTCATAAATTTTCTGCAAAAAATGTTGAATATACACGTTTTGCAAAGATGGATTTGAATAGAGTTTCCGGGAAAATTTCGAAAAACCCGGAAGTGCGGAGAATTGAAGCTTTGAAACCAATTTGTTTTTACAAACAGCAGGAAATGACATGAATCATAGCATATCATATCTATCAACTTTTTGTGTAGTTTTATCAAAGATCCGATGTACAAACGAAAAGGGCCGGTCATAAAACAATCGACCTAGATCTGCATGCGATACACGTTGTAAAGAAAGTAAATATTTCTCCATAACATAAATAACGCTTCCTTCCATCCAATTAATTTTGGTTTTAACAACAACGAGTCCCCCATCACTTTGATCTACTGTTTCTGCACACACACTGCCCTGATTTATTTATTTATTCCTTGAGCACCGTCTGCGACGGGTAAAAGACGACGGCCGGCGGTAGATGGAATCAAGAAATCAATGAAACATTTATCAAACTAGAAACAGTTGTTGGTCTTCTCAGTTCTTGATAATCTTCCACTAATATGTAAAGACCCTAAGTACCCGATTCATTATACATTCGCAATTCCTCTCTGTAGTGGGTGCGTCTGGGTGCGCGTGTACCCGTGGGGGCATTACACCGGAGAGAAGGAGAGAACAACCTTCAGATCGGCATATTTGATAGAAAAGGGTTTTTTTTCTACCCCCAGTTTCCCATTCCATTGGTTAGAAAGCCTCAGTCAACAGGCGGTGGTGGTGGGGGAAAAAAGTAAACAAGCGAGCACAACCTCTCGCCCCTTTTTCTCGCGGTTTCGTTTCACGGTAACATATTGGTTTTTGCCTGTTTGCTCAGTGTGGGTCAAAGAATGGATCTGTCTGAATTGAATACTTTCTCAAGAGTTTCACAGCTTTCGCACTTGATCTTCCGGGACGCGGGTTGGTCTATGGAAAATGCAGGAAGAGAGGATGGGAGAGGGAAAACAAGTTTTTTGTGTTCAATTGGCGATGGAGTGGAGGTAACCATGATTTGAAACTTTGGTCAATTGTTTAATGGTATAATTTGTTTGACGGCTTGACTTTTTGATCTGGCCCTCTTTTTGGCGGGTTGGGGATCATTGCTCAATCCCTTTCACACCTTCCCTCGTTCCCAGTAACAAGTTGATCATTGTTCACCTTGATTCCAATCGGCAGAATCTAAATGCATCCACCGCCATTCATCACGCGGAAGTTTTTCTTCCCATCCAACCCCGCTCCTGGCTCCTGGCGCCACCAGCTGTAAAGCTCCGGTGTTCGGTGCACATGACCTTGGTGCCAGGCTGTTACAACACTTCATCCCCTCAGCTGTTCTCGAAGAAAAAACAGAGATTGGAAATCATTCCGAATGATTGAATGGTTTGATGTTGGAACATCCATCACACCCCAGAAAAAGTAAAGTAATGGGAGTCACATGCGACTACTTCTCCCGATATGACACTTTTTGTAGTTTGCCTCGTTCTTCTCTTTTTTCTTTTTCTTTTTTTCTGTCTCTTCTTGGGATGAAACTAGTACAGTGCATTGAATTCGAGGAAAAAGAGGTCTAAAGTCAAATGTTGCGAAAAAGAAAGTGTGAAGTTGGGTTGATTGATGGGGAGAGATGGGGTGTAACATGATAAACTTGTCCCAAATGTTGCATGTTTCTCGCGAAGATCACGTTCATTGGCTTTGACACAGTCTAAAGATCATATGAAGAAGGAAGCCGGGGTCTCGAATTATGCTAATCGTCTTTTCATGTCCCGCAGTCATTTTTCTCTTATGTTTTTCTTTTTCTTTCTTTTTTCTATCTCCGCGGATAATTGAATCTGAGAATTGGGAGAATTGGTACAAAGAGACAACGGAGCAAAGCTTACTGCACTTTTCGCTAACGATGTCGAAAACGGATTTGGAGAAATTTAGGACGTTGTGTTCTGCTTTGCTCTGCTCTTGCACTCTTTACACGTTTGCAATTTTTTTTTGGAGTTTGAAATTTGAAAATAGAAAAAAGAAGGGGATTAGTTTTGCAAACCCCTCTAATCCGAGTCTAAATCCAAATCCCAATCCGTTCCATTTTTTTGTTGCAAAAGGAAATGGGAAATGGGAAATGACCAGCAACCTTGAACACAGTGCAGCTGTGCGCCAGCTGCCTCATTGCTTAGTCACCAAAAAGGGGCATCATAAAAACTCGGTGTTAATTAGGCTTGGGCGACCAAACATCGGACAAAGTCCTTGGGGGTGAACGGCTTCTAACTAGATCCTGATTGACCCCCGACATCATAACACAACGATAGCATTACACATCTCCGCCTTTGCTCCTTCAACGTCACACTGAAAAGTGCAAAAAGAGGAGCAAGTGACGTTCCGGAGCCATCAATCTCGCTATCAGGGCTCCGAGTGCAACATTTGTGCGATCGATTGAATATTTCAAGTCTTCGAGAAAAAGGTTCTACAATGTACATCAGACTCCATCCATTTCTTTCGATCCCGACTACCCTCCCCAAACATTTAATCGGCGGATCGCATGCACCGTGTTGACTCAACGGACAAGCTTAACGCCTGTGCAATTTGTACTGTTTGATCGGTCTGTGATCATCAAAATAATCAAAAACTGGGGCGAGCATTTGTGCCTCCTCGAATTGATATGGAAATCGGTGTGTGTATGCAAAGTGGGGCGCTCTGATATGGGTGGCAAATGTTTGCAGCGACAGCGACGGACGAAATTTGAACTTTGGATCCCCCTCTCAAGAAACGTGGAATGGACGGCAATCTAGGACGAGTACATTTTCAAAGTAAATCGATTTGCGCGCTGCGCTCACTCAGGCGCAAACCTGTTGTTGTGTCGGACGAGAAGGGGTGTCGTTGATTGAGAAAAGGGGGGGGGGGGGGAGAGAAGACGTCGAGGTAATCTAGATTGACAGCTCTTGTCGACCCCCCGTGTGGGCACCGTTTTTAATTTACGGTGGTCAGAACTTTTACTTGTTCCCAAATGGGTTAAAGGTCAGGAAATGGTTATGCGACCAACTTGTTTCCGCTGTGTATGGAAACTAATCCATCAAAGTTTGAGTGACGGGTGGCGTTTTTTAATTAAGGGGGTCCTGTACCCTTATTTTATTTTATTTTACGACTTGATTTTTTTTGTCCCCCTCTCCCACTCTCCCCCAGCCTTCTTTCCCTTCTCTTTGTATTTTTGGTCTTTTCGCTCTTTCTCTATAGTGCTCGAGAACAACTCGCACTTCTTATCAAACTAGAGAAATGTTGCCGTTACAAAATAGAGGCAATTGGTCCAACCAAAGTAGAAGGCAACACATATACATTTCTCTCAACTTTTCCATCTGCCAACAAACGCGAACTCATAGACATGTGAAATTCAATCCATCAGGCTCTCAGGGAGCTTCCAGACATTGGATACTTGAATTGAACAAGTCTGATCTTCTGATCTACTGGTGATCGGGGGGTGGCGGGGGTAAGAGCAAACACGTCTCGAGACCTGTCCCCCAAACCTATGGCCTAATCCAGCGGATACAATCATGTCATTGTTATTTTGCTCACCGAGCCACCGAGCCATCGGAAATGAAAAACGAGCCTAAACCATGTTACAAACAGGAAATGAATCGAATGAATATCAAGAGATCCGCTCTTCTATTTTCGGGTGAACCAATTTGCAACAAAGGAAGC
Organism: Caenorhabditis imperialis; assembly: GCA_963572205.1. NCBI lineage: Eukaryota > Metazoa > Nematoda > Chromadorea > Rhabditida > Rhabditidae > Caenorhabditis > Caenorhabditis imperialis. The sequence continues at coordinate 2,068,921 of OY751544.1, read as the reverse complement.
TCGGGTTATAATTGAGTTTGGCTTGTTACACCCGGGCGGTCCCAAATTGGCCCCCCGGCTGGCCAGCTCGTCGTCGTCGTTGGGACCCAAAAACACTTGACACAGAGATCTCCGCGACAGCTGCCGACCGATTGTTTTCAAACCCTACGTTGTCGCTTCGTTTTTGCGTCGTCGCGCTGCTCGATTAACTCTTAAAGTTCGCAGTGTAACGATGTTTTATGAACGTCTCGGACGAGATCGGTAGGAACAAGTTGTAAGATCCCTCAACATTTTCGGTTTCTCGAATATCCGAAAAAGCTTCTCTTGCTCTTTTTGGTGTGGAGAAACATAATTGCGAGTTTCCTTGTGGTAATCCCAGGTTTCAAAACTTCAAAACCTCAAAAACAAAACCCCGCAGCCGGATCCCATTAGCTCCCTCCTCACCCAATTGCATATGGTGGAACCTTCCCTTTCCTTCATCCAATAACAAAAAAAACTTCAAACATCGTAAAAAATATGTGCGGATCGCAATAAAGACAACAAAAATTTACTGGGGCTCATCGATATCAACGTCTCAATGATCAAGGACCAGCGTAAACAAACAGTGATAGTGATAGTGTCTACTTGCTCGAGAAGACGAATGACCACAACTTGCTTGAAGCTGCCTCTAAACACATAGATCGGTTTTCTCGATTAGTGTGTGCGCGGAGGGGGAGAAAAAGAGAGAAAGGAAGACATCAAGATTTGAAACTCTTCTCCTTCTTCTCCTTCTCCTTCTTTTTCCTTCTTCAGCACCCTTCTTGCTGCTTTTCCATATTCATATTCCAATTGTTTATTTGGCTTGGCTCAGTCCATTCCATTCAATGATCATTCTTTGAGTCCACCATTATTTGACAGTAGAATGTACTCACCGGCGGCCCAATTATGAAAATGCCCATGACCTTGTCGGAGGGGCGGGTTTTTTTGTACGTCTCCTTTATCCCGCCATTAGAAAGGGACAGTTCTTCTCCAATTTCGCCTCCTTTCTCCCTTTTAAATGACCTTTTTACACTGGGACTGGGACTTAAACTTGAAATAAAGGAGGAGGGGGAAACTTGAAAACCGCCATGAAGACCAAAAGATTGATCGAGAGGTAAATTATATAGAAAGAGGTCCACAATTACCTTGAAACTTCTCTCAATCAGCTGGATACTCTCCAAACTTTCGCTTTCCATCCCCCCCCACCACCGACCACCCCTCCCGCTGAGATGATACGGTAGATGAGAAGAGGGAGTGGGGGAAGATTTATAGACTATTGTGCCGCCGAGGGGGTTGAGAATCGAAAAACATGTCCGGACTCTTATTTAGTGCTTTTGGAGAGACCTGATACTTGTTCCGACCCCATACTACAAATCAATGAGACGAGCAAAGAGGAAGAAGCTACAAAGCGGCGGCGGTCCCAGACAGACGCACTTTCTGTCTGGGAGGGCGCGTATTTCACTGAGTGGCACTTTGCAGTGGATCATAACTCACTGCCGCATCCCCACCAAAGCACAGAAATTGGAAGGGGGGGCATTCATCCAGAAAGCTTTTGGACTCAAACCTCTATTGTCCGTCGAGTGAATTATTCAAATTCACTATACACACCAAGGGTACTGTAAGAGTTACGTGGCAGTCGCCGCACGTCTCACCCCACTTTCGTTATCACAAAAAGGGGTCGTAAAACGGTTATCAATCTGAAATGTTGAGTGTGTATAAGCCCCATAATTCATGTTGTCAATTTCACTGACACCAGTAGGTACAGGGTAGCATTCGTTATAACTTGGAGGGGGGACCGAACTGAATGGAGGACCTACAATATAGTTGGAGTGCACGTAGACAATGAAAACTGATCGCGTTGACCCACCAATGTACTAGAAATGTATTTATACAGGCGGATTTGCGATTTGATTCCATTCTGCAAACCGTTTAATCTATGTAGGCAACAAAAGTTGTGAATTTTGATTCTGCAATTCCAAAATTCAAAATTCGAATTTTGCAATTCAACAAAAACTCCAAAACGGTCTAGTTTATGTCTTGTTTGTGGGTAAGATAAGAACAACAATTTGTGTGCTTCTTCGGACACGAGACGATAAGCGAGTGGTGAGATGCGGACCCTTCTTTTATCTTCACCGACAGGTGAAACGCTGGAACAAGCTGAACAATTTGGTGTGCGGCGGCTGGCGGAGAAAACACATTTTCTTAAGCCCCGCCGCGTTTTATTGTTGTGTTTACGTGTCGATCCGAATGCATATACTTTTTCGCACCGGCACTAAGAAGCGACCCATTTCTCTCCACCATCGACAAACCTAAAAGCCATGGCTCCGGGTTGTGTAAAAAAGATAAGAATTCTTCTTCTTCCATCCTCCTCGAAAATTGTTGCGAAGAGTGCAAGCGGGTTTGATAGTGGGCCCCCTGATAAGACGCACCAATTGGCTTTCGTTCACTCGGTTCAGTGTAGTAGGCTTGTCGTCCCAAAACTCGACTTTCAGTCTTGATTGACACCCATCACAAACATTTCGCAACAAACATAATCGAGCGGACGGCACGACGAGAATGGATGGCATCAAAGCAAAAAAAAGGGGGGGGGGGGGCGAAATTGAAACTGACACTATCAGGCACTTGCCATCTTGTTTTGTTCTCAACCTCTTTCACTCGTTTTTTAGTCTTTGTCAAGTCCCATACAGTACTGAAGTTTTCGTCGGGATCGTACTATTGGGCCAACAATCCTGGATCAGAATCAGATAACCTATTCTATTCCCTAGGAGATAATCATCTGGAAATTATGATGTCATTTGTGTTTTCCAGTTCAAGTCTCTTTTCAAGTCTCTTTTCGAAGAGTTTCCTAGGCAGAAAGTCATAAATCTGAACATTGTAAAGATTTATTTATAAGTTTTGCGAAAATTGCCTCGGAAAAAATGTTCTCCGTGCTTTCGCGCAGCGCAGTAGCCAAGTTGGAGCCCCCGAGCACACCAAAAACCACACTCTCGGCCCTTTCCGGCACTTGAGAAGCGGCGATGAGGATGCAAAACGCAATGAAGCTTCCCCCTCCCTCCCAGAACGCCATCACCTTTTCCTTCAAATTATTCCAACAAATTTGCGAAAACAATGCATCATCATATCCTCGCGCTCATTCTGATGCAATCTTGTTGAGCCTATCGTTTACGTTTACCCACAGGCCCAGCCAGCGGGCCGAGAGACAACAACAGTAGGGGGCGAGACGTTTCGTCGAAAGATAGTGGGAAGCGTGGAGGGTGTGACAAGGCGAGTGTGTATGCGTCTCTGGCCCGGCCCGTGTTGCGTGTCGCCCGCTCCTCCCCTCGGGAGGCCCAGCCCCTTTTCGCCTATTTATTGAGACCCCGCCCCACCATCGAGTCGAATCGCACCCCACACTCGATTTATCGGTCCCCTCCGCTCGTGTGCGGTGGTGGCGCTTTTTAGGATTAGGATTATGCTCGTGCTTATTAATATCATAGATGTTAACGTGAACTCTCTCTTGACGTTTCTTCTACCGTATACCATACTACGTAATTGCAGGTGATTCACGGTTCAATGATGAGCGCTGTCCACTACACCGAGAGCCAGCGGCGCAAGAGATGCTCGTCGTCGGATGCAGTCTCCATCACCGCTGCTGACGACGTGCCAATGTACACTTCTGCGGGTTACAAGAAGAGCTGGTCGGTCATCCAGAAAGCCGTCGATCATCTGATGACCGAGTCCACGTTCCCGGTGCCACCAACCTCTCTGAAGCTGCGTGAGCCGAGACACTTGCCGAAGCGTCGTGTCGTGGTGAACCTGCATCGCGACGTGCTCCTCAACAATCTGATTCTGAAGACGCAAGCCTTCCAGAAAGAGTGAGTGGGAATAATATTTGCTCAAAAGTAGTAATTGTATCTTTCTGACTTTCTGGTTCCTAGTATAGGAAAGTGTAGAATTACGTAAACAATGAGTCCAATGAGCCATTGACGTCGTTTGTTTTGAAGGCGTACGAGCAACAAACAAAATCAGAAGCGTACTCCCACTCTCTCTCTCTATCAACAACATTCTATTTCCAGGTACGAGCAATCAGGAATGCCATTCACGCGCCAAGTCATCATCGACTACCCAACAGCGGCACAACGCCCGCGCAAGGAGCGCCACTACGAGTTCTGGCCCTTCTTCGAGCAGCTCCCCGAGCTCGAGGAGGAGGAGCAACTTGCGCCGGAGGACATCCGCGAGGAGGAAGTCCGCGATGCTCTCGGCTTTGCCTCGGACAACACCATCGAGGTGGCGGAGGAGTGCAAGGAGAACACCATGTACTTGCCAATCTCGTTGAGCGACAACCTCACCGACTCCATCTCGACGCTGTTTGTCAACGTGGCCAAGGACGTGACGCCACCGCCGCCGCCAAAGAAGAGAAGCTTCGTTGAGAAGTTCATGAAGAAGGGCGTCCTCAGCGCCGTCATCACTTTTTAGACACTTTTCTCCCCGTTAGATTTTTCTTTTTTCCCCTACTTCTCCCTAAAATCACCTTTTTTCTTCAGTGTAGATCACTTCACCTCGTAGTTTTTTTTTCTTAAAGAGTAGCAATTTCATATTTAACTGCACCCCCCAGCTGTACCTAAAGCTTAGATGTTCATACCGAAGCTTTACGCCCAACTCCACCTCCTATATTTTGTCCCTTTATCTCAAGTTGTTTTCACTAACCTACTAACCCCCCGAACCTCTATACAAAACCAACCATTTTTCCATTTTTCGCACTGAAAACCAAAAAAATTTCGAAAAAATTTCAAAAAATCCACCAAAAAAACTGTAAAAAGGTTCAAAATCCCCCCAAAAAGTTGTTGTTTTAATATATCTACCTTCTACCTTTTCTCCCCATTCATTCCATATGTTGCTGGCCAAGTACCCACCTTTTTGGTTTTCTAGAATAATTGAAGAAAGAGTTCAAACCTTTCCCCATCCCAGAGTCACTCGTGACGTGACCGTACAAACCTGTGCGTGTGCATCCCCCCTCCTCAAACCTCCAAATCCTTGTCCAGAAGGACAGTACCACATTCTTGTTTCACAGGCTTTGCGTTAAACCCTGAACCAACACCTCGTTTCTAATAATGTTGTTCTTATAATTAAACACTTTTGGTCTTTAATGGTATTTTGTCACCCCATACCCACCACCCCCAAACCCCTTTGGTCTCTGCTTTTTTTCTTTCCATGCTTTTTTGTATGGTTCTTTTTTAATGATATGAACGTTTCAAAATATATGCAGCTAAGGGATATAGAAATGAGAAATGCGAAATGTTGAAGAGGAATCAAGGAATCGAATGAATAGCAGAGTTGGAATGAATGACCAATGCAAGAGCAAAGTTGAAAGTCCCCTTTTTGCTTCCAGAGGCAGCATCCTACTGTACATCAGCTTATCGGGTGATTAGTGAGGTGATAAGGCATGTTCTAGACGGTTCTGTCCTGTCTAGAACGTGTCGTCTTTTATCGTGCGAAATTGAAATATTGCTGGAGTCTGCAAGAAAATGATGATGAAATTCCCGTTGCAACCTAGTTCTTTCTTTGTCATTGAAAGACAAAAGGGATTCACATATTTGGTGACACTTGGTCTAGTCGATAGTTCTATACTGTGCCAAACATTTGACAAACACAAACAAAAATGCATTTTTTTCACATTTTTTCAGGGCGCGCGCTCAAAATCAACAGAAACCGAAACTTGGATAGCTTATCAAGTTTCAGTAAACTTTTTCAATGTTTATATAATATTTTAGATTCTAGATTCCAAATTCCGTATACATTTCCCATTGATTGAACCCAATTGCTACACTCTATGTGGCGAGCCAATTGTCGGCGAAGTTTTGCAAAGGGCACCACAAGATAAATGAGCAGAGGCTCGGAATAAAGAGCAATGCGAGGAGATGGATCACATGTTGGGGTCAGATTTACCTTCGGAGCCGGAAAAAATTCAGCAAAAAAAATGAAAGTTGGGGAGAAGAAGAAGCAAGAGATCAAACACACAAAGTTGCTTGCTATTCTGGATTTTCAGTTCCGGGAAGTGTTACTCATAATTCGCATAAGCCCTTAAAGTACAACAACTTAAGAAAGGTTCCTGGGAACATTTCACGGAGCAAAGACTAAATCTGTATGCGCAGCAGGCTTGTTTTCAATTTACCTGATTTCTGGTACCTCTGTGTTTTCCTCAAGTGCTCTCTCTAACCTTGTTCACTGGTTCCTTATTTTGTTTTCAACGCAAATTTGATACATCGAGGGAGGATCTCTGAATTATGTGGTGTAAATGTATACAATTTGAATTCAGAATTTGAAATTCTAGTTCCAAATTGACGTGTACCTTTCAGAAACCAATTAAGTGTGGCAGTCAACAATGTCGATCCTATTCCGGACAACCGGTTCCAGAAACATTCGCACTGTTTTTCAACACTGTCTATGGATTGGAGGGATCTTTTACAGTTCGTATGAACTTAAAAGTGCAGTTTGTTATCAATGTGTGTTAAGAATGAATAAAGATCATTTAAAATTGGTGGGGAACTTTGGAAATTTTAGGCTATAATTATGATCTGGATGATGTTTCTCTTTTTAACATTGTTATTTTGAATTGAATAGAATGGCTGCTCATTTGTCACGTCCTTCAACCTCCAAACAAAAAAACGTCAAATGTTGATCGAGATCTCAAATATCATCCAAAAAACCTCTGACGTTCTCAGGCTACCCGAGTTAGGTGTCTTTTCTCCCTCTTTTGTTCCGGCTGTTTGCGAACGGCCCCGAGAATAGTGTTGTGTGCGTTCCCGAGGTGTTTTGTGCCAATCTCTTCTCTGACCTTTGTACTACACAAACATATAGTTAGTGAGAAGTGTTTGGAGGGGTTTGCAACGTGATTTTCTTAACTTCCTGACTTTATATGACAACAAAGCATGAGAAAATAGACTTCAAAAATAGCTGATTCACAATCATAACAATTTGGAATACACACATGAATAGATTACGCCAATGAATCCAGAAATCTGGTTCAATTCAAGTCTTCGTTTTGAACGGAAATGCGGTTTGCCATTAGATGATGTAATGTTTTGTGGCAGAATGGGTTGTGGATGGATGGAAAAAGACAAGATCAGAGGGGGGAAGAAACAAGAAAATGTATCTGGAATTGAATTCAAAGGGTTTGTGTTGAATTTGGAGTTGTTATAATTAAAAAGTGTGGGGAAACAATGAATGAAGTGAGGATTTGATAGCTAGTGGTGCAAATATTAGGATTTTGGTTATTTTTTGAAGGATTTTAGTAGTTTTAGTCATTTTTGTTAGTAAGTAGTGTATTTTCTTGGATCTCATAATGAAAAGTGTGTAACAAAATCTATATAATGTTGGCGCAAAAAACTGGTGCTTTTTCAGTTTTGTTCAGCTTTTGGTATAAAATTTTTGACAGAAAAATGTTAAAAATAATTAAATAATATCTCTAGATCATATATTTGTTGTAAATCACAAAAATTAGGAAAAAAACCAAAGATAAAACCATCAAATTTCCAATTTTGTGCAAATTGGCGTCAGTTCCAGCGCAGACACTGTGCACAACATTCACAGCAATATGCAGTATTAATGGTTAGCCTAATAACATAAGAACGAATATCTATTTTTGTTTTTTCACTGATTCAACTGGGTTTCTTCTGGTATGTTTTAGATTTTACAGGTATTTACTTGTTACAGTCGCTATGAGCATTTATTTGCTATTATCTATAAGAATTTCTGATAAAATAACTTCAGAGCGCTCCAACAATGTTCAATTTGGTACACTTGTTCCTCCTTTTTTCACGCACCACGTTACCCAACTCCCAGCCATCCTAAAATCAAGTATTCCAACCGAGTCGGCGCTCCGAAAAGTGTTTTCAAAGACAGTAAGACAGGTTTTATTGTTGTCGAAACGTCGGCCTTCTCTCTCCTCCACATTTCTCTCTCTCTCACTCACTGTTTCCATCCGTCCGGTTATTGAGAAAATGCGAACCGACAACCGGTTTTCGTTTTCGAGGGGGGGGGTGGTTGCATCTTTTTCCCCCGCCGCCTTTCTCTCTTTTGCTGCCTGTATTTCTGCTTTTCGCGTTTTTCTTTCCTCGCTCTCCGATCAACTCGACCCGTTTTGCGTTCGTTCCACTTGTTTATACAGTGCTGATTTTGATTTTACTCGGCCCCCCTGCTTTTTTTTTCTTGTTGAATTATTATTTATTAAGAATATGATGATAGAGAAAAAGGATGATTTATGAGTGATTTGGAAGTTGATAATCTAAGAATTTTGATGTTGTTTGTAAAGCATTTTTCGAAGCTTCCATGATAATTCAAGTTGGAAAAATATTTATTTGCAGGCTATTCAAGTACAACAATACAATAGGAACTACAAAATTACAAAATGAAACAAGTAAAAACTGAAATCATCGACCTGGAATACGAAGAGCAAGAGAAATGGAAAGAGCATGAAGACGATGAAGATGCACTTCTGGTTGCCAGAAGAATCAAGCAAGAATTTGAAGCAGCGACGAGTTCTCCTACCCCAACGCCTCCACAGAAGCAGTCAAATCTTCAGAAGTGAGTTTTTCACCAGCTGCTCCGTGTAAAAATGTTACCCATTTCAATCTCATTTACTTATATCCCAAAACATTCATCCATCCGCTTCAAACCGGGCGTCTGTCCTGGCAGAGACCGGTCGGTCGGCTATTTGCGTCCCCTCCGGAGGGCTCTGCGTATATTTTGAAGACCGGTTGCACCTCCACCGACTTTCCCACCCATGGCTACAAACCGGTTGGCGGGCTACTAGCTTATAAATTTCTGCCATGCAATTTTTGCTCTCCTATTTCCCAGGATGTCATATTTCAACCCACACGCAATTGGAGAATAAGTAACAAGGGAAAATAGATTAAAACTGAGACCCCGAGCGCTAATTAAAATCGGATTAGCTTGAGAGAGAGAGAGCTCAATGAGCTAAGGCTGATCCATTCTTTTTGTCTGTTTCAATTATAAACGTCTGATGTGAATTCTAATCCTGGACCAACTAAATTCTAGTCGTTACACACATTAATAATAAAATGTGTGTGCAGAGGAAGGGGGAAGAAGGACACATTTTGATTCAGATATATATTTTTCGCATCACACATACGTTTGTGTTGCAAAAGTGTAAAAGAGGCTCTCAGATACATATGCCCTCCGTCGGTTAATGAGTTTTTCGTGGGGGTACACTGAGAACAGAATCGAAAAAAAACAAAAAAAATAATCAAAGGGACGTATTTTTTCAGCCCAGAACGACCTGCACCGCTGGTGTTCGACCATTTCATCTGTATGCGGATTGGCCTGAATTCCAGGAACAATGTTCAACGATTAATGGCGCTTTTGGTAAGGGGGAAACGGGAAACGAGAAACGAGAAACGGGAAACCTTGGAAAAACAAGAATGGGTGATATCAGAATACATTTCAGACTGCTCACGAATTCGTGGATCTCACTGTTTTGCCAGGGCCCTCAATGATGCCACCGCCAATGCCGCCAATGATTCCAATGGGTGAGGGGTTGAGAAACAATGAAATTTGTATAGAAGACACCAGAAACTGATGGTTTTTTGAAAAATGAATCATGAACATCAAAATGAACCAAAACAAATGTTTTAGGAGTTCCCAACCTTCACCCTCCACCATCAACATCTCGAATCCTTGCTAATTGCCTTCAAGAGCCATCAACCTCTGGTTCTAGCAATCAGGACACCATAGATGCTATAGAACGCCTTCGAAGTCAACTCCAACTACAGCCCAACCTGAAAATACGCAAGAACTTCACCAAGAAAGTGGTTCCAAAGCCAGTTATCCGGAATACGGTAAATTTTTCAAATATTTTATGGCATAAAGTCTTCTAATACCAATGCGGTACGTCAAAATCAAAGAACAAGTGATTTTTCAGCAATCCGCTGACTGTGGCATCATCCCTATCAACATGCAATGCTACAAGTGCGATGAAATCATTCCAAAAGGGTCGCAGTAAGTTTTTTATCAATTTTGTTGGAAAATCCATCGAAAACTTTACTTTTAACTTCTAAAAAGTATAAATTTTCAGTGGCTCAAGTGCTCTAAATCACGTGCAAAAGAAGCATTTGAAAATGGCAGCGTTTCAATGCAGAATTTGCAAACATTACAGGACAACTCAGGAAAGAGTGAGTTTTGATCTACTTTTTATCTACTTGTTGTTCTACTTTTTGATCTACAACATCCTAATAATCAAGAAATCTTCAGATCCAATCCCATGTCACAACAGTGCACAAAGCAAAGTCCACAAAATTCGACTCTTCTTTAGCTGGTCCGTTGTCACCTGAAGATATGAAAAAGATGGAGGAAATGATAACGCATTGCTTTCCGAAGCTTAAAATGGTAAATTTCATTCAATTTCAGTCCTGATAAGTCTGAAAAATGTTTTTATTCCAGGAGCTACAAGTCACTGATCGGCTCATTGCTAAAACCATGGAAGTGAATATTGCCGGGTGTAAATCATAACTTAAATTTATTATATATTTTTTAATTTATTCATTTTTTAAATTTTTCCTATGTTTTCATCCCTTTAAAGTACAACAATTCTAGTCGTTTTAATGCTCGATTAATGATAATCAGAGATTTTTTCTTTTTTCTTTTTTAAACTTAAACAATTTCTCACTTTTTCTATATAAAAGACATGAAAAGTACACTTGTCTGATATGAAATTGATAAAAAAATGAACAAAAACAGAGAATGGGACAAAAACTTGATTCAGAATCGTTCACGTGGTTGGTTTTTGACAATTTTTGTTGGATTCTTCTATCAACCATGACAATGACCGTTAAATTTGCATAGTTTGTACCAGAATAATTGACCTCTAATCGAGTTGTTGGCCTGATAAGACGACGACAAACGCAACATGTCGAGTTTCTAGACTAGCGATAACTTTTAGTCGTGTGCATTGCCATAATTGCACCTATTTTGGATGCAATGTTATTGTTTTTGTAAAAGGAACCAGTCAATCAAAACTGCATATAAAAAGCGAATGCCTTTTTGTCGTTCACCTCGAAAACCTTGTCTTACTTTTATCTGTTTTAAACATCTTCTTCATTCCTTGACGGTGTGCGACCCGACAACATCAGATGAATTATGCGCAAAAATGCCGTTCTTTTCGTTTTCTTTTCATTACCCTTCTTTGGTGCTTAACTTCTTGTTCTACTCCTTGAGTACACCATCCACATTTGCATGTTCCCCTTATCACTTTATCAACGTGTGTTTGCATAGTCACGTTACAGAATCGGAATGCTCGATCAACCGACGCTAAACGTTGTTCAACTTGGATTTGGATTCTTGGCCAACTTCTTCGCATTTAATTCACAGGGATTCATTGAAGAGGCGGTTATCGATAGTGCTTCTGATAGTGGAAATTTGAACAAGCATGCCGGGTATTATAGCTTGTCAATTATCTATGCAGTTTTTACCGTGGCGAACTTTGTCGCTGCGCCAATTGTGGATCTTTTGACGCCAAAGTGGGCAATGGTAGTTGGAGCGTTATGCTATGCAATTTTCCAGGTAAACATTTCATTCATCAGTAGCGATTCTTGTAGGATGGGCTTTCAGGTTGGCTTCCTATTCCTCAATGAATGGTATCTATACGCCAGCAGTGCTCTACTAGGCCTTGGAGCCTCTAGTAAGTTAAACAAGGACTAAGTTATAACGTGGAAAACATGGATTTTAGTAATCTGGACTGGGCAAGGATCATATCTGTCTCAAAATTGCACCAAGGAAACTACCAGTAGAAACAGTGCGCTGCTCTGGGGGATGTCGGAGAGTTCTTTGCTTGCTGGAGGTGCATTTTTGTTCGTTGTGTTCAGTGTGCAAGGAGCAGCGGATAAGATTCCAACTTCTACTGTGAGTTTTACCTTTTTAGAGATTTCGTTTCAAATTTAGACTTTCAAATTAGTTTCTAGAACGAAAAGAATTCTATCAGAAGCTGAAAAATTGAGTGACTTTCTCTGTTTATGCAACTCAACACCATATCCCCTTAATCCAGATAAACATCCTCTACTCGGTGTTCACCGTCCTCTCGCTTATCTCCGCTTGCATTTTTGCACTTCTCCGCCAGCCGTTCTACCCGGAAACGGTGGATCGAAAACACTATGGCAAACTGGTGGGGTCGACTTTCAAGTTGATGTTCACCAAGAAGATGATCGCGTTGGCGTTCGTTTTTGCCTACACCGGAATTGAGCAGTCGTTTTGGACAGGTGACGAAACAGGAGGGGACAAGTGGAGAGTAAAGTTTTCAGGCATTTACCCGACTTGTATTTCCTTTACGAAGAAATTGGGCAGCAATACGAACGCTCTTTTGGCACTAAATGCAATTTGCACTGGATTCGGGCAGACTGCGGGTTGGGTTTTCTTTCTCTGTTTTTCCTAGTTTTGTTTTGAAAGTTAAACATTTCAAAACAAAATACATTTCCAGCCGGCCTCATATTCGGATTAATGGGCGACAAATCTCGAAAAATTGGACGCGACACTATAATCCTCATTGGAACCACTATCCACTTGATCGTGTACGTGCTCTGCTACATCAACTTCCCTCAAGACTCGTCTCTCAAGAAAACCGACGACATGGGTGGACTCATCGAGCCCTCGCTGGCAATCGCCCTAATTGCCGGAGGCCTATTGGGATTTGGCGACGCCATTTGGAACACTCAAATTTACTCCTTCCTCTGCGATACCTACCCGAAACAGAGTGCGCAGGCTTTCGCCCTCTTCAAATTGTATCAGGTTGCTACTTAAGCCCTCTTACCCCCCAAGCCAATTGAGCCAATTTCAGTCCGCTCTCTCCTGCGCCGCCTTCTTCTACGCGCCCGTTCTGCAGCTGTACTGGCACTTGGTCATTCTCGTTATCACCTCGTTGTTCGCCGCGTGCTGCTTCTTTTTTGTCGAGCGGATTTCAAGGAGCACAACGTCTATTCGAGATTCGTACAATTTCGGGAATGGCGATGGGAATGAAGAGGCTAGAAGAGAGGGCGGAGATATTCAGTATATTGTGGATGATAATGCACAGCATAATAGTGGGTGAAGCAGGGGGGGAAAGGAAAGAAGAATGAAAGAGAGAGATGTTATTGCAGATGTGACTATGACTAGTAGGAAATCAACGGATCCGGACGAGCTTTACAAATTTTAGGTGAGCTCTTTTTTCTAATTAACGCTTTTGACTCTTGGATCTGCTCCTCCCCACGCTTTTTGCCGGATTGTCAGCGGTACAGCTTCTCTGGTGCACCTCGAGACGGTCTTCCTGTAATCAGAACGTGAAGAAGAAATTCTGAAGACATTCTTACGTTAAACTTTCGTCCACAATGCTCACACTCCACCATGAGCCCCTGAGAATTTTTCCATAGCACCTCGTTGGTGGCGACCTCGTCGATCCGTCCATCTAGAAAACAATTATTAGTGTAAATTTTGTGTTTCAGAAAACCCACCATCTCCTAACACGACATCAGGTTTGACTGGAGCGCCACGTCGCTTCGACTTGGGCAGCTTCTCGTTCTCAGCGTGCCACTTTTTGAGACACTGTGGCTCGTGAATCCCTATTATTAATTCAGTATTTCTTCCTCATTTTCTTGTATTTTTCCACAAGTTTTCTTTAATTCTTTTGTCTTTTTGTCATTTTGATTACACCCTTTCTTGATCTTTGGATTATCAACCAATAAAAACAACTTACCAATGCTCCGCGAGCCGAATTGTCGTCCACAAATGTAGCAGAACACAGTTGGCGCTGCCTTGGTAGCCCTCGGCGGTCCCGGAGTGAAGTTGTTCTGTCTCATAGCAATGCAAAAAAGGTGGATGGAAAGGTGGTTGGACTTACCATTTCTCAGTTTCCAGTCGAATAGAGAAACCGGAAACCCGAAGAGGGCGTGTGCGGCTCAATGAGAAGGAGGAGGAGGAGAGGGAGGGGGAAAGTTTTTGAATGCATGAGAAAAAAGGCGCTCCTCCCCTCCCCACTCTCCAGCTTCCGATGAAGCTGCACCTCGCTTCTCGCTTGTTTGTCGGCAGCACATCACCCTGGTTACAGCTGGGGATTCTGAATTCGCGCCTCGTTTCTATGGTGGTTGACGGCAGGCGAGAGTTGGGTGAGCGGAAATTAATTGGGAAATTGGAAAAAGGGGAGGAAGAGGGGAAGGGCAAGAGATTATGGGGCTTCCAATGTACTTTTCTGTTACTTTTTGTATCAAAAGGGATATGTTTATATATAACTATAGCTACTTGTAAAGAATGAGCAATACTCACATCAGATTGGCTCCAATAAACAGTACTGTAAGATAAATAGTGTGTTTTTTGGAGCAGGGTGTGAAAGTAGAACCAATTGCTCACTATTTTATAGTAGTTATAAATAGTACAAAATTAGCACCAATTGCTGATGTTTGTAAAAGGAATCAAGGAAAATTTAGTAGAAAAGCTAATTTTCAAGCTTCACTGCCAAACATGTTATCATAATTATCATAGTAAACCAATTCTCTATCAGCAAAACTTTTCTCATACATTTTATACAACTTTTATACCCCAAAACTCTCAAAAATCCATTGAATTTTATTAAAACTAATCAAAAAATAAGTCAATTTACAGACAAACATACACCTTTTTAACGATTTTTCATTGTTAACTTTTCAATATGAAAAAAAAATCAATAAATTTAAATTATTATCATCCTTGCCAACACTCGCCTCATTCCTTCTCCTTTTCTCTGCAATTTTTGGTCATTTTTCATTTCCAACTTGCACTATAATTCTAATCCCCCAATTGCATTAGATCTAACTAAACATGGGGAAGAAGGAACGGAACATAAACTTTTTGTGTCAAAAAAAGAAACAAAACACATTTTTAAGGTTTAAGGAACTTTACTGTAAATCTTCGTCTATCTGCATGCGGACACGTTTTTGAGGGGGGTGGAAACAAAGGGGTAATAATTTACGGACAAGTGAATTAGCAATAAAAGTTAACTTGAAAAAAGGAGGATAAAGTGAAAAAAAACACGATAATATTCACATCTCGGTGTTTCTAAAGTCTCTTGGCAGCGCCTTGTCGCCGGTGGCACGCGACCGGTTTGTGGCCGCCTCGACGGCATCCATGAGAATTCCCTGCAAGTCAATCGCAATCATTCCACTTCTAATCAGTGATCATTTACCTTGAGGCCTCCTGTCTCGAGTTTGTGCATTCCGTAAACAGACGAGCCCGCTGGACTTTGAACATCGTCTTTTAGTTGCGCCGGGTGGACACCTGTCTCCAACACCATCTTGGCAGCACCAAGAAGGGTGTAGGCAGCCAACTTAAGTGCGAGATCTCTTGGAAGTCCAACCTTAACGCCTCCATCAGCAAGCCCCTCAATCACAGCGAACATCTGAAGATTACAATGAATTAGAATTGATAAAAGTGGTAGAGGCTTACATAACTGGGTCCAGAGCCCGAAAGTCCTGTGACTGGATCAATGTGGATTTCAGGAACCTCTACTGCAAAGCCAACGGTGCTAAGGAGACGCTCAACGACCTCAGCATCACCATCCCGGCAAGCCGACCCCATGGCAAACGCGGAAGCACCTGCGCGCACCACAGATGGGGTGTTGGGCATCACACGAACCACACGCGACTTTGTTGGGAGCAGCTGAAATGATGTTATTTTCTTTGCTGAGTGGCTATAATTGATGGTTCAATACACTACTCCAAAAAACTGAAGAACTAACCGATTCAATGTTCCTAATCGTGATACCAAGAGCAATAGACACCACCAAGTGCTCTTTGCTCAAAGCTGGTGCGATCTCCGAGGCGACTTTGCTGACATGCACTGGTTTGACCGCCAGGAAAATCACGTCAGATTTCTGAACCACTTCGGCGTTCTCATGGGTGGTATTGAGGCCCAGGGCTTTGCATTGGTCGAGGAGGAACTCATCGCGTTTTGGGGAGCTTGCGATGATGTTGTCGGCTGTGATTCTTCCTGGAATAAGGTTTTCAGAATTAGGAAGCCTACTACGACAACAAATCAACGCAATTAATAGAAAAAGGTAAAAAGGGTACCTGAATTAATAAGCCCTCTGGCCAGAGCCTGTGCCATTTTGCCGGCGCCAATGAATCCGATCTTCATTTTGTCTTATTCTGAAAAAAAAACATCTTTAACGCTTAAAGGTCGTCAAATAAGAGGATAGTAACGGAAAAATTCAAATGAAGAAGCGATAGTACTCTTGACCGCCTGACCATCCGCACACACTCTCGAACAAGTTATCATTTCCCTATACATACATGACCAAAACATTGAGGCGTTTGATAACGAAACGCCGTAGCGGTTTTGGGTTTAGGGCTGATGTCCAGTGTCACTGATAATGATTACGGATTCAGAAAATGACCATTGATACCCTCTACTCTCCCCTGTACACTGACGTGGATTGAAAAGTTGATAAGATGATGGCAAAAAACGTGAGATATCCTAGGGAAAATGAAACAAAATGGAAACGAAAAGGAGGATGAGGAACTTGGTGAGATTGAATGAGATCTGGTTGGACTGATACGCGCCGAATTTTATAGACGATACGTCGACGTTGCAATGTTATGCAATCTGTTGGCAATGATGGGAAAGTTGCGACTTTTTTGCGTTTTGCAGGGCTTTTCAAGGTGTTCTTCTGTTTAACTGTACAAAAAACTGTTGAAAACCCAAAAAAAAAAAACTAAAAAAAAATGTGAAAGATCCAAAAAAAACCTCCACTTGAATCCTTATATACCCGGATATATCTTATCAAAACCCTAAATGGAGATAAAGAAAATCTCGAATCTTATCGTATCACAATGTCATCAGTGTCAACGTCACGTGAAAATTGAATAATAACGGTGTGTGAGAGGGGGGCACACAACACTATCGAGCACACATTTGTTATCGCTTACTGTCTCATGGCTCCTCGTTTCCTTTTCTCTTATGGTTTTTGAAACTTTTACTTTATTTTCAAGAGTTTATGAGTTCAGAAAAATAGGAGAGTAGAAAATAGGAAAAATAGAAAAACAAGTATAACAGTCAAATGAAATCTTCATAGTCATGATCTTCAACCACAAAATAGTCGTTGTCTTTGGGTCGCCGCCACTTGATCCTTGCCAGTGGATCAAATTCTGTTATTTTCTTTATAATTAAGCACCTCTTCCTAAGACACTTACCTTTTAACGCTGGGCTATACCGCTTTTTCATTTCAGTGTCAGTTCTCGCGAAATAAGTCTTTATATCACAGCGCTTCGTGCTGGTTGCCAGTCGATAGTCGTATTTGACAACGGTCATTTGCATGGTTGCTGAACAGTAGCCACATGTGTTGCGGCACTCGCGGAAGGCTGATGGGAAGGCGCCGCAGCTTCCGACGGTGCTGGGGTAGCTGGCGTCTTGCCAGAAGTTTTCTCTGGAAGTTTTTTGGTAATACTTTATTTTCCATAAATAGGCTATCTAACACACTCATTACTCTTGCTATGCAATCACTATGTAACCTTCCCCCCCCCTCAGTGCTCCATGCTTTTCCACAATTCTAGTACATTGTGCTTTGACACTCACTTTTTGGCCATTCTCCCACACCAATCCCCACCGCGCCTGTCCAAACATGTCGCTTTCATTGGATCCTCCAAATGCCGTCGCACCACCAAACTATACTTCTCTGCACTGTCCGGGTTCCGTCTATCGAAGCTGTAGCACAAATTCATCAATTTATACTAGCCATACTCCTACCATGTTGAGCAGCATTGGATCAGCGCAAAGTCCGGGTCGTTCGCACATCGCTTCATGAATCTAGACGGGCTGTTCAATCTCATTCTGGAGCACGTGAGTGTAGTTAGCCGATCCACACAACAAGGCGTTCTATCATTGATATCCTTGGGCTGATTGAAGTTGAAGTTTGGATTCGCTAAAACGGCCGGCTATTGTCCACCCGCGCATAATGGCAATACTCACCGGCTTGCGCAACACCGGATAATAATGGCGTTGTGCAGACAAAGAGCACGGCGAGCATTGGCAAAAACTGTTGTTGTTCCCATGCACCGGGTGTGACAAGAAATACGTAGTGTGGGGCAGCACAAATGTGCGAATATGAACACCGCCAGTAGTATTGGGACGGGGAGGTGTGTACTTTCCATATTACATGACGAAGCAAATAAGGAGCTGGTGGGATTGAGTTGCACAGGAAGGGTGAGGTAGAGTCTAAGAATATCAGCGAGTTGACCGTGAGGCGTCAAGCATTTGGTAAGGGTCATTGACACTGGAAGCAAAAAACAAACGCGGCGGTGTTTGCGCTGGTGTTTTCGCAAGAACCAATGGGTCAACATTTAGGCTGGTGGATGGAAGTTAGTATTATCATAGGCAAAAGTAGTACAATACTAATAATTTATTAATACTTTAGGGTCATGACACATAACTCGGATAGGTACACATATATCAACAATTTTCAAATCGAATTAGAAAAGTCGCTCGCAAGCCTTTGGATTTCTAGCCAGCGTTGAGTCGTAGCGCACTGTAGCCGTCTTGTTCACCCTGAAATTTCACCTTCTACTAACTGATGCTAACTCCTAACTTACGCTGAGCAGTATCCACAAGTCTTTCTGCACACCCTAAAAGCAAAGGCGGAGTGCTGACAAGTCAGTGCTTTTCTCCCCCACATTCCGGTCTTGGTGACAAAGGCTTCGCAGAACTGGGTGCCGTGGCGGTCAAAACAGTTTTGAGGGTGATGCCGGAGCAGAAGCTCTTCTACGTCGTGTTGGTAGAGGTCTGCGGGCACTGGGATCACTGAAATGTGTTCTATGTTTTGTTAGGTGCTGTAACTACTTACTATCACTAGTAAACATGTCTAGATTGAAGTGACAAGAATGGCAGCATTGGATGAAGGAGAAGTCCGCGTTGTTTCTACATTGTTTCGTGAACTTTTCATGGTCTCGATTGTAGAGGGATTTGCACACGTTGGGCATCAACGTGTCTATGCAGCAAGGGGTGCGGGTGGCTTTGAAGGCTACCATTTGCATTGTCATCTCGGTGGAGACTAGTGCTGAATAGGTTTTTGTTGGAATTTGTTTAAAATTTCAAAAAATGAAAAGAAATAAGAAAAAGGACATACCTACTATTGCGGTAAACACCACAATTTTGAATTGAGTCATTCTCTTGCAAGAAATCCAAAAATGCGAGTAATCCACGGGTTAATAATACGTGTACGCCACACTTTTATACATGCCATTGGACTCCAAGACCGGTTGGCGAGACGCCGCCCCACTTCCACGGAAGTGCCAATTGTTTTTTCCCGCCTTACGCTCCAAGGGGGCGGTCAAGAAGTGAAAAAGGAGGAAGAAGCAAAAAATAAACAGTGGGGCGCAAGCGACAAAAGTTGCTTGTTTTCTTTTTGCTTCCGATGTGTGAGGAGCTGGACGGAAGTCGAGCATGAGAGACGTTTGCCCTTCAAACCTATACACGATTGTGTTTGTCGCCCGCCTGTTTCTGCGCGGTTTAACGCTTGGCTTTGACACACTGGGTTGGCGGCGGCTACAAACGGATTGCACACGGGAGGAAATGAAGTTTGGAAATGTTGTGAGCAGTGGATCAGTCTGGGAATGGTGGACAGATAAAGTATCAATGAAATGGACTGAAAAAGACAGAAAAAGAAATTAATTTGGAGCGCGTCTCAGCAAATGCGCTCTATTGCACAACACAACATGGGAAGACTAATCTGAATAATTTTTGGATTTCATTTTTTGTATTCTCAATATCTTACACCCCTCACACCCTATTAGTTACATGCCCCAATCATAAGAAAACATTATACGGCGTAGATCAAAAAAACTCTTTTTTTGATCGCTGCCAATTCCCAGTTGATTCCGCCGTAGTATACACCCTCCAATTGCTCATAAAATTTTGTTGTCCCTTTTATTTTTATTCCATATAAAAACACTATTCAGTACTCAAAGTGAACTCTAATTTCCCTTTGCCTCTTATCAGTTGGCGAATGTGGAGATTGCAAATGAATTGCAAATTTTTCTCTCGCTCTTGCCATTTTCATTTTGTTATGTTCAGTTAATGTGACGTGGCATTTCAGAGAAATGGAGCAAGCGTCGTCGTTATACACTGATTATCTGTCGAATGAGGAGTTGAATCATAATGTTCTGTATTTTGAGCCGTTTAAAAGTGAGAAAACAAAACTAATTTTAACTTGGGAAAAGAAAACATACTTTTTATCAATGTCATGATTTAGGTCACACCCGGGATCAAGCAATTTCAATATTGAAATCAGAATGTGAGCAGGACCATGAGAGATTGGAAACTTTCAAGTTCAACATGACAGAGCTGTTCAAAAAGCACTACAATCGAATTGCATACTCTCCAGTCAGCTCCAATAACGCATTGCTAGAGAGAATGTAAGTTTGATCTCCTACTTTTCAGAAATTCATCCCTTATTTTAGAAAAATCACCCTTCTGAACACATCCGAAGAGTACTCCGAGCTTGAAGGTCGCATTTTCGAAAACGATCATGAGCAGTGTTACGCTGTGATGCATATCGCAAGCTATGTACTCAAGGAGAGTGATCTACTGCAAATTCAATTGGCTGTACCTCCCAGCAATCATGAAAAAACATTGGGACAGTTGTTCTTGGACTATGAAATTGGGATTTTACGGTTCTTGAACATGGTGACCGATTCTGACAAGTCTGCAGTTTCATCAAGGGTTATAGCAGAGTTCGATGACGTTTTGAAGGGTCTAGTGAGAAATTATAACGTGAGATTGAAATACAAAGTGGATTGACGTCAAAATAGCTAATTTTCAGAATTGTTTCAAGGAAGTGGACAACAAGGAAGTTCATCATAGCTGTGTGCAAAGTGCCGGCACTTTGATACAGTGTTTTTGGATGATTGTGTCAAAATTTCTGATGGAAGATAATGTGGGTTTCGATGACGTGCTCACTAATGACTTTATCACATGAGGACCCAAAAAAACAAATAATTGCTCAATGATCACTATAACCTCAAGAAGTAACTTACAAACTTTCAGATGACGTATCGAAACATCACTACTACCCTTGACTCCATAAACTGCCCTGTCATAATCCACGCCATGATGCAGTTCTGGACCGATTTCCCAGTTAGCACTACCCCTTCTCAACGAAAGTTCTACCATCACACTTTGATGCAATGGATTATCCCGAAACACACCGAAATTGAAGGGCAACTTCTAGAAGAACTGATTAAAAAGCAACAGTTGGCTAGAAGTGGAGTCGTTCCAAAGACATTCACATTGTTCTACATTCTGCAAAATCGACAGCTACATTTTGTAAGTGACTAACATAAAAATTTATAAAAATCAGTTCAAAAGTTGACCTAATTATTTCTTACAGGCCGAAATAATGTTGGGTACTGCAGAGTCGGACAATTTTCCATCAAAAGAAGTGAATCATGCACAATTGGAGATTCTAAAACAACAAGAATATGAAGATTTTTCAATAGAGATTTTCGAATCAATGTGGGAGAGCATCACCGTCAACTCTGTTCATGAAAAGAGCACCATTAACAAAATCTTAATGAGAGCTGTTATCAGTGACTTGGAGAATCAGATTTTCACGACCCTGAAGATCATGACGAAGATAGCTGACCAATACCTGGTGGAATTCTCCAATCTCAAGTTCTACCAATTAATGATGGAAGTGATAAGACGGATGACACTGCCAGATGCTCATTCTGCACGGATTACGAGTGATGGATACAAGCTCATTGCCAATTTACAACTCCATCACTTCTCTCACTTTGTCAATCTCTCCCCGCAGGAAGCTGAGCACTGCTTTGATTTGATTCTGGAGATTCTCACTGATGTTCCAGAGTTTGAAAACACCAGAACACCCTACGAAGTTTTGAGTCTCTGCTTTCAAAATGCGTGCCTCCATCGAAACCTGGAACTCGTGAGTCCCCAGCTCAAAATGAAACGGATAATTGAGTTTCAGCGGAATCTGATGGCTCAAAGAATCGTGGAAGTGTTGGAGAGCACTAGTAACCTTCACGCGGTTGAGCATTTCTTGAAGCTTATTGCAAAAGTTTTGCGCTCACACTCTTCAGAAGACCTGATGAAGAAAAACACAAAGCCACACAAGGGAGACCCGATTATACATGGTGTCAAGAGAGTCATGCTGAATTTCGAACGTCTCAATAGTTTCTATGAAGACGAGAGCTATGATTTACAACAGTTCTGCCAGATCCATTTAATTTGCGTGTTTATTTTGACGTTTTGCGATCAGACATATGTGCACTCACCTTTGAAGATGTGGTTCGAGTCGTTGGATAGAATTTTTATTATGAGCATTGAGAAAGTGGAATTGAAGGATGTATACTGCGATTTGATAGTAAAATAGTCAGTTTACTTAACAAATTAGTCATTTTTTTAATTGTTAAATTGTTACAGCATTCTGACAAATGCCACTGCTCTTTCTGTACCAGAAGGACGCCTTCTGGAAATTCTTCGAGATGCAACTTGTATCTTCTTTTCAAACTGGACTCCTGATAACTCAAAGAACTCAATTAAAAAGCTCATCGACAATCCAGATGTTTCAAAACTGCTCCAAAAAGTTTGAAACCCTATTTTTCGTCCAATGTTATATTTTCTATTTCCAGAACACCTCTTTAATCCAACTCCCAGATTCCAATTCTCAACTCGCTCCATTTTCGCTGCACCGATTGAACACTACTCTCGAAGGCGGCTTGCTCATTCCATTTTTGGCTCATAAAGTACTTGAGAACTATGATAACTTTGACGTCCGCAACATTTCTAATATACGAAACTCGTTATTTCTCTCCTGGGGTTCCAATTCAGTTCAGCATGAGGATCTGGAGTACATGTTAGTTAACTTCGTTTTCATTTAGTTTGATGAGTTTCAAAATGAACTAGAATCTCAGAATCCACGTGGCAACAAACCCAAAGCTATCTATCAACGTCTACATGCAGTTCAAGATACGCGATGAGCTTGATGGAAGTGAAAGCATCATTGTTACAATTGGAAACACTATCGTGAAGTTAGAGGTGTCAAGTGATTCAGAATCATTGAGATGCTTGTACTCTACAAAACATGGAGAGAAGTTTTTGGATTTTCAACCGAACATTTTTAAAGTTCATAGCTTGATGCTTCAAGTTAGCAATTCAGGAGATCAAATTTCTGTCATTGTAAGTCCACAAACTACTGGAAAATAAAACAACTACAACAAATTTAGACTTCTGGAAAAGCCCACACCATTCTAAAATCCTCTCGGAAATCCACAATCGATGAGCTCAAAATATCAGTAAACTCTCTCCATCATACAATCCCCATTGTGTTCCAAGGAGACTGTCAGTCTTTAGTGGATATGAATGAATTGGGAGTGACCGCCAAGAACATCGAGAGCGCCAGAAGATTCACACTCATCACCAAGGGCCGCAAACTCAACATTGGTCAGATCTTCCATGCAGTAATTCCAGTGCGGCATAATCAGAGCGTGGTGCTTCCTGATGATCAATCGGGCTTTGACAGCACTGTGAAGCAATTGAGAGCAGCTGGAGGGTTTGGATTCGTGTTCCATGAGTTTATCAAGCTGTTGTTGAATCAGAATAGAAGTGAACATCAAGTTAAAGTGCTATGGGAGCTTTTGCTAGCCTACCTTTTCTCGCCGTTCTCAGAGAGTGAAAAGTTCACAAGAATGGAAGCCATTCGAATGACATCCTTGTTGTTCAGAGCCAAATGCAAAATCCCAGTTGACATTCTTCAGGTTTGCCCTCTAAAAATGCTCCGGATCTCGAAAACCTCTAACCTTTCAGAAAATTTTCGATATGTGCATGATGACCGACCGGGACATTCGTGAAGTGGTGCTGCTCACCGAGTTGCTCTCGGAGCCGAGCTACTGGGAGAGGGATCTCACCATGTTTTATAGATTGCTAGTGAGATTCAAGTCCACAAACCCCGGTGCTAATCTTGACAAGCTACTACCTTTGATTCTACAGGTAACTTACAATAAAAATGAAAAAATTAAAATGATCTACTTGGAGATCGTCGCGAAAATCATTAAAAAAGACAATGGAAGTGACGAAGTGCACGACATTGCCACCATAACCATTGAGATTTTCAAAGAATGGTGTAGAGATCCACACGCCACGAGAACCACCCAGCTAGTCACGTTCATGATGGATTTGTTCGATTTTGAGAAGATAAATCCACACCATGAGAAGTTCCAGTGGGTTGATGAGGATGGTAATAAGTTCCTTATTTGATTTGAAAGGAGCTATGAGGATTTTAGTTCTGCAAAGAGAAATATCACGACAACCAATTCTCGTGCTCAATGGGGATGATTCCGACAGAAGTGTACCGTTCCGACACCGTGCTCTGTTGCAGCTAGACATCCCACTTGGAAACGTCGACGATGATGAGCTCTTCTCCCTGCTCACACCTATTGATGAGTCTCAAACTGACAACGACTTCAGACTTCAGACTCGAAACCGAGATTATATGATGAAAGGTCTTCTGCAAATTCTGCTTCAGGCTTATGTTTTGTGCCCGGACACATTGTACTCTTGCTTTGACGCGATTACAGTGGAGAAAATTTGCTATCTTATCGAAGTTAATTCCAATGGAAAAGTGATAGGAGATTTGGTGGAGATGTATGAGGCTATTATAGTGAGTTGCTTGCTTCATTTCTTTATTAATGTCAGGGCAAACATTGTAATATACTTTCAGAACCACAACATTTACTCGGAAAAAATCACAAAGATATTTCAACTCGATCTACTTCGAATCCTGGCCAGGCAGCTGCAAGGAAAGCCATTGACCCTTCAAGCCGTCAACGCGTTGTTCTCAATCTTGCTCCGCGAGCAAGTGGATGTTTCTGCAGGACTCGATACTTCCCACATTGAATGCTTTACTCCAAATGCGATTTCTTGTCAGTCAGTCTACCCATTGCTCACGGTGTTAGTAGAGTGTGTCGACGATGCCGATATTTCGGTGTTCACTGTGGTTTGCACATCGTTGAATAAGGTAGAAATTGATCATGATCAAGAGATGAACTACATTGATTTAGGTGTACATTTACAACAATCAACTGACCCAGGCAATGACGGGAGCTGGACTAGACGAGAACATGACCGAAATTCTACTGAAGCTCGCGAAAATGGGCGATTTCAGGTCGGTTCATTAGAAAATGTTGCTAATCTCAAATCTCTGGTTACAGAGTCCGTAACGAAAAGCTCAAAGCCATTCTGGATCCCTGGTTTTCATTCGCCTTCTCCATTGTTCGAGTTGGTGTAAACGGCCGAAAGACTGTTTTCGATGGAGCCGCAAGATTCATCTCTAACCTCCTTCTTCTTTACGCTCAGGAAAATGGACGGCTCCTTGATGACCCTGACAATGCCGCCCAGCGACTTTTACGAGACAACATCCATTGGACGCTTTGTATTCTCCTCCTGCAACTTTTCAAGTTCCTATTGGATATTGCTTTGGCAGACTCTAACAAGCATCGAAGTGCTAGCAACTCTTCTCTACACATGATGGGCTATGAAGATGACTCCGAGGAAATTGAGATCACACCCCAAAAACCAACAAAGTTCTGGGATGAAATAGCGCAAAAAGTAAAGGAGAGTGTGCTGGGACCCAATCACAACATGCTCAAGAGTCCATATCGGAAGCATAAAGACACTCCGCTTACTGCAGAGGAAATGAGACATCGTATCAAGGAAGTGCTGATTTTGTGCCAGTACTTTTTCAAAATCTCCGCCAGAGTCGAATCGGATGAAGAAGACAATTTGTACAAGATTTTCTTTGAAGAGCTGTCAAAATGGGTGTTAGATGAGGCGTGGCCGAATTGCATTTGGGTGGCTGCAGATATGATGTTCATCACTAATATTTATGCGAACTGTGTGACATTTGTCATGACTGATATTCATCAGTATGTTTCTCCGTACAGTGAGTTAACAAAGAAAATAAGGAAAGGAAATCAGATTAAAATGTAGAATTTGTTGCAGGAAAAGTGTTCGTGCGTCAGAAAACCTCTCGGATGGAATTTTTACTTCAAAAAATCTGTCGTTCCTATCAAAAAATTGCGACAGTTTTTGGAAATGTTATGGTAACCCATTTTTCACTTGAAAAACCGCAGTAAAATCTTTTTTTTTTCATAGGACATTGACCAAATGATGAAGCTGACAATGGAAAATATCACGCAAAGAGAGGAGCATAGTTCAGTGATCTTCAAGTTTGCAGTTATGTTCCTACAGAGTCCGAACAAAGGGAAGAGTGAGTTTACCTTCCAAAATACTATTAAATCTTGAAAAATCTTCTTGAAAATCAACCTTCCAGGCTCCATAGAATACCCTCAACCCCGTACCCCAGATTTCCTGCAACGGGTGACTGTAGAAAGCGAAATCGCCTCTCGATTCTGGATGGATCAGAGAAACGAAGTCATTTTG
Organism: Caenorhabditis imperialis; assembly: GCA_963572205.1. Lineage (NCBI taxonomy): Eukaryota > Metazoa > Nematoda > Chromadorea > Rhabditida > Rhabditidae > Caenorhabditis > Caenorhabditis imperialis. Next base: position 2,042,482 of record OY751544.1, on the reverse strand, counting down.
AAAATAGATCTTCGCTCGAGAATCCCCCAGTACAGTTGTGATGTCACTGAAGTAAATAACTCTCTGGAAAAGCTGCAGAAGGTACTGGCAGCGCCAAGAAATATGAAACGGGTCAATGAGATTTGCGAACTGATGGTCAAAATTGAAGATAATGAGGTAAAACTATCTTCTTTTTGTTGATTTCATTTACTCCTATTTTAGCGGGTGTTCTCAAGACTAACCCATGTGAAAAACCATCACCGTGCTCAAAAAATCACCACTATCCTCGGTCCACGTGGCGAAAGAATGATCACGGATATGACGAATCTGAAGACAGCAGAAATGTTCGCTCCAGAAGTGAACAACTTGAAAACTAGTCACTTCCGAGAGTTTTTCGAGTCTTTATCCTTCTCTAGAATCCGAAAACCGGATGTTTTCGCGAGATACACTTGCCTTCATGGAATCCTGGTGGCAAATGGAGTGCAATCCAACCCTATCTTCCAACTCCATCGCTCTGGAATCACTGCTCTCCCATGTGGAAGTCATCTTGTGGAGAAGACATACCTTTTCGAAGATGTCACAATGATATTCAGAAGACCTATGAGGCCTTGGGATGCATTGGAAGTTTCCTTTGAGATTCTAATGAAGACACATGAGACTATTCTGATATTCTCTCAACAACGATTTGCAAAAGTTCTTACTCAACATGCTGGAAAACTCATAGCAACTGAACAGCACCTGATGGCGGTTACCAAGCAATGGGAGGAAGGGAAAACGTCAAATTTTGAGTACCTCATGATGCTTAACTTGTTTGCGGGAAGGACTATTCATGACAGTAGCGCTTATCCAGTGTTTCCAAGGGTTATTGCAAAGTTTGGAGAGCATGAGATAGATCTTTTGGATAAAACTGTCTATAGGTTGGTTACATGCCTCTTCTCACTTTTAACACTACCATGATTCCAGAAAACTCGACCGACCAGTTGCTGCTCAAGACCTCATATCAGTTGAAAAGCACAAGGAGCACTACAACGAGCTCAAAGAAAACGAAGAGGTCAGTCATCTAACACCATATCACTTTGGATCGATGTGCTCGAATCGTGGAGTTGTCTCGTTCTACAATATCCGTTTGCTGCCATTTGGAGAGGAAGCCATTGAACTTCAAGACGGAAGATTTGACTTCCCGGATAGACTCTTCCACAATATCGAGTCTGGATTGGGAATGGGGAAAGTGGAGTCTAACAATGATTATAAGGAGCTGGTCCCAGAGCTCTTCACAACTGTTGAAGTGTTAAGAAACGAGAATGGAAACGATTTTGGAGAGAGACAAAACGGAGAAACAGTTGGTGATGTAGAAGTGCCTTACTGGTGTTATGTCAACGGAAAACCAGTGCATGAACTGTTCATACAAGTTCACCGCCAAGCTCTTGAGTCAGAATTCGTCCAAGCAAACCTTCACAACTGGATCGATCTCATTTTTGGATATAAAGCTCGCGGAAAAGCTGCTCTTGACGCCATCAACGTCTACCATCCAGCAGTGTACCCTGGCAGTTCTCCACCATCAGGCTTTGACACTTTACTCACTAATGCATATGAAGCCAATCAAAAAACTCTTGGCACTGCGCCAAATCAACTTTTCAATCAGCCACATCCGAAAAGAGAGGTTGTATCGAATAGGCACGGGTCTGTTAGGAACATGCATGGATTATCGTGAGTCACATCTTGTTAACATTGCAGAACGTTATTGAATTTTAAAATGGTTTAGGTTCGGGAGAGAATTAACCGTTGGAACTTATGAAGTCAGTGAGTTCACTATCGAGCGTCAATCCTCACAACGGGTTTGGAGAAGGATGAAGAATTTGAAGTCGAGAATCTTCAACAAAAGTGAAAAGAGTGCGGAGCCAATTCAATTGTTCAAACGGACCAGAGATCGTAATAAACATACACTTTACATGATAATAACCAATTAAATTTCAGGAAAAGAAAAGGATCCCTCAGATCTCACTGTGAAAGTGCATGAGACCATTTTAACTCTCACTGATGGAACAACAGAAGCCACTAGAGAACATTCAAAGAAAATCGTTGATGTGAGCGTCGACGATCAATACGTGGCATGTCTGATACATCAAGGACCAATTGAATTGTACAAAATGGTCTACAAGTCGGGTGGCAAGTCACGAATCGCAAGATCAGAGCACAAAGTCTTGTCGATGGAATACTATGGAACGATTCCGATTCAAAATGGACATTATCTATCAGTGGATCTTTGTGCTACATTCTCCACTGTTTTTACGGTTCACAAGGCTGAAAATCAGTCGGTGATTTCGGTGTGGGATCTTCACACCCATCACATCAGAAACTCCTGTGAATTAGATGGTGTATTGGAGTCTTGTGGAGTGTTGAAAAACTGTGGAGAGCTGGTGGTAGTGGAGAAGTGGAATGGGGAGCAGACAAGGTATCAGAAGCAATGGAGGAGTAAGAAGAAGGCTGGGAAGAAGCCGAAGTATCTCGGGAAGACTAGACTAACAGTGACGGAACAGATAATGGCGAAGATAAGTGTGAGTCTTGAGATCTTCTGATTTAGGATTTAGGATTTCCTTTATAACCTGTTTTCAGTTAAATGCCAAACCCTACACTTCAAAATACGTCTCCAACAACCAATTCATCCACAGTGGCGTTGTTTCAATCCCCCCTGAGCCTGGAATGGGTATCCAGACGCTTGCAATGATCCGGAATGACAGTGCAATAGTGCTTTTCGAAACACTATCCTTATCTCAAATGAGAGTATTTGAAATCGACAACGGACTAGGATTCTGTTTGAGAGAGTGAGTTATCTGCGAAAACGAGCGGAACGATGTCTTTGTTACAGGTTGCGCTACCAGGAGGACAATACATTGATTGCGCTGTACAAAGAGAACCGATCATTGCGGAAGAAGAATAAAGAGCTGTATAAGGAGCTGGGATGCGCACCGCCGACGCGCACTTGGATGTTGAGACCCAAATAGTTGGGAGTGATCAAGAGAAAAGAGTCATAATCATTGTTTATTGGGTTTTATTGTTATTCAATATATTTATGATAATAAATCTTATGCCTACACCTTCGGCTTATCACTAACATCAACTGGAAGGTCTAGCGCGGCTTGTCTCTCCGATCTATACACCTTTGGGCTCCAGTACTTTGCATCTAGAATCGGCTGACGTGGTCGTTGGACGTAATACATGCCACGTGGCAAAGATAAGTCTTGTTTGGTTTGATGCCAGATGAACAGGTTGAAAGAGTGGTCTGCGAACAAGACCGTGGCTATTTTGCCGTCGCTGCGATAGATGTCCAAGCCCATTTCACAGTCGTACACGTGAAGAGCATCCTTTCTGAAAACAATATTTATAAATTGGTTACGTTCACTAAAGTATAGAGTGTACCTAAAATAACGACTCCTTCTTTTCGGATCCCAGCTTTCAATCTTGAGATTGGATGATATATCGAACATTCTTGCGTAGGTCAACTCTTCCAGTACCACCACCAGTGATTCCAACTTCTCATCTTCCATTCTCATCCAGCGATGAATGACTTGATTCAGTACTTTGGCAGAGAACTTCACTTCTCCCAATGCTATCTTTTTGCACTTCAATGCTAGAAAACTTTCAGCGGATAGCCAGAAAGATTCGTTCAGGTAGACTTCATCGAGATTCTTCATCTGAAACAGAAAAGCATAAAAATTTACATGTCAAAATTGTTGTGTTGTTGTTACAAACCTTCATACAATCCAATTCCTTTCTACTATTGTACTTCAAAATTCGCAATGATTTTTTGACGTCCACGTTGTCTAGAACATACTCCAGGCAGTGTTTGTGGGTGGTCTTGGATGCTCTCAATGTCAAGTTCTCACACTTTTTCGCAGCATTCCAGGACACAAATAATTCCAAGTTAGAGAAGAAGTTCATTTCTACTTCAACGTTTTTCACGGGGCAGGGGAAGATTGACAGGAGGAAATTGGCAATGGTCTGGATGCAGGCAGATGGTTCTGGTGTATAGGTGCTAATGGCGTTGGTGGGGCTGTAATGAGAATTATATACTTTGATTGGGATAGACTGTGCTTACCTAACATAAAAAACAATCCCGGCTTTGAGATTTCCTAGGAATTTGTATCCTTTCGATTCAACAAGCAACGTTTCTTCCTCTTTAATCGTCCAGGTAATCTTCAAGTGCTCCGTAATGAAAATCTCCACTGCTACTTTTTTATCAAAGCTAGTTCTCATAACCAAATTGCAATGGGAAGCTTTGAGCTGATGATTTTCGATCGTTTTCCGAGTGCGAGAAGAGCAAAGTGATAATGAGATTCTGGAAAGAATGATGATAAATATTAAAAGCAAAGAGGGGACTTACATATCCATAGGGTCCATTATTCTGAATATTCTGTTTAGTGGTACATAGGGAAGGTCCAATAATTTAGAGAAAGACATCACCGCTTTCGAAAACCCGTTTACTTTACCTGAAAGTTGTTCATATTAGTATATGGTTCTCTAAAGAAAAAAACCAAAAAAAGAAGAGAATATCTAAATGACAAATCTCTGGAGCTAGGTATTCCCAGGCAGACTGTCTCCCAGAAAGATAACCAAATGAGATAGTTCGGCAGAAGGTTGGTGCAGATTACGCAACCACCATCTGCACCGTATTGCGTCAAATCCCCCCTCTCCATCTTTTCTTTTCCTCCCGACGACAATTACCACATGTTCTTATTGATTTTTTATTATAATTAGTAGTAAAAACCCTAATTAACTGATATAATACACTCCCAACTATAACATCAACCTGTTCTTGGTTATCAGTACCAGTAGACAAGTATGGTTATTCGAGAACTGTACAAATATATGACGTCATTTGAGATATGAGAAAAGAAGTGCCTGTGAAAGTGACGTGGACAGTACAGTACGCAACAATACCCCCACGTCACTTTTTTCTAGATGTTCATTGTACTGTAGCCACTGTTCCTGTTTCTAGTTCCGTTTCTGAGCCCTAACCTTTAAAAGTTTGAAAAATGTAGTCTAAAGCACAAAACGTGCCAATTCGGGCACATGAAACACAAAACCTTTGACCCATCAGAAAGGTATATAACTGAAGTTTGATGCAAATGTTGCGAATAGACGAGTCCCATATCCTCGACATCGCAACCTCACAGTACACAAACGCTATCACACCCACAATCCCAATCCCGCCACAAGAACGCGGATGTTTCCCCTCCCCTTCCCCCTGCAGGCTGCTCGACTCCGTCCGACGATTTGAATCTCCCGCGCACCGGCATACACCTCGACGCTCCACACGCTCCACTTCGTACACCTCGCGGCGAGACCCATCCGGACGACGCGGCAACCTTTTGGCCTACTTTATATATTCATTCTTCTTTCTCTCGATATAATTTATGGTTTTACGATTACGTTCGGTTTTCCCCACTACAAGTTTATGTTTGGTTATAGTTATATCTTTCCACATAATAAACTAGTAGTTCTCAAGTCTGTTCTTGTTTGTTCGTTATCTTCGTCTCCACTCTTCCTCAGCTTCCTTTCCCCCATTCTCAACATGGTGCATCGAACCGAATTATGAACTTCGGGCCACCACAAAAAGACTATCTTCCACGCAGAAGACAGCACATAAAACATTAAGCACAAAGACAGGCCCACGAGCCAATAATAATAATAATAGAAAAAGAACGAATGAAAAGGAAGCATTGATAGTTTAATAAACAGCGTAAAGAATAGAAAAAATATACAACAAGAGAGAGAAAGAAAAATAATAATTTTCAGAAACAGCCGGAGACAACAAGTATGCCAGTCCACAAGAAGACAACGGCGAAAGGGCTCCCACCACAACCAACATCCGGACCACTGATCGTCAACACCACCAGCGTGAACGAAGAGGACAAGGAATCCACCGACGGAGAAGACGAAGAGGTCGAAAACTCATTCAACGAGCTCCTCGGCACGTTCCCCGACGACGAAGAAAAGCAAGAAGACCAACCACAAGAACTCAACTCCGCCGGAAAACTCAACTCGATCAAAGCGATCGTCGGTGAGAACGAGACTTTCAACAGCCCAAAATACAAAAAATATTTACAGAATCTTGCCCAGCTACGATGTTCGGCATCCAATGCCGCAAAGAAGCCACTGCGACGTTCGGAAACCAGCTCGGCATCATGGGAAAGATGATCGAAATCGCCGACAAAGCCGAGTCGACCGCACAGCTACTCGACGCCACCTTCGACGAACTTCACGACTTGAAGGGAGTCGTCTCCAGCCAAGCGGCGACCAACAAGACCCTGGCCGACGGAGAAAAGGCAAAGATGCAAATCTGGAAGGATTCACTCCGAAAAGAAGTCCAACAGTGGCTCCCGTCCGTCAACACAGATGTCCAAGACACCATAACCGCACAATTTCGCGGAGTCGTCACTCAGGAGTTTCAGGAATCGATTCGAAAAATCGTGGTCGACCTGGCGATCGACAAAATCAAGACGGGAGCGCTCCACGAGCAGAGCACCACCATCGCCGACCCGCAGAACACCACCAGCTCGTCGACCAACTACCACCAGGAAGACGAACTCCCACCATCCGCCATTGGAACCAACGATCAGATGAGGAAGAGACCGTCCATGGACACCACCAGCTCCATTGAAGGCTACGTCATTCCGAAGAAGATCATGAAGACCCCGGAGGACATGCTGCTCCGCTTCAAAAGAGCTCAACAACAAGCGCGGGAGCAGAGTCACGAGCGACAGAAGGTAATTCAGCTATAGAATCAAAAAAAAAAAAAAAAAACTCACATTTATTTTAGAAGCCAACGGAATGCGAACTGTGCGATTCAACAAACCACCAGGGCCACATGTGCCCCAGCTACCTGACCGTCGCCGATCGTACCAACCGGCTCATTCACCTCGGAAAGTGTCTCCGATGCCGTAAGCAACACTCCGGACAATGCCGATACAAACAACCACAACAATGCGCAGTGTGCTTCGAGAGACACCTAACGATGCTCTGCCCGCATCTCGACGCACAGTGAACTGAACACCACCAGATCAGCCCACCACCAGTTAAACCCCCTTATCTGTTGTTCCCATTTCCCCACATTTTTTTTCCCCTTTCTTCTCCCCTTCCCACATTATTTATATTTTTTTCCTCACCACCAAACATTATTTTGTTCTTCCCAATTCAATCATTACCCGTTGTTCAACCTCAGATAAAGGGCCTCACCACCACAATTCTATGAGCACCTCACACTTATTCAGATTACAGTCTCAACCAGAGAAGAATAGAAGAACAGTCAATCCACGAGACACGAACTACGACACTCCGACATCCCGAGCGAGCGCAGTTTAGCCGGACCGCAACGCGACCGCAACGCGACCGCACCACCACATTCCACATCATCGATTAACGACAACAACCCCACCAACTCCAATTCGCGCACCACAACACCACAACCAGCAGAAAGCCGCCCACATGAAGGTAAGAAAGAAATAAATAAACACAATTTCAAAGACAATCATTCTTATGCCTTACAAAAAAAAAAAAAGAAGAGAAAGAAAAAAATCCTTTCTTTCTTTCAGGAACAAACCGACCATGCGCTTGGCCCATACAAGAAGGAACTTCTGGCGGCCGACGAAAACCAGTACTTCATCGTACTGAAAGGAAAAAATCGCGTCGAATCCACTCAAGCGACGGAGTTAATGAAGAAACTCCTCGGCAGCATCGTGAAATTCGGACACACCAACGCACAGCATCAGACGGCCACCGTGGCATTTGCCTACCACTCGGTTGACGGTGAAGAGCGAATGATGATTACACTCCACGGCACGAAGAGCGTCGACGTCTGGGAGGACGCGGACGTCTGGATCCACGTCCCACCACCAGCCACACCACAACCACCCACGTCAAAATCGCCTACGATCGAGCAACCGGACGACCAACAGGATCAGAACGTGACGACAGCACCGATCACACGAATCCACGCAAGAAGAGCAGCTCAGAAGTTGGAAATGGATCTGCTCATGGCACCGCTGCCGGAAACAGACCGGCCGGAAGACGTCGACAAACGCATGCAACGACAAGCAATGTTGTCAGCTCCCCCACCGAAACTAGCGGATTGGAGCACCCGCTCATTACCGGCACCACCAGTAACAGAGGAAGAAATGCTGCTGTTCAGCCAGCTAAAAAACCGACAGGTTGCATGCAGAACCATCGACGCCAGAAGGAAGTGGCGCGCGGCCACACCCACCACCATCACCTCCAAATGCCAACTGTGCAGAAACGTAATCGCGAGACAACCAGTGACTCCGCACCTTACTGAGCATTGTTTCATCCCCTCGTACGCCAGACAGTACTACCTCCTGAAGATCGACCCAGACAGGTGCCTCGTATGCTCCGGACGAAGAACACACCCAATCCACATCGCAAAGGGCTGCCGATGGGGCAGCAGAACGTTAGCCTGCAAATTCTGCCAGTCACCCACCCACGCGAACTGGTCCGGAATCTGCGATGCACAAATCGCACTCAGGAACGGAGTCGAAGTGACCGAATGGACAGAAGAGGAAGAACGCAGAGTGATGGGAGCACTGAGCTCGAACAACAAGAGATACGTAAGTTCAAAAAATAATAACCAACCACGGTAAGAGAGTAAGAGAGAGAGTAAGAGATATAGACGATAAAGAACACATAAACAACCACGGTGAGAGAGTGAGAGACATAGACGATAAAGAACACATAGACAACCACAGTAAGAGAGTGAGAGACATAGACGATAAAGGGCAAACAACCATCAAAAAATTTCAGTACACCAACCTCGGAAGAGTCACCACGAACACACCACCATCGCCACGTCCGCTGACCACGACCACCGAGTCATTCTATCGTCAACCATGTCCACAGAAAAGCCCTTCGACACCAGAAAGTTCTTGATCGATCTCGACTCTGGAGGTACCGCTGCTGCCGTCTGACTACCAGCACCACCAACACCAACACCCGAACCTGAGCGGCACTGGACTCCGTTATAATTTCAACTCAGCTCTTTGTGTTTCAATTCAATTTCCTCATCCCTTTGACTTATATGCATAACTCATATCTATAACTTTTATATTATGATCTTAACATTAAACGTATCACTTCTTGACGAATTCACTTCACCCACCACCACTCTCTAGATATCGATCTCAAACTTAAGTTTCGTGAATTTTTCCACAATACTTTCATTTTTCACATCCTTCCGAGCTATCCACGCATTATATTCTGAAATTGACCACAATAAATTTGAATTCGTAAAACTGAATAAACCATGAGAAACAAATAGATAAACAAACAACATGAGTAAAACACTGTGATAGAGACACACCCACACCCACGTACACAACTACCCAAACCCAGGTAGACAGACACCCACACCCACAGAGACAGCACCCACACCCAGATATGTAATGCTCACGCAGAGCAACCAACCACAACCACATGAGAAGGAACAACAAGACCCAACGTCAGCGAGCCGTCACTCCTAAGGAGAGAAGAGTAACGGAGCAACGACAACTAAGTGGAATGGAGAATCCGAATGAGCCTGGAAATGATTTCAAAGGTGACGACCTAATGTCGTAGACAGTCTCACGTAGGAGGACCATTACGCCACGACCCCGTGCACATCATGCCTGATCAGCATGAACTGAGGGCGAGTGAGCACCCTCTTTCAAGACCACAAAATGCTCACTGATGGGACGATTGCATTCTACATCACCCAACACACCACCACTCCACCCCACCCCTGATAACCTTTCCTTTCTCCCACTTCTCTTGTTGCTCTCCCCACCCGAATACCGTACCCACCGCTTCCTCCGCAAACGCTAGAAGACTTACCGAAGTTCAAACCGTTTTTTACAGACCTCCGTGCTCACTCTTGGATTCGCTGCGAAAACCCGCAGCACCTCGTCGACAAGTGATACACTCACCGACTCCGCTCCCACCATCCTCATCATTCCCCCTGTTACCATGACCCCCACGTACACCTTGAAAGAAGGGCTCACAGCCCAGAAAACCAAGATTACGAAATTCGCGAACAACGCGAGCAAGACCCTGGACCAAGGAGTTCAACTCCTATTCCAGATCGAATCCAACGTTGTAGACGTCGAACCAAACAGCGCAGCAATCATCGAATTGAACGCGAACGCTCGTAGCATCCGCAAATCGGTCGAAAACTTAGACCAGTACATCCGCCAGGAACTCCAGAGATTTGAGGAAGTGGCCAACGACCCGGAAAAACTCGAACATCTCGCAGAGCAACTCAAAGTTTATACTGGAATAAGAGGATACAACAACCTCAAGAAGATCGCAATCGGGCTCATCCGGAAATGCAACGATATCATGGCGAACCACCCATCCATCCAGTGGGGAAACCCGCAAGCGACGCCACGCCGCTCCATCTTCGGTCAACACGAACTACCAACCGCGAACTCCACCATGACCACCACCAGACATCCCGACGAAGATACGCATCTCACGGACGAAAAGAAACGCTTCACAGACGAGCTGACTCAATTCATTGAAGGCTGGAAGCTTCAGAGCGCAACCATATTCACCGAACAGGCACTTGGTAAGCTCGAAGACTTCAACGTACATCTGTATGACAAGAAAGTTCACAAAACCCCCGAACTCAACCTCGATTTAACTCTACAAGACACACCACCACCACCAAGAAGATCCGATTCAGACAACCAACGTCAACACAACCACCAGACCAACAACCCGAACTACAGATACGAGACAACATCCCCAACGTTCTTCCCCAACATGACTATGGGACATCCGGGATTCTTCACCAAACCACAAAAACTGCGCCAATTTTCAGGTAAAGACAAGACAGAATACGACGAGTGGAGAGCGATCTTCATGGAAGTGTACGGAAATCCACAGATCTCCGACAAACAGCGTCTCATTCACCTGAAAAACGCGGTTAGCGACCACGCCCTCATCCTTATCAAACAGGTATCAGTAACCACTGGGTCCTTCCAAACGGCCATGGATATCCTCGACAAAAGATATTTCACCCAAGCACGCCCCACAGAAGACCTCGAAGACGACTTCGAGACAGCCACGGCGGACCACAAGAATGTCGAAGCCATGCTAAACGACGCATGCAGGATCGGAGCCACCGTATTCGCGTTGAGCTCCAAGGGCGTTTCTATTGATACTCCCGCCTACTACAAGCGGTACATTAAAAAATTCAATGAGAAAATTCAGGAGAAGGTCCTCAGAAAGATGTACACTAACAAGTTCAAAGGAACATTCCAGGAAGTTTACAATTGGACTACTGAAGAACTAGATATGCAAATGAATTTGAAAATAAGCAAGCCCACCACCAACGATTTCGACGTCACGAAAACCGCCAACTTTGTCGAAACCGACAAAGGAAGTAAGAACGACAAGCAAAAGAGCCGCGGTCCAAGAAATCAGAGCGACCAGAACGCTATCACACCCACAATCCCAATCCCGCCACAAGAACGCGGATGTTTCCCCTCCCCTTCCCCCTGCAGGCTGCTCGACTCCGTCCGACGATTTGAATCTCCCGCGCACCGGCATACACCTCGACGCTCCACACGCTCCACTTCGTACACCTCGCGGCGAGACCGATCCGGACGACGCGGCAACCTTTCGGCCTACTTTATATATTCATTCTTCTTTCTCTCGATATAATTTATGGTTTTACGATTACGTTCGGTTTTCCCCACTACAAGTTTATGTTTGGTTATAGTTATATCTTTCCACATAATAAACTAGTAGTTCTCAAGTCTGTTCTTGTTTGTTCGTTATCTTCGTCTCGACTCTTCCTCAGCTTCCTTTCCCCCATTCTCAACAGCAAATGTGGGTGGAGAGAAAAACAAAGTTCAAGTTTCATTAGGTACAATCTAGTCGCTAATCCACATAATGATCATCATTAGGAAATTCGCGACGGTCAGGGCCTCCAGGGCAGCTGCGCAGATGGTCTCCATTGGTTCAGACAGCAGGAATTTTAATAATTGACTGAAAATGTTTCATTTATAGTTGATAGAGTGAATTGATAGAGTTTAGAGTCACCTGAATTTCTGTTTCTTCTCCTTTGGCTTTGGAAGTGCACACTTTCTAACTTCTTCTAGACCAATTGTAATACCAACTGCTATTATCATAATAAACAAGTTGATAATCAAGTATATTCCTAGTAGTGGGATGTAGCCAGTCCTGGGTATCTTATCAGCCATGACTCCGAGGATAAAAGTCATTGTCATGATATTGGTGAGCCCTACGTTGAGCTGCAAGGCTCAACAGTCTCAATAACGTGTTTCATCGAAAAAATAGGCTTACCTTAGACATTTTATCAGTTTTCCTCATGAAAACTCCAATTATAGAGAGGGTATTGATGATAAATGATGGGAAGATTATCATGTAGATATAGTACATTGGATTTCGACGGATTCGGATCTCAAATGTGGCTAGTTCAGTGTCCCCAAAGTCATCGTTATAGCTCAACAACTCCACCCGGCCAGTAAGATTGACCAGATCCCATTCAGAGTTTCCCTGAAGACATCTTATCATGTTATACATACTCAACTTTTTCTTACCATTTCATCCCAGCTAGTCTTGTTATTATCAATCCCGTTATAAATCTCATACAGCGTTTTCACTTGTCTTTGATAAAACATGGGCAGATAAAACTGCACATGACAAGTTTGAGAGTCATATGGAAATCTGGCAACGTTCATTCGACAATTAGAGGATAGTCGGATGGATAAGGAGGTGTACACATGGCCGTCATTTTCAATTCCAACCATTCGAAAGTCCTGGTCGCGAAAGTCTTGGATTTCATTGCTACAACATTCAGTACATTCTAATTTTTATGAAGTGACCTACATCCCAAAAGCAGTCAATGTTGGACTCCAGACTCTCTCCTGTCGAATGTTAATTTCAGTAATATCATCGTATTTCGCCGGATCCCATGTTAGTCTAGGGTCATACCAATGCTCTGACATCTCCATAATGACAGAAAACTTTTCCTCGGGCTCTTGAACTTCTACCAGTTTCATATAGTACAGGAAAACAGTATAATTAAATGGTTTTGGTACTGTGGGATCTGCTCCAACTGGTAAAGAGAGGTTTACTGTAAATTTCAATATGACAATTAGTTGTTATAAGTTTTTGACCTACCTTTTGTGTATACCGGGCTCAATGTTGCGTCGTAGTTTTCAAAAAGGTCTTTAACCAGCGTGGAAGATTGGTTTAGAAATCGGTACCATTCTGGGACTGAAAAGAGAGATTAAAAAGGCAAGGGGTTTATTTTAGGAAGAAAAACTAATCTTACCATATAGATTATAGTCATACATAGCAAAACTTTGAGAAACTTGCAGAAGAAAAAGAATAATGTTGAGCATAAGCATTTTGCATGGGTAAAAGTAATAAAAAAGGTGAAAAAAGTGGAAAAAAGGGAAAAAAATTGGAAAAATGTGAAAGACAAGGATTTTTGAACATGTCATTTGAAACAGCAGGAAGTTGGTTGTGTCTTCATGTTTGCAGATGGCGAAATACTCACAGTCAGAAAAAATTCAATTTTTTTTTTCATATTTTATTAAAATATACATTAATTTCTATACAACATTTCAATTAGCAACCCAAAATATAATCATAATAGCAAAGTTTGCAACAGTTAAAAGTTCCAATACTACAGCACAGATTGTTTCCAATGGATCGCCGAGTAGAAATTCCATTGTTCTACTGAAACAGATAAATTAAGATATGCTGAGGATATTGAATTCTTATACCTTATTTTATGAGTTTTATTCTTTAGCTTTGGAATCGTGCACTTTCTGAACTCTTCAATTGCAATAGTTAGTCCAACAGCTACTATCATTATCACCAGGTTGATAATTATATAAATCCCGAGTAACGGTACATATCCAGTTCGTGGTATTTTATCAGCCATGACTCCCAGGATAAAGGTCATGGTCATGATATTGGTAAGCCCTACGTTTAACTGAAAGTATATTCAGATTTGGATGTTGTAGATACTATATAGGTCTTACCTTTGACATTTTATCAGTTTTCCTCATAAAAACTCCTACTATTGATAGGGTATTGATAATAAATGAGGGGAAAACTATCATGTAGATGTAGTACATTGGATTTCTTCTGATTTTTATCTCAAAAGTTGTTAACTCGGTGTCCCCCAAATCATCTCCATAGGTTAGAAGCTCCACGCGCCCTGATAAACTTGTCAGATCCCATTCAGAGTTTCCCTACAAAAAACTTTGATTCAAGTTTTTCCTCCAACTAAACCATTCGCTTCCAAATCGACTCATTCAAAATGCCATTATAAATCTCGTATAACATCTGCACGTGTCGCTGATAGAATATCGGGAGGTAAAATTGAATTGTACACGTTTGCGAGTCATAGGGAAACATGGCAACGTTCATACGGCAGTTGGAGGAGATTCGGACGGAGAGTGACGTGTAAATCCACCCGTTTTTCTCAATGCATGCAAGACGGAAGTCTGGGTCGCGGAAGTCTACGAGGTCGTTGCTAAAAAGGGGTCGAGAAGGTTAAAAGGTATAAAAATGGGGTAGGCTTACATTCCAAAGGCAGTGAGAGTTGGACTCCACACCTTTTCCTGTCTAACATGAACCATTTCAATGTCGCCGTATTTGGAAGAGTCCCAGGTGAGCCGTGGGTCATACCAATACTAAAACATTCCTATTTCGGACGAAAAAAAGTGTCTGACTACCTCCGCCATCTCCATAATCACCGATATCTTCTCCTCTGGCTCTTGAACCTCTACCAATTTCAAAAAGAACAAGTAAACAGTATAGTTAAACCTTGGTGGTAAGTTCTGATCATATCCAACAGGCATAGTCAGATTCACTGGAACTTTTTCACGTTTTTCTTTACGGCAGATTGTGTACCTTTGGTATAAACCGGTGCAAACGTTGGATCATAATCTCTGAACAAATCTTCTATAAGGATTTTCTGATGGTCAATGTAGTCGTACATTTCAGGCGCTGAAAATCAAGAAATTCACTCCTCTTCTCTAAATTAGTGCAAACTTACTATACAGTGAATAATTTTTAACATGAGCAAATCCAACTGATACAAATCCAAACACAAATAATACAAAGCACATCGATGGGCCAAGAGCTCAACGCGTGCAACAAAAGTGACAAAAATGTTAGATGTCATTTGAAACCACCTGGAAATAGGCGGCGCCTATGCTTTTTTGGTGTTTTTAATGTGTTTAGATCGGATATTTTATTCCACACTAGAGACAGATCACAAATCACGGAACCAGATCCAAATCATCATTCCGAAATTAGAAAGGGTTAGAATTTCGAATAATACTGTACAGAGCAATTCCAATGCTTCTTCCAGCAAGAATATCAGCTTCGGGCTGAAAGTCATTATTTAGAGGCATCATAAGTTTGTTTGTAAACCAGATTGGATGCTTTTTAGTGGTCAGAATTGGAACAATCCATCTTTTCACTTCACCAATCAAAATTGTCACTGCTACTGACAATATCATAATAAGCAGGTTGACAATCAAATAACTTCCTAGTAGTGGGATATACCCAGTCCGTGGAATTTTATCAGCCATAACTCCGAGGATAAATGTCATGGTCATGACATTGGTGAGACCCACATTGAGCTGTAATTTTTTAATCAAAAATGTTAGTTAGATGAACAAGGATGTGCTTAC
This sequence comes from Caenorhabditis imperialis, assembly GCA_963572205.1. Classification (NCBI taxonomy): domain Eukaryota; kingdom Metazoa; phylum Nematoda; class Chromadorea; order Rhabditida; family Rhabditidae; genus Caenorhabditis; species Caenorhabditis imperialis. Next base: position 2,026,769 of record OY751544.1, on the reverse strand, counting down.
CTTATCCATTAGCTCTGTTTTCCTCATGAAAACTCCAATAATTGATAAGGCATTGATAATAAATGATGGAAATACTATCATATAGATGTAGTACCATGGATTACGTTTGATTTTCACTTCAAAAGTTGCCAGGTGGTTGTTGCCCATGCCATCGTGGAAGCTTAAATGGTCAACGCAGCTTGTGAGATTCAAAAGGTCCCACTCGGAATTTCCCTGCAAGATGTTCAGTGAAATTTGTGTTAAACAGAAGCTTTGGAGCAGTTTTAAACCATAACATTCCAAATCGTTTGATTAGCAATCCCTTCATAGACTTCAACATTCATCTCGATATGTCTCTCGTAAAATATGGGCATGTAGAATTGTATCGAGCAAGTTTGAGAGTCATACGGAAAGTTTTCCACGTTCATACGGCAGTTTGATGATACACGAATGGAAAGGAACGTGGATACTCTTCCAATATTCTCAATGCTTGCAAGGCGGAAGTCTTGATCACGGAAGTCTACTATATCGTTTCTAAAACCTGTTGGTATTGGTAAAAGCCCTGTTGAAACAATGAAACTTACATCCCAAAGCCCGTCAATGTCGGGCTCCAAACTCTCTGCTGTCTAACATGGATCATATCAATGTCGGAGTGATTTTCAGGATTCCAGATTAGTCGAGGGTCATTCCATTGCTAAATTAAGTTTTATTATAAGAAATGTCAAATAAGAAAATTAAGATTACCTCTGCCATTTCCATGACAAGTGAGATCTTTTCTCCGGGTTCTTGAACATCTAACAGTTTGAGGTAGTAGAGACGGATAGTGTAATTGAAAGGTTTAGGAGCATTTGAGTTGTAGGAATATGGAGCGGAGAGGTTTACTGAACTCAAAAAAAGTTAGGAGCAACTAAAAAGTGAAGAGCACTCACTTTTAGTATAAACTGGTGCAATCGTAGGATCATATATTTTGAAGAGCTCTTCTGTTAATGTTGATTGAGAGTTTAGAAAATCGTACCATTCTTGTTCTAAAAACTACACCAATTCATCAAATTTATAAAAAATACCAACAAAAGTAGAAATTAATGAACTTACCATATAAATCTTCCACTGCAAACTTCACCAAAATCAATTGAACTAATATCCAAAAAATACCAAACATAACCGAGCAGTTTTTCATCTCTAGACTAAAATTTTGTCATATCCAATTCATTCAAAATGCATTCGCAACGTGAAAGAAACAGACATGCTCTATGTTCTTTGGCTCATAAAAATGGAAACTCGAACAAAGTTTGTTTTTTTCAGTAAGTAAAACGAGTTGAGTTAATGAGTAGGGTAAAGGTTCAAAAATCGAGTCTTCTTGGAAAGATATTGAGTTTAAATTTATCAAAAAATATTCAAAAATAAAAGAAAAATTATCACAAATCATTCAACCAAATAAAAATCATCGTAAAGAAGTTAACAATCGTAGCAGCTTCCAGAGAAATGGTGCAGATGGCCTCCATATGTTTTTCCAGTGTTATTCGCAATTTTCTCCTGGAAAAATTTAGTTTTAATTGTTTTATGAGTTATATCCGTACCAAATAAGTTCCTTCTTCTCTCGGAGTATTGGAAGTGCCCATTTCCTCAAATGCACCAGAGTTATAGTGATAATCACTGATGAAATCATTATCAGTAAGTTGACAATGATATAAACCCCTAATAAAGGGATGTATCCAGTCCTGGGTATTTTATCAGACATCACACCGAGGATAAATGTCATGGTCATGATATTGGTAAGTCCTACGTTGAGCTGAGAACTTTTTGGCAATCATAATAGTTCATAGGAGAATAATGCTTACCTTATCCATCATAACAGTTTTCCTCATAAAGACTCCAATAATTGATAGGAAATTTATGATAAAAGATGGGAAAACTATCATATAGATATAATACCATGGATTTCGTTTGATATTCACTTCGAATGTTGCCAGTTGAGTGTTCCCTGCGCCATCGTGGAAGATTAGAGTTTCAGTGTAACTTGAAAGATTTTTCAGACTCCATTCAGAGTTTCCCTGAAAATGTTGCTTTCAAAATTATTAAAGTGTGCATATTTGACCTACCATATGATGCCAAATAGTGCTGTTTTGGACACCCTGATAAACTTCATTGTGTATTTTAACAAATTGCGCGTAGAAAGAAGGCATGAAGAATTGCACATTGCAAGATTGGGAGTCAAATGGGAACATTTGAACGTTCATCTCACAGTTTGATGAGACCCGGATGGAAATAAACGTCGTTATTTTCCCACTACTCTCCACACCTGCTATGCGGAAGTCTTGGTCTCGGAAATCTTGGATATCATTTCTGAAAAATTTCTGCTTTCTTTTATAGTGCATCTAGTAGAAGACTAACATCCCAAACGCTGTAAGCGTTGGACTCCAGACCTTGTGCTGTCTAACATGAATCATTTGTATATCGCCGTACTTTACTGGGTCCCAAGTTAATCGTGGGTCATACCATTGCTGAAATCAACTTGTTAAATATCAAAGTTTATAATATTTACCTCTGTCATTTCCATGGCAAAGGAAATTTTCTCATTTGGCTCATGAACATCTAGTAGTTTCAAGTGGTAGAGTACAATGGTGTAGTTGAAAGGGTCTGGGAGTATGTGAGACAGATTTTGAAGGTTTACTGAAAGAAAAATAGGTTTTTTGTATTAAAATGCTTTTGGAAGCTAACTTTTAGTATAAACTGGTGCAACCGCTGCATCATAGTTCCGGAACAAGTCCTCTGTTAACACTGACTGATGGTTCAAAAAGTCATACCATTCATGAGCTGAAAGTTGATTTGTTTTCACTTCTTTAAGTGATAGAATGATGGAACCTACAATACAATGTGTTCTTCTCTACAAAACCAGAAACTGTGAAAAATAAATTGAAGCAAATAATCAGAATAAACCATAAACTCTTCATTGACATCAGTTTTTATAAGAATAAAGTGTAAAGCACTAGTAAATGGAGTAACGAAAAGGCCGCTCTTGAGAGTTCTCAAAAGATTTCTGAATAAATATGACCAAAACATTGCTCCAATTATTAATGCATTCTTTTATGCATTGGGGTGTAGGAAAAATGTTTATCATACATGAAAATTAGTGCCAGAGTTAGTTTCAGGGTCTCGAAGCCCTTAGCAAAAGAGAGTTCCAAATAAAGTAAATGAAAAATCTTTATAAAAATGCCCCAAATTCAACAAAATTAGAAAATTTATTCCAAATCCAGTTTAGTGTTCACTCGATTGGTCAGAAATGCGTTTTCTTGAGGCGTAAGGTTGGGTACATTGAATTTGAAACCGGCAATTTGTTCAATGTCATGGATAGTGGCAGTGTAATCCAGAAGATAAGAGTTCGTGTCCTGGAATACCACATTCTTCTTGATCTTTTTCAAGATTAAGCTAGTTGCTTACAATTTTCGGATCATATAAAGGATTGTCAAGTGGGAAGATGAATGCTAGTACTTTCACATTATCAACATTGGCCTGAACCTCATGGTCGCATGTCAGATAAGCTCGGAAAAAGTGTGTAGGAGAGGTGCTGAAAATCCATCGGAAAAACAATCGGTTGATGCTAATTTCTTACCTATCAGTAACTGCATTTCCATCATGGTCATTATCACTGGCAAGTCCAGATAAAACAGTTATATTTGAGTACTTTTCATGTATAGTTTTAGAGAGCTCTTGTAATGGTGTCAGTACTTCTGAAAACGCAACGATTTGAAGATTTTGTAAGTTGATACTTACTATGAACAAACTCTGATGAGAACTGGAAATGAGCTGCTTCATAACCTGAAAGCAACTTGATTCTGACATGATTTTGAATATCATTTCCTACTTTTAGTGTCCTGGAGCGTTGTCAATGATGTTTTAGCAGTAGTAAGCTCTTTTCCTTCTTCCCAATACTCTGTTATTGCTCTTCTGGTATCATTTTCATTGTTTCTGGTCAGAAAAACTGTGCATTCATGTGCCTTGTAGCAGTAATCAAAGCTGCCGTAGAAGTAATTCACAGCGAAGTCAACATGACATGGATGAAAGAAACATTATGAAGAACATAGTTTAGTTGTGACAATTACCATTTTCGTGTCTTCACCTTCACCAGTGACATGTATGCTTCCATTTGCGGCTGTGTCAATAGAACACTTGCTGAAAATGGATTAATGAACAGATTTCAGATATCTATAAAGTTGGTTTCTCACCCAATACTATCAGTCGGATTCTGCTTCACTGGAGGATTAGTCAATGCCTTGTCAAAAAACCCAATGGTTCCATTATTCTCAACAACTCCATCAATTTTCAACAAATGCATCCATAGATTCATATACTGTACGTTTTGGAGTGGTGGCATGGTCACATTGCTTTTGAACGACGGTCCTCTAGCAAAGAAAATGGTCTGAACATTGGGGTTAAGATAGTCATATCCATGGTCTCCAGCAAATATCAATTTCTTGTATTTATTGTTTCTAAAACAAAAATTGGTGAAATTGAAAGTAGTAGTTCCTGTACTTTGAGAATATAACTCCTGGATAGCCTTCTAGTATTATATCTCCTATTCTTTCACTTTTTGAATAGTGTTTCCGAGTAGGAATGTTGTTTCGAGTGTAAACTTTGCAGATGTTCTTTTTATACTTGTTTTTCCTGTACATTACCCTGGTTGCCAACTTCTCGATGTCTGAAATCAAATTTTTAAATATATATTTGTGCCTATTGCTTACCTGAAGTAGTATTCATTAGATGAATTCTTCCAACAACGCTATTCGATGCAACAAATTTGTTTTTTCTAGGGATATGCTTTAGAAGATCATCGTAATAAACACGTTTGTTTAGTTTTTGCATTCCTAAACCACATACGTTGAATAATATTTCTTCAATTTTAAAAATACCGTGATCTGATACAATCACCAGGTTGATGCACTCTAACAGGTTTTTTTTCAACAGTTGTTCCATAAAATAATCAAGTTCTGCTTCAATATTTCTCAGGATTTTGTTCACGTCCTCATTACATTTCTGCTTGTGCCCAGCACTATCTGGTTCATGATAATAAAACGTAATGAGCCCTGGACGCTCCGTAACTGGGAGTTGAAGCCATTCAATCACTCTCGTCATTCGTTGTCTCAATGACACATTTCTATCGTACTTTTGAGAAACATCCGGGGCATATCCAGTAGTATTGAATGAGCAGCCTGGCCAGAATAAGCAGTGAGCTTTTTTCCCGGTCTGCTTTTTGTAGACGGACCAGATCTTGAATATAAAAATATAACGATTTGGTCAAACAATTCAGAAGAGAGCTTTATCTTACCGGTTCTCCCAAATAGTATCTTGCATCTTTTGTATACTGCATATTTTCAAGGTATGGTGCAATTGAAATATCCATCACAAAATTATCAATGACACCATGAACCTCTGGCCAAAGCCCTGTCATCATGGTATGATGATTTGGGAATGTTTTGGATGGAAATGATGGGTAGACTTTTTCAGCTTTAACACCACAATCCGCAATTTGTTGTAGGCTCCTGACAATGTTTCTATCAAGGTATTCAAGTGCAAATCCATCGAAGCTCATTATCACAAGAGGAGGGTCCGTATAGCTTAAACTGTCGTTTGTTGTGGGGCCACGTGTCAAACCTACTCGTTCAAGGGACATTTTCCTATATTCTCACATCCTTCCCATTTGTAGTTTTCAGCTGCACCAGCCAGAGTTATTGCATTAAGAAAATATGTGAAAAACAGAGAAAGAAACATTCTAGTTGTCGAATGGGAATCTTTGCACTGTGCTGTGCTTATAAAGGCACTGGAAATGAGTTATCATTCCATTTGTTTTCAATTCGAACAAAGAGGAAATGTACATTGTTCTATCTCTTTCTAGGTTGAATAACCAAAACTTTTGTATTTGAAGAATGTATTGATCGATCAAAGACAAATAATCATTTTATATAAATCAAGAACAAGTAATATATTTATGAATCATCCAACCAAAATCCGATCATTACAAAGAAATTCGCCGTTGTCATAAGTTCCAATGTAACCGCACAGGTGTACTCCAGTGGTGCTCCAATGAATGTTTCTAGTTTCCGACTGAAAATGGACACTTTTTGGGTGCAATGAAACAAACCACACCTAAAATACGACTTCTTCAATTTCAACTTTGGCTGCGCCCATCTTCGCAGCTCTGTTATCACAGTAACCACTGCAATGGCCACTAGCATTATCACCAAGTTGATAATAATGTAGACTCCTAGTAATGGAATGCTTCCAGTTCTTGGGATTTTATCAGCCATGACTCCCAGGATAAAGGTCATTGTCATGATGTTAGTGAGACCTACGTTGAGCTGCAAAAGTATAAAATTGGTAAATAAAGAACCTTATAAAGTAGATCAGATACCCGTGACATTTTGTCAGCTCCTTTGAGGAAAACTCCCACAATTGATACAAAATTGATGATAAATGAGGGAAAGACAATCATATAAATGTAGTAAAGGGGGTTCCTTCGTATAGTGATTTCAAATATTGCCAACTCTAAATTTCCAAAGTTATCATTATATCGCAAAATATCCACTCTATTCGTCAAGTTTGTCAACTTCCATTCCGAATTTCCCTGAAAATACAACCATATACTCTCAAAGATAAATGTTTACCATTGTCTTAAAAGTTGCCTCATCAACAATGCCCTCATAAATTTCATTGTAAATTTTTACTTCCACGGCGTTATATATAGGAAGTGTGAACTTGATTTGGCAATTTTGACTGTCAAATGGGAACATGGCAACGTCCATGGGACACGTGGCAGAGACACGGACGGAGAGATAGTCATAGAGGGCGCCGTACTGATCAAGGCAGACCTGGCGGAAGTCTTGATCGCGGAAATCCACTATATCGTTACTAAATCAGTTCAAGATTAGTTTTAACTTTTAAGGAGGTTTTAATTTACACTCCGAATGCGGATAGCGTTGGGCTCCACACTTTTTCCTGTCTTACAAAAATTGCAGTTACGTTATCATATTGTGATGCATTCCAGGATAGCCTTGGGTCGAACCAGTACTGAAAATCAACAATTATAAGATTACTTTCACTTACTTTAGTTATGTTTACCTCCATAAGCTCTAGAACAACATCTACTTTCTCTTCTGGTTCCTGAACCGCCACTAACTTGAGGTAATAGAGGAATATAGTGTAGTTGAACTGTTTTGGAGCCTCTGGGTCATAGCCAATTGGTTTTGTAGCGTCAACTTAAGATTCATATTGAAAGATACATATTCAAAAGTGAAGCTTACTTTTGGTGTACACTGGAGACAACTTTTCATCATAATTAGTGAAAATATCATTGACAAGTTGGTCTTGCACATCGAGAAATCGTTTCCATGATGGGACTACAAAGATTGCTCACCCCAAACTATAAGACAGTATATTTGACCTACCATACAAAGCAGGATTGAAATAAAACCCCGCAACTTCTTGAACCAGCACAAAGAACACCAAAAGCACACTTTGCACCGAGAACATCTGGAAAAATGAGAGACAAACAGAGCCACAAGGACAAGTGTGTAAATGGCAGATGAAATTTGAGACAAAACCAAAAAAGTGTGAAAAGTCGTTTTATTCACGCAAGACTGCACTCAATGCACTCATTACGTCCCCAAAATGAAAAAGATCAGTATCAAAAGGTTTCAGAGGCGTGTCAATTGTCGTCAACCCAATATCCAATCATGACAAGAAAATTGGCAGTTGTCAACAGCTCCAAGACAACCGCACAGGTGTTTTCCAGCGGTGAACCCAGAAATGTTTCGAGTTTGCGGCTAAACTGATCAGTGACAAATTTGTGTTTCCGACTTTTAGTCTTACCTGAAATTCGATTTCTTTAGCTTTAACTTTGGCTGCGCCCAGTTCCGAATCTCGTTTATGATAGTCACCACAGCAACGGCGACTAACATAATCATCAAGTTGATAATAATATAAACTCCAAGTAGTGGAATGTTTCCAGTTCTTGGGATCTTATCAGCCATGACTCCCAGGATGAAAGTCATGGTCATGATGTTGGTGAGACCTACGTTGAGCTGAAAATGATATGGAAGCGATGAAAATGAGGAGCTTGGTTAGGTACCCGTGACATTTTGTCAGCTCCTTTGAGAAAAACTCCAACGATTGACACAAAATTGATGATAAATGACGGGAAAACAATCATATAAATGTAATACAAAGGATTCCTTCGTATAGTAATTTCAAATATTGCCAACTCCATATTACCAAAGTTATCGTTATATTTCAAAAGCTCTACTCGATTTGTCAAGTTTATCAGATTCCATTCCGAATTTCCCTTAACGAAAACTACACTCTTGACACTCAAATGTGTTTTACCATTGTCTTAAAAATCTTCGGATCCAGAATCCCTGCATAGATCTCATTGAGCACCTCAACCTCCACTCTATTGTATATAGGAAGTGCAAATCTGATTTGGCAAGTTTGGGTGTCAAATGGGAACTTGGAAACGTCCATGGGACACGTGGCAGACACACGGACAGAGAGATAGTCATTGATTTCTCCATAGTACACAATGCATACTTGGCGGAAGTCTTGATCTCGGAAATCCATTATATCGTTACTAAAAATTGGCTCATTTGATAAATCTGTGGCTGTTTCTAATTTCTTTGTACTTACACCCCAAACGCTGTCAAAGTTGGACTCCAGACCCTCTCCTGTCTAACAAGGAGTGACGTAATTCCCCCATAGTTCGTCGCATTCCAGGTGAGCCGTGGGTCGTGCCAATACTGAAATTCAAGAACTAGACTAAATGTGCGAGCAAACTACTAACTTCCATGAGCTCTAGAACCACATCAACTTTTTCTTCGGGTTCTTGAACTGCTACCAATTTCAGGTAGTAGAGGAATAGGGTATAGTTGAAACGGCCAGGGTTTTCAGGGTCATATCCAATTGGTAATGTGTAGTTTACTAAATTTTCAATGAGTTATTGGATTCCTTATCTGCTTACAATTTGAATAAACGGGAGATACAGTGGCATCATAATCTTCAAATAGATCTTTTGATAAGTTCTTCTGCACTTGCAGGAAGCTTTGCCATCTTGGAACTGAACAAGTTATTGTTATAACTTAATAGATATTGATAATAATAGTTTTGACCTACCGTACCACTCAGGATTGTAAAATGATCCCAAAACGTGTGAAATTAAGAACAAATATAGAAATAAAGACATTCCAAAATGGAAACTCACCCAAATCAAACAAATGCTCATAGTCAGAAGTCGAGGAAAAAGTGGGCAGGTGAAACTTGAGACTAAACTTCGCAGAACTTTGGGAAATTACTTTTTGATAGAGTTTCATGAAAGTCAAGGGGATCGTAAAAAATGTTGTTGAAAAAACTGAAAATAACGGTGATTCACGAGCAACATGCATCTTTGGAAACGGCGCCTTTGAAAAACGTATTGTACTACTAGTTCTATATGGTTGTCACTTTCCAAGACGACACTAAGTTTGAAGATGAAGTGGAAGCAGAAAAATTAGAAGACGTGCCCGGTTTTGGTTGGTTATTCTAGATCATTTTCAGTTTGTGAATCATATACAAATTTAGTTGATAACTTGAAACAGCAAAGGTTAAAGGGACAGTATTTCGTGGTAACTAAGAGATTTGCTATTTCAATCACTGTATTCTTCGGATTACTCTTTATTTCAATATCTTTATTGCTGAAATCAGCGAATCGACAAGGTGACCTAATTTTTCATCCCCTTACAAGTAATGTGTTTTTGGGAATTTTATATAAATTTGGTCACTGATAGTTTCGACGACGCTGATTCTGAATCTGAAGTCAGAATTTCTGTAATTGATCTCATTTTTTAGAAAAGATGTGTCAAAGCCATTTTCAGTGCTATTTTCTCCAATATTTCGTAACTATCGAAAATGTCGACACGTAAACACGTGAAACATGGAGGGAAATAGCACTGAAAACGGCTTTGACACATCTTTTCTCAAAAATGAGATCAATTACAGCAATTCTGATTTCAGATTCAGAATCAGCGTCGTCGAATCTATCAGTGACCAAATTTATAGGAAATTCTCAAAGCCTAACCAAAAACACATTACTTGTTAACATTATGTATTGTTTAGTAATTCTAAAAAAGTTCCGCTACGATAACATAACAACCCCCTACATTGACTTTGCAATCGACACCAATATCCCTCTCCCCATATACTTTTACTATGAGCTACGCAACACTTTTCTGATGCATCGGAGTATGAACGCAGCATTTTGTCATCCCCAACTATTCGGGAGGTTTGGAAAAACAGCAGCGGAAAATGCATGTGACACGTGGAAGTTGAGCAAGTATTCTTGTGATAAACCAACTAACCGGTCTGTTTTTTCACTTGAACCGCATTGTAATGAAGGGCAGAAGTATTTCGCACCGGTTGGAGGAAGAGCAGCCAATTTTTTCAATGGTAAGGGATTATTATAGTTTTGAGGGGGATATTAGAATAATTGCAGATAGTTTTGAATTGAAAAGAGGAGAAACTACATTCTCCTGGACTGAAGAAGGTGTGGTCTCTGAAGCACTACGAGAACAATTCTTGGAACCAACTGATACTGATAACTTTTGCGATTCTAAAATGGTACGGTTTCGGACGTAACAGCCGATAATATCTCCAAAATTTCAGTTCAAAGACACTGTGAAGCCTGTAGATTGGGAAAATCACATCTGCACCATGGGTGGCTACCGGAACATCTCATTCATCAAATGGCTAGAATCTACCACTAACAAAAACTTCAAAAAACTATACAGAATTCTGGACCCGAAACATCATCCATTTGGTTTGAGAAAAGGAATTTATCGCTTGTACGTTGATAATGTTTGTAAGTAGAACAACCCCTTTTTCAATTGAACTTTATATTTTCAGATTGGCCAAGAATGTCAAAAGCTGAAGAGTATCGGATGGAAAAGTGGTTTTGGATACTTCATCCCTCTTGGGTTGGCACTGAGCAGAAATTCCTTGAAGTTATGTATCTACTAGTTGGAATCGGATTGCTTTTACTCGCTAGTTTTCTAGTTGGCCTGCAGATTTTCCTCATGAAGCGCAGGAAAAATTTCGATGAGGAGTATAAAGATGATGATTTTTAACTTACATTTGGTCTAACTCAATTTTTCTTTGTTGTTCCCCTTTCCCTATAAAACATGTCGCAGTAAAAATGTCTCCTCTTTTTCCCCTGTCTCTCATCTCCCGCCAGCCAACGCAGCGAGAAAAGAGAGAAATAAGGGAGAGATGCCGACCAAGTTGTCTCTCGCTTCTCTGCCTCGACATGTAGGCAGTATGTCACTAGCGCACACCCCTGCAACTATCGCCGCCCGGTTAGCTCAGTCGGTAGAGCACCAGACTCTTAATCTGGTTGTCGCGGGTTCGAGCCCCGCATTGGGCTGATGTTTTTTGCCTCGTTGAGGTTAGTCTGTTCAACAAAAATGTCTGAATCTTTGTGTTGTGAAAAGGTTCATTTTGAACAACGAACAAGTGAAAGTGATAAAATGGCAGTGACTGAGCTAAACGCGACGGATTTAATATCCTGGGGCGGTTCTTGGTGGTGGGCAGTGGTCGCATCCTCCGCGGGATCCTTCCTTTCCTGGCGCTCCCGGCTGTCCGTCGGATCCGTTCTTTCCTGGCGCTCCATCTGGTCCGTTCTGTCCCTGCTCTCCTGGCACTCCTGGTTGTCCGTCGCGTCCTGGACGTCCGGCTGGTCCTGGTGGTCCGGCTGGTCCTGGGGCTCCTGGCGATCCTGGCTCTCCGGCGGCGGATGGGACGACGTTGGATCCTCCCTGTGGTCCGATTGGTCCCGCTGGTCCGTCGGTTCCCGGGTTTCCGGATGGTCCGCGTGGTCCTGGGGCTCCGCGGGCTCCTGGACGTCCGGCGAGTCCGTCGCGTCCTGGCTCTCCGGCGCTTCCGTTCTCTCCGTCTGGTCCTGGACGTCCTGGTGGGCCGGCTGGCGCCTCTGGGCAATCGAAGCAGAACTGGGATGGGTCTGGCTTGAAGTCATCTCCATCGGCGTCCTGTCCTGGGTTTCCTGGCCGTCCGTTGCCTCCGTCCTGTCCTGGGGTTCCATCGTGTCCTGGTGGTCCTGGTGGTCCAGCCTGTCCGACTCCGCAAGAGCAGCAGGTTCCCTCGGCAGCGCGAGCCTTTCTTGGCGCACGGATCACGTTGAGCTTGGTGAGCTCGCTCTCAAGAGAAGTAGCGCGCACACGGCAGAAGTTGACCTCATCTTGAAGCGAGGAGGAGACCGATTGAAGGTAGAGGCAGAGCATTGGCACGGCCACGATGGCGGTGAGGGTGGACACCGTGGAGACGGCGATTCCGAAGAAAGCGAATCGCTTCACCTTCTCGGTTTCGAATTTCTTATCCATCGTCATCTGGAATAAGAGGAAATGTTGCTAATTAAGTTTTTTTCCAAATGAAAATGTAAGAAAAAGTAGTGATTACCTTTGAGAACACCAGAAAAGATGGAACTGATACATTGGATGAAACGGCGCCCTCTTTTATACACCGTTTAGATGTTGATAGTTACCGAAACGTTACACAAAAAAGGTTTCGTGGATAGTCACTCTGCGTCTCCACATCCATCACATCCAACACCCCTCCAAAAAAGCTTATCACATGAAGAAAGAGTTTGAGAGAGAAACAAAGCGCGGCTGGAAAAAAAAAGCGCGGTGTGTGATATGGTACGCACTGATTTGTGACCGTTGGCATGGAGATAGTGTGAAGACGGAGGAGGTGGCGGATGGCAGTGAACTTCCTGAAACGACGCGGCAATGATTGTGTTTGTCAGTTTAAGTCGAGAGGGGGGAGATGGAGACAAATGGTTCTTCGAACTTGATAAAATGACGATGATCGTGATCTAGCTGGAAGAAGGGCTTTTTATGGTTTATTTTAGGATGTTTTTATTGTTCCATGTGCAATTGAGAAGTGACTTCTAGTAGAGCAATTTGAAACGAAGTGAGCAAGTTTGTAGAAGAAATCATGTGAAATAAAGTAGATTTTTTGCTATGTTATAAAATAAAAGGTTCCAATCTTTTTTTGAAGCTGAATTTTGAAAAAACATTGGCAAAAGCCTATTAACAAGCAAATCTTGTGAATATTCATAAAGTAAATGTTTATTGCAGCTATTTACGTACTTAAAAAGTGATGTTGTCATAGCTAGCTTGCATTTTTTCATTCGATGAGCAAAACTAGCTTTTCAACCTCGATTTTCAAAAAAATCCTTCTAATATACCTTTCGCAGTACTTTTCTAATGTTTTCAACTTTCATATCACAATTTTCATATAATTTTCATATACCACAGCATTTCACTCCAACTCCTCTATCTTTCCTAACTCCAATATTTTGAAAACACCAGGAACGCTGTGATGACATCCATCTGTTTCTCCATTACACTTTTTCTCACATCAATGGAGTCAGAAACCTCGTGGCGATTATAAACAACATTTGTTCCGGCTCCAATTGCTCTTCTCCAGCTTGCCAATGATCCTGCTCCTGTTTTTGTTTCTGTTAAACTCGGTAACTTCCAAGTATACGGTAAATGAAACTAATGAGTCATTAATTCTAATCGCAATCTTCTGATTTCTAGCCCGACTGGCAATCACTTGACAATCGACCCCTCCCTTCTTGGTACGATGACTCAAAATTCGGCATCTTCTGTCATTGGGGCCTCTACTCGGTGCCGGCGTTCAGGTAGTTCTGTCATCGCAATGGAATGCGTCTGATAGATAATCTGATAAATCGGTTCGCAAACTGGTTTGCAAAAAACACTGAACCAGGAACCTTTTTTTACTGTCCGACCGAACATCTGCCTGTTTTCGAGACTGATAAGCCGATGAAAGTTTTTTATTGAAAAGTGAAAACAGAGAATTGAAATAGAAAATACATTGCCCTTTTTTATGGCGCTGATAAGAGAGGGAGAGCGAGAGATGGCGCAATTAGGATTTAATTTGTCGTTTCTTGTCGATATACAACTTTTTTGCAGATCCGAATGGATGTGGTGGTATTGGAAGGGAACGCAGCCAGTGGACGAGGTTGTAAAGTTTGTGGAGAAAAACTATAAACCCGGAACAACGTACGCGGATTTTGCCAAAGATGTTAGTCATTGATGGGAGATTGATCTGACAGGTGTATTAGGGAAAGGAACAGTTCAAGAAACTATAAAAGCCTTTCAAAACCCATTTACAGTTTACTGCGGAGTATTTTGATGCCAATGCGTTTGTGGACATTGTGAAATCTTCAGGAGCTAGGTACTCTCCAATTCTCTATTTCTCATCAATTTTTTCCTATTCTAGATACTTTGTGTTCACCAGTAAGCACCATGAAGGCTTCACCATGTGGCCTAGCAAAACCTCTTGGAACTGGAACTCGATGGACATTGGTCCCAAGCGAGATATCGTCGGTGAACTGCGCAGCGCTTTCAAACAGTCCGAGATTCACTTCGGCCTTTATTTCTCCCAATTCGAATGGTTCAACCCATTGTTCCTGGATGACGGCAAATTCAACACCACTTTGTATCCGGAGGTAATTGTAATTCGCCCCTCAATAATTGGACTGATCTTTTGTATCTCGGCAGCAAGTGTCCTACCCTCAAATGATTGAAATCGTCAACAAGTATCGGCCAGAGGTGGTGTGGAGCGATGGTGAATGGGATAAGTCGGATGATTATTGGAGGGCCAAGGACTTTTTGGCTTGGTTGTATAATGTGAGGTGGGTTGAGTAGTTTGGGTTTGTCTAACTTGGGAATGTTTCCGTGATAAGTTGACTTTGCAGAACGAAAGTGGTATCATTCAAAAGGTCTGTTTATGAGGATTTCAAAACTGTTCTTCTTTTTTGCTAAATGACCCATTGAGCCGAGATATGAAGCTTCAAAAGTTGAACTGGTGCACTGTTTGCCCAATAGTTCTGAAATCCTCATGACCTTTCGGATGATACCACTCTTGTTCTAAAACTCCAACTTACCTCGGGAACATCTTTTTGTTTTCCACCGTCTTCAGATGTGGTTCAGCTTTTCTAGGGTGAACAATTTTGAAGAATATCAACAGATTAAGTTCTATTTTTATCAATTTCCAGCCCCGTCAAAGACCAAGTAGTAGTCAACGACCGCTGGGGCGCTGGCACCATGGGCAAGCACGGCGGCTTCATGACCTATTCGGACCACTACGACCCCGGCATGCTGTTGGCGCGCAAATGGGAGAACTGCATGACACTCGACAAACATTCATGGGGAAATCGCCGCAACATGCGCGCTTCCGAAGTCTACACCGCCTATGAGATCATCGAACAATTGGCGCGAACCGTGGCGTGCAACGGAAATCTCCTGCTGAACATTGGTCCTGATATGCATGGACGCATCCCCACCATTTTTGAGGACCGGCTTGATGAGATCGGAAGGTGATTTGGTGTGGATTTGTGGATGCGTGAACAATTTGTTTAGATTCGTGAACATCCACTCCGAGGCGTTGTTTGGCACAAAGCCATGGATATATCAAAATGACACCAGCGCGCCAAATGTCTGGTGGGGGCTTTGGGTAGTAATTGTAAACAAAATATTGAAATTCAATGCAGGTACACATCGAGGATGAAGTCTGCAGGTGTATTGAATAACCGCGTTCAAAAACACCACAAAGTTTCCAAAAATCAGAATAATGTGTTCAACATGCAACTAGAAAAGGATACCATTGTTTATGCCTGGATTCTGAATACTTCTGGTGACAAAATTGAATTGAAATCAGTGAAAACTACTGATAAAGTAGGTTTCTTTTACTGCGTACGTGAAAATCCATGTAAACACTTCCCACAGACTACTGTAACGATCCTCGGAACTGATGTGGTGTTGACTGGTTTTGGGCTGTCGGAAACTATGACCATCCCCAGCGCAAAGATCGACTGGAAGAAGGTGCCACGCAAAGACGTCATCGTCCTCAAGATAGAAAACGCTGGGAGTCATAATGTAGGTGTCAAATGTATTCTATGTTCTTATATCGGTTTCATTCCAGAGAAACCCACTCATGGCCACAAAATGACTGACGAATGACATCACAATCTAATTTGATGCATAGATAAGAGCTCATATAAATTGCATTTATAATTCATTCGTCCTTACGAATACAATATTTCAATTGTCTTCCTTCCCCATCCCCCTTTCCCGTTTTGCCGTTTGTCTCTTTTTCGTGCGCCTGTCACATGGGGCCCAAATCCATCAAACACGATCTTCAGGCTAATTAGATAGCTCAACCCACCGTTTTCTGCCAGCGTACCCATTAAAGAAGGTGGTAACTGGCGGACGAACGAGGACAGACAGTAATTAAATATTTTTGTGGGGGAGAGGAGAGGTATCGGAACGACCTTTCGCGGTGAGGGAGCCAATGAGGCGCGTGGAACCTTGAGATGACCTCAGTCCATTTGCGAGCTTGAATTGGGTCGTTTTCAAAACGGGCCGGTTCGCGGAGGGAGGAGGTGGTTGTTTTGATCTTCTCTGCAAGGGAAACTACGTGTAGTTTGTTAGAATCTAACAGATTTTCATTTTCTATCCAATCATTCTCCCCTACAAACCATTGCACTATTGGAAGGCAGAAGGATACATTCTTCCTATTCAGTAGATGATGAAATTCCTTGGTTACGCGACGGGGAAAGCTGTCAAAATAAAAGACGGATTGCGAAAGAGGTGGCCATGTAAATCCGACAAAAAGAACTTTTGAAACACAAGCACACCTTTGCTCTTTTGCTCTTCCCCATCCATGACCCTATTGAACCCATCCCGTTGTGATATTGCACAACTCACCACACCGGGAGCCGCCAAAAGAACACCTCTTGTTGAGTAACGCTCTTTGTTGCACCTCACCACTCATCCCCATCTTTGCCCCCCTTTGCTCCATTGTCTCACGTATTTGATCAACCGACTTCCGTTTGCGTACAAATATGAAGATTTTGGCCAGTTTTTGAAGTCGTTAATCTGGCTCCAATCTGCTCGGTATCACGACGTAGATAGAGACGTAACAGGAAATCAGTCAACTCCAACTCTCGCCGGGCCTCAACTTGATTTATGGGTATAAAGGGGAAATTGGATGGATGTTGATGAAATATCACTAGGTTGTCGACGACGGAAATCGAAAAATTGGAAAATGGGGGGTAGCCTACCGTATCCCTCTAGACTTGACTCATCCGACGAAATGATCAATGTTCAAACCGAAAACATATACAAAAGACAAATGTGCCTTGTCCCCTCCGTAATTTATCGCTCAACGTGACAATAAAATTGGCGCCGGCGTTCAGACCGACAGAAAGAGTCTGATCTGTAACCGCCAATTCGATTCCTAATACCAGCCCCCCTCTCTCTCTCTTTTTCCTCTAAAGAGTCGTCTCTACTATCCAGAAATTTTCCATTGCCGATTCACAAACCGTGAAATAATAATTATCGGTGGAGGGGGAGGGCGCCCAAAACACTTTCCAATTCCTTTATATGAGGTATACCTGCACGCATAGTTAATTTCGGACCCATATAAAACTGGTTTCACTTCCTAAGAGCGTCTTCTTTCGAGTGAGGCTTGTCCCGGTTGTCATGACTCCATTAGAAGAAGCGAGGTAAATGGGAATTGGGAGAATAATTGAAATTGAAATTGACAAATAATTCAAAAACCTTTTCCTCAGCCGATCTCCTATTCCTTTAGTACCACTGACCATAAAAATAAAGTCCTTTCATTACCAAAAGTGGTCGTTGTAAAACCGCATAAAACGAAGGCTTTCAGAACAATGAGAAGAAGTCCAGCCAAGACGATTATCTTCTTCTTCCGGTGGTAAAAGAGGGCTCGTAAAACGTAAAACATACTCATTATTGTGTATGGTGCGCCCCACGATTATCCCTCTCAAGGTTTATGGACTCTTTTTGACGTCCGCGGGTCAAAAGGGTACATTTCATTTCACATAACCATTTCCGGATAGTAAAACTGAAACAGAAACCCCCCTCAAAACCGAGACCCTTTGCCGGGGTTTTATGACCCTTTTACCCCCTTTCTTTTTACACAACATGCCCATGGGGTTTTATGTTTTACGTCTTGGAAACCTGTCATATTTCGTAATAATATAAGTTGGCGGCGTTCCGAAAGGGAATTGTGTGAAGAAATTGAAGAAATAAGGCGGAAGGGAGCGGAGCATGATGAAATCGCAGGTGTCGACAGATGCGGTTTGTATAGTTTGGTAGTTTGGAGTACTGTGGAGTTGGAGAGCACTTCCGGGTCACTTCTGGAGTCATAAGACATAAGATAGACACACATGCTTCTATTTTCAGACTTGTATCTTGCACTTTCTCCATCTCTCTTGACAAAGCATCCAATTATCATGCCTTCTAAAATCCTCTCAACATTACTTTTTTGTGCAGTCTCACTGTACAGATTTCCAGTCGACGTCACCTTTCGTCTTCACCAAGTTGAGCCCCCGCACGCTCCGCCTCCATTGGTCCTACATAGATTCCGGTTGCCCCTGGCTCCACCCCTCGCTCCTCCAACTGCCGGCGGCCCACTCCTCCCCGTCCGACACATTCGCGAGTTTCGGTGTCCACAGCGACCGCTGCTCATCTTCAAGGCTCGACTCTCAACGCCATCTGATATTAGGCTCAACTTCGGAAAGGCACCACGTCGGGTTCGATTTCCGCTTCGGTAAGTGAAGGGAGGGGTCTGGCGGCGCCACAGGTGTTCGCACACAGGTGCCATGCAGCCGGCGGGCAAAAAATAAGGGGCTTTGGGATGGATGGGGAGGGAAAAAAGTCTGTGGAAAGACCTTGGGAGGGCTAAGGATGTGGTATAGGAATGAGGGGTGTGCAAAGGTGAGCATTGGATCGTTCACGGGCTTCTGGATAGAGCTCTAGTTCTCAGAAGCTTTGGTAGCATCTAGTAGATCAAAAGTTTTGAAGATTTTTGCCGGCATCTTGTAGATCAAATGCTTTGAAGATTCCTCCCAGCATCTAGTAGATCAAAAGTTTTGTAGATGTTCCCGGCATCTTGTAGATCAAAAGCTTTGAAGATTCCTACCGGCGTCTCGTAGATCAAAAGCTTTCAAGATTCTTACCGGCATTTAGTGGATCAAAAGTTTTGTAGATTCTTCCCGGCATCTTGTAGATCAAAGGCTTTGAAGATTCCTCCTGGCATCTCGTAGATCAAAAGCTTCAAAGAATCCTTGTGGCATCTAGTAGATCAAAAGCTTTGAAGACTCCACGTGGCATCTAGTAGATCAAAAGTTTTGAAGATTTCTACCGGTATCTTGTAGATCAAAAGTTTTGTAGATCTCCCAATATCTCGTAGCTCAAAAGCTTTCTCCCTCCCGACGTTTTGCAGATCAAAAGTTTCGTAGCATGCTCAGATCCATTCCTCCCATTCGCGACTCCAATCCGGCACCCAACAACAAGGAAAACAAAAATGTGTCCGTTGTCCGCTCCCAATTCTAATGGACTGTTTTCCATCTTCTTCGCCCCGCTAGATTGATGACCCTTTGAAACAAATGTGTTTCCCCATCGCGTTTGTTGCTTTGAAAAAGAGGGATGTAAATAAAATGCAAATTTGAGGTGATTTGGTAAACAACACACTCTCCTCCTGCCCTGCTACCGTACCCCCAATTCACAATGGTCATTTATTTTTGCCCCGCGGTCACTCGGACTCTCCGGTTGAGAGCCGACCGCGGGCGCCGACAAATTACGATAAATTGGGGGACTAGTAGGCTGCTCAAAACTAGTTTCGGATTATGGACTAACTGTTGAGAGGAGAAGGGATACGGTAGCACCCTCTGGTGATTGACAAAATGGGCTGGTAACTGGTAACATAACACAATTCTCGCTCGCCTCGATGAGTACCAAATGTCATGAAGTGAGACGACGAAGGGGGCGAAAATTGGACAGGGGGATAGAAGATCGAATAGACGAAAATTAAATTTGTGCTTGGAGAAGATGGTGTTTTCTTTTCACTTCGTAGAACAGTGACAAAGACATAATGTGGGTTTTGAGTATCGCCGGGAAAAGAAGACATATGGATGCAATAATCTGTTGTGTTGTCGTTGCCATCTTTCATCTTTTCCTCAAAAACGTCAGTTGCACAATTTAGATTGAATGTTAGGATTAGAATGCGACGGGTTTTCAGGAGGGGGGAGAGAAAAACCGATGGATGTGAGGGAGGGGTAGTAGGGAAGCATATGGATATGGTAGATCAAATTTAGTTGTCTTTTTGATCTACAGCTTTGATCTGGTAGATTCTATCTGTTAAATTTTTTGATCTACCTAGTTTTTAAAGCCATAGAATTCAATATACTATTTTCATAGATACAGTACCTCCTAATCAGTTTGCTCTGTGCTATCCATCCCATGTTTTCAAGAACCTTAAGAAAAAAAACAGATTTTTTTCCAATTTTCCACTAGAGAAAACAAAAACAAAAAACACCCGTTCTTCTTCAAAGATACTATCAATCCTCTCTCCCTGACTAGGTGGTCTGCAGCCGCAGAAAAAAAACGATAGATCCTGATTTTATGTTCTTCCACCACCACCACCATCGCCTCTTTTTTCCCCTCCAAACGACCCAATTGGCGCGGCTTTTCTGAAAGAAGTGATTATGAGGATAGGGGAGGATGCTAATCAGTTTTTGATACCGGATGATGTAATTGGAAATTGTTTGGAGAAAATAGACCTTGTATTTTATGGGTTAATGGCGGCGGCGCGGGATAAAACTTGAATTTGACCTACCTCTTCGAAATTATTGGGGAGGGGAACTAGAACTAGAACTAGTTTTGAGTTTGCAACATTATGAAAAGAGGGATTTGAGAGTCAAAAATCTATTTGACCAGAAGAGGTAGAAGAGATGATCTGTCTGCCAACGTGTTCAACTGGTTATTTTTTCACTCCATTTAGTGTTCAATTTCATTCTCATTTTCCAATTCATATAGAAGTTACATGAAAAAAAACTTGAAAACTCATCGCAAAACAAGAAAACAGCATCTTCGTTCCATTTTATCGGGCATTCGCATCACGGCTCTGGGGGTACTTGTCGTTTTCTTCTGCCCGCCAGACCAATAACTCTTCTCCTCTTCTACTCCACCACCCGGTTTTAATGAGTTCCGGTCTTTGACCATCGAGCCATCCTTTTCCTTTGAAGAGAGAAGAAAAAACCAATCATTTATATGATAATAGTAATATATTAATATAAAAGACTGGCGGAAATGCAGAAGAGATGCGAATATATTTTTTTTCCTTTTTCCCAAAGTCCTATTTGAATGTGTATAAAAGAAGAAGAAGGGCTAAGTGAGTCATTTTGAGGGCCATTTCGTTTATAACCCTTTTCTCTTTCCTTTTATGCGTCCTTCTTCCCCGCACTTATCACTTCAATTTTGAAGGTGATTCATAAACTTTTCCATTTTATTGTCTTCTTCTTCTTCTAGGCTGCAAGCGTGAGCAATTTCATCATCTACAGTAATCCACGACTACTTGACACCCCATCTCTGATTGCTTAACCTGTGCATATTTCTTTGTCTCCCCTTTCTCCTTGCATATCACTGTACAAACATGCAAGTTGTGCCAGATGCGCATATTAAATGCGAACCCTTCATTTTTGAAAAGGGCGACGGGGCGTGTGGAGGGCGTCCTCCAGATACGGGCCGTCAGTAAATCTTCAACGGGCCGCACATCTGCTACCACTCTGGTGTAGGTCGTTCCGACCGTCTGCCCAGACCGCTAAATTTTTATTAATGAGTGTGTAGGGGCAGTAAAGATTTGGCTGGCGAAGAAGAAGAAGAAGTCAAAGATCTTCTGCTTATACATTTTTACCCTCGTCTTACTATAATGTCTGTTTGAGCAACTTCCAATCGAGGGGGGCTTATCGGGGAGGGTTGGGCAACGGCAAGACAACGTACGAGTGCTGTTCTTCTCTCATTCTTTTCTCGTGTCAATATACATATATACTGTATCCACAACAAACAGGACGAGTTCGCGCCCCGGGCGGGGTGTTTATGTCGTTCCCTTATTTGTTCAATCGACTCTTTTTCTAATATATCACTTCACTTTCAGCACGTAGATTGGGGCATGTCTGTCGAGGATCACAGCGCTCACTAATCATATCCTATTAGCGCTCTATATCATTAAAAGGATTAGATAATCCCCTCTTAAAGGACTTAAGGAAGAAGACCTGTCTCGAATGATGCAACATCTTTCGGGGCACCACCTGTCTGAAATTAGCACACACTTCGCGCTGATGAGGTGACAGAGTTGCGCACGCGCTTTTTAATTGCTCGGCAATCCATCAACTTTCTGTCTCTTTTTGCAGTTTCTCTTCTTCTCTCCTTTTTTTGCTAAGGATAATAAAGTATGGCCTAGAAAGTTGATGTACCCTTTCCCTTCCCCTTCCCCTTCCCCCCTTTTTCCTTCTCTCTTCCCTACATTTCAAACAAATAATTACCAAGTACAGTAATCCGCAATCTGAAACCTTACCCACCTCCTCTCCCCCTCCACCCATTGTTCTTCTTGGCGCCGCCCCTCTAACTACGTCGCAGCGGGGGGCGGAGCTTCGGAGGACGGGTCACCTGGAAACATTACATTAGTCGCTGGTGGTGTGCGCGCGGTTATTGTAAGGCGATGGATTAGCGGGGCCACGGATGGCCTTAAAACGACACTCCATTATTCTGTCCTCGAAAATTGGTTTGTTCCACTTTTTTAGCCACAATAGTCGTGGTTTTTTTTGTTGTTAGAGTTTGACAATTTGAAAACAAGGCGCTTCTTAGTTGGAGGAAAGAAGGTTAGCTTCCTCCTGGATGAACAAATGACCAAGATCAAGTTCATCCCATCTCATCTCATCTCAATCTAAAACATAAATATTTACACTGAATACTAAGTATTCTCCTCACCTACATTTCCTCTCACTCCCCCCCCCCCCCCCTCCCTTCCCGACCAATCCTTGCCCCCTCTCTCCCCTTCAACCCTTCAATTTCACATGCATAATCTTGCAAAACCTGACAGAGAGTGAGAGTGGCTTTTGCCTCTTCCTCCCCCCGTCCCGCCTAATCTCCAGTCCATAACAGGTGGCTAATTCAAACATTCGAAAAAAGGGGGGCGATTTTCAAAAAGTTTCGCCGCCCCGGCCCTCCAGCTGTGTGTGTGGGTCTTAAGGCGGCAGATGTTCAAATGTCATAATCAAAGTATAAATTGGCTGGGAGAACCCACGAACCCAAGAACCGAAGAGCCCTTTTTCATTGCTGACCATCTTTTGATCCCCCAGTTAGCAATATGCTCACCTACCACCACCACTTAGAAATCGGAAATCGGAAATCGAGACCTGCGGTATTGTATTCACAAGATGGTCTTGCGTCTTACACCTAGTGTCAAGTTTCGCTTTTCTCCTCGAAAAGCGAAAAGCATCACTTACCTGCGCATCGGGGCAAAAGTCTAAAATATCAAAGTTCCTTTTGGCGGGGCACTCCCTAACTACATAATGCAAACATTGGGGATCGTTTACATGCCTTGTAAGATGTGCCGCACCCCACCCCCACCACTTCCCGCGATCATTTCCACTTCATAAGTGTTTATACGGTAGGTATTGTTCTATCAGCCTGCTCGCAAGCCATTTTTGTAAGTCATAGCGGCAGTTGTAAAAGAAAGGAAAAAGCAATTTTCTCCCCCCACACACCAATCGTCGCCTAATTATACGGGGCGAGCGGATTTGTGTGACAACAATTATAAATATTGTGAATAGGTTTTGAGGAAGCGGACCTCCACTCTCTTTCTCTTTTTCCTCTACTGGCCTTGATTGTATGCTCTTTATGGGGGGACAGGTGTCTACGAATGTTGAATGACTATATAAACAGAAGGCTCGTCTATCATTATAGGATTGGTCATTGGTCAGGGCAGGGAAGTCACCACCTCTTCCTAATAAAGTTGAATATTCAATGTCTCATCGGGAGGGACTTGTTATTTACTGGCACCGGGCCTGGAACCGACGAGCCCCGCCTATGCGAAACTTGATTTCCGTCCCGCATTCTTGCTCCGCTCCTTCTCACTCTTCCTTGATGTGATGGTGTGGAAAATTTAATCAAGCGCGGGCTTTCCTCCTCCTTTCTCCTTCTCTCTCTTTCTCTATCTTTTCTATTCCAGAACCAAAGTGAGTAAAGTGTGCGCAAATTAATATGTAGAAGGTAGTGAAGCATGTCAGATGAATTATACACATCTCTCTCTCCTTCTCTCCTCCTGGCTTCTGGCCCGCGCAGATGCACTGGACATTTGACACTTTGTCACAGAGCGTGAGAAATCCAACATGGCCCTCCCTTTCCTAAAATTAGCCACGACCTTCGCCCATTGTTTCTTTCCTCTGCTCAGATCCACATTTGGCACCTCCAAAAAATTGGGTGTTTACGAGGATCATCAAATCCTACTAGTTTAATGATCCATAGGCACTCAACATCTTCGCGCCCCGCTCCTTTCCGTCTCCCATTATTTATTCAGTCACTTGTTTGTCAAGGAGGGGAATACGAGGCGGGGGGAGGAAGACGTCGTGAAGAAGAGACTTTTGCGGGGCGCTTTTATTAGGGCGACGAGGGGCCCCACCTCCCTCTTTCACACCCTTTTCATTTTTTGTTCTCAAAATCTTCCCTCTTCCGCCCTTCTGGAGGAGTCTGAAGACGTCTGGAGGCGCCGTGGCAAATCTCTGGAGAATATGCGCTATCCTTAGCATGTTTTGATTGGCCTGCCGACAAGAACCATGAAAAACCGCGACTTCTTGACACTAGTAGCTCCCCCGAGACTTGGAAGGTAGTGATTGTTTACGGCTCTTTTGCAATTTCAAGATTCGAAATCGAGATGTTGCTTCACTTCCATTCCTTATGGGAAAACGGCCTGCTTTGAAGTCGCCGATGTTGCAATACTAAGGGAAGGAGAGAAGGGGAAGTCTCTCGCTCTCTCCATTCCTCGATAATTCTCAAGTACCTCCAATGGGTGGTCTGAGGGGGGGGGGGGGGTCTCACCTTGAATCTTCCTAATTCTCACCGACGCAGTTTTTTTCTTCTTCTTCTTCAATCTCGTCCAAAACTTCTTTATTCGGGGCCTACCACCACATCTATCAGAATTCTACCAATTTCTCCTATCGGAGGTCATGATAATGGCGGGAAAGTGGAAAGTGTTTCTCTCTTTCACTTTTTTCTCTTCTCTTCTCTAGTGGTGGTGTCGGCCATTGACAATTTGACAGCATAGTTATCTAGACCCACTTTTTTTCCCAACGTTTGTTTCGCTTGTTTCGTAGTTTATTTTGTTTTGTTTTGGGCCTTCCAAAATGATAGCTTCCTTCGCTACTCCTTTATTCTTCCAAAACGTGCTTGTTTTCAGAATCCGCCTACCTCAACTTGGTGAAACTCATATATTACGGGACTCTACACTATGTTTGACTACAAGGGAATTATGTGAGTTGTATCAAAATGTCAAAAGTCACTTGCATATGGCTCCAATTAGAAATGTAATCCCCCCTTCTCTCGGCCGTCGCTCGGCTCGTAAAATTCAAGCCTCCTCACAAACACCCTATAACATTGAGAGCGCGTCATTTGCTTTGTGTATAAAATTTGTATACTTTCTGGAAAAGTGAAAAGGGAAAAATTTGGGGAGGAGGTGGGAGGGTAAGGGGGCTAAATAATAAAATAAATACTTCTCGATTTCACTTCTCCACATTTTCTCCTCTCGGTCTGGTCTTTTGTGCCAACCATATAAACAAAATATTGAATTACTGACTCTGACTCTTTTTCCGAGACTATGCCCATTATGCAAGTCGTGAAGAGTGAAACTGATACTTTGTTTTCTCTCCCCGCTAAACCGACTCCAACTTTTTTTCCCCCCGCGACTAACAAAAGGATTCGTTGACCCAGCCACAGTTCTTTCAGGGCCAATATTACGGGTTTTGCCAAGACGACGTTCCAAATGACCAAGAAGCAGCAAGGGGAATCGACATCCGAGCGCAAGCCGCGCCGTTCTGCTCGCGAAATTCTACGTCGTCATTTGAGGATGTCGTCTTCAGAGGAGAGAACTACTATCATTGCGGAGGAGGCTAGAGAGGACGGCAACTATGAAGCGGATCCAGAGCAGCCGATTCTTGAGGAGCCTGTGCAAGAAATGCAAAAGACAGTGGAAGTAGTGGAAGTGCAGAAGAAGCCGGAGGAGAAGAAGAAGAAGAGGTCTCGAGAGCTCAACATCCCCACCAGAGACCTTTTCGCCAGCGACTTTGTGCTCCAGCCAGACGAGGATCTCCCAGGCTTCTCACCTATCGATAGCGAGTATGAATCAGACGACGAGGTTTTCGAGAGCGAGGAGCTCAGCCGTATAAGAATTTCACGCTACGCATCATCCATGCCTCCACCACTGATGGGCTTGAATCCAGCCATTCCGAATGAGTATGACCCTGTCATCGGAATCATCTCAGTGCAAGGAGTGAGAATTCCGAGGAGCAAGCCGATTGACATTCTGCCAAAGAAAGAGACTCGGCTTCCTTTTTTCGGCGCCCGCTCTGATCTCCACGTCATGCTGATAACAGAAAGGTGGGTACACTATAAAATATGAATATTCACTGCTATTCTATACTATTCCTGCTACTCCCACTATATTCATTAGCGAAAATCAGTCTCGCTCATCCCGTTGCTCCATATCGGTTCTCATGATTATTGAGCAATGCGCATGTGCGGGACGGATTGGCACGCTGACGTTTGGCTTCTTTTGATGTTCTGACATCCTCTTTTCTTCATCCCATCTGAATCAACGCCTAATTTTCAGAATGTACGACGTCTTCAAAGAAAACATACGCAAGAATGGCAAGGCGCGCATGATGAATTGGATGGAGAACTTGGCGATGATGATTTCAATCCAACAAATGTGCGGCCGTCTTGTGCCAATCGAGCTGATGGATGGTGTCACCTACTTTTACGACTATGACACCGTCAGCTTCCTCTCCAAGAATGAGCTGGTTGCTCTTTTGCTGCTCTGCGACAACGATGAGGATGCGGCCAAGTCAGCGCCATCGCTTTTCCATCAGGATTCACCCGAGGAGGTTTTGGAGAGAAATGTGCACTTCCAGAGGCTCATGAGCCATCAGAAAGTGTATGTTCGTTGTGTCGACTATCAAGCTGTCAATGTGGACGAGATTGACTTCAACTTTCCGTTCATGGAGAATGCTGATAATGAGCATAATAAGCGAATGGTGAGTTCGAAACATTCTACGTGCATCTAGAAAAAATTCATGCAAAAAATTTTGAGCATAAGTAACCTGAAACTCAGGAGAGCTCAACTTACAAAAATCTATTTCCAGACCCTCGAACGTCAACTCAAAACCGACTCGGTCGACCATGAAGAAATGGGCAATCTGATCCGCACCATCAGCCAGGACCTCGAAGACGCCGAATTCCAGCAAGGCTTTGACTACCTCCACAAAAGCACCCTCTCCCTCTTCGACGCTCGCGTCATAGTTCCCCCAGTCAATTGAAATAATCACATTTTTTGTTCGCTTCTACTTTTTTTCCGGCGCGCTTCCACACACTAGTCGACGGGATCAGCTCCCCGTCCCACCAAACACCTTTTTTTGTTGTAATTCCTTCTGGTAGTCGTGATAATCTCAGAAAAAGTTCAAAAAAAAAGAAGAAAAATTCCAGTCAATTTCTCATTTTCATTATTTTCATTTCTGCCCCTGAAAAAAAAAAACAATTAGCATAGTCAATTCTCATTTTCACCTCCTTTTCATTTTCATCTTCATCTCTCCCTTTGTTTCTTCGTTCTGAGTAACCAGGTCATGCAAATGACACGTGTCATTTAAAATTCTCTTCCCCCCACTTCATATGAAATCCCCCCAAGAGCATTGATATGATCTGTCCACTCTATTCAAACCGTCTTTGGTCAAGGCTTTACCGTTCCCAACAATCCCAGTAGTAATGTGTGTTTTTGATAGTCATTTCACATCCCAAAAGTATTCTGTTTCCAATCAGTCCTGACTATGTTTTGCCGTCCACTCTACCGTACCCAGTATTCAGTGTCTGTATAATTTTCCACATAATTTACCCAGTCAGCTGTGCTGTCCCTTTAAACCTACGATATCCCCCAATTGCATTTGCGACTTGATAGCAGCGGACAAACACTTCTGCTCAAGGCATCTTTTTGCCATCATGGGTGAGTTCTCTCTCTTTCTCGCTTTTTTAAAAGTCCACTCAACTGATAAATTTCAGATGAACCCCATCCAAAAGGTATTTGCCCGCTGCCACGTCACAACTCGCAACATCAACTCGTCTTTACTTAACCCTGATGCTCTCTCTTGTAGTCACCACCTGCTTGTGTTGTTTCTCTCTCTATTCTTGTGATTCTCTTTAAGTAATCATCAATGTTTCTTCTTAATGTGTAATGCTCTCTTCGAATAAAGCTCATTTAGAGAGAATGTTCTCTGGGGAGAAGAAAGGGGGCGTGTTTTCGGCTCGATAAGAGTCGGTTAGAATCGAGAGTTAATGATATGTAATTTCAGCTGGCCTTTGCATGTTTTCAGCTTTTCGGACATGGAAAAAATTCGAGAATGTGGTTTTTTTAGTTTCGAAATCAGTGAAGATGAATTCACTCAATGTGCATGATCATTTCCAAATTTGCAGTTCTTTATAGTTTGTAGCTACCACCTCTGTCAAATCGCGCTCCGTCGTGTGGAGAGAGTACACCGTCCTGTGAAACGCAGACTGGCAGACAGTCTGCGTCTCTCTGCATCGTGTACTCTCTCACCCAATCACAATGGAGCGCACAGCCCCAGAAGGTGGACAAAGAGCATGAAAGATTCAACACCTTCCAGCAAATTGATAACACCAAAAGTACACCCTTCCTCTTTCTTACTATACACTCATTTCCCACGACAAATAATTAAAAATCCGCGCTATCAGCGAGTTTGGAAATTCAAACTCCCGCCTCTAAGCGAGCCGAGAGGAGAGAGCGCTGCATTTCCGTTTCGTGTCGCTTAGCAACTTCGCCGAGAGCTCTGCCTCTCCCCTTTTTCTCGAAACACACCCGCCACCACCACCACATGTGGCTCTCCTGCCCCTCTCTCCTTCTGTTTTACCAATTTTTAATTTCTCGTTTTTTTTTATTTGAGAGCTTATTTCGATTCAGCTTTGTCTATTTGAATACTTTTAATGTTGTTTCAGAGTGCGCAGGAGGTTTCTCGTTTTGCCTTGCTTGAAATCAAGGTCAAAATGATAAGAAACTTGTTGCTGATTGTGATTGTGATATCATACGGGTCCGCCAAAAGGTCTCAGGGAATATTGAGTTCTAAGAAGGTTACCCTCTGTACAGTTTATCAGTTCCATCTTAATTTTCCAGGACTTTGTCTACCTCGACAGGTTTTGTTTTCAATCCGACACCGGCGCGCTTGAATACACGTTCAAGTATCCCATGGTAACCAACTTGTTATTCCCCCTCTCCCCCTTCTGTTATTGAGTTACTCCTTTCAGTTCTACCCCACCCAAATGCTCCTGCTGTATTTCGACACCGAAGACCAGTGGCCGAGGGCCTATAAGGAATTGAATGTATGACAAAAAACAGGGAGGGGAAAAGGTTGTAAAGTGCACGCTTTCAGACATGTGAGGATAGAGTTCAACTGCTCATGAATCACTCGGATAATAATCAAATTGTTAGTCATTTAGCCTTAAAGCCTTAAAGGTAATGAGAAAAAAGTTTAGATTTTCCTCAGCCCATATGCGAGAAACATGGGAGGAACGGGCAGTTGTCAAATTCATAGAGATGCTCTCTTTGAGCAATGGGTCATTTGCTCCGGAACTCGGGTGTTCAGGTAGAGCCCTTCAATTAACATTAGAGAGGGGTAGTTTTAGATCCGCACGGAGCAGATGGTGGTTCCTGGCGATTGCGAATTGCGATCCAGATGAGGCAGAGTCGAAACGACTCTATAACAACGAGTCCATAGGTGTATATGCGGAATTCGGGCTTCAGATGACCAATGGCTTGCCGACGGAGATTTTGAAGCATCAGTTCTCGATTGATGAGTGGTGTAAGTTTGGGGGTTTTTGATGGGAAAGGGATGGGATGTTGACGATTTGTCTTGACAAGTAAATGTTTTTAGTTAGGTTTTGCGAATTTTCTATAAATTTGGTCACTAATAGTTTTGACACCGCTGATTTTGAATCTGAAGTCAGAATTTCTGTAATTGATCTTATTTTTTTTTAAAGATGTGTCAAAGCCGTTTTCGGCGTAACGAGCAAAAATGTCGACACGTAAACACGTGAAAACATGGAGGAAAATAGCACTGAAAATGGCTTTGACATATCTTTTCTCAAAAATGAGATCAATTACAGAAAATCTGACTTCAGATTCGGAATCAGCGGTGCCAAAACTATCAGTAACCAAATTTATAGAAAATTCTCAAAGCCTAACTAAAAAACATTTACTTGTGAGAAGGTGTAATGAACTAATAATGAAGTTTTGATATTGTTACATGAATCGACACAGAATGAGTGGCCGATCAGGACCTCAGTACTTTGTTGTCACGAAAATCCTATTTGAGAAAGTTATGAGCTGTGAAATTGCAAAAAATGTGGTTTTTTCGCAAATTTGCACTGTAAAATAGTTTCAGTGTACAGACGAAACACAATAAACGTGAGAACTCTAATTTTGATGACTTGGATCAAAAAATAGTAAAAAATCAGAAAGAAAAAAACCGTTGAAATAGAGTTAACGTGTTTATTATTTTCCTCGTGCTCACTGAAACTATTTTTACCACTTTAACAGCTCTCAACTTTCTCATATGAGATTTTCGTGAAAAATGAAGTACTGAGGTAGTGATGAACCACTTGTTCTGTGTATATTTATGTGAAAATATCAAAACTTTATGAAAACCTGGTCCCTTATTTTTCTACACATTGCTCACTTTTTTGCAGTAATCCTTCCTTCTGACACCCTCTTCCTCGCGCTTCAAATCGTTCTGATTGTTTGTGTCTATGTGATTGGACGTGAGTTTCTTCCTCTCCTAGTACCTTACCTTCACCTCATTTCTTCTAGGAAGTCTCTCCGCCCGGCGCCTCTACCACAACACGTTCCGAATGTGCTCGCAATCCATCACAATGAACACTGTCGGATTAGCGTTCCTTGTAACCAATTATGTTATTTATGCAATGGATGGCATCGGCCTTCCCATCATCCTGACATCGGGACAGTTCATCCGGTAATTGACAGACTGCCGTTATCTCATCGCATCTTAATTGGTTTCCTATTGTTACAGAGCGCTCGCGGACATGTTGTTCATGTACATGCTGCTGGTTCTGGCCAGAGGGTTGAACGTGACTAAAATGAGATTGACTATGGTAAACAGGGGATAATTGGAAGGTTGAAAAGGTTGATTTTAGATGGATAAAGTGTTCCTGGTAGCGATGTCATTCGTGTTTATAATTTCCTACCTGCTCATGCAGTTTTGGGAGATCAAGGTGGGTTTGGGGAGTTTGTTAAGTCTACATTCCTTTTAGTAGAAACAGCTGAAAGTTTTTTTTCTGCAAGAAAACCAACGGCTCTTGAGTTCAAAAACCACTACCGTAGTAAAATGTTTCACCAACGGATTAAAAACACCAACACCTCTCAGTACTTCGATCCGGCGCTCGTGTACGCTCAATCCGAATCCCTACCAGGATATTTGCTCGCTGTGTGGCGCATCACCGCGTGGGTCTTCTTCGTCGTCGCCGCCACCTTTTCGCGAAGCTCCTCGCCGCAAAAAGCAAAGTTTTTCACCAGCTTCATTCTGCTGATGACGCCGTGGTAGGCCGAGGGACCAATGTGATAAAACTGAGGGGAATTATTTATAGGTTCTGGGCGACACCAATCTTTACCCTCATCGCCAACTTCTTCCTGAATAACTGGGTTCGCGCCGAAGTGGTGAATATCGTGGAGAATAGTGTCACGTTCTATGGATACATTGTTTTCCTGGTGAGCCTTCTGTCACACACCCATAAAAAGTGTGAGAACAAAACTAACAACATTCCAGTACCTCTCCCGTCCTACCGAGAAGAATCAAAACTTCCCATTCCACATCAGAACCACCCAAATCGACATCGATGTCGGCTTCGACCCACAAACCGCCTACGTGAGCTTTGTGCTCTGTGAGACTAACCGGAAATTAAATAATTTCAGGCGGCTGATAACGGAAGTACACCAAATGATGGCATGCATGGGGTTATTGAGCTCTCGGTCACAAATCCGGAGAGTGGAAAGGATGCGAGCG
This sequence comes from Caenorhabditis imperialis, assembly GCA_963572205.1. Classification (NCBI taxonomy): domain Eukaryota; kingdom Metazoa; phylum Nematoda; class Chromadorea; order Rhabditida; family Rhabditidae; genus Caenorhabditis; species Caenorhabditis imperialis. The sequence goes on along the minus strand of OY751544.1, from coordinate 1,994,512 downwards.
ACGATGATGACAAAGGGGTGCTGGATCGGCAGCAGTTCTCGGATTAAGTGTTTTTGAATTTTGTGATTGGTCCTGTGATGTGTAAAGTATGATATCAGCTTGTCTAATGAAGTTATCATAAAATCATTCAAGCATGTATTTTATTACTAATGGTTTTAACCATATGATACCCTCAACCAAAAAGATATCTTCTAGTTTTTCTCTATCTCATTTGTATTGCTCTTGAAACATCCTAATTACCTTTGTTTGTATTTTCTACTCATTTTTGTCTTTGCACATCCCTTCTCCCTTCTAATATAGGCTATTATCCTGTGCTCAACATTTCCCATTTTTTCTATTTTTGATAAATCCCTTTCTTACATCAGTCCTTGTGGGCAGGGCGGATTTGCTGCCGGCCGTTGAGCCTTTTCCAATAATCTCACACTTTCTGTCTCATAATCCCTTTCTCTCTCAAAATGTACGCGCCACTGCCTTTATCACGAGTCGTGCGTGTGATTCTCATTTTTACTTTGGCTCTTGTTTTTGATAACATTTATTTTACTTTACTTTTTACACGTTTTTCTTTCAGAACTTGGTGCGACATCAGAGTTATGTCTTATTATCTGGCTCAGTTGGAGGAGCAAAAACGACAGGTCGAGGAGAGAACCGGGCTCCCGTGGAAGGTCTGGTCGATTCCGCCAGATCTCATCCCGACTCCTGAGCGCAAGCCAACAGATCAGCTGGTTCTGCAAGGCAATGTCTTCCGCCTTCCATGGCATCTTCACGATGCCGTTCTATCAGGAATGGATATCCGCACCAAAACTCTTCTCTCGCTGTTCTCGGAGGACTCTCGCGAGATGATCAAGCGTCAGAACTTCAGGACCCCGCCGGCGATCAATATCTTCAACATCAAGGAGTTGTTGTATGTGGCTTTGGACGAGGATCAGGATTATGACTGGATTGCACGCGTCGCGCGCACTCTCCCGGACACCATTGAGCTCGGAGACAAAACCGCTTTCCGGCTTTATGAGGATGTAATCCTCGGGATGTAAGATTAGTGGCAGGCGAGCTGTTAAATTGGGAGATTTTCAGCCCAATGGAAATGGAGGGCACCTCCAGATTCCTCCATCTCACCGAGGACGTTTCTACGAGAAACATTAGATTTCTCTATAGACATCTCACCGAAGTTTTCCAAACCCCACCCTCACTCTATCTCTCCATTGACATTGACGCAAGACTGCAGACCGTGCTAGCCAGACTGCCTAGGGAGTTTAAATACAATTCCATCAAGATCTCAGGCCACTCTTTCAACTTGAAACAGTTGAGCATGCTCAACAAGCATTTCAGCCGTCCCCAGCTCTACTTTCTCGATTTCATGCACGTTTCTAATATCCAGTCTAGAGATCAGTCCAGCTGGGAGAGTGAGGTTTTAATAATAGACAATGGCCGCTGGATCGAGTTTTACTACATGATGTCGCTGCGCAGTAGAGTCGTAATCATTAAGAATTACATGTACCGCAACTGCGCCATTGACGCGTGGATCACTGCATGGCTCATCAGTCTCGATAGAAACCACGATCTTCTGGTGGTCGAGGTGGCCGAGGACTTGCCGCCGATTGACTACTCACTCCTTCACAATGGATTTGGAGTCAACGGCTCTCTTGACACGTTTGATCCTGCCAAGAGACCAGCAGTTTACCATCTTCCCGATCAGTAAGTCCGATGTGTGGTGCTCCATGAAATCTTTTGATTTTTCAGTCTGAAAAGCAGAGTGCCGATTCAATTCCACGAAGTCGACTTTACCAATGGATACGACCTCGTCAGAAGAGATCGCAAGAGGGCGAGCTTGATGAACCAGGGCCGCTACTTCTTTTTCGCCGTGTGGCCAGACCGGACTCCAGCCTAATTTCGGAGCTAATTACAATCATCTGTCCATTTTTTATTTGGAACCGATTACCCTCACATATTTGTTGATATCTCCCGCATATTTTGTCTCTCCGCAATATTTTGCTATTGTCGTTACATTAATGACATCATCATTTATTTTGGCTCTGTTTCGATTTTCCAAAAGAGAATAAACTAATATTTGGACTGGCATGGATTAAAATGAGTTTCTGACCAAGATTATGAAGCCAAGGTTAAGGGATTATCGGATTCGAAATGGGTTCACATAATTGAAAGTTATTTCTGGGCTTGTTATCAGTAGCTTTTCAGTGATATCATTTCTCATAAGCTCCTTGGGAAATTGTGTTGTTTCTGGTTTTTAACACTTATCAACTTTATTCATTAACACAGCAAATATCACTTCTACGCATTCTTAAGAATGATGTAGAAGTTTCCAATGCCCTGCAAGAACAGCACATACTTGATGACGTCATCAACAGCGAAGACGATCTTCAGAATCTTGCTTCTCGCTTCGATCTCCTCCTCATTCTTCTGGCTCTCCATATCGTCCAAGTCTTCCGAGAAGATTTCGCCCTTGATGAAGATGGAGAATGTTCTCCAAACGATGAGTCCCAGCGTTTCGATCATGATAAACATGGCGAGCACAGCTGAAAGTTACAAGTTCTATTGGAAGCAAGATGATGAGGTACCTATAGTTGGCATCCCGTTGTAGTCATCTGGAAGTATCTCCGACATGTTGACGATGTTCATGAGCTGCACGCCAACTGAGAAGACGAGGAGTGCAAGGGAGTACTTGCTCGGGACTAGTCCGGATAAGCCGATTAACCTGGAAATGGAACATTCTTGCAGATTTCAAAACCCTGTGACTTACACACAAATCACCATCATCGGCACTGATAGCTGAGCAAAGAGCAATCTATTGACTCTTTTCAGCATCATGTTGTAGCGGAAGTAGGAGCGACAGTGTTGGACTTTGTATCTGCAACAAAACGTTATATTTTTACCCCAGAATTGAAAATATACAAGGTAAGATCCTGCACAATTTTCAACCCAAGGTACATATAATAGTTCTGCGAGTCAATGTCAATGAGCTGGAAGTCTTGCACATCAGACACCCTCTTATTGCTCATCATGAAGAAGGAGAGCTCTACACCTCCCCAGTCAGCGAATTGCATTCTGAAAAACCTTAAACTTATGATATGGGGGATGTTTAACATACTCATCCGCATAATAAGGTGTCATCAAGGTAAACGAGCAGTTCTGATAGTCATTGGGGTAGTCTCCGAATCCAAAGTAGCAGGGAGTGGACACCAGGGCCTTGACAGTGGCTCTCACTGTTCCACTGTTATGGATGAACATGTCGATGTCGTGGTTCATGAGTAGGTCTGATTGTTTTGCGGAGCCAGGTCTACAAATTGATGAGCATTCCATTCTGCCCAGAGAAGTATAGATAAAGTACAACTTACAAATCGGTCATATGAAGCGTGGGAACCCAAAGATTGTACCCCACCATCAGTTCAAACTTTGAGCGGGTGAAGGAAGGGATTCCACCGTATGCAGAAACATTCCACATCAAACGCTCATCCATCCAGGTCTTAATTATCATGTATTAATACTTTTAGACTGGATGTTTTGTTCTACTTACAAAAACAAAGGTCATTGAAATGGTGAGAGAGCCTTGGTCTTCATCAACAGCTCTTATATGATCGACGGTGAGGATTGGGATAATTTTCACTGGTCCGTTTTTGTTGCTGGGCATTGAGCCATCGTAGTTGCGGAAGAGATCCATTTTGAGGCGCTTCTAGAGAGATATCATTTTAAAGAATTCCGTTGGAAAGTGAAAAAAGCTATCATACCTCGCTCTCATATCGCGTCTCCATTTCAGCAGCTGTTGGCACAATGGGGATATTGAACGTGATCATATTCAATAACGCGAGAGAGGTTGATAAATCCATCCTGAATTTAAACAACATTGCAGAGTGAAATGCTAAACTGATTTTTTGATGGGGAATGATAGGAATTGTTTATAATGACCAAATGTTTAGAGGGAGGACTTTGCTGAAAGGTATTGAATAACCGATCTAAACATTACCTTGATAAACAAATTTGCATATGAACTATTGAATGAAATTTGAATGGAAGATCAAAGTTTAAGTGATATAAAGCAAAAGCAACAGCTCCACCAAGAACCAAGAGAAGTTAACCTGAAAAAACTGCAAAAAGTTGTTGTTCCCTGCTCGACCCAACTGATGAACTCTCAGCTCCTCTTTCCCCGGCGTAGTAATATTTTAAACGTCCGAGATAATGGGAATATTTATCGCCGTCGCATGCAACGAAATAATCCATGAAAAATGGGGAAAAAATCGCTGAACAATTGGCGGGTTCTTCTCCTCCAATCCAAATCCACCAAATCCCATGCCACTTTGTGCGTTAATTGAGCGACCTACATCTTAATTTCCGCACCGCTTCGAGACATGTATACCGTGCGTACCCCTTTTGTTTGAGGAGGCACGGCTTCATTCACTTCATTCACAAGTGCATTGTAAATTATTGTCTCTTCTGGCGATGTCCTTTTCGGATCTTCTTCTGGTTTTCAACAACTTGTGAGGCCATTTGGTATGCATTGAGATGTTTATGTCTTTTGGCATCGTGCCAGTGTTTCACACTAATTCTGGCGGTGGATCTTCAAGGCAGTCTGTTGGTTTTGAAGAGTTTTTTGTGGTAAATCGGTTTTGAGGGGGTTGTAATGTTAGAAAAGTCATTTTTTCTGTACAGTTGAGCAATGAATGATAGTGTGTTATAATTCCTGATTCCTGAATTGACATGTCATAGAAAAACAGGTCGAAAGCTATGAAATCAGTTAGTTTTCAATGTTTTTGTAGAGTTTACAGTAAACCAGATCGTCTTTCCAACTATAAAAATAAATCAGCAGTTGCAAAAACTCTTCAACTTCTTTCCAGCAACAATTTATAGGGCAAACACACCCGCTTTCACTGTTCAGAACTTCTCAAACTGTTCAAAATGTAGCTTTTAGCCAGCTTTATTCATTTTCTGTTCACATTCACTGATTCCAATAAAAATTATCAAAATCATCTTGATCTTTTGTTTAACTACATGTGTCCAGTTTGCTGGTGCCATGCCTTCCTCTTCTAAACAAAGGTGACAGATTAACAAATGACAACCACCCCTCTCTCCTTCTCTCCTCCATTTTTCCTCAACCATCTCATTTTCTTCTCGCGCACCACTATCTAATGACTATGTAAACGTTCGCCACTTGTAATCCGTTAGCATAACATTGTATCATTTCTACCGTACCCTTCTAGAAGAAGAAGAAGAAGAAGAAGAAGAAGATTGCCCTTATAAAGTTGACAACGTCTTCTTCCTCTTCTTCTTCCACCACCTCTTCTGGGCGATGTCCTGAACAAACGCATCTCCTTGAAATCGTTCCGCTTTATTCGAATTGTCAGTTGACAGACACACACACACACGAAAACGAGGGCGTAAAAAAGTGAAGGGGTGGAGGGGGATATGAATGTGTTGATCGTACGGGAACGGCGTTAACGTTAACACGCACTTTTTCACCGCCCCCCCACCCTTTCGCTTCTCTCGAATCATTTCAAATTGGCCGTGAGATATACCAACAATTAAATGAACGTACCGACCACCCCCAACCTCAAATATGTGTTTTTTTTCTCTGTCACAATGGTCCCTTGATTAGACGTAATCCCTATGCCACATCGGGGTCCCGTACCCTCTAATCAAGTCTCATATTCGTATGTTTTGGCGGCTCGTATTTCTCGCCACCCGAACACCTCGTAGTTTCCCATAGCCATTAAACCTTGATTAATTACCTTGTTCCTTCCAAATTGTTTTGAGGTGAGAGGAAGGAGAGAGGGTCAGGGTAAATAATTTTTCGCAGGTGATAACAACGTTCCCATGCATAGATAGAGTGAGGTTACGACACTTATCTTTTTTATCTGATTTCTAGCAAACCTATCCTATCCCCCTTTCCTGTTGTAGCTTTATTTACGAAACCAAATGAATTTAATAAATTTATGACATCTTGTTATTCACCCTTTATTGGGGCACAATTCTATCATCCCCCACTTGAAGAGGGGAGCCAGCTGCATTTTCGACTTTCGCTTTGTCATATTGTCATGTCGGGAGCGCTTCCTTAATACACTCTATATGCCCTATTGAACAACAATCGGCTCGAGACAGTGCCGGCTCATAGACCTAGCCCACTTATCACTTCTGAGCAGAAGAGCGGTACAAACAATAAGATGCGCCCCTTTGAGGGGGGAAGCGCGATGGCGAGAAAGTTCGCACGGGGTGTTCTGTACTATTTTTGGGAAGGTCTAGGCTATTTTGGTGTTGGGAGTAGGATGATGGTCTAGGTAGAATTGAGCATAAGTTAAGTTTTGGTTTTGTGATACCGTATTGAAATGTAGTGTACTAGATGTCAGGGTGGTTCAATTTTGGTGGTTTTTTCTTGTAATTTTGTAATTTCTCATAGATTTTACAATTAAAGTTAGTCTAATGATACTCAATATTTGTATGGTTCTTTCTGATATCATTCTATCTGCTTGTTAGTTGTTTTAGTACTGAAATCTTCATGATTGTCCTGTTTTTATAGTTCTAGACCCTTCAATTGTTAGGCTAAACTTATAACTAACTAAAGAGCAAGGAAATAAAGATTCGCTCATTTTTTCATATATCTTCTACTTTTTTGAGTCTTTTAAATAGGGTAAACTTATTAATTCTTCTAAAATCAGTACATTATTTTACCCAGACAACTTCCCAATATCCAACTGCATGCTTTTTCTTAATTTCCTAACACTCCAGATCTCATTTCCTATAAGAACATAATTTTTTTGGTATTAGCTCTGAACAATACTCTTCAAACAATATGTTTCTTACAAATTATTGTCATCTGATACAACATACCATATTACCATATGCTCTTTCATCTCTTCTCTTCTCCCCTACCCTTTTCCTGGCTTCATTTGCTTCTATCTTCCTATGTTCATGTTGTTTTGTCAGCAGCACCAGCAGCAGCCTGTAGAAAATCCCTCTAATACCCCCATTTTTCCATATGCTCCCCCCCCCCCCCCCTCCATCCCAAATTGACACTATGAAAATCCCCGTGGCATTAACTCGGATGCTCTTAAGAACCTTTTTGGTCTAATTATTTGCCCACATGTACCAACCACATCATCTTACCGCACACAGCTGCCCCTTGTCCCCCATGTCGCCTCGCATTGAAGTGGAGCTGATCAGCTGTTGCTTGTGCTATTGTACAGAATCGGATGCATGGACACACCTTCTTTTTGAACGCCAAACAGACGCCGTCTTGTCTGTGTGTGTGTGAATATAATAAAACTGCTGCTGACTGATCGAATTCGAATTACGGTCATCATACGATTGCTTGTTTTTCTTTCCCCCCGCCATTCCGAGTTTTCTCGGAAATTACGTATGTTGAAATAAGAGGCAGGGCGAGTGGGAGATGAATAGGTTTTGGCGTAATGTCAGGGAGATGAGGTATGATGAAAACGTATATTCATTTTAATTGGTTGCCAGAAGCAGCATAAGCCATCAGTTTCTCCATTTCGAATGGCTTTCAGTTTCTGTTGAACTTGATGACTCTTTTTGTTTGGTTTTCTCCAATCGTTTTCGCATTCTATCTTGACGTTTGCCATGTCAATTTCAGTGCGGTTTTGTCGGTTTTCAGTATGATAAACATGAGAATTTCGATACGTCAGCTAAAATTATAAATACAATTCCGCTGATTTTTCCATTTTCCAATGTTTGCTGACCTACAAAAAGCCAAATATTTCCTTTTTTGTTTTCCACATCCCTGCCCAGTTGGAAGTATGGGAACCACCCCACCGATTCTCTCCCTCCAAAATCGAAACTCACTTAATTACAAGTACCACCACACTCCCTCATCATCAATTTTCGGATCATTGTTTCAAGTTCACACCGCCCATGGTCTCTCTCCGACACAAATTGGCAGCTATTAGGGGAGAAACCGTACCAGTATCATGTTGTTGTCCATACTTGACCGCCGCTTTTCTGGTTTCGAATGTTTCCAGCAAACTTTCGTCTCTTTTTTGCGGGTTTCTCAGTGGGGGATATGCCCGCTGTAAATTGTAGACCGTCTGCTCGCACAGTTTGTAAATCTTTTTTATGTGGTATGATCGCGATGGAATGTTTGCTGGCTGCAAGGATTTCTCTGGAATTTTGTTTTTGCTGGTGCAAACCGTTTCAATAATCAAAAACCAGATGAAAAGTGGATCTTTTTTATCTTTTTTATCTTTTTTTTTTAATTTCCTAGCCTAGAATGTAAAAAAACACACGTTCTCTAACCCCCTCCCCTTTCCCCTGGACATTCGCGCACTGTACGGATGGTCCCCTTTCCTCTCCACCCTCTGCGTTTCCCCCCTCCCCACACTCTCTCTCTCTCTGCGCAGAGGGACTCTGGAACAAATCAAAACAACATTCAGTCGATACGGTCCTTTTTGTTTTCTCGCACTGTTTGTTCTCCTACCTTGCTGTTTGTCAGCTGTTTGTCAACTCTACCCAATCACTTTCTTATCATCTGTTACATGATTCGCGCTTCGCAGTTAATCCGCCCTGTTTCGCAATTAAAACGAACCTAATCCAATCAATTTGCAGAGACCCCCACGCCGCACCGGTGTAAGAGTGTGTTTGGCAGAACCCCTTCTTCCACAGGTAGGGTTTTACCTTTACAAATTGGATTAGGAGATTTGTCACTCAATGAGTGAGCTTGCTCTTGTCATTCTGTCGAGATGACAAATTAACATAAGCCTAAGGGGAGAGGGGCGAAGGACATGTGTAGTGATGGGGAATGGTGGGATCTGAGATGGTAGAGGGGTGAACACCAGAAAATTCCGTTTTTAAAGTGCAAATTCATGTTTTCCATCAATTTTTTCAAAAGCAAGAGCACCTCGTCACCCTTCACCTCTCTCCCCAAAATAATTCCCTCCTATTCATACCAGCACCGTATTGTTACACTTTGCTCACGCACTATGTAACTTTTCCATCACATTTTCTCTTCCCCCTCCTCTTTCCATCCAAATCAATTTTCACAAAAAGAAACCATTTTTCCCCTCTCCCTCAATGACCCCTCCCCGCTCTTCCGCCCCACACCAAATGACACGTGTCGGCTGGACGGCTTGCCGATTTTGATTTACTTCGCCTTGGTGTTTAGCGCCGCTCCTCCCCTTGTTCCCTGATTTACGAGTGGTGCGAGGGACCCCTTTTTGCACCTTTTCTGCGAAGAAATGTGTATATGCAAGGAGAAGTGGTCATTATTTTTGGTGGCCACAGCGGCTCGGATTTCAGGCGGGATTCATTGTTTTGTACATTTTATGAGAGCTCTTTTCCACTTTCTTCGTCTCACTATCAGTTTGCAAACTGTGCCAAAAGCTTTGTGTACTTGTAATGGCTTATTTACCGAGCGCGTGTCAAGATGAGACGCTCCATTCATTACCGTCGGCAATCATCCCCGCACAGTATCTTCTGACACCGTTTAGTTTGCCTACCTGTCTGTCGGCATCTTCTAGTACTTCCGATATCGGATCTCTAACCTTCTTGTGAGGCTGTGTTTTTTGCGCCCTCCTCCAATCCCCGCGCGCACTTTTATAGGCTTTGTTCTTCTTTCTAATACTTGAGGTGCCGACTGGTCTCTTGAAGATTTGAGGTGTTCTCTTACACAGGTGCCAAGTGCCCGTTTTTTATGATGTGCCCATGGAATGACACTTTTTGATGGCGAAACCTGAAACCACATGGGCCTAGGTTTACCGAGTCACGAAGGTGCCAAAAAATGGCATGCAAATATCATTGAGCGCTGACTCAGTTATCGTTTACCCATCGAGCCATCACACCTTTTGGTGGTCCTGGTGCAAATAGTCCCTCGTGCGTTCACTTTTTGTAGGTTGCACTAGGTTCTCTTGAGAGTAAGCTTAGATCTGGGGTAATGAATCACTGGATGAATGTTGTGAGAATAGTTGGTTTCGGGTTTTACCGTTTGAATAAGTTGGTTTTATGTGTTTGTGTGCTAACATTTTGTAAGTGTTCGATGTCGTAGTGAGTCACATGCCAACTTTAAAACCAACTTTGCCCCTTGGTTCCTTTCATTTCTTCGATTTTGATTTGCAGAGTTTCTCATGAGAAGAAAAAGAAGAAGAAAACAGTATCCCAGATTCTTTTTTTTTCGGTTTCTCCGGTCGGATCTACTAGAGAAAATGTTGCCATGAGACTATCCCATGTTCCTCTTCTTGCGACGACCAGCCCCCCGTCTTTTCTCGAGACCCCACGACTCCGCCCACTTTTTGTTCATTTTTTCCACCATGGGAAGCGTCTTCTCCTCCTCCTCTTCCACTTCTCCCAATTTTTCGCGTTTGTCTATTGATAACCAACACCTTTTTCCAATTTCCGGTCCCTTCTCTACTTCTCCTCCCTACCTTCCTTTTCCGGTGCCCAGTGTCCAATTATTAGCCGCTGGCGCCGCATAATTACGGGTGCGTGCTCCTAAACCAGTCGGCTTCCGACACCTTTCTCTCTCATTAGGTGAAACTTGCCATGGGATTTGTTGTTTTTCGATGTAATTGTTCAAAGTGCCGGCGGTTTGACATTGGGGTACCTCGCTAATTAGGACCTTTGATTTATATATTGGTTGTAGGGGCAGTGACTGCCTGTACTTCTCTCTGCCTTCTTCCGGTCGCGCTTCTGCCTGGTTGCACTGCAGATCAATCTCCTCGTCTTCCCTGAGATAATTACCTACCATCTGAATAGTAATTGCTCAAAATAACATGATACGGTGCATTGTGTAGTGTCAGGAGCTCGTCGTACCCTGGCTCAATTATACGGGACCCGAGAAATATATCGAGTGGGTGGAAGAAGAGCCGATGATGAGGAGTGGGGGGCAATAATAGTTTTGATAATATGAAATGGAGAGGGCAGAAAGGTAGCACATACCAGATGGTGAGCCTTCCCGCACTCTCTCTCTCTTCACTTTTAAATTTCTCATGATGAGCGCGCCCATATTAAATTTATAAATATATAACAACCGCCCCCTCGCCTTTTCCAAAATTTATAGTGAACTTGCAAAATCACGCATTGCTACACCTATTGTCGCGCGAAGTACTGACTTTTTGAATTTTTCATCACTTGCCCCCTTGTTCCAAAACCACCACCCTCCTTCCCTCCCAGAAAACTCGTATTTTCTCATCAGAAGCTTTAGGGCTCTCGTTCCCACTCTATAAATGTGTCAGATTGGGGCGGAGGGGGAAGAAGAGGAGTACACACACACACACTCGTTTAAATTGGAAAAGGAAACCAAGGCAGAACTTTACGCCTTTTTGTCATGATGTTCTCCTCATCCTTGTTTCTCTTTTCCTAACTGGGTTGCTCCTATCTCCACTCAATCTATCCATTTGCGGGCCGAGGGGGGGGGGAGAGAAGTCCCAAAACGAAAACGACCTACAAGTTTTCTGGGGGTACTGACACTTTAATGGTGCAAAAAAGGAGACACGAAACTATTAGCCTAATAAGTGAGCCGTGTCGTTTTCTCTCTCGCAGTTTTTCCCTTCTTTTTCCTTCGACAAAGTAAATTGTCATCATCACTTTTTCTTTCATAATCGCAACCAATAATAATAACATGCTTGATCCCCTCCCCCCACCCCTTACTACTCGCATAATTGATCCACTTAGGTACCATATGCCAACCTCATTAACTCATCCCTTGAAAGTTTGAAATGGAAGCAGAAAGGGGGTGGTCTATAGGGGTCCAAAGTCCTTCTTCGTGCCGTTTTTTTCCAATCAGGTCGGAAGCTGTCGAAAAGTTGATTTACTCTCTAGGTTTCTTTTCTTCTCTGGCGAGTTTTTTTTTGGGGGGGAGGTTTCGGTTTTTTCCTCGACAAGTTCCCGACCTTTTTTTGATTAATTTCAAAGTGAGTGAAACGCGAAATACCTTTCACATGTCAATAACTCAACTTGACATTTTTCGTAAGGTTCCACAAGTTTTTTTAAGGCGTCTCTCGCGCAAAAAAAGCAGATGATGCAAAGATATGTAGTTGTTGACCCCTTCCGGATGACTAACAGTTTGAGTTTGCCTCCAGATTCCTCTCCAAATATTACGAAACTGCTCCAGCTCTTTCCTTTTTTATAAACCAAACATTTTTTGCAGCCTCAAACCACCACCAAATGTCAAAATGAAGCTTCATCTCCTCCTTCACCTACTCTCCCTTATCAGCATAGTCCACACCGCCAGCAACTCGCCGCCGTTTCCGATATTCGGACCATGCCAGAAGAGATGCATCTCACAGGTACGTGGTGCACCAGATGTGCGTAATTTATATGAGAACCGCTGAGTGTCTCGGGAAGGGGGCACTTAGAAAAAATGTGAACATGTGTATCATGGGGGGAGATTGAATTATTCATGTTTTCATTCGGGTCACTGACTTTTTTGGGAGGGGAGCTTGCTATACTTGGAAGATCTAAGATATGTAGGGGGTTCAAAACTTTTTGAATTTGTGATGTGCTCCAGAGCTTTAAAAAAGCTAATGATTTTTCAGTTTGGTGAGATCAAGGAACGCATCACGAACACGGACACCTTCTACCGCGAAGTCGACGTCTTCAACAAGACCGAATTCTCGTTGGTAAGACAAAAACCCTTTACTGATTATTTCAGAAGCTAGTTCTCTTTCTCTCCTACTGTTCGCATTAGCTAATTAACCAGCTAATACATTTAAAAAACATGTTCTTGCAGTGCAAATTGGGATGCAACAGCCCCGAATACACGGACCTGAACCTGCCCGCGTTTCGCTACGGACAATCTGCGTATCAGCAGATTCTGATGAACGCTGATGGTAAGTCTGGTTCCATTTTACCATGTTACCTCTCTACAAGGTCAATCATCACTAATTTGATTCCACTTATCACATTGCGTGGGGGTGTTCTTGAAAAAGAAGAGAAGGGGGAACATTTTTTGATTGATGCGAAATGTTGCGTGACACGAAATATAATAAGATTTATGATGAGGGGTGTGAAGGGAAATGAAATTGCAAAACGGCTACCAGTGATAAGAGGGATTACCAAGTTTCTTTGTTTTCAGTGCGTCCAGCTCGCGAGTCCGTAGTGAAGGACGTGAACATCCTCTGCCTCGACAACTTCCCCTACACCGCCAAGAACTCGTCGACAACCACCTCAAAGCGTGTGCTCACCGGAAAAGCTCTTCTGGTGCTCGATGACGGCGTGTCGGAGACGGAGAACGTCTACTTTGTGGAAGTGGTAGCTCGCGATGCCGACGACGATGACACCTACATCGTCTATCAGGATTGGGTGAGTAGGGAGAGATGTCGGTGTGAGATACAACACAATAGCAATTTATTAGTGGTGAAGGTTAGATGTTCCCATGTCGGCATATGCCCGATTCTAATGGGCGACCGACTTTTGGCTGTGTGAAAATGTTAACCGGGGAGCTTTGCATAAGTTAGTAGTCGAAATTTCTCAAGTGCTTGCTTGTGGAAAGGGGTTCCCTGTCCGTGGAAAAAAGATGAATATAAGAAAATAAGTTTACGGGAGGGGGAGGGGGAGATTTCGAAAATCAAAAATACTCGAAACCACTTGAAATTGTACTGAATCTCTCCTTCTCTTGCTCCCACGTCAAGTGGTAACTGGATTCAAACTCTTCCCCAGTTCCCGGGGACCATCTAAAGGGGAGCGTGAGAATATGTGTACGACGGATGGGTAATCTTTCCATTTCTCCCAAACTCATCATCATGGGGAGGTCTGGGGAAAGAAAGTTGTCATCTTACTCGCAAGTCGTTTGTCTTTTTTGATGTCGCGAGGGGTCACACAAAGTATTAACGGGGTGGCATCGTCTAGTATATGCATATCATAATACTACAACTGCTCAGGGATTAAAAGGTCGTGTGAGCATGAAAAAAGTACTAGGGGACCAACAAAGAAAAAAAGTATCCCAATTTCAGTGCTACTCATCCAACTGCAACATCACGTTCAACGCGCCCCTGGGTCTCGCGGACCTTGAAGTTCGCCTCCGTGTATCCACCTTCGACGAGAACGGCGCTGTCGGCGGAATCGTGCTCTCCAGATGGTACAACATCAACCACGTCCTCACGACCACATCGCTCGACATGACCCTGAAATCAGTGGAGTGGAACGATGACAAAGCGGCCGCTCGACTGGCTCTCGACCAAGGCACCAGTGTTCATGTCCCGGCGTGCTCGTTGCAGATGCTGTACAAGAATGCGTTGAGCGCCGAGTTCAAGCATGTCGACTTTTATCTCGATCACACCCGCGAGATGATTGTGAAGAAGTTGGACTTCAATCAGACGTACACGCTGCGTTTGGTGCCCGCCGCTGGCGAGGCGAAGAATGTGGTGGCGTTGGCGTCCACTAAATTTCAAGTGCCCGCTTGCAGTGACATGGTTAATGATATGACCATGTGTGGTAAGTGGTTAATGTTACATGGGGAATGAGTCGCTTGGGGAGGGGAGTGTTGTCTATCAGTGGGCAAGATCTGCTATGTTTGCTTTTTAGTAGGCACATTTATCTTGTCGAACATCGAAGACGTTATTTTATTTTATTCTGAACACGGGTGGTAGATAAAGACAACTTTGAGGGACGAGGATCTTTCCTAGATTGAAACTTTTTCAGCTCCACCACCAGTCTCCACTCTCACCTCTAGCTGGAACCTGTCATCTACCAATGGATATGGTCTGGCCATCGAATGGTCTTACTATTCAGGTAACCCATAACCTTTGATCCAGTTAAACAATACCCCATAGTTTTAGATGGGCTTGTCAACCAGTCGACTCCACTGATCTCAATGTCGCACTTTATGTTCACGGTGCACCCTCTGATCACATCGAACAATGAGAAATGTGAGAAGTATGAGCCGATTCGTCGAGACGTCACCTATACTCACCGCAAAGTGGTGTTCTATGTGCCGGATGCAGAGTGCAATTACGAGGTCGAGGTGTCGGCGTTTGACACTAAGCAGAGGCGAAGTGACGTGAAGAAGATTAAGGTACGGTACCCCCGGACTTGTCAAGTTTAACTCAAATTATTGCAGATCCTTCGTATCAATGAACCATCCTACATGTCGCTTCTCCTGGCCACCGATATCCCGACATCAGTCGGTCTGGGTGCTCTGTTGATCGCCTCGATAATAGTGTTCGTGGTGATTGCCGCGTTTTTCGTTCACAAACGAAGAAAGGGTGCGAAGAAGGTGGATGATGGGAAGTATGGCACTGGAGAGAGAATGGTGTACGCGTATGTGGACGCTACCGATGCGTCGAGGACTGTGATTGGCGTCCGACCATTCCGTTTCGAGCCCGAGAATGCCAACCGCAATTTGGAGGCTGCGGTGAGTAATCTTTTTGCTCTAATATTGATTCTAACAGCAACTTCTCTCTAACCCCATCTATCGTCCCCTTTATTCCAGCTCGCCCAGCGCACGTACGGCTACAACCTTCACAGTGGAACCCGCCGAACCATGTGTCAAGTAACAACATCCTCCTCTAACTTTCAACTATCCACTTCTATTTCAGAATGACCTCTATCCTTACTACCAGCCACAGCAGCCGATGAAGATTCCGCCGCATATGATGCTCCGCGTTCAACCGAATGGAACCGCCGAGTCGACATCGTCGAGCATGGAGGATCACCCGTATGAGACCATCATGGACTATCGTGTTGGGTCGGAGTTGAGTGATGAGGTGTTTGAGGTATGAGTGTGCTTCTTTTTGTCATGTTCTATATGTTCTTTATGTTCTTCATGTTCTTCTATCTACTGACTCTGACTGTAGCTGAAAATTATATAAATTTGCCTTGTTTCAGGAAGAAATCTGCACACCATCACCAAACTCTTCGTTCAACTCGAAGCGTGACTCCCAAGTGTGCATTCCAATGGCTCCCATCGCCTCCTACGAGTACTTTGACAACCTGCCAGCGTTCCCCTTCCAAGACTTCCAACTCCGTAAGACCTATGAGCCAGAGGGCAATCCCTACTGGAGACTGACCAATGTGGTGGATGTCGCAAGAGGAAACTGCTACGCGTTGAAGTATGGCAAGGATTATTGTAAGTTATCAAAGCTTTTGAACTTTTTTTTAATTTCTCTAATTGTAGCGAACGAGACAAGTGCAGCGATGCGAAAAGAGTTAGAGTTCCTCCGAACCCTTCCACCTCATCAGAACACTGTCCGATTCGATGGAGTGGTGATTGGCCGCTGGGAAAATGTGCCCTATCAGATCATTGGACTTCTCATGGAGAACTGCAGAGGAGGATCGCTGCGCAACTACATCATCTCGGTGGGCTCTGTGCTCCGTCGCCAGGCGATGAACACGCCGAGCCATCTTCACGATGCCACGTTGCGAGTCACCGATGGCTCTCCATCCCCATCATCTGGCTATGAGAGTTTCTCGAGCAACGACAGGAAGACACCGGACAAGCAGGACACTGGAATCAACTACCATCGCATCTCAAGTCGCTTCTGCCAGTTCGCCGAGCAGATCTCGTCGGCTCTAGAGCATCTCCATCGAGCTGGCATTGTGCACACCAGAGTGACCACCATCAGCATCTACTTGTTCCGCGACTTTACCGATCCACTCGACATGCTTTGCGATCAGATGGTGAAGCTTGGCGATTTCGGGAATGCGGCGAGAAGTGCCGATGGGCTGGTGATTGATCAGAATCTGCAGCCGCCTGAGGTGGCGTTGGGCAAGAAGTACGAGGCGAAGGGCGACATTTGGCAGTTTGGCACGTGTTTGGCGGAGATGTGCAGTCTGGGAGTGCCATATCAGGCGCAGAAGCAGATTCCGCTTTCTGGACTTGATGATTTGTAAGTTAGCAAGGTTTTTGAGCATGGATAGATAGTTTAAAGTAAGAAACTTCACAATAATATCTAGTTTGGACTCTACACTGTAGAGAATAACTTTATCTAATGTTCAGTTTATAAGAGCTACCTTTTAAGTTTATTAACTGGAAGTGACTCTCCTTTTAACTGAAACATTACTCATTCTAGAATAGGATTCATCCCAAAACTTCATTAAAATTCTAATTTCCAGTGACAAGATCCCATCAACCTGCGTGCTCCAAGACGCCGCGAAGAAGTGCCTGAACCCCCGAAACCGACCATCCGCTTCCGATCTGCGTGGAGTTTTCCAAACGGACACGGCGCGCGAGATCAAGGCGATCGACATGGCCGATCAGATGAAGCAGTCGCTGCTCATCTGAGCCCTGCTTCCTCTTCTCCATCGTCCCAATCCTGTTTAGGTTAGGCTCACTTCTCAAGTTACGGGCAGCTCTCACTCTTTCTAGTAAACATTTTTTCTCCCCCTTCTCACCCACATTGGATTCGACGTTTTTTTCTTTTTAATAAGAATCAACATAATCCGCAATAAGTATTTCAACCCCGTTGTAATCAATAATCCATTCCGAGTTTTCCCCATTTTCCAGTTTCTAGTCCCCACACAGCTTTTCCGAATTGCCTTTTCCCCCACCCCAAAAAAAAATCAACTACACTTGTTGAGTATATTTAGATATATCTATTTTGTCCCGTTCATTTGTGATTATATCCCAAATTTTCTTTTGTTTTTTTTTTCATTTTTTTCATTTTTATCCTGTAGGTATGTAAGTTTTAAAAACTCGTCCTCATCTTTGTCACCATACTAACTTACCCTTTCTCACTTCCCAACGGGTTTGGCCCCATCACCCCACCATACTCACACCTTTTTGCCACCACCCCACCCCCCAGCCAACAAAAATGCAATTGTCTTCTTTACGTTGTTTTGACGGGTTTTTTTCCTTCCTCACCAACATCATTTACATTTTTCCCCCTACTCACACTCAATTTTTGTCAAAAAAATAAAATAAATGACATCTGTAGATCTTTGGTTTTAATTTCAAGGCAAAGCAAACAAAAGTGAACCTAAGGACGTTGAAAAAATGTAAATTCATTAACTTTCGCCCCCAAATTTCCACCCTGCTGACGTTTTGTTTGCTTTTTTTGAGTGTTTGGCTGATGCTTGTGTTTTCGCGGACAGGAGGAGATCGAACGGTTCAAAAAACGATCATATAGTTGAGATTGAAATGAGTCGTTAAAGACATCTGGCAGTTTGTATCTTTTGTCGCAGAAAATGCGTGGAGATCACAAATTTTTTGCGGGTCTCTTATTACATCCGGGTACATTTGAGAGCAGAGTAGGTTTCACGTTAGATTTTGAGCAGTTTTTCGCACTATTCGCTCATTTTTAGAACCCTAGAAATCATTTGCACTTTCATTGACCATTTTTCTTGAAAAGTCATCAATTCTAGGAAGTACGAACTTCTGACCAGATGATTTATAATCTTTTCATGATCTTTTCTCCATTCTACACTCTCCGGGACCAATTTTACGTGATAATTCCAGAAATTTGTGCCATTTCTAAGTGACAGAACAGAATCAGGTACATTTGGAAGGATTAGTAAGACAATAACTCTGTTTATCCAGTCTCACCTGGTTTTTCTGCGATTCTTTGACCAGTTAGGATATTTTGGTCTTGTGATCTGGCTCATGGACGTTTCGAAGTGGTTCTTGGCGATTTTGGTTTGATTTTGTGGGTTTTGATGTTTTTTTACCTTAATGATAATTTTTCTGAATTACTGCACAATTTTGCTATAAAAACATAGAAAACGTTCAAAATTGAACCGAAACTAGCCAAAAACAGCTGCATAAGCCTAAAAAACCGTGAGATATCTCCCTGAGAAATGTCCCGGAGCCGATCAACTTTTTGCTGCTTCGACCTGCTTCAAAAAACCACTAAACTTCAAAAAATAGTGAAAAAAGAAGTTCAAAGACGTTTTTGATGTTGTTTGACTTTGAAACCATTTGAAACTCCAGTCGGAAGTCTAGTTCGTTAACTTTTTTTTGTTCATTCCTCCCATTTCTCCTCCCCGCATTCACCCAGGGCCCCCCGTGACTGCCCATCATTGTTTGTTTTGTTTGTTGGTCAAATGATACCGACACTATGGGCTCTCGCTGCTCCCGGTCTTGCTCTCCCACTCATCATGCAAGCTCATCAATTTCATCGAAATTTATTTGTTTGTATTATTATATCACAGAACTTCATTTTGAACTCGCCCCCTGTTATACATTGATTTATATGTTCTGTAGAGCCAAGTTTGTGTGTTTGTACAGTAAGTTCGGAGTCAAATTCTCAAATTACTATTCACAATGGAATGTGTCCGCCTTCTCTTTTTCTCACGAAGCTCATAATTCCGATAGGAAGAAGGCAGTGGTATTATTAGTGTTTATGAATAAGTCTGATTGATTCATAGGGCGTTTTGGAAATTGGAGAGAGGGTATTCTGTTCAGTAGTGGATTGAGATCTAGTTTAATTTAGAGAATATGACAGTGTGATTTGTTTCAAGGTAATATTTTTTTCCAGTTATTTTTTGATAATTTTAAATAGATTTTCCAATGTTTTTTTTAAATAAATCACAGCGAAACCATTTAAAATCCATTTCAAAAATAAGCAAAAGCCAAAAATTCCCCAATTTATATATAACCCCACCCTTCATAATACCTCAATAATTCCGTTTAATCAACTGCCGTTCCTCGATGTTATCACCTTGGGAAACCCCCCAAACTATCATCAATCACCCGCTATCAATTCACCTCCCCCAGGTGCACGGCCGGAATATAGGGCATAAGAATATTATAATGTGATAATCATCTCTCTTGTGTGTTCCGCTGTTAACTTTCTAAAACTTTATTTTAAATGCGATGTTTTTTTTGGGGAGAAAACGAGTAGGAGACATAAACCGGAAATGTGGATTTCTGGAAGTTGATCAGTCTTATGACAGCGTGTGTGTAGCCGATGTCACTTTGTTCAATGATTCCGAGTGGATTAGTGGCTCAGCTGATCAGGCATCCATATCCGTTCTATATTTCGTCATGTTTTCCGGCTGTTAGATCTTGAAATTTTCATATTTTTAAGGTGTTGGTTTTACTGAACTTGTCAATTTGCTAATTTTGCATTTCAAAAGGTGATAGCTGTAGATTTTGAATGAAATGCTACTATTATGAGGAGATTTCTTGAAATTCATCATATCAAGTTTGATTTTGGACCTATTCTACCTCAAATTTGTATGTTCAATATATTATAAAAGCATACTTTCATTTCCCAAGTATTTCGTACAAGTTTAACCTTTAGGGTGATATATGTGCGTTTTTGAATGCCAAGAGCCAAGAATATCACAATCTCTTTTTGCCAATCTCCCACTCCCCCTCCCTCCCAAGCAACAAATCCGGAAGGAATTTATAACCCTTCTCCCTCCCTTTTCCTCCCATGTCCGGAGACCGGAACAATTGACACTGATTAAGAGCTGTCTTTGGGGAGGAAAGAGGAAAAGCTTGAGCATAAGAGCAGCAACATGATGTTCTCTGTGCCCCCCTAGTGTGTATGCAAATCAAAAATCGTGTTAGGCCTCCTCTCCGTCACTTTTTGCACATTCTTGCTCTTCCTTCAGATATGTTATATGTTCTCGAGTTCACTCACATTCAAAAGCATAGAGATTTTCTTTTTTACGTTAGTTTTTTTTGGATAGCGGTAGGTATTTCTTCATTTCCTTCCAATTCAATTAAAGTTTCGGGGGGCTGTGGAAGAAATGAAGTCGTTCTTCTGTCCAGACATCATCAGTTTAGCCCTTTTTCCGTCTACTGGTGGAATTCGTCATTTGTAGGGAGGAAAACAACGTTTTGATTTGTTTCATATTACGAAACAGTTGTATTTTTTGGCTATGACTCAACAAATCATGTAAATTTTTTGTTTTCACAGTAAATTTGTTATAAAAATCAGATTTTCTATCATGAATCACTTCTCCTTTCTGACAAGTAAAATGTTTTTGATTAGGCTTTGAGAATTTTTGATAAATTTGGTCACTGATAGTTTCTACGTCGCTGATTTTGAATCTGACGTCAGAATTTCTGTAATTGATCTCATTTTTGAGAAAATATGTGTCAAAGCCATTTTCAGTGCTATTTCTCTCCATACTTTCACGTGTTAACGTTCGACATTTTCGATAACTACGAAATAGTGGAGAAAAAAGCACTGAAAATGGCTTTGACACATATTTTCTCAAAAAATGAGATCAATTACAAAAATTCTGACTTCAGATTCAGAATCAGCGACGTCGAAACTATCAGTGACCAAATTTATAGAAAATTCTCAAAGCCTAACCAAAAACACTTTACTTGTGAGTTTCTTGCCATTTGCTCATAGCAATGGTCTTTCTCCACCCATACGCCCATAAAATCAAATTAACGAAATCAGGGCAAAATCTCGCCAATTTCATGACGATTCCAACACGGGGAAAGCTCTTCTCAAATTGACACATGAATGGGAAATCTGTTGTTGCCACCCAGTCCCCTTAATACCCCCGACAAACCAATTGAGCGTCGGCCTTCTGTTCTCGCTCCGAATTTATAATTTGTTTTGTTCCAAATTGGCCGACCACTCCCTATACTTCCCAAGTTTAAGAAGGTGCTGAAGTTTAGTCCCTTATTTTTACTCCTTTCCCCTTCTACTTCCTATGCCCAATTTGAATCCCTTTTTCTAGGAAAAATGCATGTAAACAGCTCCACCACCTTAATTCCTCTATTCAATTGGCTAGTCATGAGAGGCGAGGCTTCCAATGATATGTAGAAAGTTTTTTTTTCTTGAGTTTTCGGATTTTTTGGTCATTTTTTGGTCATTTTTAGCTTGTTGAGCGAAGTGAGTTTGAGCAAAGAGCAGTGAGTGAAAAAAACGTGTGATAACCATAATCGGAAGTGTTAATATTGACCTACTGTGGAGGGAAGGTGTTCATGTGTCAATATTGCTTGTTTTGGGACAGTGAGATCACTTTTTTCAAAAGTTTATTGACATGTACATGGTATTATTGATGAAAGTGTGAATTTTATGAGAGCGTAGTAATTGACAACATGTTTTAGAGGCTGGCGGTCATTTGCAGCTGGTTTTGGCTCATTTTTGCTCAATTTTCTCTAGGTTTTTGATGTTTTTACAAAAATTACACAACAGTAATAGATTTTGAGCTTGATTATAGATATTTTATTAAATTTTGCTAGTTTTTTCCTATATTTTTCAATTTTCATCGCGTTTTCTGTTGAAAAGCTCATGAGTTTCATCAAAATCAAGGCATATATTTTAGTCAGAGTATACTTATCATGTTTTCTAGTTTCAATCAAGTTCAGAGTGTATATTTGTGCTGGAAGTTATGAAAAACATCAAAAACCCTGAGAAAATTGACCCAAATTGAGCCAAAAAAGCCAAAAAATGGCTGCAAATCGTCTGCCAAACTTTTGAAAAAAAAACATCGCCGAATTTTAAGTTCAACGCATTTTCTTCCAATCCAATAGAAGTTTTTGCTCAATTGTTTCATTTTTCCTCATTTTTCCTCTCCTTTTTTCTTATTCCACATTCTTTTTTCTATCAAAAATTTTCACCAAGTTTCCACCCAGATTCAAATAAGTTAGGCACACAGCATAGTAACGAAATGTCGCCTGATGACATATTTATCCAATTAGCATGACCATCGATGCATAACTCAGCGAGGTCTTTGTTCTGAACGGTTGCTGATCGCAGAATATTCATGAACCCCTCTTTCTCTTCCCGCCCCTCAGTTTATTACCCATGTCTATTAGCTTCCTTTACATGACGATGATGTCGACAAATATAGCGTGTCTTCATTTTGGGTCTAGCTTTTGTTACTTTACACGTTCGATGCGTTTCAAAATTCAAATTCCATTTTTCTTGGTGACTTTGGCGTGTGGCCCTAAAGATTTATGATTCATTCTTCGCCCCCCGCTTCCTAACCCCCGAACAGTTTCAACCGTCAGTTGCTTTTTCCATTTTTCTTTTTTCTCTTTCTCTCGATCGCTTTGCGTTTTGCTTTTTGTTCCCAATTCCTATTTTTCTCTTTTTTTTACACAACACCACAAAAAAGACTGTTCTCTTTTTCTTCTCTCTCTCCCGTCGTTCTCTCGCGGGCTTCTCTATACTCGACACGTCGTCAAAAAAAAGCATATTTCTAACACTAAATGGAGGAATATTTAAAGTACGTGAGTCCGATGCGTCCGGTGCAGCACGAGCACCGTGGCTTGTCGACGCGGAATCGACGGTCCAAACGGTGTTCGGGATGCTGTTCGAAGTGTCAACTGTTTGTCTCGTATCTTCTTGTGGTGAGTAAGACGGGGGTGATTCTGATTGATTGGCAATTTGTTGCTGATATTGTAAGGAAAATGGCGAGGACAGAGGGGTTTTTGGTAAAGAAATGGTTAGAAAAATGATACCAAGTATAGTTGCAAGTGATATTGTGAGGGAATTGTTCGGAATGAAGTGATTTTTTGGTGAAAAAAAGTGGACTGGACTTTGTAGAAGTAGTTAAGGGTATAGTAGGTCAAATTTACCGTTGGATTTTCTTTCTAAAAGTTACCAACAACTGATAGCAGAAGTGCAACGTATGTGATTTATGATAATCAGTTACTAGTTGTTAGTATTTGTCAATAGTTTGAACAAATGATTTTCAAGTGCACTATAATTGAGTTTCTGCTCAGCTTTTGGGCGATTTTTGCCAGTAGTGGAACACTGAACAAAACATTATACAAAAATTATTGAAATTTTTAACTTGAAAGTTAGCCCTTCAGAAACTTGAAAGTTAGCCCTTCAGAAAGTTCAACTGTTGAACCACTGAATTCAAGTTCACAAATCATCATATCACTTATTTCCAGATAATCGGAATCCTCTTCCTCACCCTCTCCATCTGGCTCTACTTCTTCCGCGGCGACCTCATCCCCCTTATCCACAGTCACTTCTACGGCAACTGTATATACTTGGCAGTGGCATGCGGCGTCATCAACATTATCATTGGATTCCTGGTACATCTCGCGGTTAACAGTCGTTGCGCTCTTGTCTTTGTAAGTTTTAACAAGTAAATGTTTTTTAGTTAGTTTTTGAGAATTTTCTATAAAGTTGGTCACTGATAGTTTTGACGTCGCTGATTTCGAATCTGAATTCAGAATTTCTGTAATTGATCTCATTTTTGAGAAAAGATGTGTCAAAGCCATTTTCAGTACTATTTTCTATACGATTTCGTAACGAGCAAAAATGTCGACACGTAAACACGTGAAAACATGGAAGGAAATAGCACTGAAAATGGCTTTGACACATCGTTTTCTCAAAAATGAGATCAGTTACAGAAATTCTGACTTCAGATTCAGAATCAGCGGTGTCCAAACTATCACTGACCGAATTTATAGAAAATTCTCAAATCCTAACTAAAAACCATTTACTCCAAAAGAAAAAGATTTGCTTTCAGTACCTTTTAATCCTGATTGTTTCAATGATCCTGGAAGGTTGTCTGGTCTACTTCACATTCTCATATCACGCGACATATATTCAAGAACTGGAAACCTCACTACCAAGTGATTTGCTGAACAAGTATGGGAAGGATGAAGATATCACGGCGGCTGTTAACTTTATGCAGAGAGATGTAAGTTTTTTGGACATTCCTCCTTTTCTTCAATGTTTTTCAAATTCCAGGGTAAATGCTGTGGCTCCAACGCCTTCAATGATTGGCCAAAACCGGAAGTGGATGATCATTATCTCCCATATATGAAACCAGTCTACCAGAGAGTTCAATACGTGCCAGATTCATGCTGTAAAGCCACGCATCAGAGGAAAGGATGCGCTCTGAGTGATAGCCCGAATAATATTTTCTATAAGGTTGGTCAGGTGGAAGAAGCTGGACGTCATCAAGACTCATAGCGTCAAAGAATCAACTTTCTAGACAAATCTTCAGTAAAACATCATATTTTGATTCCAGGGATGCCTTCCATTCATGAAAGAAGAAGTCTACAACAATCTCAACTTCCTCTTCACTGTCACCGGCGCCTCGCTGCTTCTCCACATCTTCAACCTCTTCTTCGGGTGCTGTGCATGCTTCAAGAACGACGATGATGAAGACGAAGACCCATTTAAGGATTATGATCAGGAAATGCACCTGTTTGATTGATAACATCTTCCAATTACACTTTCTACTAGAATCAAAACCAAACGTAACTTATTCACACCACATCGCCATTCTACTTAGGCCCGGTTTTCGGGTTAGTTCAAAACGGTAATTTTTTCTCTTTGTCAGTTCCCCCTCCACTTTTTTCCGCTTTTTCTCCCATTCCCATGGCTTTTTGCATCCCAAGATTTGCGACAATTGTCGATCTCCCCCCATTTTTTCTTTCTTGTTCCCCAAAATCTTTGCATTGACTTCTGATATCCCATTTTCAACACATTCTTGACTCTCGGAAAATTCATTATATAATATTCTTCATAAATTCTTCAAATCCAATTCGAAAAGAAAAAAAACACATTTTTTGAAATTATAAACAATTTTATTCATATTAGGGCGTTAAATTCTGGCTTCTTTTTGTTAAAAATTATAAAAATGATGGTAAATTAATACATTTTAAAACTAGTAGCCGGAAGGGGTAAAAGAAGTGAGCTCGAAATATACAATTAAAAAATTTAAAATTAGTAGCCTGAAGGGGTAAAAGAAGTGTGCTTAAAATCACTTTAAAAAATTGATAAATTAAAGCATAAATTTTTTTGAAGGCCTCTTCGATAATTCCAGTTTTTCCAATTTTCTGTAAGGAAATAAATATACTTTTCCTTATAAATATATTTTTTCTAATGGGAATTTCCAACGATAGAGAAAAGCTGTCCATTGTCGGCGCAGAAACTCACGGAAATTTGCACATTTTTGAATTATTTTGAACCGATTTTGGTTATCTATTGTAAACATAACATCTTAAAAAACTGAAAAAAGTGTCAAAGTCTAGCAGAGCCATCTTCTTCTGCACTAGTTTTCTTGCGCCGACAATAGCAATTAGATGTATTCTATCCAGGATGTTTAGATTAACCTAGTTTCTGACAGTCTAGTACTAGTCTAGGGAAGTGTTTGATGAATCCCCGGAGTTCCCCAATGAGACTTATATCATTCAAAAGTTCTTGTTTTAACGAATGAAGAACTGTAATCCATTTTTCCTACCGAGCTCTGTGAGCCGAGATACATTTATCCAAAGCTCAAAAAAATGTGATTTTTTGTGAAACTTTGAGCGTTCACAACTTTTTTCGGAGTCAATTTTGTGAGAATCTAACTATATATTTGAGTTTGTCTCAAAATTTTAAATCGACTTATAAGAATATAAGCCTTTCACTAGAAGGAAAGCTCCTATCTTAATCGTGTGAATGTAGCCAACTTTAGCATACTAATAAGATGTTTTCAGTTTTTCCGAATATTTCGATTGTTGCATCAATCGGAAAACTCGAGTATACAGTTAGATTTTTACAAAATTGATTCCAAAAAAAGTTATTAACGCTCAAAGTTTCACAAAAATCACATTTTTTGAGCTTTGGACTACTGTATCTGGGCTCACAGAGCTTGGTAGGAAAAATGAATTACAGGTTTGAACTTGTAGAACCACGAGCTTTCAAATGATATAAGTTTTATTAGGAAACTCCGGGAACTCATCAGACCATTCCCTTGTCAGCAATTACTTACGCCTATTTAGCCATCGGACTACCAGTATTCTATCCAGGTGGCATGCTCAACCATTAATTACTACGTTGCACCACTGACTACGTGCATTTTGAAGCTCATTGTATGTTACCCCATAAAATTATATACTTATCATCTAACTAATCGAGTGAAAAGCAATAAGACAAACATGGAACTAACCTTTTCCTCCTCTTTTCCTTTTTATCCTTCTTCCTTACAAAACGCAGAACATCTTCAAAAAACACTATATTTTATATCAAATTTCAAAAATTCACTCACTGCCTCCTCGATGTTTTTCAAAACATTTTCATCGTCGTCGACATCGGCAAGCTTCGGCCAGTTATTTGAGAATATTTCAGAATAATAATGAAACGATTCAGAATAATAATGATGATGCATTTTCGGAGAGAAGGCCCACACAGCGAGCCATTCTCTCCGAGCAAATGGATGGAATGGAGGGGTTGTGCAAGGGAAGGCCGCTTTTAAACGGGAATAGATGTGCAGGCAACGGGTGACACGCGGCAGCGACGCGTCATGTGGTGCTGATACGAATAGGAAAAAACGCTTGTGCCGAGAGAGAAAGAGAGAGGTTCGGAGTGATAAGCGTTTGTTGGACGATCGCTTTCTACTGCAAACAAAGGAAAACTGTACGGAAAAGGGAAAAACGGTTTTTATGGCTTGTACAATGAATTGTTCGATTCGAAGGAACAAATGGTTGATGTTTCTGACGGTTTTTTTGTTCAGGAAAAGCTAAAATTGATGGAATAAAAACAGTAGAATATTATAAATGACTCTATCAAATGGAAAACACTGATGAACAAAATGAATTGCATCGATTTGTGCTCGAGGATTTGACGACTACACTGGGTTTTTACTTTTTGCTGAGTTCTTGTGATTGTGGCTTTGAGAATTCTCCATAAATTCGGTCACTGATACATTCGACGTCGCTGATTCTGAATTTGAAGTCAGAATTTCTGTAATTGATTGCATTTTAGAATATATGTGCCAAAACTGTTTTCAGTAGTCTTTTCTTTACGATTTGGTAGCGAACGATAATTTCGACACGCAAAAACGTAATAACATGGAAGGAAATAATACTGACAGCAAGTTTGACACATATTCTCTCAAAAATGGAATGAGTTACAGAAATTCTGACTTCAGATTCAGAATCATCGACGTCGAAAGTATCGGTGATCAAACTTCTGGAACATTCAACTGTTTTTCAGTTTGTTATGAGAAGTTGAATGGGGTTCTGGGGAATCTTATCTAACAGCAACATATAATTCAGGAGACAATAAAGATTCATCTAGTGAACTACACAATCTTATCATGATTAGCTGTTCCAAAGCTGCTATCAGCAATCAAAAACTAAAACGCTCACTATTCGTATATTGTTAAGAAAAACACATTACTGTTTCAAAATACACACCATGTACTGAACGTCCATTGTAATGATACAGTTTGATTCAGGACCTCATTGAACCCTCAAAAAGCGCACAACTTGAATCACCAATGTGAAGAAAAAGCACACACTTTGAAAAGCATGATATACACTCTAAACCCTATAATTAAGAGTTCTCGTGGAAGAATAACATACGATTTGTAGTTCTTATGCCATGTGAGTGAGCTATTTCTATTTCTCTTTGAATCTTACTTTTACCTTCGAGAAAATGTAAAAATGTAAAGCGTATATATTTTCTTTTTTATTGAAATTGCAATTTGTCAAAGCCTAATTTAAACCAAACGCAATTCTGTTTGGCTCAAAACTTTTAACAATAATCTAACAAGGGAATGGTCAGAGCAGTCCCCGGAGTTTCCGTATGTAACGTATATCATTCGAAAGCAAATTTTATGAGGATTCAGAATCTGTATTCAATTTTTCCTGAATGGCTCTGGGAGTCGAGATACAGCCGTCCAAAGCTCAAAAAATGTGATTTTTGTGAAACTTTGAGCGTTCATAACTCTCTTCGGGATTTTTCTCTTGAAAATCCAAATATATATTTCAGTATGGCTTGAATTTCTGCATCGATTCATGTAAAACACTAACATTTTGAAAATTCTAGACATATTTTACGACCATGTCAAAGTTAGCTACTTTCGAACGATGGTGACAGGAGATTCGTTATTAGTAAAAAATTAATTTGTACATGAATCGATGCAGAAATTCAAGCCATACTGAAATATATATTTGGATTTCCAAGAGAAAAATCCCGAAGAGAGTTATGAACGCTCAAAGTTTCACAAAAATCACATTTTTTGAGCTTTGGACGGCTGTATCTCGGCTCCCAGAGCCATTCAGGAAAAATTGAATACAGATTCTGAATTCTCATAAAATTTGCTTTTGAATGATATACGTTACATACGGAAACTCCGGGGACTGCTCTGACCATTCCCTTGTAAAATACACCAATGTATCGGTATCCTATCCTTGAATGAACTATTTTGATTATCCAAACTTCCAAGTTTCAAACACCTGAAAATACTTATCTATCCCATCGATTCTACCAAGCCACGATTAGCCCCACCTTACCCATCCATTTTTTCCGCTCCACTTAAAACCCGGATGCTAACGGGCTCATTACGCGTTCTCCTTTGGACACCGCCACCTATCTCCTCGACGATCTTAATCCAGCTGTTCACGTGCCTACTCTCTCCTAGCTCGCCGTACCCTCTCTTAATTATAATGCTCTGGCAGAAAATCCTCTCCACCTGCCACGAGCGTTAATTGCTGGTACCGTACCCTCCCCCTTTTTGTCCATTCTATTTATGGATTATGGTTGGCATTGACTGCTCACGTTTGTGGGAGGTTTTTGGTTGGCTTTGTACTTTTCGTGCAATAATGATTTCAAAAGTGCTGTTATACTCTAACATAGTACATAGTTTTGAAGTGATACATTTGAATTTGACTTTAATCTTTGAACTTTATAGATATGATATGATATAGGTTACGTGAGCAGAACTGATTTTTGATACCGCACGCCAGTTTCACATGAGTCTTATCTCCAACATATCGTTTCTTATGTATCCCGCCCCTGACGACCTATTTGCTCTCTCGTACCTATTAGGGTGGGTCACGAGCACCTGCACACCCTCTCGGCCCTTTATTGGTCCTTGATGCCGATAAAAACCCATCATTTCTCCGTCACATGTGTTGATACTAGTGCCGTTCATTAGTCTTGTCTGTTCCGTGTTCCTTCTCAGCTCAACAATGTCTACAGTTTACAGAATGTACCACACCATCAACGACATCAGCTTCTCTGCAGACACCAAGTAGGTTTCCACCCCACCATTCATTTCCTAAGTTCATTTTTCAGACAGCTCTGCATTGCACATGAGGCGGGATACCGGCTCTACGACACAGATGACTTGTTCAAGAAACAAGTCCCTGTGAAGAGGATGGAGAGGGCTGGAGATGATGAGAACAACTACCTCATCATCAGGACACACGTGAATCTGATGGCGTGTGTTAATCAGAAGGAGACCAGAAGGGTTCACATCCGGAAGGTCAATAAATTGAACACACAACTGGTGTGCTCTCTGATGTGCGTCCAGTCAGTGGTTGCACTTGAGATGAACGAGGAGGTAGGTACAAAAATTAAGATTAGCTCTCCTATGTTTTGTGTTTTTCAGAGGCTCGTCATTTGCCTGGAAGACACAATCTTCACCTACAGTCTTCCGGACGTGTGCCACATCCACACCATTCAAGGGACGGACTTCAATGTGACAGGAGTCATGGATCTCACTCAGAACACGGGCTTCTCGCTGCTCGCCTACCCGGAGAAGGCGGACACCGGAGTCATCCGACTCCATGACGCCGGTCGAGGAGCTCCACTGATGAGCATCAAAGCGCACGCCACAAAAGTGGTGTGCGTGAAGTTCAACCCTCAAGGTACCGCCTTGGCCACGGCGAGCTGCCGTGGCACCGTGATCAAGGTGTTCGGCGTGCCGGGAGGCGAGCTCATGTATGAGTTTCGCAGGGGGATCAGTGCGGCCAGGATCCAAAGCCTGAGTTTCTCACCGAACTCGAAATTGATGTGCTCCTTGTCTGCCACACAGACAATCCACGTCTACAAGCTGCCATCGTAAGTTTCCCAAGGAAGGAGTTGAGTAACCATCTTCTGTTTCAGAGACCATCAAACATCGGCATGGTCACTGGCAACTCTTTCGAGCTACGTGCCCCCGCAGCTCAGCTACAGTGTGACCGCTCCAAGAAGTTTCACAGTCGGCTGCATTCCGCACGAAGCGGACAAGAAATCCTGCTGCGTCATTGAGTTAGTTTTACCTTCAAAAATAGGAAATAACGAAAGAAACCTTGTTTTTTCAGACACAACAACTTGCACTACATCCTGGTTGCAAGTGACGCAGGGTTCATCTACGTCTTCAAGATGTGGAGCGAGCAAGAGCCACTGCAGTTGGTGGCCAAGCACAGGATATGGAGTCGTCGCCAAGCGTATCCATCGCCGCGCCAACTGATGACGACGAGCAGCCAACGGGAGGAAGGGAATGATGAAAATGCTCAGAGATGAGAGTGAAATGTTATCAATTCATCAATTATTGTTTGTGGGTTATTTTCTTGTCCGTGTATATTACTTGTCATTATCTTTTCACCTTGTGAAATCAGTTGTGTTTTACTTCGATTGTAATCAGATCAGAACTTGAACAAAGTTGAATAAATCGTGGAAATTGTCAATTTAGAAATGTATTCAAATCAGAAAAAAGAGCTGAGAAACGCATTGAGCAAAATCTGAACGTTTTAATCAGTTTGAATTATCGTTTTCCTAATCGAATGGATCAATTGATACCAATGGACAATCATTTTGATATTGCATTCACTTTGTGCTTTCTTCCTTGCAAGTATAAGCAATAAAGTTGATCAAATTTCAATCAAAATGTTGTTTATTTGTTATTAAAACATTTATTTCAAAAACCGGTATCCAAAAAGGCACTGAATGTGAGCAAAATTTGCACAGGATATCATTACTTCAATTGTTTGACCAGTCATCGAAGGATTACAAGCATAATAATATTAAAAAATCTACTCGGAAAAAAGACGAGTGGAACAGAGCCTCTTCTTGAACTGCACTTGCTTTCCGTCATTTTCCCCGCTCATCGTGCCCAGCAACTTGACGATATTGTGGACTCCACTGATCGACATAATGTCCGGTCCCACAAACTCTTCCGAGTAGTCAGCGTTTCCCAAGTCGATCAGATCAACAGAAACCATGTGTTGCGCCTCAGTGTCAGCCACAATTCGGATGGACGATCCGTAGAAGCGCCATCCCTTGAGCTGCTCCATTTTCTTTTTGATTCTGATCAACTCCGTGGTGATGAGCTCGATCTGGTCGGGATTCATCGAGAACAAGCCGCTGATTTGTTGGAAGAGTATCGAGTTGTGGTAAGTGATTCCTTCCACTGAAAAATTGGTATAAATCAATACAATTTTCAAATAGGTACCGTTATCAGAATGCGTCAACTGGTGAAGATTGTCCGCTTGGCATTGTGGAGGGAGCTGGCGACGGAAAGACAAGTCACTGACTTCATCCTCCCAGAGCTTGATGGTCACTGTTTTTGGAGCAGTCATGAGTTCTTGAGGGTCGAGGGAAACAATGAAGTACCCATTAGTAGCGGCCTCTTTCAGTTTGTACATAGATATCTGCATTCTACAGAAGCACAACTTGCACAGGCTCGCTTCGATCTTGGTGATCTCTCCGTCCTGAAATTCAAGCTATTATAAAGATCCGGACAACATTATTTACCTTGACAATAAAACAGCAATGCGGGATAATCTCCAAGAGAAGTGGCTCCTCGATTCTCATCGCACTATAAATGTTGTACTCCTTTCGATTGGTCTTCTTCAAAGCATGACCGTAGAAAGGATTGGTGGAAATGGTGAGTGCGTCAAGCTGCTGACGAACGTCGTCAAGACGTGGCATCTGAACAGAATGATAAAACTCGAGAAGTATGGAAAGGACAAGAAATTGAAGGAGATGTTACTATCCGCACATAAAAGTGAGTGTGCACTTTATTGTGGCGCGAAAAAGTGCACAGTATGGGAGGCGCCGACTGGCAGACGGCCTGCGTCTGGTCAGCTTTTCTAACTCGTGACAGATGGTACAACTTTTTCAAACGAACGCAATTGGGTATGGAGTTCAGAGTTCACGAATAGGGAAATGAAATCTATCGGAAAATGTCAGTTTCAATCAAATTTTCGTATAGTCGAAATCGTTATTGATTTTTAGGGTAAATGAGCTATGTCTCAAGTGTTAACTTGTATTTCATTGTAATTTCAAAAAACTTATTGAGAATTACAAAACAATGCAGGGAAAAATCGATAAAAACGAACATAGCGTTGCCGAAGGCCTCGGAGAAGAGGATCTTTGCAAATATCTCAAAAACCAGGAGTTTTCAAACAAAATTATTGTCAGAAACGGAAATACGGTACTCAAAAGTACCAGATTCTGTCCAAAAAATATCTGGAACCTTCTTCAATCGTCAAGATAACTGCAAAACAAAACAATGAGCGCTCATGTGCTTCGAGAAATGATGACAAATGCGGGGGAGGGATAATTTTTGTGAATTTTTCTAGAAAAAATGAATTAGTCATCGGTTAGCCAGACTTTTTTCATGTTTTATGTGATTACGAAATGCTTCTTTGTCTTTTTCATACTGATTATTCTCTGATAAATAAATTTTCTCGTTCATGGTCTCGATTCTTACTGGTTCTAGCTTTTCAGAAAGCCAACAGTTTAGTCATCTGCTCTTCTAGAATTTTCATCTATTGATTTTTCCATCTAATCGTTAAATGTTTCTAGAAGTTTTCTCGAAGTCTCTAAAGTACCACAATGCCTCTTTTGAACTCAATCTATGCACACAACGCTTTATTGGTGGTGGGGGGAAGGCAGTAAAAAGTTGGCATGATTCCCACAATTGGCGCCATGCAGCCTCCCAATGGGTGTTGCGCAATCCGCTGGACAGTTTTGGCACCATGCCAAAAACGCTGCTCTCTCAAATCGTCACTTTTTACTTTTTGGAGAGTGTTGGGGACGGTGCGCCCAGTTAGAGATTGGTGAATATGGAGAGGGCGCAGACGATTCAGTAATCTCGACGCTTCCTCGAAGTTGTTTATTTTTTACTCCTAGACAGTGCGCTTTTAACGGTATAATTTATTGCTGGGTGAATAGTAAAAGAGCTCAAAAACTGATTGCGGCAAATAAAACTGCAAAAACTTTTAGGGGAGATGGTCGTCCAAATAATAGGCTTTTATTGATTATCCATTTTTGCTGTTGCACGTGCTTTTTCCTTTTCCTTATGTCTGGTTGTTTTCTCTTGATCATCATGCTCAAACTTTTATGTGTTGCAGTCGTCACCTTCACCATGTCGAACTCAAGTGCATCTATCAATAACGCAACGACGCTCGAGGAATATATCGACATCGTTTGCCGCGATCCTGGTCTCACTAACGCCGTCCTCAAGTCTTCTCAGAAACCTAATGTGGAAAAGTGAGCTAGAAGTTTGTTCAAACAAATCAGTTTTTTTATTGCAGGGTCAAGGAGGAGGACGGTGTGAAGAGTTTGGTGGACGAGGAGCCGGAGTGCAACATGGTCAAGCTCGCGATGTCCGTGTACCAGAACGCCCAGTTGTTTGACAGTTTCGAGGAGGCGATGACACCGTGAGTTTGTTTTAGAAGGGTACTATTTCAAAGACCTCAAAAGCGTATTATGATGGGATTCACAACTTCAATTGGTTTTAATGGATTTATTTCATTTTAGAGTGCCAAAAAGAGATTGGAGAGGTTTTTTTTCCTGAAAATGCACACAAAGGCTATTAAAAGTGGGACGGCCAAGTGAAGTACTTTGTTCAAGCCATATCACAGGCGAGAACCCACATTTTTGACACTTTAGAACCAAAAACTTGTTCAAACCTAACTATGATGAAAAAATGAAGTACTGTAGTCGTGAATCCCACCAAAATCTACTTCGATTCATGTGAATGTATTAAGATCTTCAAACTCTCCTTTAGATTTCCAACAAGTTAACAAAACTGTACATTTTTCAGCACTACCACCGCCGAGCTCAACACTCCCACTCCCCGACGGTTTGTTACACCCTCTTTCCAAATCATACCATACAAACCCATATTACAGATGCACGGTGTGCGACGACGTCCTCGTCTCGACAAAGATGCCACAGTGCTCGAGCTGTCGGAGGTTCTACTTCGACGCATTGAAGTTCAACAGGAAGTTCAGGTGCATGAAGCAGGAGAACTGCTGGAATCTTAGGAAGTGCTCCTATTGCCGCTGGCAAAAATGCCTGGAAGTGGGAGTCGAAAGACGTATTCCTAAAAAAACTGTCAAAAAAATTTGAGTTAAATTCAGCATAATCAATTTAATTTCATGGATTTTTTTTAAATTTTGTAAATTATTAATAAATTTATGATTTGAAAAATCAGTTTGTAAACATTGAAACCGAACTTTGACGACATCTGAACTCAAATTACACAAACTTCAGCGTCAATTCATTATCACTTGATACAGATCTCGACGTCTTCCGTTCTCTGGGTCTCTTCACCTTTAACACTTTTTTTTTGATGTTGATCTTAGAACAAATAGTATAAAAATTAGTTCAGTGCGAATCAAAGTATCACTACTTGTCTAGCGATTCACTATGAACGTCTTCTTCCTTCTCTTGGCCGTCATGGTCGTTTTGGCTAGTGCTCAGTTTGGCGGACGTGGTGGACACAACGGAGGACATCATGGTGGCGGCGGTGGTGGACCACAGCAGTCTCGTGGTGGATTTGGTGGACAGAGAGGTGGAAATCAGCATGGTCACCATGGAAAATAATGTGCTTCACTGATTTTAAAGATTTATGTAGCTAATTTTTGAATGAATGATCAGTAATCATAATGTTTTCATTTCGGTTAACATCTCAATTAAATTATACATGTGACAAATAATTTCTGAAAGCGTTTAAATTAATCATACTAATATAAAATACAGTCACTAAATGAAGGTTGATGGAAATCACCTTGAAAAACTACCCAGAATGGGACCTCAATAAGCGGGTGCCCCCTGTGAGTATGCCCATATTAGGTAATTATAATTTTCAAGAAATGACTGCAATCTATCAAGTAGTCACTGTCAGTGAAAGTAATTTGTAAAATGCTCATTTGGAATTGAGTTTTTACACAAGATTGACAGAATCTGACAGTGAGTTGATTTGGTGAAATAATTTTTTTCGAATTTTCGAGATGCACAAAAAAGTTTTTCCAATAGCACAAAACAAAATAGAATGAGTTTTCTTTAAAATCTGTAAAGAACTAAAACAATGGCTCAACTTGATATAGCGAAATCAAGTTGCTCTTTCTCAAATCGAAAAAGTGCCCAGAAGTCCACTCCTCCCTCACCATAACAAAACTGAAGTCCGGTGTTTTATTGCGCTGGGAATTTCTGAAAGCGTTTAAATAAATTATTCTAATATAAAATACAGTAATTGAAAAAGGTTGATGGAAATCAGCTAGAAAAACTATCCAAAATGGCATTTCAATAAGCGGATGCCCCCTGTGAGTATGACCATATTGGGTAATTATAATTTTTTAAAAATGACTGCAATCTATCAAATAATCATTGTTAGCAAGAGTAAATTGTAAAATTCTCATTTGTTAATGAATTTTTAATGAAGATTCACAAAATCTGACAGTGAGTTCATTTGGTGAAATAATTTTTTTTCGAATTTTCGAATTGCACAAAGCAAAATAGAATACGTTTTTTTTCAGAATCTGTGAAAAATGAAACAATCGTTCAACTTGATATAGCGAAATCAAGTTGCTCTTTCTCAAATCGGAAAAGTGCCCAGAAGTCCACTCCTCCCTTACCATAACAAAACTGAAGTCCGGTGTTTTATTACGCTAGGAAATTTTTGAAAGCGTTTAAATTAATTATTCTAATATAAAATACAGTAATTGAAAAAGGTTGATGGAAATCACTTTGAAAACTACCCAGAATGGGACCTCAATAAGCGGATGCCCCCTCTGAGTATGCCCATATTGGGTAATTATAATATTCAAAAAATGACTGATATCTATCAAATAGTTACTGTAAGTGAACGTAAATTGTAAAATGCTCATGTGGATTTGCGTTTTTACCCAAGATTCACAAAATCTGACTGTGAGTTCATTTGGCTATTTTAACAGATTTTTTTTTGAATTTCGAATTTCACAAAACAAAATAGAAGAGTTGTTTTCAAAATGTAAAGAACTAAAACAATGGCTCAACTTGTTATAGCGGAATCAAGCTGTTTTTGCTCAAACCAAAATAGTGCCCATCAGTCCACTCTTCCCTCACAAAGACAAAACTGAAGCCCGGTATTTTATTGCTCTAGGAACGTGCCAAACAGTTTCGGAATGCGTTTAAATTAATCATTCTGTTATAAAATACAATCACTGAATGAAGGTTAATGGAAATCGCCCCAAAAGACCACACAGAATGGGACCTTAATATACGGATGCCCCCTGTGAGTATGGGCCAAATTGGATTAAAAATTTTTGTAAAAATGACTATAATTTATCAAATAGTCACTGTCAGTAAACGTAAAATGTAAAAAGCTCAGTTGGAATTAAGTTATTACTCAAAACTGACAAACTCTCACAGTGAGTTCATTTGGTGAAATAATTTTTTTTCGAATTTTTGAATTGCACAAAGCAAAATAGAATACGT
Source organism: Caenorhabditis imperialis (assembly GCA_963572205.1). NCBI lineage: Eukaryota > Metazoa > Nematoda > Chromadorea > Rhabditida > Rhabditidae > Caenorhabditis > Caenorhabditis imperialis. Next base: position 1,957,274 of record OY751544.1, on the reverse strand, counting down.
TTTCTTCAGAATCTGTGAAAAAATGAAACAATCGTTCAACTTGATATAGCGAAATCAAGTTGCTCTTTCTCAAATCGAAAAAGTGCCCAGAAGTCCACTCCTCCCTCACCATAACAAAACTGAAGTCCGGTATTTTATTGCGCAAGGAAATTTCTGAAAGCGTTTAAATTGATCATTTTAATATAAAATACAGTCACAAAGAAAGGTGAATGGAAATCAGCTTGAAAAACTACCCAAAATGGGACCTCAATAAGCGGATGCCCCCTGTGAGTATGACCATATTGGGTAATTATAATTTTCAAAAAATTCCTCACAAAAACCGGCTCCTAAATTGTTTTAAACTCATTAAACTACCTAATCATTTGAAAACCCCAAATTCGTACCTGAATACTGATCTAGTGATTTCTAATTTCATATCAAACGTTTTGTCAAAAGCAACTAATAATTTCCTTTTGAGTCACAACCAAAGTCCGGTATTTCAGCCATACAATATAATGATGTTTGATGTCATACATAATACATAACACCTCTTTTGTTAGAAATCAGTATAAAAGTCCACACAGTCTCACTCCTCATCAGCTCAGCATGATACTTCTCTTATTGCTTATTGCGCCGGTGTTCTGCCAAACCAGTGGTAGTGTGTTTGTTCCTTTAATTTGCGTAGACGAAAAACAATGTGAAACGGTTTTGGAAACCTTAAAGCAAGACAGAGAAGCGGATTCCTTCAATGTTACCAAATCGGATGAATTTTGCAGAAAATTTGTTGTAAGATAATCATTAAGTGTTCTCGTATAATTTACGATTTCAGAATTGCAAAAAGACTCCCAATTTCAAATGCGGACAGCCGCGCGGCTCCCTGCACAAAACAATTTTCCAAAGAGCTTGCGGTGCTCCGGTTTCCGACTACTGTTTCACCAAACTAGCGGAAGATCCGCACGATCTTGGACTTGTCCAAGCTGTCATAAGTTATGCGAAAACTCCACTACCTGTCAAACCGAACACTGTATGTTTATCGCTGTTGGGTGACCATGTCTACATTGCATCTCGTATTACTGAAAGATGTGGAGTGTCTGATACCGCACTTTTCCAATACGTGAGTTAGAATATTAGACTTTTACTGTCAATTTTCGATTTTTCAGTACTTGAATGATTGGAAGTACATCTACCAGTGCCATAAATACGACATTTGATCAAAATTGATTATTTTATGGATTATATACAGCAAATAAATGTTTCATTGCATCACGAAATTGTCTATGAATGTTGAAGTTGAGAAAAAAACAACTTTTTTATCGAAAGTTGATATCTTACACACAGGAACCAGCTAAAAACAAGAGTATCCTGTTAAAACATGGCCCATGATCACAAAAAAAGAAATGTTTGCTCTGGTTTTATTTACGACATAAAAATAAACAGTTTACGACTTTTCCATCAACAAAAACGATGCAATAATTATTTTATATGTGCATTGAATGAAATGCTAACATTATATCAGATGCAAGAAATGATCGACATAGGGAAACTTTAAATACACAAACGAAACAAACTGCTATAAAAGTCCAATGGATTCCACTTCTTACCCACCTGGTTTTCAGTATGATATTGGTACTGTTTGTACTTTTTATTTCATCTGTGTATTCCGATACTGTTCTAAAAAGCACTGAGTGTGCGAGTAAAGAAGAAAAACTTTGTGCCAATATCTTGCAAACCTTGAAACAAGACAGAGAAGCCGATCTCTTCAATTCTACAAAATCGGATGAGTATTGTGCTCAATTTGCTGTGAGATAGTTTTCAAAGTCTCTTGAAATAAGATACACTTCCAGAATTGCAAAGAACATCGTGAATTTTCATGCAACTTGAGGACCAATTACAGACCCAAAAGCCTTTTCTTCAGAGCTTGCAATCCACCGGTTTCGGATAACTGTTTCAGCAAACTGACTAAAAATCCTCGTGATTTTGATCTTGTCAAAGCTGTCCCGCGTTATGCGAAAGATCAAAATGTTAGTTTTCATTGAAACTTATTTGGATATCTCATATGAATAGTTTCCAGGCTACACCTTATGTGAAATGTACTTTTTTAATGTCTGGTTTTGTGTACGTCGAATCTCGAATCACACAGCACTGTGGAGCATCAGAAACCACTAGGTTCCAACACGTGAGCTTAAAAAGGTTTATAGAGTTTTCATTATCAAATTTCCAGTATTTAAACGATTGGAAGTATATCTACCAGTGCTACAAATACGACGTTTAAACTGACTGAGTTTTTTATCAAATTTAATTAATTTTCTCATATATGAGTCACACTACAGTCTTTGTTTTCTTGATTTCTTAGGACACAATACCTCTTTGATAATCTACAGTATAAAACATCCAAAAAAATTTTGCTACGATCATTTGAAGTCATGTTCAAGCTAGCAATACTTTTTCTGGTACTTACGCCGTTTGCTGCGACAAGTGTGATTTTCAAAAAATCAGTTGCACCCGAGGAATGTAACGAAAATAGCAGACGTTTTTGTGACGGTATGCTGGAAACGTTCACGGCGCAGCGAGAAAAAGGCACCTTCCAGCCAAGCGCTCTTGTTTGCGAGGAGTTCAGGGTAAGACTACGAGAAAAACCATATCGAACACATCAAGTTTCAGGCCTGCTTCTCAGACCCCGATTCTCCGTGCAACCCTTCTGCGAACACCACGAATATCTACACACTTGGCTGTGTAGATATAATTTCTGATAGCTGCAGAGATAAGTTGACGAAAGATGAATCAGAGTCCGTCTCAACTGTGTTTCTACGAGCTTTTCGAGGACAAGTAGGATAGATCATCCTTTTTCATATTTATTTTTGTTTCATTTCAGCTCAATAGAGAGGAAAGATGCAAGTATCTTCAGGGAGATCTGAGCACTCCAAGAGCTTCCATCAATGCTAAATGTACTGCTGATGATGTCGACATGTTTGACAAGGTAAAACTGTAGTTGATTTTTTGATTATACACCGTGTTTCAGTTCGTTAATAACTATCTTTGGATTCACAAGTGCACAAACTGTGAATCATCAAACACCGGATGTCTCTCGATGATTGACGCTAAATAAATGCCCATTTTCCCTTCCCCTTTTTCGATGATTCATTTTTATTTCAAGTTCAGACGTCAGTGAGATTATAAATGAAGTTTGGGTTATATGTAAAGGACGTCTCCTTGCTTACGAAGCGGTTGGCGGCGGCGGCGGTTGCGGAGCCTGCGGCGCGCGAACCGGACGGCACTGGCTGGCCGTCACAGATTGCTTCTTCTTTTTCTTCTTGTCGGTCTTGGGCTTGACCGGCTTTGGCTTGGCCAACTGCGGCGGTTGCTGTTGCGGGCGGTTGTTGCTCTGTAAAATGGGATTCTTCTCACAGATCCTTGTCAGATCCTGGATGAAGCCGTTACCTTCTCCGCCTTGCAAGTCTTTCTGGGATCCAAGAATCTCGGACGTTGGTTCGGAAGCATTCTCGAAGATTGGTCGTAGCCTGGAAAGGAGCTGAAGTCGTGGAGGAAAGTCAGAAAAGTCACGAGAAAATGCTAGCAACCGACAATCAAGACGCTTTCAACAACTCCAACTGAATCGAGAGCCGACATTCGCCGAGAGGCGGCGAAAATGTCAGGTGATTACAGTCCTCGGGGGGATTTGGCGGGGAGCGAAAACAAGGTGTATAGTTGGATAATTATAGGCTGCGTGAAGCTCGGAGGAGCATATTGCATCTAACATCAGCACCAGATCGATAGGAAGTCGGTGACAGGGAGGATAGGAAGGAGAAATGTTTATGGTGTAAAGTGATATGGTTAATGAAGGGAAAACGGAGTGTTTGGCTCACATTCAAAGAATCAACGTCGCTGTGACGATGTTGATTGTCCAATGGTCATGTCTCCGGAATTTTGTAGTCGTGGTTCGATAAATAATCCGAGAGCCATACACCTACAAATCATGGAAATTGCATACAAATCCATATGCAATTTTGACACCGACCTCAATCGGCCTACAACTACAATTCTAACGACGACTTCTGCCTTAGAAACGACGACTTCTGTCTCGAAATCGTTGGAATCCACAAGATCCATTATGTTTTTTTCGAGTGTTTTTTGGTTACCAAGAGATCACGCCATTTTCCTCGCTTTATATTTTATGGTTTTATATCGTTGCATATAAATTCTCCAGAAATATGTATATTTCTTCCCTTTGTTCAAACAATTCCCCCCCCCCCCCCTACACGAGTCCTTTTTCGGGCATTCTGTCGGCCGGCCTCGCCCCCCTCTCGCTCCCCTCTTCTTCTGCTTCTCTGTTTTAACCTCTCGCCACACAGCACACCTTTCTGATATCGAACAAAGCCAGCGTACGCCCCCGGTCACAAGAGTGCACACCTACTCATTACATATCACCTAGGTAACCGTGTGTACATGCGGATTAGAAACACGCGGCTCGTTTAGCTTTTGAGTTTTGTCAGTTTCATATTTTAATCAGTAAGAGTGCGCGTTGTTAGGATTATATGATCATGCATTTGCCATGTGAGGGGGGAGATGAGGGGGGAGAGGGGGGGACAAGACTCGCACGATTCCCATGATCGTATAATGTGAATATTGAGCGATCGCGCTCTTTCCCCCTCCATTCCTTTTAGTATCGCTGCCTCGCGTTTCCTTTTCTCTCCTCCACTTTTTGACACGTCATTGAGCAGGATGGACCGCGTCTTCAAGTCTCGCGAAACCCAACTGGGCTTCTTCATTCCGCACGTGCGCTGCTCCGGCTGGTTCATCACCAGCATCACCGGCTACGCGACTCTCGAAACTAGAGCGCCGCTCCGAGACTCGCTTCAACATTCCGCCCAGGCTTGTCTGTGGAAGGTAACGTCACCGTGGTCTGAAAATTTAATCTAAAATTTTCTGAAATTTAGAGAGCGTTCAGCCGCTACCGCATGTACTTCCGCGGCGACAAGATCTTCCTGTCGGCCCCCGCGGAGGACTTGGACCATCTGTGCGACGCGCTGGTTTGTGATCGATCCGCTTTTTGCACCATATAATTATTTTAGTACTGCTTCCAACTCGCGAAGCCGACGTCCGAGGAGTGCAAGGTTGCGAAGGTGACATTCGAGCATGGACCGCTTCATAAAGGTGAACACAAAATGTTATTTCCTTTTGAAATCTTTTTTCCAGACGTCCACCAGCTCATCGCGGAGTTCATTCTCCATGAGAACGTCATCAAGGCGAAGGCGTGCATCGGATCTCGCGACCCGGAGGACATCATCGCTAACAACTACCTCTTCGACATGGTGGCCCATATCGCCGGTCGTCTCACCATCGACCTCCCGATGGTGGGACTCCGCGACAACGTGATTCGCGGCATCCTCCACTCGCAGGTGACCAGCCTCGCATCGCGCGACGAGAAGGCGTGGGTCCTCTACAACAACATCTGGTTCCTGAATGACGAGCTCAACCGTGTGGTCCCGCGTCCGGCCGACGACAAGAACCTGCTGCTGTGCAAGTTCTTCCCGATCACCCGCCAGCAGTTCCGCAAGATCAAGCGCACCAAGTTCTCTCTCGGCGAGCTCCCGTGCGACGATGAGATGGACCGTTTCTTCCAGTCGCTGCCGATCGACAACCATGCGAGCGACACGCAGCCGGTGTACAACTACCAGGTCCGCAAGGGCTATGGGCTCTACGTCTCGTCGTCCAAGACTTACACCGACTGGAAGCCGCTTCCTCAATAAGTCTCTGAAGACGTTATTCAAATAAATATTTGGTTGACAATCAGTTTTTCAGTTTTCAGTATTCAGAATTAATTATTGATTTGAAAAAGAAAATAGAGCAATGAAAAATGAAAACAATGAGCAATTTCCTATGCAAAAACAAGAACAAAGTTGAGATGGGTGGAATCTTATATGAAAGTAGAATGGAGACAGGAGATGGTATTTCATACGATAAGTCATTGTAAAATAATTCAATAGGAGGGGGGGGGGGGGGGGGGGGGGAGGAAATGAGCAACACCAAAATAATTGAAATAGAAATGACAAGAAACTGTAGGATAAATGACAAAAAAGAGCCGAGGAGAAACACTGTTGATTAGGCGTGCTGCATCTGCATCGGTGGTGGCGCCGGACGGACCTGCGGCTCACAAGTGGGGCACACCCATCGAGCATGCGGCGTCTCCTGCTCGATTTGGGAGTAGGCGCTCGGCGAAAGACGTGTGCACTCGCGATGGTACACGTTTTTGCACGCGTGGTACATACAACACAGTGTGGGGGACCCGCGCTGAAAAAATTGAATTGTTAAACTCATAAAGAAGAAAAAAAAGTTCAAACTCACAATAATATAACGATGACAGCCAGCGCACTGGACTTGAGCATGGTTCGACGTCGAGGGGAAGTCGTTACTTGCCCTCCCACCCGCTGGATGGAGGCTTCCCAAAGTCAGCGGCGGGAGGCCACCCGTTGCGTTGCTGCGACCAGTACTGTTGGTGGGCATCGGGCCTGTAATAACCTATATTCGATTCGTGCGAAACACGTTGGCAACTGCTTACCTTTTCCGTTCATCGGCATCATCTGCCCCGGCTGTTGCGCCGGGTGCGCCTGATGCGCCGGCAACGCTGGCATCGAATCCGCACGTTGAAGCGCCGGCGGTGGCATGTTCGATGGTCCGGGTGCGCCTGGCGCCGGTGGCATTCCCTGTCGCATCATCGCCATGTACTGCTGGTGCTGCTGTTGCTGGTGCTGATGCATCTTCTGCATTTGCTGCTGGTTGAAGTTCATCTGCTGCTGCATCTGCTGAACCTGACGCTCATTGTTGCGCGCCCGCGATGGAGGCAGAGGGACATTGAATGCAGGCTCAGAGGCGTCCGAAGCGCTCCTGGCTTTCTTGGCCGGTTGGCGTCCGCTGGTCGATGGCTGCTGTTGCTGTTGTTGCAGCTGGTTGTTGTAGCCCGGGGAGATCATGGTGGCATGCATTGACTGCGATCGAGACAGGAGCGGCGGTCCCATTGGAGCAGGTGGAGCCGTTGGGATTCCACGATTGAACTTTTCCTCGTAATACTTGGTTCCCTGGATGAATCCAAAGGTGTCGGGCTCTGTAGCAGGCGTTGTCTGAAAAATGTGATACCTAGAATGTGTAGCACTCTTCCATTGAACCCAATTCCTGTTTCAACGTCTCAAAAACCTTTCCCCAACACCCCCTTTTCAAAATTTTCCACCTGTCCCCCCGTAACAGCACGTGTTTATCACTGGTCGCCCCTGGCAACGAGAAGCGTGTGCTGCGAAGCGGTCTAATCTCGTGACACGTGTGGTGGTGTGTGTGAGCGCGCGTTCCCTCCAATTGCCTCTTTAATTTTAGCAAATGGGGCGTTTTCTGGCTGCCGCCTATCTCCATCTATCATCTTTTTTTCCTGCTTCCGAGTCCCCGCCTCTCTCTCTCTCTCTCTCTTACCTGAACTTTTGTGCCTTCCGGGTAGGGCACGCGAAGCTGTTGTCGCTTTCGGGCAAAGTACTTGTCCAGGTTGGAGTGCTTGTTCTGAAAACATCACTGTGGAACAAAGGTGCGTGTGACCACAGGGCTTACCAAAAGCGCGTCGCGTAGGTTGACAAGAGCCGCGGGCAGCTCGTAGTGGGTGACAGTGGTGAAGGGTGTCTCCGGGTTTGGCGGCTCCGGGACACCATCCTCCGCCTTTTTCTTCTGTGGTGACGTCCGTGGTTTTGTAGAGACTTGGTTTGCAGAAGAAGCTTGGGCCAGTGTGACAGCTGCTGGGAGAGTGGGCACCGCAAATGTTGGCGATGGCGGTTTGGCGTCCGGTTTTGGCGCGGGCGCTGGAGCCGATGTCGATGGCTGCGAGTGGTACGCGGGTGGCTGTGCAAGCGGGTGACTTGGCGATTGGCGGATCGGCATGGCCGGCTCCTTGAAGGTCGGCTCCGGTGCTCCCTGGTACTGAAAACATGTTCATTCCTGACCGGCTATCTTATCGCTCCCCTTGATCTGCGCTTTTTTCGTCCTAAGATATTTCTACACCCCTTGCCATCGTCTTCTTCTTCGTCGTCGTCTTCCCTTTTTCTCCCGAGTTGTATATGAAGGAGAGCGAGAGAACGGCGGCCCTCAGAGACAATGAGATTTTGTGGAAGCGAAAAGAAACGGCGCTCGTCTCTGCGCGTCTCCAAGTGCGTGTCGTGTGTGTGTGGTGAGAGAAGAGATAGTGGGTCATAAAATCAATTCATCCCCCCCTAGTCTTTTACCCGCCCCTCTCCGCTTTTCTTCAACTATCTCATTAGAACAGTGGACGATTTGGTGGTGGTGACACGGTGGAAAAAAGACATTTTTGGGGTTATCGAAAGAGAATGGCACTGATAATGATGATCAATGACAAGTGTTTCAAAAACTAGCTATGGCCCTGAATCCCCGAGATTTTTGTGGTTGGGTAGTAGGGGAGGTCTCTCGAAAAATCCAAAACCTCCCCCGAAAAAGCCATCTGTCTCACTTTCCATGGGCTTCCTCTTTCCCCCGACATGATCGTTCTTTCCTCTTTTTCCCTTCTCTCCCTGGAGGGGCCCGCCCGGGCACATAATTGGTACTAGGAGCCGACATGCGCAAGGTCATGCAAATTCGGCTTGCACCAAATCATAACGAGAGGCCCGGGTTGGAATCTTAATCCTCGAAATTGGATAACTAACCTGTCCGTTCAAAGGCGGCAGTGACGAGCCCATGGGGCTGCGAGCAGGTGGCTTCATGTTGCCGTTGTTTCCGTGGCTCGGCGACATCAGGTTGTTCTGACCGTACATGGGTGGCAGCTGAGGGTTGTGGGCCAGTGGCGACTGGGTGGGCGCCATGCCCGGTGTCCCTGGGGTGCCCGGCGCGGCGGGCGCGGTGCCAAAGTTGGAGTTTCCGGGCGTGCCTCGGCCGTTCTCAAATGTCGGCGGCGCGCCGTTGGCGTTTGCGCTCGCGTTTCCTCCAAAGTGATTCTGACCGAATGGGCTTGGTCCCCCCGGTCCCGAAGGAGTGTTCTGGCCGCTATTAGGCGCAGGGGCCCCAAATCCCGGGTTGAAGCCTCCTGGATTTCCAAAGTTATGTTGTGCAGAATTCTGCTGTCCAGGTGGAGGTGCTTGTTGTCCTGGCGGCGGTCCAAAGCCCGGGTAGCCTCCATACGGCGGATAACCACTGGGTGTGTTCGATCCGGATCCCGGTGCCGGCGGTCCGCCAAAGCCTCCATATGGCTGGTTCGGGAAAGCACCGCCAAAACTATTTGGCCTTTGTTCCGCTTCTGGCTTCGCCGCTGGCGGCTTAGCAGTATTGGGCGACTGCAATGGCGGCAGACTCGCAGCTACTCTGCCCGTTGGCTGTGGCGCCATGTAGTTCGGCGGCTGATAGTGTTGGAGTGGTGTGCTTCCCGCGCTGGAGAACGGAGGAGCTCCAGGATGCAGGTGAGCCGGCAAAGGCTGCTGCGCCGGGTACTGGGCTGGAGGCTGCGGCTGCTGCGAGGGCGGACGTTGTGGCGCCGGAGGAGTGGCCGCCGGGCGGTTGGACGAGCTAGTCGGCGTCGGAGTAGGCTGCGCGGGTCCCGGCATTCCAGAGTACATCGAGTACGGGTTGTAGGGGTTCCCTGGCATGTTGTAGTTGGGCGCGGGAGGAGCGGCCGGTGGCGGCATTGGTTGCTGGGCGTTTGGCGGACGATAGCCCTGCATGTACCTGGAAAAAATCCCATTTGATCTTGTTCCCGGGAGCTTTTGGACATACCCATTCTGCATCGCATCGTAGCCGGGCGGTTTTGCACCTGTCGCGGGATACTGTTGGTTTTTCGGGCCACCCGGTTGCGGAGGACCACCCATGTTGGGTTGAGCCGGCATTCCTCCAAACCCATTCGAGTACATGCTCTGGAATAAGACATTCTTCATTGAAACTAGCTGAAACTGAAACTCACATATGGATCCATTCCTGGAAACCCTCCGGGCGGCGGTGCATTCTGTCCGAACTGATTGAACGAGCCATTCTGCGCGTTATACGGCGGCACATTTCCATTGTTATTGGGAAAACTCGTCGACATGATTGTGTTTGTGATAGACCCTGAAAAGCCGGCGAAATTTGACTATGAGCATAAAAAAGGGCGAAGCGACCGAGGAGGCACGGAGTGGTTGGGTTAGTTTTGGAGGAAAAGAAAAGGGGTGGTGAGACAGAGAGGGGGGGAAGAGATGAGCGGTCGTGTGGACGAGTGGGGCCGAGGAGGCAGGAGGGCGAAGAAGGAGGAGGAGAAGGAGGAGGACGGACGGAGGGGGCTAACCAACTACAACCGACCGCGGGGCAGGCAACGCGGACGAGCGAAGAGCGAGCGACAAGAAGAGAGGGGCGAACAGGCGTTCTTGTCATTTATAACCACAGATTTGAGGGACTCTGGACCATTGATAAATTCACATAGATAGGTTATCAATAACTGCAAGGACAAAGAGTTACAGTATGAACAGTTACAGTACCTAGATCTAGTAATTGGGAGCCAGATTTCCACTACCATAACCATAGCCATAAACCCAGGAACTCAATTCTACTGAAACTTGTCAAACTATGTTCTTCATTATGAATAAACTAAAAATCGCCAAAACGGACCATCCAAATCTGAGAAAATCAGGAAAAATCAAAGAAAAAATCACCCCCAAAACGAAAAAAATCAATATCCACAAATCGGGAAAAAGCGACGTCGGCAACGCGAGGAAATGAGAACAGTGAGGTAATCGGCGATGTCACCGCGTCTCCTCCCTGTTCTTCGCCCCCTTCTCCTCGCCTATTCTACCAGGCGTTGTCGTCTTCTTCTTCTTCTTCTGTGCAGAGAAGCGACGGTGGGGCGGCGAGGGCAACGAGAGAAGGCCGAGTGTGTGGTGGGGGTGGTGAGCGTGAGCGCGGGCCCGCGTGAGCGCCGTGAGCGATCCGAATGAGTGAGCGCAAATTGGGACGACAGTGCGATGATGGCGTCTCTGTGTGTGTGTGTGTGTGTGTGCACACTGTGTGTGTGTTAGAAAAAAGTAAACGGTGCGCGAGGGAGAAGTAGAGCGAGAGGGAGGATTGAGAATAGTCCCTTTTTCCTTTTATTTTTTGAATTCTCCCTTTTTTTCTTTTTTTTCTAGCAGAACTACATTCCAAAAAGGATCTGAATGAAAAATTCAAAAATTTCAAAAAAAAAAAACGAAATAAAACAAAAATCTATTGCCAAACAGGCGCGCAAGCCGATTAAACGTATCCATAAAGCTGTAGATCAAATGAAATCTTTGGGGAAAAAAAAGAAGAATCTCTTTGAACCTGTTTCCTATCTTCGTCTTCCATTTTCTATCACCCTCAATTTCCGCAACTTTCAGCAAAGTCAAATGCGACATTCGCTCCGGGAAAAATGGTAAAAATCGATCTCAGCAACTATTGGAATGATGGCAAGAAGTTTTTGTACTTTTTCTACGCTAACTGCTGTCTTCTTGTGAGTTTTTAACCAAAAATTTGAAAAAAAAACCCAAACCATTCAAGGCTTGCGGCTTGGCCTCTCTAGTCGTCGGAATTTGGCTCTACTGCTCCAAGAACAACTTCATCGAACTCACCCCGACCTCATACTCTGGTACGCTGGCCTTTAGTAAAGATCCAAAAATAAATGAGCTCTTCGTACGAAAAAGATAGATAGAAGGGTGGTGGGGGAGAACGAACAGTTGGTCCCGAATGAAAAATGAAGACGCACTAGCCGAGGGCATATGAAAAATTGGGAGACGCACCACACACTCATTACAATTCGGATTGTGAGGAACGTTTTTTTATAGGATGGAGAGGGGAGAAATTTGTGAGGCACATGAGTACTAAACTGAAGCAGTGTTGTTCTTATCAATTGACTTTGCCTCACGCTGAACAAAGAGACAAAGAGAGACAAAAATTATTGGGCGTGGATGGAAGCGATGATAATTTACTGAAAATTATAATAACATGGAGGTCCTACCACGGAGGTCCCATCACGGAGGTCCAAATATCCTGGTTTTCAGCTCTTTCCGCAGCCGGGCTCTGCGTCTTCACCGGCGTCACCATCTTCATAATTGCCGCCGTCGGCTACCTGGCAGTAACGTGGAATAATCGCGCCCTTTTGCTCTCGGTGAGCCCCCTGTTTCATAGCCTATAATTGAACCCGATGCTCTTTCAGTACATCCTCTTCATCTGTCTGCTCATTCTAGTGCATGGCGTCGCGAGGACAACGGGCTTTTTGCACAAGGTGTGGAGAGGGGATTTGTTGGGGATAAGGGACGGATGGCTAGAGGAACTGAATTTGAGAGCTGTTGAAAAAACGGAGGCTTTTTGGTCATCCGGATGAAAAGATTAGGGAGGGGAAAGAAAAACAGAGCAGATGCTAGGAACGTTCAATGAAACACAACACAAAGCTATCTAGAACTGATTTACGTGGATTCAGAAGTTCAGAAACAATAAATTCTAGTGGTTTCTCATTTGGGATACACATTTTGATAACTTCTAGGCAACATGAAACAGTCAAACCGCCTAATCATACGTTATCACTAGTGGTAACAAGGGAATGGTCTGATGAGTTCTCGGAGTTTTCTAATGACCTATATCATTCGAAAGCTTGTGTTTTGACAAGTTTAGAACTGTTTTTCATTTTTCCTACCAAGCTCTGTGAGCCGAGATATAGCGGTCTAAAACTCAAAAAATGCGATTTATGTGAAACTTTCAGTGTTCATAACTTTTTTCGAAATTAATTTTGTGAAAATTTAACTAAATATTCAAATTTGTCGTAAAATTGTGAATCGATTCATGCAATAATCGAAAAATTCAAAAAAACTGAAAAAATTTTATGAGTATGTTAAAGTTGACAGAAGCTTCGCTTCTAGTGAAGACTTGTTTTCTTATAAGTCGATTCAGAATTTTAAGACAAACTTGAATATATAGTTAGATTTTTTCAGAATTGATTCCGAAAAAAGTTATGAACGCTCAAAGTTTCACAAAAATCACTTTATTTTGAGCATTGGACGGCTCTCGGCTCACAGAGCTCTGTAGGAAAAATAGATTACAGTTCTGAACTTGTTAAAACAAAAACTTTCGAATGATATAAGTCTCATTAGAGAACTCCGGAAACTCATCAGACCATTCCCTTGTGAACCTACCTTATTTATACAGTATCTCCCACTAAATCCAATCACAATTCCATCTGAAACCCTGACACCCTTTCTTTTCCAGGATGAAGCCCGTGAGAACCTGCGCAAAAGCATGCTGCGCAACATCAACACCACCGTAGTTCTTACCAAAATCGGACGCGAGATCCGACTGCAACTCACCTGGGATCATTTGCAACGGGAGGTGAGTCGAGTCTTCAGGCAAGACAAAAAAAAAAAAGAAAAACGAAAAAATGAGAATTACGTTTACGACAGTGTTTGTTTTGGGTAGGAGGTGGATGGGAGAGGGCAAACAGAGTGGAATGCATGCAACACTGCATCATTGCCGAGATAGCGTTCTGGTGAGGGGCGAGCAACGAAGTTTTGAAGTTTTCATTTGAAGAAAAGTTATCAAAGCAGAAGTTCTAACATCAAAACTAGAAAATCGCGCTCCAGACAACTCAAATCCTATTAAAAATATACGAAAATGTACTATGTCCTATCCATAAATGTACAAATGGGTAGCCGATACTGATTATACTACTTTTTTATTAGTTTTTTTGTCCGACTGCGTTTTCGCCTATTTATCACAATCTTTTTGCCTAATCCCTCGTTTTTCTCCGCCCGCGACAAACAGGAATGCCAAAAGGTTGAGCAAAAAGGGGGAGTGAGGGGAGCAGGGCTTGCAATAGATTGGAAGGCTGTGAATCAGCAGAGAAAACAGAAAATAACAACAAAAGTAGGAAAAACTATAAAAATTTACAGTTGGAATGCTGCGGCGTCGACAACTACACGGATTGGCACTACTCGATCCACTGGCCTGAGAACATCTTTGCTCCGGATAGTTGCTGCGATCCAGCTCACTTTGAGAGCCAGGAAAATATGAAAAACTGTGGCAAACTTCCTGATGAAGAGCATGTGATGTACAAAAACGGTTGCTTCCCCAAATTCGCGGATTGGCTGTATCATCACATCATTCTGGTGAACTACGTGACATCCGTCCTGTTCTTTGTAGAGGTAATCAATCAAAATCGGGGTCTTTGATAAGGATAACTTTTCAGATCGCACTTTTCATCCTCGGGATAGCAGTGATGGGCGTTATCCGCAAGACAAAGGTCCACAAGAGCAAGCGATCGGGGAGACGGGAGCCGAGGGACGCTATCGATGAAACGTCAGAGCGGATTCGATTGAATTCGATGGATAGAATAGGCGATGCCCGTGTTGAGGACGGTGTTAGCATCGGCTCGGGCTAAGTCCCATGGATAACGAATTTTTCAACAAATGATGTCATTTCTCTCTAGCACGGAGAAACTTTAAGTAACACGGTTCGGACCATTAATGCATGTTCTCAAGTATAATATAATTTTCTACGTTTTACGCACAATCACTTGTATACCTCTCTCTCTCTCTCTCTTTTCCTCTACTACGGGATATGTACCTATAGTCCTATACTATACTCAGATCCTATATTCAGAATCAGAAATAAAGATGGAATATAACAGCCACAATCCTCACGAACTAAAGCAGCAATCTCATTGCTTTGTTATCAGAAAGGTAACTGTTATCAATGTTATCAAGTCCGAGAAAAAAACGCCTGACTTTTCCTTGAAATCGATGCCAAAAAGGAGGGGGATGGGTGAATATGAATTCCTTGCGGAAAGCCTCCAAGTCATATGTCCCGCAAAACTTGTCGAATCCAGTTTTTTCACCCGTTCTCCTTCCGACCGATCGTTCGAACTGGAAATGAAACGGGCCCCGAGGAAGGAGAGACTCGAGAGAAAAGTTGAGATTTGACTGCATGAGGGAGATGATAGAAGGACAGAAAGCGTGGCCCCTGGAACGGTTTTGGGAAGGTTTGAGGTGAAAAGAACGTTAAAAATTGGGTGCGGCGGTAAGTGCGGAGGACTTTATTGTTTGATTATTGAAAAGTGGAACAGTTTAACGACAGATATACCAGGAATGGAAAGAGGTTGAATTTAATTTCGGATTCATTTCGGGTATAGCTATGACCACGGTTAGTAGCGAACATGATGAAATTCGTTGTCTGTTTTCAATTTTTGAGTTAATTAGGTTGAAAATCAATGCTGAACTCCTAAATCGTTGTCGGAATAAGCTCAGGTTGCTGGTTTGCAAAGTGCGGCATGTTTTCATTGCAATTTTGCTGCATTATGATCTTTTCTAACGATATTAAACCATTTTAACTTGATTTTTCTCACTTTTTCTTGATTTACTTATAAAACAGTATGGCGTTTTTCAGTTTCTCAAATAGTATTTTAATTCTTTGCGATTTAGTGGTATTTTTTGAGTAAACTAGGTTGAAAATCACTTTTGAACTCAAAAATTGTGGTCGGAATGCGCTCACGTTGCTGGTTTGCAAAGTGCGGCATGTTTTCATTGCGATTTGCCGCATTTTGATATTTTCTAACGATATTAAACCATTTTAACTTGATTTTAGTTGTTTTTTCTGGTTTACTCATGAAACAGTACGACGAGATGGAACATCTGATTTCAAGCTCTTAAAAAGCTCCAGAAACTACTTTTCTTCTCACAATTTTCCATAGGATCCTCTGGAATTTCGATCCAAATGAATTTAGCTCAAATTTCAATTGATTTGTCATGATTTTACTCCATATTTCAAGTGTTAATGATGAAAAATCATCTCAAACAATTCTAGAATCGCCCTGAGCGCCGCACAAGATCCCGATGCTTACCGTTTTTCAAAATTTCCATCCTCTCCCTTCCACACCCCTCAAATGGTTCGAATCCACGCTCTCCTTCCAAGCAAGGACACAAAATGCTAATAAGCTGCAATCAATTCTAATTTCTCCCCTTCCCTTTTTGTCCCTTCACCCCTCGGTGCCCCGAGACGCAACACGTGTCGGATCCTGACTGCTCAACCCGATGATCTCATTATTAATCGTCGCTCATCAAAAACGTCGCCCTTAGAAGGTGCGGCGAGGTCAGATATAATGTGCGAGATATCGCGCCTTGGCAGTGGCCTTTTGTCTTTTGTCTTCGTCTTCTTCAAGACTCCGAGGTTCGAACGATCCCAAAAGAAATATGCATCTTTAATTGGTACCAATTAGTCAAGGACAGCCTTGACTCGTGCCTACAGAAGCCTCCGGTGTCAACACGACCGGGGCCTTTGTGACGCACTTGACGGCGGCGAGTTGAAAGAGGTGGCGGTATCAGGAGTGATATTTTGGAGAGGAAAGCATTAGTAAAGCAGGCAGTGATAGTAAACGGGGACATGAGTGAGTTATAAATAGATGGTATCAGTGTTAGGGGCTTTCATTCATGGATTGATATGTCGTCTGCTACAGAACAGTATTCCACTTGAGAACCTTTTCTTTTGGAATCCTATTCCAACAATTCTGCATCATTGGGCATTCGGCGGACAGGTCATCGTCCTCCTTACTAGGCAAACCTATGGCTTTTCACTCCAAATGACTTTCCTCGAAACCATACTCATTTTGCTGGTCGAATGACCATATTGCAAAAGGTGTCAACTGTAAATAATGCCCCCGGGTAATTGTATCACATTTAACAAATACACGGTTTAGTCCACCGCATGTAAATTCCGCGCGTCGCCTTCCGTCGCAACATTCAATCATCACACATTCACAGCGGGCTGTGCAGAACCCGACAACACATTATTCCCGTCCCTCCCTATGCAGTAGAGACCAGAGATACCAGTACAGTACGAGAGACGTAGGTGGCGCGAGAGACGAGGGCAAAACGAGGTAAGGAAAAACGAGGCGCGGTCGGCAGTGGGGGGCGGAGCGCGGTGCCGTCTGTATTCGTATTGATTCGCTTTCATTCTCAACATTCTGTTTTAGAGCCCTGACAGTTCCTATTCTGTTTCTAACAATCTCAATTTCAGCATGAGGTTCTGGACTATCCTGGTCCTTGTGGCGATGACGGATTGTCGACGGAGAGTGTATAACGAGGAGGACGAGGCAAAGTACTTACAGGAGGTCAGTCCTTTTTTCAGTTTATAATTGAATTTCTCGTTTCGCAATGTGTTGTGACGGGAAAATTGGTTTTTTGATGGGTGGTTTTGGTTGAAAAAGAGGAATTGGATGGAGGAAGATTGTTTTGGAGTGGTTTTTTGGATAAAGAATGGGGAAAATGTTTGAAAAATGTTGAAAATAAATTGGATTTTTGAAATAAGAATAAAGATTCAAACATTGGAAGGTTCTCTGCTATTTTCTGGTCCACGTTTTCCAAAAAAAAAAACTGTTGTCAACTTTTGAAATTCCAATTTTTTAACAAAACCTTTACAAAATGTCGACGACACACTGATTTTCATCACAAAATTAACAGCGTTCTACTTTTAACACTTTAAAATTGCTCAAAACCCCGCTTATCAAATCCAAATTCCTCTCAAATCACTCATAACTCATAACAAAACTCCCTTTTTACTCACCCTTCATACAAATCCAATCACAAATCCACAGCACTGGTGTCAAAAAAGCGGTGGAATGAAGAGGAGAAAAAAGGCGGGTGGCCGGATAAAGAAAACGATGAATGAAATAAAGCTGAAGAAGAGAAAGCTCTTTCTCGCACGTCTTCTGCGTGCTCCGCCTCTCAATCTGCCTCCTTCCAGAGTTCGTTTGGAGGAGAAGGGGGGGCTATGTGCCCTTTTTGCAGGCCGGCTCGGTGTCAGGATGTTCCACGGCGCCAGCTGGTCCCTTTCCAACCCCTCAACCCTCTCTTCACAAAATTTTAATACGAAGCAGATGTAAAAAAATATGATGGATCGAGCGAGAGAAAGAGAGAGGGGGAGATGGAGATGCAAAGGAACAAAAAATTAATGGGATTGCCGTGGTTTTTGTCTGAAATTGCAACTGGAAACCAGTTTTTTTCTTTACAGCCACCAACCAATCCCATCAAAACTTTTCGTCCTTGATGCCAGATTATAAAATACAAAGAAAATTTGTTTCAGTTGAAAGAACAAGAACTTCGGGCATTCGAGACGGAGATGAAGCAGCAGAGCGCGATGCAAGGCGGAAAGTACTCCAGAAGTCAGCTCGGCGTTCAGTTGGATGGAATGAGCATGGGTGACTCGACGGAATTGCCAAGCGAGTTGAGGGGGCCTACTATGAAGAAGCATATCGGGAGGCATGCACAGGCGTTGCAGTCTCAACAGTCGCCGAGTCATTCTAGTGAGTTTTTGGTGAATTTGTTTGAAAAGAAGGAAAAAGTGATTGTATAACTGCTAAATACTAACCAAATGGCGAAAAACCTAGAATGCAAGGACGATATCTGTTGAAAAATGTTCTAGTTTGAAATTTTGTGATAATCATTACATTTCGTGGTTGGAATTGTGATTTTCGAGGTCCAGAAGCTAGAAATTGAGCAGTTCTTCCAGTTTAAACTGTTCTCATCCAAAATCGTAGTCAAAATCAGTCTAGTATAGCAGATTCAATTTGAAGTTTTGTTCTAAACATGAAAGTTTCCAATTTATGAGCTATTCTACCCAAATTTGATACTTGTTGGTAGATCAATAAGCCCATAGTCAACAAAACCCCTAGATACTCCCCTCCTTCATTGCAAATTTGGAATTTCCAGACCCGGAACCCTTCCAAAACCAGGACTTCATCGACAACACGGACCACGAGGATCATTGGTGCTACCATTGTGCGTCTCCCATGGATAAGCTGAAGCCAGAAATGCGGAAATCCATCAAAAACTTGCTCGAGATGAGACGGACCGTTTTTCCAAAAGGTAACTATCAGAAATTTGACAATGACTTATACCCATGTGAACTAAAGACTTTCTCTCAGACGCTATGACCAATCACTGTCTCTCCGCAAGAAATTTGACGGCTCTCAAAAAACAAAAATGCACCTACAAGTACTGTCAAACGCTCTCGATTGTGGATAGAAACGCCGGGAACTCATTCGTGGTCCGTGGGTGCGCTGAGCACTTTGGAGCTATCAATGTGCCGGAGCTCGAGAAAAATGACGATCATTCTTGTAAAATGTGAGTTCTTCAAGCTTTGAACTGCATTTTTCAATTTTTTTTCTTGCAGGATTCACGAAAAACTGGAGATCAAGGAATGTATTTGCAAAAAGAACAAGTACTGTAATGCGGGATGGACGAAGCGAAGCGCGAGCGATTCTTATCAAAGAAAACTGTCAATTTTGAGCATTCTCATTTGGTTTTTTGTTATTTTTTATTGATCAACCTTTTGAAACCTCTAAACATTCTAAAAACCCTCCAACTCATACCGAAGCTTTCCCATCCATAGTTTTATCAACTCTTTTTTTTCCAATACTCAAAATTTTCGGGTAGTTTTCACTGTTAGCCTCTTCCTTTTTCCTCCTCACTTGTTCAATTTCAATTTTGACCTTTCTTCCAGGGTATTTGAGTGCTTTGAATTGCTCCCGACCATTGAACCGCCAATAAAGAACTTCAAATGTTCATTAAAATCTTATTATAGCAGCGAGTACAGCACAGAAATGGTTTCAACAGTCAGATGAATCTGAAAATGAGCACAGGGGGAAAGAGCACGGCGGAAAAAAGGGGGAAAAAGTTGAGTAGAAAGCGGGATGAGTGAGAAAGAATCGGTAAAAGCAGATCGTGAGCAATTTAGCGGGGTTTTGTAGGCAATGGGAACAATTAGAAAAATAAACATTTGAGATAAAAAGGGAAACGTTAATTCTTGTAGCAAACACCTGATCGAGGCGTGTATCCAGAGCAGCATTCTGGGTACTGTTGCTGAAAAATTTCCGTGAAAGTAGATCAAATTTCAGAAAAAAATACTTACGAAATACGCGTCATTCGCTGCATCCTGTGGCTGCTTGTACTCCATTTGAATCGTGAGAAGAGCAGTGGGGCACTGGTAGATGAAGCGTCTGAAATAAAAGGTGTGACGTGGCATTTTGAAGAAGGGGTTACTTTTCACAGAATCGGTTGGCAGTCTGTCGTTTCACTCTGCGAGTGGACACTTCGAAGATTCGATCAGTGGGTGGGTGAACTTCCAGCCTGAAAGTTTTTGATCTACAGTACTTGTTTTTGATCTACCGTACTCGTTTTAGAACTATAGTACTTGTTTTCGATCTACAGTACTTGTTTTTGATCTACAGTACTCGTTTTTGATCTATGAGTTCCATAATGGTTTGCAATTTCTCCTTTTCAATGGTCTTTCTACAGTACATATCCCAACTCACTCTTGTCTGAGAACTGGCTTCCTTTGCGAGACACGTGGCAGCGGAAGAGTGCTGGCTACAAAAACGCACCGTTTATACCCTGGTCACTCCCTTTTTTCCGGGACAAAACACAAACAAACACGACAAAACACGGAAGAACATTTGCATGTTCTTCCCTCCACTTACCGCGCGCAAATCCGGATTGTTTCAACTTGGGATTCAAATAGTTATTGGACCCAAAGTTGAGCTTGGCAAGCAGATCGCACGGAAGGAGGAGACGGCCATTGCAGATCATTCCCTTCTTTGGCTTAGCGCACGCCTGTGTGTTGCAACTGTCGCGCTCCAAATTGCTGCCACTGCAATGTTCATTGATCATTTGGAATGCATCGGACTTTGAACTCACGGGCATTGTTGGTTTCCACCGTAGCAGGCTCTAACTCGGGTTCTGGTACCGCATCCTCCACATGGTTGGGAGCACGCGGACCATTCTCCCCAACCACTCCACGAGGCGGTGTCTGGAGCAACGGTCGTCGGCGTAGGACGAGTCTGAATTGGTTTTGTTGTTGGGGAATCGGAAATGGGTTAGATTAAGCGGTGAGTAATGGAAAAATGAAATGAAAACTGAAAAATGTTAGTAGATAAAAACGAAATGTAAGATAGAAAAAGGATAGTCTCACTAAAGCTGATAGAACATGCTCTTGTGGTACAGACGGCTTTTGCAAGCCATCCGCGGCAGGTGGTGAAGCAGAAGAAGAAGGAGAGGAAAGGGTGCTCGGATCATAGAACCGGTCATTCTCGGTCTCGCCCGATGTGTAGATGGTGCCGTCTGGCGTGTAAAGTGGTGGGCTTTCAATGTGAATCCATCCACTTGCCGTTCTAGTCCAGTATGGGCGACTCGTCGTGGCGGCGGTCGGGCGGGCTGTGGCGACTGTCACTGGGCTCCCTCCAACTATAACAATTCGTAATATTTATATCATTAAAGTATATACATGTTAATAAATGAGTTAGTGATACATGCAAGACTAACTAGCTCGATATCTCAATGTGAATCCCTTCCACCCGTAGGCGGTGCTCGGGTATCCGCGGTAAAGGATCAGCACGTCATCCCCTTCGGATCGGATCACCGATGGCAAGCTGCAGCAAAGTCGAGCTCCTGAAAGAAAGTTTCGGGGTGCGTGCCTTTTAAATCGAGGTACCTGTCGCTGTCTTCGACGCCAACCATTTGACCTCCACATAACTCTGGCAAGGATCGGAACATTGGAAGTTCAACGAATCAAAGACCACCTCGACTTTGCCGCCGGGGTTCTAAATCGATCCAATTATCAATGATCAGTTACAAATACTTACTCTGATTCTCCACACACAGTTTGCATCGGCTTGCACAATACCGCTCTCGATGGTTTGGTACGAGGAAGAGGCAGTGAGACTTCCTCCGCAGGCAGCTGGAAATGGACAGTGAGATATTGATTGATCATGAAACGGGTATGTAACTTACTATACTCAACGGTTTCACAGTAAGTTCCTCCATATCCAGATGGGCAACGGCACTTGTTGCAGTTGTTTGGATCGGTGTATCCCTCGTTAAGGCAAGGCAGGGTGCGCTGGCAGACATCTGAAAATTGGCGCCTGAATGTTGATCTCCAACTAAAAACGAACTCGAGCAGTATCTGGTATTGATCATTTTGGCATCCTTAAACGACAACCCATCTCGTTGTCCAATAGTGTTTTGGTATCTCCAATCCCTGGTCTTGATCGTGTCGCTAGTCCAATCATAAGAGAAAGCTTTTGCTCCATAGTGCATCACGGATCCCAAATCGTAGGGTTGACCTGAAATGTATTTGTTTTTTCGGCTTACTAGTTCCTTTTCTTGGTTCATTAGTTCCTGTCATCATGTCTGTTATTGAGTTACTTTTAATGGTTTTGTCATAAACCTAGTAAGAATAAAGATCTCACCGAGATTGTCGCTGTTGGCTGGCGTTCTCTTGGCGAAGTTTCCCTCGGTACCCTGAAACCAAAGGAAAAAAATGTGATACAACAAAAAAACCGAATTCCACGTACTCTAGTAATTTTATCCGCGATAATACTGATGAAGTTGTCACGATCATCTCTGGACTGCTCGTGCCACAATCCCAAAGCATGGAGGGTTTCATGAGACACAATTCCGAGCTGAAAACCATTTTTTCCTGTCATATTTCACCCCAGGATCTCAAAACTTACACTATCACATCCATATCCAATCGAGACCAATTGCCTTCCTCCAATTCTTCCCACATTCGACCAGCACCCATTTCCTCGGTAGTACCTCAGACCATCCTTATCCCCGCCGTTCTCCTTGAATCTAAAGCACACGTTTTGTTCCACGTGGCGAATGGCGCTTCTGATGAGTTGTCTCCAAGTTTCCTCTCCTCCGTAAAACTCGTAAGAGATCGTGAGGTTTGGCCAGAAGTTTCGGCGATCCGGGTGGGCTTGACGTTTGGAGCGTGGGTTGTCTGGAATGTTAAGTTGAAAGTAACTCACAAATAAAAACGGTGGATTGGCTTACTTGACTCAGAAAGTAGAGATTCGGCCTGAGGAAGAGTCAGAATGATGTCATTCTCAAAGACTTCGTTCCACAACTTGCGATTCACTGTAGCCTCCGTCTTGTCGTCCTTGATTGCCTTGTCCATGTTTTCAGCAATTGCCTGGATTGCTACAGGGTCCTATAAACAATGATATTTACTCTAAATCTGGAAAAAGCTATCTGCTTACATAGTCATGTCCATATTTCTTCGCATGCTTCCTGTAAAACGCTGCCAGAAGCTCCTTGACTTCCGCATAATCGTTCACGACGTCATTTGCAATGTACTGAAAGGAAAAATCATCGTTTTTTTTCTTCCCAATGCTTTCTTTCTATTCTCACCGCTGCATTGGCTACCGTAGCTAATCCGATTAGCGACAGGAAGAGGCAAGTTCGAGACGCCATTCTGGAATGATCCAAGATCGTAAATCATCAGAAAAAAGGGATAAGAAATGAAACCGAATGGAGATGAAAACGAAACTGATGATAATTTGATTTGTAACATGCGAGAAAGGTGATGGATACAACAAGCCCCCGGTCCTTATTGAGTTTCTGGCTCCTCCCACACCTTATCTAGGACTTTCGATTTCTCCGAAACTCTCCGAACTGTCAGCTTTTCTGCAAAAACTGTTCGGAGAGGTCAGGAACGCGGATATTTGATGATGGTGAGCTAGATTAATTTTTCACGGAACAAAAGTGCACAGGCTTGGAATAGAAGACGTTGGGAACAATGGTAGACTTGAAAGCTGATTGTTTACCGTATAAATAAATAGTTTAGAAGTTGATAAGATAAGAAAATAGTCAAGAGCAACAAATAAACGTTGTTTTGGGGAGGGAGGGTGAAAACTAATTTTGTTTCAATGGTTTCTATTGACAAATCAGTGAAACCAATTGGAAAAATCGAGAAAAAGTTGTACTACAACTACTACAATCTTACCACGTGAAATCCAAAGGCTTACTTGTCATCCAGGGCTTGACCCTGATTCAGATTCCAATCCTCACTTCTCTGTGCCCGCTCCTCTCTCCACACATCCAATTAGCTGGAGACAGACCGATGTTTGGGATATCTGTCGATGCTTGTGCCCCAAGTTCGAGTAAAGTGTGAAGCCAATGAGGCGGAACACTCGATACAGGTCAGACGGTTGACCGCGAAATCGAGGGAGAGGATAAGACTAACTTTAGAAAGTTGAACGACTACTTGTTCAAGGCGAGTGGAGTGAACACGACCAATTTTACATAAAGTTGGCCCACCTGGCACGGGGAAGATTGAGAAGTTCCAAGAGAAGAAAAGTGCTGAGGCGCTACCTCTTAATGAAGAAACTTTCCCAGCGAGTCTTGGCTTATATACGTCGATCCCGCCCACTTTTTCGAAAATGATCTCGATCGGCCCCCCTGGATCGGTGTCCTTTACTTGGTTTTTTAATGCGAATTAAGGGGCGCCGTGCCGACACAAAGCGAGGGTCCCGTCAATTCTGACACCTGTCCGGGAGATGTGTGAAAATTTGGGGGCTAATTTGACAAGTACAAGTTTTTTTTTTGTTTTTTTGGGCAGGGAGTTTTTGATTCAAGGTCGATGAGCCGGTTTTTTCTTGACTTTTTTTGGAGAAAAAGAGTCCAGTTGCTTGATTTCTTTGATTTTTTTCCAAGCCATGTAGCAAAACGTGACCTGAAACAGTAATCAAGTAATTAATAAACTCTACGATGATTGAATTTTTCAATTTTCTCCAATAATTGAAAAATTCCACTGATTCATCTTTCGATTCAGGAAGTCGAGTCACCTGCTGGGACTAACCCATTTCTCCCTCTCCCTCCCAATACCATTAAGTCGAGAATACCATAAAAAGTGCGATGATTTGGCGTGGTTTAAGAAATCGGATGGAACGAGGAAGAAAGACATGAAAAAGTGCAAACAAATGGTGCTGGGTTGATAAACTTTTTTTGAAAAGATTTAGGTCAATCCTCGTTTTTGCCCTTTTAGCGACCGGTGAGTAAGGTTTGCAGATAGGGGAGATTCGAAAAAGAAGGGTGAGAGGATATAGGGAGAAGCTTAGGTTCTGAATCATAAATCAGAAATATTAGTGATACTGATACCTGTGGCTTCCGAATCCTTATCAATCATCAATAGATAGAGATAAATCTCCCAGTTTTTTGGGAGCGGTTCAAACGCCGAGAGACTCTAGGAGAATTATGAAGTGCGATTCGGGTACTTACACCTTTCTATATCCACCTGAACCATATCAATTCCCAGTACCGTATCCATTTCCAAAGTACACTTCCTCAAAACCAATGAACCGGCGTTATCTGAATGTACTAATCACACGGTTTCCATCAAAACCCTCTCTCCCGCCTTGTCTGCGCCCTCAAAAATTCCCTAGCGATTAGCTAAACCAGGTTTCGATCCTCTCCTTATTAGGGTCACTCGTGTTTCACTACTGACCTTTCCACGCTCTTCATGCTTCACTGTGCTAATAGGGTTTAATTGTTTCTAAAAACTCGGTTATACGTCGTCTCATCCCTCGTAGATCGACACCACTTGTGTAACCGATCCGGTGGGCACGACCAGAATACAAAATACAGTGTCTTCGTTTATTCAGGGTACTGGAAACTGATAATAATGGTTATATTCCAAAAAAAGAAATACTTTTTGTATATAAATTGCAAATCTTTACATGGGGGGTTGACAGACAGACAGACAGAAAACGTGTTCTATTGGGGACCAATGGCCACTGTACCAGAAAGTTGAATCAAGGGGAGAGAAAATAATAATAATATGGATGGGAAAAAGATAAAATTAGAGAAAAAAGAGAGGAGAAGAAGAGTTGTGAAAGAATTAAAACGAACAACCATTTGATATTTTCGATGTTGAGTTTTGGGAAAAGTTACTCCATGACTTCGAAGGAGTGGAGGCACAGCTTCTGAAGGTTGGCTTCCAGGGACTCGACGCCCATAGCCATGGCTTCCTCACGGATGTCGGTGTAGAGAGCAGAGGTCCTGGAAATAGAATATATACCATTTTATATGGGAAATCTTTACTATTACTAACGGACAAATTCTGTGTGTCTGTCGGTGTATCTGTGAGTAGCGGACCCTGGAGAAGTCCCTAGAAATAGGAATGAGCCCAATTTTCGGTTACGGCCCTTATTTGGTGCCGCGGTGATGCCCGTCCAAACTAGAAGTTGATAGCTTTAATTTGAAGGGTACTTTACCTGAAAATTTCTGAAAATGACCCTGCGCGGGGTCCCAAAACCGCGTGCACATGTACGCACCTGCGCTGCCTCAATCAATTGTGTCGGGGTGGTCCCTGCGGTAACGTGGGCGGACGCTGTGCAGAGGGTCAGGGGTTCGATTCTTTTCGAGTCAAAAATTTTTTTGCTTCTATTGGGAAAGTGTATTGGGACATTTAAGCGGATTTCCAGCCCTATAAGAAGCCAGCCGAAGAGCTGCGAAGCAGCTCGACCGGCTGGTATGCTAACAAGTAATGTGTTTTTGGTTAGACTTTGAGAATTTTCTATAAATTTGGTCACGGATAGTTTCGACGTCGCTGATTCTGAATCTGAAGTCAGAATTTCTGTAATTAATCTCATTTTTGAGAAGAGATGTGTCAAAGCCATTTTCAGTGCTATTTTCCTCCATGTTTTCACGTGTTTACGTGTCGACATTTTCGATGGTTACGAAATAGTGGAGAAAATAGCACTGAAAATGGCTTTGACACATCTTTTCTCAAAAATGAGATCCATTAAAGAAACCTTGACTTCAGATTCAGAATCAGCGACGTCGAAACTATCAGTGACCAAATTCATAGAAAATTTTCAAAGCCTAACCAAAAACACATCACTTGTAAAATTATCAAAATTCTTGAAAAAGTAAGACGATGATGAAATATTTTTAGTGTTTCTAGAGTTGATTTTGGACCATTCATTCAATTTTTGAACTGCTCATTAGTTTCATGATGGATTTTCAGTATCTAATCCTCAACTTTGCTCCAAAAAGCTCCAACAAGTTGATAAATTCAACTGCACCCTTGATATTTTTGTGCTTCACAAAATAATATGGTTAGCAGCTTTAGCTTCCAAATTAACAAATCCTTTATGAATTTCAGCTACATTGTAGTGCCTCTCACTGCCAACTACAAAGACCACAAATCATAGTGCAAATATCTGCAGGGCCAAAGTGCGATTGGATTATAATCTAAAGGATTTTCTCAAATTTCTTTCTAATTTTGCATTCATAACCTCCTAATCAAAGCTTTCACTCTCAAAACGGATAAAAAAAGATCAAACCCACATGTAACGCTCTCCGCAGCTTGGCAAAACGGTGACGATGAGCTTTCCAACCATCTCTGGACGAGCCGCCAACTGAAGAGCAGCCGCCACGTTGGCTCCAGACGAGATTCCGCACAAGAGCCCCTCCTCGAACGCCAATCTCTTGGCCATAACGATCGCCTCGTCGGAATGAATGCGAATGATATCTTCGTAGATCTTGGTGTCCAGCACTTTTGGCGCGAATCCTGCTCCGATACCCTGGATCTTATGTGGTCCTGCCGGATTGCCACTGAGAATCGCCGACTCTTCAGGCTCCACCGCAAACACACGGATGGCTGGGTTCTGCTCCAACAGGAACTTGCCAACGCCAGTGATAGTTCCTCCAGTTCCGATTCCAAAGACCACAGCGTCCACCTTTCCATGGGTTTGTCTCCAGATCTCGGGTCCGGTGGTTTGGTAGTGAATGAGCGGGTTGTTCGGGTTGTCGAACTGGGCGAGGATGAAGGATCCGGGGAGGTTGTCACGGATCTGGTTGGCCATTTCAATAGCGCCCTTCATTCCTTTAGCTGGGTCTGTGAGCACCACATCCGCTCCATAGGCTTTGAGAAGGGTGCGCTGAAAGTTTTGTTGGTTTGACTGGGTGGAGATCAAAAGTTTCGTGATTTTTTTGTTCAGTTTGGTAGATCTTTGGTGTTATCGGGTAACGCGGAAGTAGCATGGGAATCTATCTTTTTGTCTGGGTTGTCAATGAGCTTCTGTCAGCTGGTAAGTAGCGCGCATGAGATTAGAAAAACGTGAGAAGAAGTCTAGTCTCTGACAAAAAGTACGAAATATTATGCATGTGTGTATGTAGTTTCATTGGATTAGATGATCTTTGTGTTTGATTGGTTATTTTGGAGAAGGGCAATGAAATGAAAGTTGTCCTTCTTTAGAACTGTTTGAGCTGAAGCCTAGAGAGCTGGTCTAGTCGATCATTTCTGTTTCTTTGATTCCTCTCACTTTTCACAACTAGTTTTCCCCAATTTTTGATCCCATCCATCTCTCCGAAGCCCTATTTAAATCCACTTTCCAATCTCTAAGTTCACATTTTGAACCCCCCCCCCACACATACTCTTTCTCCACTCATCGACGCCGGCATCGTCACAATGCACCTGTATCCCTTGGCAGCAGCCACAAACGCCAGCGCGATTCCCGTGTTGCCGGAAGTGGGCTCGATGAGCGTCGTGACTCCGGGAATGATCTAAAATGCAGCTCGTACATATTTCATGGTGCGACGCGCTCACTTTTCCCTCCTTCTCCGCCGCATCGATCATGGCCCATCCGATGCGATCCTTGATCGATCCTGCCGGGTTCAGGTACTCGATTTTTACCGCTGAAATGGGTCCGTTATATCGAACAACTCCAGAAGGGTTAGGTCACTCACCAACTTTGCCAGGGACACCTTTGCCCAGTTTGTTGAGGTACACCATTGGCGTGTTGCCAATCAGCGACGACGCGTTCTCCCCGATGGTGTTGCGATCCGCCATGCCTGCTACTGAAACATTTTGATTCGTTGATAAGGTATAATCTCTGTACAACGGAAAGGGGGGAAGAGAAAATTGAAGAAATTTCCACGACGGCAATTGATATTTATAGTGATATCTGTAGAAAGAAAGGGACAGGGAGAAAGAAAGAGAGAGAGAGAGACGTCATATGACTCAGGACTTCTTTGCAAGGGCAAGAAAGGACGAAAAAAGAGCGGAAGGAATGCACAATCAGTTTGGCTTTGGAAAAAAAACCCCAGAGAACAAAGAAATTGAGAGAGAATGTAGGCCCAATAGATAGCAAAAGATAAGAGAGAAATGGTTTTGACTACCTAATGGTATGCAAACTGCCAACACATCAGGCCATATCGATACAAAGTACACAATCGTGCACCTTTTATAGTGATAGTGACACGTATCAACAAGATATTCTAGAAAACACATAGCTTCACGTGAATTCTCAACTCAAAGTACGAGCATGAAAAGGGGGCGGCAATGTGATTAGAAGGCATTCTTTTCCATATTTCATGAAGAAAATCTAAAAAACTGATGTTGTCAGGCTAATTCGCTCATTCAAAGTGCAAAACTAAACCAGAAAAGTACAAAAAACTAAAGTGAATGGCAAAGGGGAAAAGTGTTTGGCGCTCTGCGCACACACATGTTTGTTCACAACTGACCCTGCCCACACTTGCCGTTTTTCTC
This sequence comes from Caenorhabditis imperialis, assembly GCA_963572205.1. Classification (NCBI taxonomy): domain Eukaryota; kingdom Metazoa; phylum Nematoda; class Chromadorea; order Rhabditida; family Rhabditidae; genus Caenorhabditis; species Caenorhabditis imperialis. Next base: position 1,927,967 of record OY751544.1, on the reverse strand, counting down.
TCTAGCATCCTCCACCTTTTTCTCACTTTTTCCTCCCCCTTCAATTTTTCTCGGGGGTTCGGTTACAATTGGAAGATAGGGAAGAAAGAGGAAATTGGAAATGTGTCTAGAAAGCTGGGAGATAGAGAGAGAGTCTAGAAATAAAATTATTGAAAACAAAGGAATGAAAGAAAAAGGTCACTTTAGACTTCAGACTTCAAGCATCATTGAGCACACGCTTTCTCCTTTTTCTTTTTCACTTCTTTTTGCTCTATTTTGCTCTATTCTGCTTTCACACTAATCCTAATAAAGTTGATATATAATCTGCTGCAAAGATATAAAAATGAAAGGGAATGGACAAGGAGAAACAAGTTGCGTCAAATTTTGAGAAGACTAAGCTGGGAATAGCAATTACTCTCATACACACAAAACGTACTCTGGTCGGCGCGCACTAAGGATCAAAAGATCAAGAAATGACCAGCGGATTAACATATGTGTAACTACAACGTGTTTTGAAGTTTTCAAAGTTTAGCACTGATCATTTATATTGATAATGATAGTGACAAGTGATAAGTGATAAGCTTCACAATCTAAATGTGAATCTGAATCCGAATCTCAACAACAACTTCCCCGCCCACCTTATGGGAGTATATAGCAAGGCCCCAGTGGTGAAATTAATAGTTAGCCCATCGAAAACAAGCAATATTTACAATTTAAATTCTTCACTCCTTCAGGAAAATAAAACCGAGGACTAATTGGAGGGAAGGATGGGGGTCTAATAAACCTCATTTGTCATCATGTAGTGCGGGACGTCTTCTAACAATTTTCACGTATGAAAAGAAAAGATCATGAAATTCAAAACGGGAAATAAGGAAAGGGGGAGAATGAAAAATTTTAAAGCAATTCGCTCCTTATTCCACACACTTTTGCCAATAGATCTTATCGCAAATGCTGCTGGTGTAAACAAGAGTTTTGCAAAAGGGGGGAGAGGGCAGAGAAAGAGAACGACGTCACAACATGATAGTTGAATAATGAAGGGAAAAGTTTAACTGTGAAGTTACAAATCAATAATTGAGCGGTGATAATTTGATAACATGATGATTATCAGTTGGTTGGAATTGTTATCAGGACGTTGGAGAAGTGTTGGATTCATCAGTTTGTTGCGAAGTTTACTGAAAATTTGGCTGACTTTTTTGAAAGTTTTTTGTCAGAACAGGATAGTTGGTCTATAAAAGTTGTGAAAAATCTTTTGTTCCCTTTCCATTTCCACGTGGCAATGTTCCTCCAAATGTTTCCTACTCTACAAAAAAAGGAAAACAACTCAAGTTCAACAATCTCCAAAAATAACCTCCACTTGAACTTCCCAGTACCCCTGACCTTACTCTCTTTCTCCAAAACCATTCCCAAAAATAGTGGAAAGTACTTATTATCATCCCTCATCTGTCCCGCTTCTCTAATCCTCTCCGTCCCTCGTACTGTGCGAGGACAACTGGGCTGTGTGTGTGTCATGCGGCGTGCATCGGGAAGAGACGAGTTGGCCGAAACGCATCGATCGTTCCTTCGCCGTGGAGCGCACTTGCAGCACGCCTCGGTGGGCTCCTGTTTGCTTTCGTTGACCCCATTTTTTTGTTTTTCTTGTAACTTGAATTTTAGTGCGACGTGTCTTTAAAATTTTTGAGGAAAAATACAATAACAAAACGTTTTTCAGCATTTTTTCTTCGATGCAATAATTCTTCTTGGCCCATTCTACCTCTTCAACGATTATGCACAACACCATAAAATGGAAGATTCTCCTGGTATTTCTTCAAATTCAACCCTCATTTGCCGTCCCCGATCTCGATGTCAAAGCGCTAAGGTAAACAGTCTTACAATTTTTTCGCTCAACAAAAAATTATCCAAACACTAATTAAAAGCTAATTAAAAATCAATAATCCTACAGAAAAGAAGCGTACGACATGTTCATGCACGGATACAACTCCTACATGAACTACGCGTTTCCTGCTGATGAGCTGATGCCATTGTCCTGTAAGGGACGGATACGTGGCGTGACTCCGAGTCGAGGAGATGTCGATGATGTGCTCGGGAAGTGAGTTGCTCCAGAATTTTACAAAATTCATAGCTATTTGCTTCAGCTTCTCCGTCACACTGCTCGACAGTTTGGATACCTTGGTAGTGGTCAATGAGTTGGATGAGTTTGAAAGAGCGATTGATCTGGTGATCAAGAATGTGCGATTTGACTCGGATTTGGTTGTTAGCGTCTTTGAGACCAATATCAGAGTACTGGGAGGGTTGATATCAGGTGCGCCACTTCAGAAGAAGAGAAAACTTGTACACAACTTGCTCAATTTTCAGCTCACGTCCTAGCTGAGCACGTCAAGGCGAAGTACCCGGAGCGTCTGAAGTCGTACGACAAGCAACTCTTAAAGATGGCCGTCGAGGTCGGAAACCGGCTCCTCCCCGCCTTCAACACCACGTCAGGCCTCCCATTCAGCAGAATCAACCTCAAACACGGCATGCAAGACCATTTGAAGCGACAGAAAGACACGTGTACAGCGTGCGGTGGTACCATGATTCTGGAGTTCGCGGCACTGACAAGACTCACTGGCGATCCGATCTATGAAAAGAAGGCTAGCAAGGCGATGGATTTTCTGTGGCAGCAGAGGCATCGACAGTCGGATTTGATGGGGACGGTGCTCAATGTGAATACGGGGGATTGGGTGCGGAGGGAGAGTGGAATTGGAGCTGGGATCGACTCGTATTACGAGTACACGTTGAAGGCTTATATTCTGCTAGGAGATGATGTGTATTTGGATCGGTTTAATAAGGTGAGAATTGTTAAATGGGAGAGAAGACATTGTATAGGTGAAACAAGTGGAATTTCAGCATGATAAACTTGTGGGTGGAAAAAAAGTGGAATAGCTAGCTAAATGAGCAAAAAAAGAGCTCTGAGCAAAAAAAGAGCTCAAACTTTTGATCTACAAAAATAACCAGAAATATAACAAACATCGCTTTCAAAAACATTTTCATCTGCTCTACATCGCACTCTAATCACATTTCACCATTTCTAATTCCTAATTTCTTATTCTATTTCCCAGCAGGTGAAACACAAAAAAATCTAATCTGTGCTCACATCCAACTCTTTCAGCACTACGAAGCGATCATGCGATACGTGAACAAGGGACCGCTATTCGTCGACGTTCACATGCACCGCCCAACTGTAGCTACCCGTGGATTCATGGACTCGCTGCTCGCTTTCTGGCCAGGACTGCAGGTGTTAAAGGGCGACGTGAAAGAGGCGATTGAAATGCATGAAATGCTGTTTCAAGTCGTCCAGAAGCATAAATTCCTGCCCGAGGCGTTCACTCACGACTTTCAAGTTCACTGGGCTGAACATCCGCTTAGGCCGGAATTCGTCGAAAGCACCTACTTTTTGTACAGGGCGACGAAGGATCCGCATTATCTCTATGTTGCGAAGCAGGTAGGAAGCTTAAAAATCTATTAGGAATTTGAAAATATTTTTTAAATTTAGATAATGGACACCATCAATGACTACGTGAAAGTGCCATGTGGATTTGCATCTTTAAAGGATATCCGCACAATGATCAAAGAGGATCAAATGGAGTCTTTCGTCTTATCCGAAACTTTCAAATACCTCTACATGATCTTCACTGATCCCGAAGATTTGATCTTCGATCCCGATCACTTTGTGCTCACCACAGAGGCTCACTTCTTGCCGTTGAGCATGGGCACTCAGAGCGATGTGGAGAACAATAGTAACCCGCGGAAAATGATGTTGAGGAGTGATGATACGACGAAGAAGAACTACGTTTGTGCGAACCCGATCGATTTCACCAAACTGCCCACTGAAAGGGAGGAGGCTCAATTGATAAGGGAGCGGACGAAAATGTTGTTGGGAGAGATTCGGAATGGGCATGTTGGAGGGAATGCAGGTGGAACGGGTTGTGAATCTCCGTGAGTGATAGTTCAACAGGGTATTTGAGTTCAAAATCCCTGTAAATTTGCATAGGGGTTGATTTGACCCTGTAGAATGTGAAGCTGAACTGAAAATTTGAAATAGGGGACTTTTTCTACTAGAGAACTTAAAGAAGTTGAAGAACATAGAAAAAATCGAAATGAGTAGATGAGGAAGAACGATAGCTGCTACCTGAGCTATTGCTGCTTTCCGAGCTACGGAAATGATACATTGAGGCTGATAAAGTATGGCTCATTCATTTCCATGGGCATTCAAAGTCAAAAAAGCTTCTGCACTGGGGTTTTGGACCCATAGTAGCTTTCTAGGTAGTTAAATTGATACCATGACATGTTTTCAGCGAATTTTGCTGTTATTATCATTTCACATTATAATTCAAATCTATCTTTCAGAGCCGAGCGAATCCGAGCATGGGCATTCTCTGCCAACAACCAGGACCATATCAAGCAACTGGCCAAAATGGGCATTGAACTCGTCACCCTGGAAGATGGACGGATGCATTTGAGCCATAAAACTAGCGATGTAAGTCTTAAACTCAAAAAAAATTTGGAATGTATACTTCTAACCGCATGTGCTCTTGCTATTTCATTCTATTCTTTCGATTTCCCTAGAACTTCTGCAAAACTTTTGCCAAATTCTTCAAAAAATTGAAAAATAGAATAAAAAACCAAATCAAACGCCAAGATAATTTCCGCTCTGCAACACGCAAGCCTTGTCTTAAGTTATTGTCACACACAAACTATTCTCTTTTTCCAAAACCAGCACCACTCTCCTCTCAATTGTTGCGTGTTGCAGGGCAAAAAAGTGTCGTGCGAAATTGACGACGAACCCCTGTGTTGGGACGGGCCGCGTGACGATCCAGCCCGACATCTTGTCACACCTGCAGCGTCACTGAACGCTTACCTCTACTATTTCGACTATATGTTCATCGTTCTCGCTTACGTTTTTGCATTCGCCCTTTTGATCGTTTGTAGCTCGCCGAATTTTGCGAATATCGCCAGGGAAATTGCCGAGCGGAGAGCTAGGCGGAATGTAGATTGAAGTCATGTTACTTACAAGGGAAGTCTGAACAGACGAAATACTGGAACCTGGTGAAACTTTGCACCTAGACTAAGCCGGCCACGCTGATTTCGGAACTGAAGTCAGTTTTTCCCACTTTTGCCTGCTTCTGGAGATATGACGTCTGAAAGTTTCAGTTTTTTCCACCATTTTGAGGCAAGTCGGCAGCGCGTCGGTCGGCGCCGCCTTTATGCCCGCCCTCCGGACCACCGAAATTTCGAGGTGGGGTGGCCGAGTGGTGGAGAGGGATGTCTATGAATCTGATGATGCAGGTTCGATTCCCTTTTGCGTTTTTTGTCTTTTGCGACTCTTGTTTGGGCTCCAAAACTCATTTTTGTGTAATTTTTGTTTTTATAAAACATGAGAACACTACTGTCGATGAAAATTTGAAAAAAAATTTTTTCGAAATTTTTCAAAAATTTCCCATGGTCACCCCCATGGTCATTCTTGACCAAAAAAAAGTAGGAAATTTTTGCTTCCAATCTTCTTCAAATTAACAACACACTTTATTTGAAATGTTTAACTGCTTACTTTTCATGAAACAATCCCAGAAAGCCGTTTTTATGGTATTCTCATCAGTCGGATTATCAGGAATACCTCATTTGTATTGATTTAAAAAAGTTATATCTGGAAATACAGGACGACATGGCAGTTTTTCTTGTTCATAAATTGGTTTTGAACATTATGAAGAAGATTGGAAGCAAAAATTTGCAACTTTTTTTGGTCAAGAATGACCATGGGGGTGATCATGGGAAATTTTTGAAAAATTTCGAAAAAATTTTTTTTCAAATTTTCATCGACAGTAGTGTTCTCATGTTTTATAAAACAAAAATTACACAAAAATGAGTTTTGGAGCCCAAACAAGAGTCGCAAAAGACAAAAAACGCAAAAGGGAATCGAACCTGCATCATCAGATTCATAGACATCCCTCTTCACCACTCGGCCACCCCACCTCGAAATTTCGGTGGTCCGGAGGGCGGGCATAAAGGCGGCGCCGACCGACGCGCTGCCGACTTGCCTCAAAATGGTGGAAAAAACTGAAACTTTCAGACGTCATATCTCCAGAAGCAGGCAAAAGTGGGAAAAACTGACTTCAGTTCCGAAATCAGCGTGACCGGCTTAGTCTAGGTGCAAAGTTTCATCAGGTTCCAGTATTTCGTCTGTTCAGACTTCCCTTGTTAGGTTGTATAGTACTAATCGGTGCCTTGTACGGGTACACTGACTAGGTATGCTTCTTGTTCACTTTTCGACTACCGATTATACCTTGCCTCAATATCTTGTTTCCTTGTGATATGTCTCATTTTTTATTCAGTACATTTCATGTCAACTAATATTCAGTATAAATTTCAAGTTTTCTTTTTATTTGAAAAATGAAACCGAAAATCAATTTTATAATCAATCAACAAAATTCAGGCTCATTCTATCCAGCTAGCCGCATGGGGAGTGGAGTTCATGAAGGAGATGCAGGAATACGTGGAGAAGCTGGATAGAGAAGGTAAGACTCTTCTTTCTGATCGATTTGAACATTTTTGAATGATTTTCCCAATGAAACCAACAATTTTCAGCGGTTGGTCACGTCAATGAACGCGCCGAACGATACGTCCAACTTCTCAACTTCCCATTCTTCGGAAAGCCGGTGTTCTTCGCATGCCCTGCTCAGTTTGGAAAGAATTTGCACGGAAAGGATCATGTGGTTGGGTTGATGGCGAAAACGATACCGTTCCGTGCGTGCTCTACGGTTATGAATCCGGAGGAGCTCAAGGGCAAAATTGCGATTGTGGAGAGATCGGATTGTATTTTCCAGCTGAAGGCGAAGATGGTGCAGGATGCTGGTGCAACTGGGATGATTGTGATTGGTAAGGGGTTTCATTAGTCTTTTGAGATTATTTTTGAGCGATGGCGAAGAAAAATGATTGCTTCAATGGATATAGTTTATTGATAGCCCGGAATCTTGTTGGAACGTATGATGTTTACACTTAATTTTTCAATCTAGAATCAAAATACTGCGCTTTTCGTTGCGTTTTATACAAAAACGCCTGAAAATCATATCAAACGCTTACAAAAATGTGAAACCATTTGAAACATACAGCAACAAATACTCACTCACAGTCTACCATATAAAACTCCACATCACTTCAAAACCTCTTTCAACACCATCTTCACCCTTTTTCTCATTCCAGACCACGAGCCCAACACCAAATTCGCCACCAACCGCCAGCCCTTCTCCATGGCCTCCGATCAAAAAAACCAAGATGATATTGCAATCGCCGCTGTCTTCGTATTCCGTCAAGAAGGGGAACAACTCCTCACCGCTCTCAAAAAGTACCCAGAAACCGTGGTTCTCTTGTCCTCCGGTGTCTTCACTTCTGACAATCTGATCGAGAACTTCTTCAAAAACGGAAGATCGTTGACAGTTCCCAAGTACCCGACATGCGGGCTTAAAGACGGAGACATCATCAGGTTCAAAATGGAGATTGCGGAAGTCACACTCAACTTGAGATTCGATGGAGTCAATCAAGATAGCGATCCGAGGTTGCATCAAGAGGTATTTTTGAAATTTTGGTTATTTATTTTCATGATGATGAATTCCAGGTCGTCGAACGTCACGTCTCCGCACTACAAGAGTACCTGGAGTTTGCCGAAGAAGCTCACGCCTTCAAATTCTACGAATTCTTCCGAACCGCCGCCTATGGAGCCCTGGATCTCAACGTGGAGAATGAAAAGCTGGTGCATGTGCTGAAGGCGTTGAATTCAATGACCATGAAACCAATTCCCCATTCTGTATTCGCAAAACTACCTGGTGATATTACAAAAGTGAGTTTCAACAGAAACCCCATAATTTTGATATCAAAAATGCAAAATCCAATTCAGGTCCGTTGCGCGCCACGAGGTGAAGAAATCGTTTGTCATCGATTGGCTGTCTAGTCATTTTCTACCTCGTCCGAACAAAAAAGTGTGCCTTTTCTCTTTCACTAAACGTTCCAAAATACTGAATCATGTCACAATAGCTGGGAGGGGATTCCTTCCGTTTTAGTTTTTTTCTCATTTTTTTTAAATTTTTCTTATTGTGTCTTAAAATGCCTTTTCTGTAATGGTGACACCATGCGGGTGCATTTCCTCCGACTTTGGCCTTTTTGATTTTACAAATACGATGTGTAAATTCTTCAAAAAACTACTTGTAAATGTCATTTTATTCACTTTTTTACCCCTTTGCCTTTATTTTCCGTCATTTTTCCGTCATTTTCCCTTCATTTTTGATGAAGTTTTCTTGAAATTTCCATTGCAATAAAGAGATTTTCATACTTTTTGTCACAATCTTCTGTGTTTCAATTTGTGTTTCACTGGCTATCCTTCCAGTAGTTGTTTTTCCCTTTGTTTTGTTTCTTGTTGTCTCCTTTTTTCACCATTTCGCAATCCTTTGTTCTTGGGTTTTGGTTAGTCAACGTGTACCAAAAAAAAAATTCATAATACGATAAGAAATTGAGTTGAATTGCAAGTCATACTGATAACGGTTGGGTCAGAAGCTCGTAAATTACATTGCAAATTGCATCATTTACTAATCTTTCGAATCAAAAAAAGTTTTACAAAAAGAAAACCATTTGCAACAAAACTATCTTCTAGTCGCTTCTGATAGATTAGTATCACTTTTATCTCTCTCCTTTCTTATCACCCTATTCTTTCCCCTGCACTTTCTCCAACATATGGTCCGATTTCTCTTATCAACTCAGTGCCCCCTTCTTCTTCTCTCCGACTTGTCTGCACTTGCAAACTTGTTCTTTTCTTTCTTCTTTCATCTATTTTGTTGTGCTGTTTGTGTACCTGACGATTACAGATGGAGGACGCCGGTTCTTCACCCTCTGAAAGCAGTCCTAGGAAACGGATTTTGAGAAATCGGTGAGTTTACTCTTCATAATTTGTGAAGGGCCTTAGCACTCAATGAAAACTTTCCAGGAACGAGACAGACAATCATCCGGATGATCGAGTCGGGGACGCAGCCGCCAACACAGAAGCCGAAGCGGATTATGATGATGACAGGTTAGGCACTTCAAAAATTCTTGCTAATTTCTGAGCCCTTGTAGTGAGAAGAAGTTCCACCGGCTCAAGCGACGTCGTCAGTTGGAGCGAACACACTTCCAGATGGTCAACGAGAGGGTCGTCGAGGATATCACAGTGGATTTTCTGTACAAGCCGCATACGCTGACGATTTTGGGGTTGCTCGTGGTTTTCATCTCGTATAAGGCTTTCAGGTACGTGACATTTTTGAGGTTTTCTTGAGTTTCCCGCTTACTGATAACAGTTAATCTATCAAAGTTCGCTTCAAAGTTCAATTCCACTTTAGTATCACCGAGGAAGCCACCGATCGAAACGTGTACGATGGATTGTTCGGAACTCTGGCACTCTTCCTCGTTGTCAGCGCTCTAGCCTTCCCAAATGGACCATTCATCCGACCCCATCCAGTGTTCTGGAGAATCGTATTCGGAGTATCAGTGGTCTACCTCATGATCCTCCAATTCACCCTCTTCCAAACCTACAAGGACATTAAAGTGGTGCTCACCTGGCTTGACCCAACCGGACTCGGTCGTGAGAACCTCGTGGAGAAGGAGTACGCTATCAACTGCTCGGACGTCAGCCTAGAGCGTCTTTGGAGTCACATGGACATCTTCGCCGTCGGCCATTTTACGGGATGGGCGATGAAGGCGCTTCTCATTCGACATGGAGTTCTTTGCTGGTACATCAGTATTGCCTGGGAGCTTACTGAGGTTGGAAACTTTGAGAACTACAGAAGAGATAAGAAAATTTGATTCAGGTTGTGTTCACCCAGCTCCTCCCGAACTTTGCCGAGTGCTGGTGGGACGCGCTCATTCTCGATGTGTTGGTTTGCAACGGACTTGGTATTTTCTGGGGACTCCAGGTGTGCAAGTGGTTTTCGATGCGCTCGTACCACTGGGAGAGCATCAAGCACATCAAGACGAACCGTGGACGCTTTAAGAGAATGGTCATGCAGTTCACACCGGAGAGCTGGAATGATGTTAGTGTTTTCCCTATTTAAATCTAGAGAAATAGTTCATAAAACAATAGAAGCATTTTCAGTTCGACTGGGGATCCTTCACAGTCACTATCAAGCGCACCATGTCCGTCTACATGTTCGTCCTCATCTGGCTGCTCACCGAGCTCAACACGTTCTTCATGAAGCACGTCTTCTCCGTCGACACCAAGCACCCCGTCGTCTTCTGGAGACTCATCCTCATCGCCTTCATCTCTGCGCCATCCATCCGTCAATTCTACCTCTACGCTACAGATCCACTGATCAAGCGACTCGGAATGCAGTGTTGGGTTTATCTGGCAGTTTGTGCGTTGGAGGCTGCGATTTGTGTGAAGTTTGGAATCTCCATGTTCCCACGCGTCGCGATTACTCCGATTGTTGTTTGGATTCTGTTTTTGGTGAGTGGTTTATGCTTATTGTTGTTGGGAACACATTTTCGAGAAAAAAACATAGTGATGCATATCCAAATGTATGGAATATCAGAATTTTGTGAAAAATATGCATAGAAAATCAAATTTTGCACTGGATAATGTCCTTTTTTCGCTTTTCTGGTGGTAAATCTACACCACATTTAAAGGCGCACGCAATTAAGCAGCTGGCCGGGTCTCGCAGCGACATCTCTTTTCAAATTGATTTTGAGCTCCAGCCCAAAAAAAAGAACAATTTCAACATTTTCTGCCTTGAATTCTATGGAAAACATGACTAAATCATAAAAACCAACACAAACAACTAATTTTTTTTAACATTTTTCAAACATTTGCAATATACTAAACCGGCAAAAAAGAAATGCCCCCAGGCGGGATTGAACCGCCGACCTTCTGTTTACGAGACAGACGCTCTGCCACTGAGCTATACGGGCACACAGCGAGACGAGAGGGGTTCGCAGTAGAGAAGAGCGGGGCGGGCGATTCGCGGCGAGGTGGGGGGGAGGCGGCAGCGCGAGACGGTTAGAGGGGGGTATAGAAGGGAGTGTACAGAATAGGAAAGGGGTTCGTTAGTGGTGGCTTCCTCTGGGCTTTTAGATTTTAGTTGAATTCATTGAAAAAAAAAACAGTCAGACTATTTCCAGATCGTCGGAACATTCTGCGCTGTATGGTTCTCGGTATGGTGGGCGAAGCGCTCTTCTGGCACCAAGGAAGTGGAAATCGACGGAGAAAACTGTGACATCTACTTGGACTCATCGGCGGAGAATCTCGGAGCCATTCACGATGACGTCCGCCGCCGACGCAGAGATCTCGGATTTTCCGAATCTGATCTCAACTAGACTTCTCTCTCCTGATTTCACTCTCCAGTGTTTTATTTCATTCTCATGTTTCAGGTCAGGTAGACAATTTGTTTTAGAATTTTTCATTATATGCTACTTGGAACATATCAATTGAATGATTCCATGAGTGCTTCTCTTCCATTTACAAACAATCTCCAAGTTCAACAGTTATGCTCAATTCCCATGTTGCTTGTTTCTTCAAAATAAAGTTTTGAAGTGCGAAATTCATCAAATTTTATATTATATTATTATATATTACAGAGAGTATTGTCAAAATTACAATCATAAAAAGGTGTCTTGAGCAGAGCTGGTGCTCGTTGGTTGAGATGTTTTGCGCGATGATCGTCTCCGAGTACTATCCGAGAGTAGAGCAGTGTATTGGTTGGGCTCATCGATGCTATTGGCGCACAGACGTGAGCTGCAGTTGCCCAGGGATCTGCTGCTGGAAATGAGCACACTTTGAAATCAAAAAAGTACTCGGAGAAATATGACACTCTAACAGTAAGTAATAGAAAAATCACAACATGCAGGGATTTTTGTTATTTTTCTCTGTTCATTTTCCGGGTTATCATCACTCTGAAAACCTTTAAAGTTTCACGTCTTCCTCCTGAATTGTCTTAATTGTTGCTCTGTGAATACAACGTATGCTAATATCAATAGTATCCAAAACTACAAGAAAGTACCTTTTGTTCAGCATACTCTCCCCTTCCTGCTTCCTCACGTTCTTGTGCTTTTCGAACAGAATGATCCAGAGTTTGGGTGAGAAAATACAGGCTAATGCGACGTTTGCTGACATGGAGATTGAGATGCAAAGGGAGGAAGTTTGGATCTAAATTAGTCACTTTTTTCTTTGTTTCAAAGGGATTTTGTTCATCTTGAAACTTGGAAAAGTACCTGGAAATCACTGCCTGTTCCGAAGAAGAAGAAGATCCAACTGAGCCAAACGACACATGTTGTGTACATGGAAAAGCCTATGAACTTGGTTTCATTAAAGTTCTCCGGCACTTTTCTTGTCTTGACCGCGTATATAGTGCACAACACTATCAGACCTCCATCATAGGCCAATGAGTACAAGAAATGATGGTCTGGTACGTTGCAAGTCAGCACCACCTGGTCCCTAGTCGGGTAGTGATGTCTCCAACCTGAACACCCCTTTTTCATTTGTCATTCGACCTTTGCTTACCCGGTGGCACTACAAACAGCCAAATAAGACTTCCGATCAGTTGAAGTCCTGCCAGCATGCTTGTCATGACAACCTACAAATGACACGTTTCCGGGTGCCAATCTCCAAGTGCATACCTGAGAAATGGGCGAGATAAAGCGGGGTCGTTGCGCTGTTCGCGTGCTGAATATCCGGTAGATGCGGTTGGTTTTGACAAACATGGCTGCGTAGAGGCAGGAGAACGCAAAGCCGATGCCGGTGCGTTTGATAGCACATACCACCGCGTTGGGTTTAGAGAGGAGGACGAATGTCATGGAGTAGCACATTATCATGGCGATTAGCAGGATATAAGAGAGCTCTCGTCCTGAGGCTTTGACCACTGGGGTTTCGTTGTATCTGCAAAGGAGAAAGTTTGAGATGTGAACCCAACAGTAATCAACTCACATGACATACACCACAATCACAAAAAGAGTGGCAATGATTCCAATAACTGCCAAGATCGTCGGTACCAATGAGTACATGGACCTCCATCTCATGTACTTCAGCTGTGACAGCGACAGATCAAAGCACCCTTTCCTATCCTTTGTCGGCCACCATCCTTGCTCACAAGCGACACAATGCGTTTCATTGATGAGGTACTCATAGTCTTCACATTTGCTGCACGCCCAGCAGCATTGCTCGTCCTGAAATTTGTGTGGTTTTTGTGTTGTAGGTCAAAAACAAAGAAGAAAACAATAAGAAAACTCACTTTAATCAGTTGTTTTCTAAAGCCAATTTTGCACGGCAAGGAGCACACAGAGACTGGAGTGTGGTCAGCATCCCACCACAATTGCTCCTCGTAAATTGTTAGCTAAAAGTGGAAATTGATAACATTTTTCAAACCTCCTTGATAAAGTTACATTATTCTCACTCCAGTGCCCGATTTCCACGTAATCTGACTGTGAGCCCTCATCATCTGTCATCCGGCGCTTCTTATCCAATGTCTTTGGCTTGTAGGTCAAAATTGTGTAGCTAGCAGGGCCATCTCCTTGCGGGGAGAAGTGGAATGGCTTCCCCACGACATCTAACAAAGGTTTCTTTCGTTTCTAGTGAGTTCTTTTGACCTACATACCATTAAAGCTAACTTTCAAAAGATAGTTCTGGTAAAAGTCACTCCCGTCAATGTTTTGCATAGCATGACAGATTTCCGGCTGCTTGCTGTATCTCGAAATCCAATGGTTCTCAATTGCATCATCCGGACAAACCGAGTTTTTCATTGCCTAAAGATTCTTGTCTATACTACAATTAATCAAGACCCTGTAACCTGCAGCCCGTGGGCTATCGCGTACACCGCATCAATCACGAATTGGACTTTGTCATCCGCATTAAACCCTCCTTCGTGCGATTGTTTGATGTCTTCGCATCTGGAATTGATACACTACCTGCTGGTAGGATTGTTACAACGTGATGGAAAAGGCTTCGGTGCTAGCGTCTTGGTCATTCGTATCTTTTTGAGCGGCGGTTGCCGCTCCTCTTATTTTTCTCCTATTATTCTGTACATTTTCACAATTTCCGAACGTCTGGGATGTTCTTTTATTATTTTTTATTATTCTGAATCTCAATGGTAAGTCGAATAACCACAAAATAGAAGCTGAAATGAATCTTCAGAATTTTTTGAATTGATTTGTCGCACACATCACCGCTTCTACCACACTGTACTAGAACCACCGAGAGTGCACATGATTGTCAAAATGTGAAAGTTTGAGATGGTAATTGCTGTCGCTTTTTAAAATGTAAGCAACTCATCAAAAAGTATACTTTATACTTGATTTTCAGTGATTTCGAAAATTTTCAATTTGTTCAGTTTGGCACACATAGTAAGGGGTCCGAAATGTAAGGAAATGTGTTACATGATAAAATTGAAAACGTATAATTTTTCAGGAAAGTGTTGGATTTTGGATTTTATATTTATTTATATAATTTTTTTGAATGAAGTATATTATGAATGAATGTTCCACAATTTAACACTCACCTAGGCCCGGGCGCTCCTGCAGGCTTGTCAAATTCACATTTGTACTTAACCTGCCACAACTCCCTCAACCACTTGTTCCTCTCAAACTTCTCTGTGCCTGGGTGGAGGCTCATAAAGTACTCCTCAAACGAGGGCACCTTCTGCGACGCCAGCATCAGCACAATGGCTCCTTGCGCAGCTAGTCGATTGTCGCCGGCCGTGTACTTGTCATTGTTACGATCCCACGACTCGGAGGCGAGCCAGATGATGCGCTTCTTGGCCCCTGCCGTCAGCTTCATGCGTTCCGCAGTGTGTCGCAGAATATCCGGGATGTATTCAGTGCCCACGAACAAAACAACTACGGTTGCTCCCACATTCTTTTCCGGTTGCAGTCTGAAAGCGACGCGGTGTCGTGGGGGTAAACTCTTTAACCTACTTTTGGACGAGGTTGTTTACCGACTCGGTGAAACTCTCCTTTTTGTTTTGAATGCGCTCTTCTAAAGCAATGCAGATTCCCTTTTTTCTCGCTTCTTTTTTGAAAGCATCAGCACCTGAAATATTCATTAGTGGGAAAAATTGGAGCAATAGGGAGAGAAGTGGTTAATGATGATGACGACAATTTCCTGAAGTTCGGTCAACAACTCACCCAATTCTCCGTATTCATCTGCCGAATACACCAGTGACACATACGACCATTTGAATCGCACCGCAATTTCCACCATTGCCATCGCCTGGTAGTCATCAGAAGGGACTGTTCTGAACAATTTGACCAGTTTATAGTGGGAAAGCAAAGCAAAAATAAGAAAAATGTACCTTGCAAAGTACTCGAATCGGTTTTTATCCGACAGATCCGCGTTTGTACTTGCTGGACTGACTTGAGCTATTCGAAAAAGACGCAGAAGGTTGGCTAGTTGTACGGAGACAGAACTATAAGAGCCTCCTACTACTGCTGCCACGTTTTTCTTCTGTGACTGCTTGTTGACGTTGGGGTTGCTTCCATCTCTGAAAAGGTACATTAAATTCTATCGTTTATACCTTTTTCCCTTTTCATTTACTTTATCCCAAACTCACAAACAAACGTAATCCGATGCCTCCGATGAGCCAATCATATCCCGAACAAAGTCCAAACTTTGATTCAACGCATATGCTGGATTTGAGCAAGAGTCTAGGATAAGTGCACCCTACAACAAAACAACTTAACACCTCCATACCCCATCCATTTTCTCACCAGTTTATACCCGCGTAGAAAGTCGTTCTGTGAGTTGATCTGATCCAGTGCATACAGCATCGCCTCCACCCGATGCACACCCCTATTAGTTTTGAAATATTATTTATATTCAATTTAAAGGGGGAAACGCACCTGGTCTCGGCAATCTCGCCACATGGCTCATCGCCGTTTAATGACTTTGAGTGCACCGGGAATACGCCACCGATCAAGATGTCGCCGGGGATACGGATTTGGCGTACCTATAATTGTTTTTCGGGTGCGGAGGGAGTGAGGGGAATCAGATTTCTAGCAAATGTTTCAGAATTTAAATCAACATTTTTCAAAAATCAGAGGGAAATCTAATAAGCTCATGCACTCCAATTACACTTCGCATCCTGCATTTGGCACTTCTCATAGTTCCTTATTGCTCATTTTAAAAGCAAAGCTACAACTAAAAAGAGAAAAAAGGCATAGATGAAACAAAAAAGACGTTCAGACATGACTAATGGATCCTAGTTTCAAATTACCGGAAAAGAACCAACTTTGGGAGGTGGCGCAAGGTCGATGGTCTCCGCCGTCTGGAATACGAAATATTTTCAATGTTTTGTTTTTTATAGCTTGAAATGTTACCTGTGCAGCAACATTCACATTCGCCAGAATCTGGGTGGCCAGCGCAAGCACCGAGAACATGTGTCGTGTTAATGGTGGTTGCTTCTGAAAGTATAATCTTGAACAATGTTAAAAAATTCCCCTCAAAACCTAAACCCAGCATCCCAAAACAAAAACAAAAACCATACCATGAAAATACTACGATGTTCCGTTCCCCATCTGAAATTCTAATGCACAAGATTGCTCCAACAGACGGAACCAGAAAAAAAGGAAAGTTTGATCCTTCTTCTCCCGCCTATTACGTATTTTCGGGGTGGGGCTTGCGTGGAAATTTGAGAATCTCTTGGAGAAAAGAGCACACCAATAAAGGAAAAATAGTTGGGGAGAAGTTGAAAGGGGAAGGGGGGAAGGAGGAAAGGAAACAATATGAAAAGAGATTAAAAATTGCATAAGGACAATGATAAAAGTGCGTAAGCCGGTTGATTTATGGATGATGGGGTGACATCAAAAACACCATGATCTCTGAGGACTATCTAAGGATCACTTGGAGCTAGATAAAGAGCAAGATCTATAGGTAACCATCTCTTCCCCAAGGTCCCATCTCCCCAAACACTATTGCGTGGGATTGTCGTCATTGTCCGTACTTAGAAACTCACCGGTACTTTCATAATATATAGTAGAAAATAGTAGTGGAAAGATAGAAAGGAAAAAGTAAGTAGGCGTTAGGTTCTAACAAGGAAGGGTATAAGGGGGGGGGGGCACGCAGAAACACGATCCGTGCGATTCTAATGAGCACTATGAGTATGGAAACTCTTGTTCCCTCCTATATACATTCATATGTGTCGTTTGCATGTCTGTCTTCTTCTTCTTCTTCGTCGTCGGCCCCCCAGACCACGGTCCCCGCCCACTAAAAGAGGGCGCACCGAAATCCGTGGCGGCGCCGGAAAAGACCTTGGATAAGCGTGCGCGGCGAAATTTCCATAATTTTCATCCAATAAGAGGCTGAGGACCCATTCATTCAATTTCCAACTTTTCACTCTTTTATTTTCTATTTTCGTCGGAAGAAGAAGGATGGGGTGTGGGGGGAAAGATGTGCCGTACCTCACCTCCTGCGCTGCATGCAAAATTCGGGGTCCAAGTTATAAGGAAAACGCCATCGGGTAGGTGTGGTTCTGAAAATAGAAGGATTCGGATGAATGGTGATATTGAAAGGATGGGAAGAGGGAAGAGGGAAGAGCAAAGTACGGAAAATACAGGGAAATTGAATTGAAAATGTGTAGTGTTAATCTGCGCAAGTTCTGAAAGAACTGAATGGGGGGGTTGGGCTATTTTTGGAGTGCTGGACTTTGAAAAACTGATAAAAATACACAAGGGAACTCAATTTACTATTTATAACATCAAAAATGTTACAGAGAATTTGAAAAGACAGGGGAACTTGAGAAATATGAAGTTTTGATAAGAATGAAGTATAAAAAGCCATGTTTTCAATAGAGAGTACAGTTTTTAAATTAAAAACCCCATTTCTGCAGTCTATAAACCACATTCCCTTCAAGATTTGATCTACCCACCTTCTATCCCCAAGCAATTCTAAAAAATCAAAGTTCCACCTATCCCTCCCGCTCTCCTCAAACTCCCCCATCTGTTCAGTTATAATGAGCCGCCCTCTATTGCCTATTCCGCTCCCCACACAGCTGGATGACATGCTTTAATTATTTTTCTTCTTTTCATTCTTTTCCTGATCATGATTATCGCAAAAATATTGGTGAAGTGTTCGAAGTTCAAAAAAATATTGTTAAATTAAAAGCGGGAGTGTTTTTTCTTATAGTCGTTATAATTATCAGTAAAAAGAGGGAAAAAAGAACGACGCTACCCTTCCAGGTTCTGAATTTCCAAGTTGGTTGTGAATTTTCAAAAAAGAAAAGGAGGACCTTTTTTCTGGAAAACAGAATGCTTATTTGTGGCTGATTCCTATTCCAGACTGATGGTGCTCATTGAAAATTTTGGATTATTGTATAGTTTTTCAAGCTCCAACTAACTTGTTATTCTATATGTCATTTCATCAGGATGATTCTAACACGGAATTTATTTGGAGGGAAGAGGAGTAGAAAAGGGGAATAAGAGCATTCTTTGCTCTTTAAAATGCTCTTTTGCAAAATGCGACATATGAAGAGTCGAATTTCGTTCATTCACCTAAATCTTCTGATTGGTGTCATACGAGTCTCGAATTTCGTTTTGTTGAAAGTTTTAAACTTTAAGACAAATGAAATTAGATCTGCGCATGTTAATTTGGGGGGTTAAATCAGAGATTGAATAAAGAAAAAATAAAGAGAGAGAAAAAAACTAGAAAAAGGAGAAGAAGAAGAAGAACAGAAGCCGCCGAAGGAAATGCGGCTAATTTTCAATTCGTACTAAGATCCAAACATGTCGGCGGGATGAGGAAGAAAAATGATTTGTTTTGGTTATCAACATCTTTATTATGTTGATTAGTATACCAATTTACTATTCACTAGTCACTAGTAAAAATCTGTTAATCTTTGCAAATCTTCTCCTTCCTCAAAAAATCTGTATCTAGTTTTGCACATATCTCCCTAGAGTCTAATCAATTTCGATTCCCCCTCAATCTTTCCACTTTTCAACCTCCCAGTAACCAGATTAGCATTATTTAAGATTAGGTAACCTATTGAAAAGGCGAGGGTGTGAGCTTTAAAGCTTGAGAAAAAAGAAGGAGAAAAAAAGGATTTGTTTTTTCTATTCACCCGATGATTCGATAATGTTGGCAACTTTTGGTGAGTCGCGCTGTTTATTGAGTTAAAATCGAGGGGGATATTGGATTTGCAAAGGGGGATGAAAATTGGAACGAAGGAATAGAATGTTCGGGTGAAAACAGTGTGTGGATTAAGGGAGTGGTTTTGAGTAGGGGAAGGATAGGATAAGGAAAAGAGGAAAAAGATAGTAAATGTGAGTTAGAAAGGGCATTTGGTAGTGATGAAAATATACTGTACTGAAACATGGATCAGTTGATAGTCAAAGAGGAAGAGAAAGCAAAAACGTTTTCCACTTTGAGTTCTTCTATAATAAACACTTATACAACTTGTTATTAACCAACCAAAAAATAAGTTAGGGTAGCTAAAGGGCAGCTAGAAAAAGTTTAAATTGATAGTTGAACTTATCCTAGGTTCATAGATCTACAGAAAACTGCTCTAGACGCTTCTATGGATGTTCTTTTGCGATTTGGAACTCACTGTCTAGAAATATTCAGATAATTTTGAGTTATACGTTGAAATTTGATAAATTAGTCTAGAATTTTCAGTCCAGATTCAAAAGTGAGTTGAAAAACAACAGGAAAATTTTAGAAGTTCAAAACTCTTCTGAAACATGCTACTTTACTGAAATACCACTAAAATATCTCAATTCAAACTTTCCATGATCTCAAAATCTTAAACCTATACTTACAAAACTCAACAGCTTTCTAAACAACCTCCAAATCCACCATGCTAACTAAAACTCCCCCCACACTACCATTAAGGACCAAATATTAAAAAACAAATGGTGTGAATAAACAAGGGGTCTCCAGAGATATTCCGGAAGTGAATACAAATGTTTACAAGCATTGTCTGAATAGCTATAATGTATAAAATAAGAGATCTCGTGGAAAATTGGAGAATAACAGAAAGTGACACTGGTGGGAAAGTTTTTTTCCAAAAGAAATGACGAAAGAAGCACAAAACTGAGGGGGAATTGCGTGGCACTTGAAGCAAAATTACTTGTAAATTTAAAATAGAAAATACTTGAATTTCGTACTACTGGAAGTAACTAAATATAATCCAAAAACTGCCAAAAACCAAGTGCACACTAATCAATCAAAGTTGAGCATTTTTGTTCCCACGAAAAGTATGTATAAATTGTGTGTAACCGAATTTCGGGGCCCCCATTTTCTTCCCACCTCTTTTCCATTGTGCCCACGACTCAAAAATCAAGTGTACTTGAGAAAAAAAATTGAGTCAAAATTATAACAATATGAGCAGCAACCAGGGAAGCATTATACTATGGGAAATATGGACGGATGAATAGAAAATAGAAAATAAAAAAAAATAAAAAATTTTTTTTAGTTGAGTTGACAATCTCAACCCCCCTTCCCTTGTGGGGGGTAGACGGAAACTTGTTGAGAAAATTATAGCATATTTATTTACATTTTCGCGTATTTTTTCTTTCATTTTTTCTACTTTTTTCCACTTTTTTCCCTCTAGTTGCTACAAGCATGGCAAAAAGAAGCAAAAATCGTCGTAAGTGTGTATTTTTCGCGGCTCTTCTCCTACCGAAAAAGGGCCCCGTGCCGAATTGAATTTTGTGCGGCGGAAGGGGTTTGACAAAGGATGACGCTAGGTTTTGTGAAAAGTGATGGGAAGAAAGTCACAAAGTTTTTGATCTTAATAAAATACATGGGGGAAAGTGCAACATAGCCACCAATTATAGACGAAGAGGAAGTGTGGAGTCTGGGGAAAAAGTCTACTTCTACCGAGCTATTGATGTATAATAAGCGAGAAATAGGAATTGAAAACGAAATAGAAAAGTAGAAGAGTGTGAGTAAATCTAGTGGAAAGCAAGCTAACAAAGCCAATTAACACTTGCAAATTATGAACCCACTAGACTGTAGTATAAAAAAATACAAACTTTATTATCCAGCACATCAAAAAAAGGACAGGCAATTAGAAAAAAGGGGGTTCGGTGTCTCATGTACATACACGATATGACGGAAATAGGGCAAAAAAGACATTCGGTGGGCGGAATGGGGGCTCATTTTAACAAAGCACTTGTCTCTTTTGCCTTCTCAAATTGGTTCATACTCATCTTGAGGATGTTCGAGGGAGAAATACTCGTGGTAGAGTTGATAGCCGATTGAGGCGATGTTGCAGAGGATCAGGAGGCTTGTGGCGTAGGTGGTGACCACGTCGGAGATGAGGTAGCCTTTCTGGAATGTGGAATTTGTTAATATGAACTAGTAAAATTGAGGTGCGGTAGTTAGTCTACCGTTTTTGGCAAACTTCTGATGACTTTTTAAGATTTTGTTACGTAAACTCATTTTTATTGATTTTATGTACCTTTTTTCTTATTTCTTGTGCAAAAACACTGAGAAAAACCATCAGAACTAGACTAAAAGTTTCTCGAAACATTCAACATTAAAACGGGCAACAAGTACAAAATTCTAACCACTTTTTTCAGTTCCTCAACTAGTAACCAAACACTTTTCCATTTCTTGTCTATATTTCCAACTTCCAATCTCCCAAACCTAACCACTTACGTTAACAATAATCAGCAACGATGAAACCAGCACAAAATACGCAACAAAATGGTAAAAGAATCCATGCATCAACTGATTCGTCTTCTTTCCCGTGTAAAGCACCGAATTGTAGCTCCGCTCACGTTGCCAGGCTGAAAAAAGACAATTCTTCTCTCAATTTGATAGTTTTCACTAACTTCTAAAATGGCACAATGTCTGCAGGGTATTTGCTGTCATTGCCAGTGCTGTTCCAATTATCAGGTAGCCGCGATTGATCTGAAGTTACCAAAACTTGTATAAACCAAAATTTTGAGGGAACTTTACATCAAACTCCATAGTAGCAGCTCTTGCGGATGCTGTTAAAAGGAATGCTATGAAAAGGACGAATAGCACGATATTTGTGATTCCAACAGTGATAATCTCGGTCAATCGTTTCCCTGGAGTTGCCGATCTGTCGTATTGAAACAATTCCAGGTGATCCGCAAAGATTCTAGTAGCATCTGCGACAAGAGTAAGACTGTTTGCCAGGACGCCAATGGTTAGCTGGAAAAAACAACCTCCTTTGTTAAAAATTGAAAAGGTCTTGCCTGCGCTATAACTCCTGCTAGTATATAGTAACTGTTGAGTTTCTCCAGCATGGTTTCACTGAAAAAGGGCAATGCTTTGCATCAGAGTATCAATAAACAAACCGCGGATGCTGATAAGAGTGGGTCGAATCGATGCGTATGCGGGGGATATCCGGTTGTGGTTCGAACATGTTCTCCTCCATGGCAACTCTTAATCTTTTTTGTAGGTTTGTTATTGAAAAGTAGGACAAAAGTATGAAAATGATTAGGAAAAAGCTCACATATCAGTTTTTGAGGCACTATGAATTTCATGGCAGTTACAAACTACAAAAAGTAATGTTTACCTGTTAATAACAATAGCTTCATAATTACCAGGCTCATCCAACATTCTATAATAACTCCCTTCAGCAGTAATATGAAAGAACGTCACTAACAACAACTGCCTCTTACAATCTTATCAATATTATCGAGAACTCGCTGAGTTCGCATCGATTTTTTCCACCTTTTTTGTTCCAATTTTATCTATTTTTTGGTAAGGTAGACTGGAATATTGCCTTCATAAAAGAAAAAATAAGAGATGACAAACAAGAAGATTAACTATGGAAATAAAAAAGTATAAGAATTAGACATGTGGCTGGTCTATCTAATCAGTGTCTGCTCTTAATGGCTCTTCACTAGAGACTACAACTACACTGTGTTGTTGTTTATGGTGTGATTGAAATTTGGGTTTGGGGGTTTTATGACTTGTGGTGATATGGGATTGATTTTCAGAGTGAACTTTTAGGAAGTTTTGATCTACTGTTCACTATATTGCAATGTGTGCAGTAGAGCGTAACTACATACAGGATGAGATATGTGACTATTATTTGGATGTTCGTGATGCGTTTGTTCAGTTAGATTGTCTTTCTTTATATTTTTTCGAATCTCTGATGTGCTCAAAATATCATAAAATATACCTGGAGATAAATTATCAACTTATGATCCTTCTATTCAGAAAATCAGACGTCACCACTTCTATAAAATTTGAATCGACCTGATTAGGACCAGAAACCATCATCACAAAGCAGACTCCAATGTAACACACATTTTTCCAGTATATCTTCAATTTCATCAACCCTCTGAATACCAAAATCCCTCATCTATTTAAAATCGACAATGCATGGAACTCCCAATCCCAGACCACCCCACAGTATCCCACCATTAAAACGTGCATTCCCATCCCCTTTCTGCCACCAAAAATGCCATCAATGTGCACATTTCCTTCGAAAACGACCACATTATTCCACCGCTCTTTTCCCATGACTGTACGACGTTTTATTGGAGCCAATGGTATTTGATTGGCCGCGTTTGAATGTTTCGTACTAGGACCGAGAAAGGAAAAGTAAAGAGGATGCCTGAAATAAGTTCAATCCAACTTGAAGTCTGATCAAAATGAAGAGGGGAGGAAGAAGTTGACCGTTAGTTGTCCACTTGTCTGGCCACCTGGGCCACTTATAATCTAGTTCATGTCCTTGGAAGTCTCTTCTTTTGTGCGCTGCCCAGTTTCTATTATACTCGGCACCTTATTGAAACAATACAATGGTGATACTTAGGGAGTCGAGCTGTTTGTTATCAGTTTGAACATGGTCGAACAATACTGGGTAAACATGAGGATTGAAGAATAGAAAGGTAGATGTGAAAATGCGATGCGTTGGCGTTCTAGATCAAAAAGGAAGATTGTTACGGAAGGGTGGTTCTCTCATTTCTATGTAGCTGAACAAATGTATGTCTTTCTGTCTGTTTTCTGTAAAATGATATCATCCTCATCACTCATACCTTACCTCAACCTCCTACCGCTTTATAATTATAACCCAAATGAACCGACGATGAGAAATAATATCGTCCCAATTGTAATTATACTCACCCTCCTCCCCTCCTCGCTACCCTTGTATACCCTACTGGCAGGTGTTCAAACCCTCTATCATTTCACCCAAACTTTTGCCCGCCTATCCCGGAATTGTGAATCGAATTGGGCGGAAAAAATAAATTAGAAGTGCGAAAGTGAAAAGTGTGAAATGAGAATGAGATGCGGGAAAAAAGGAAGGGAAAAAGCCAATTCCATTCAAGACGCTCGTAAATTTCTTCCCCTTTTCCTCCTCGTTTCGCGTGTTTTTTTTCTCGGGTGAGGAAAATGAGAGAAGCTATAGTCAAATGAAGGGTTTCACACCGATAAATTCGCGTCCGGCATGAGGAACTGCTTGGCTCCTTTTGTGTTCTTTCTGATTCCTAGCGTTTCCCCACTGTAGTTGGAAATTGTCTATCTAGAATGATATAGGGAAATAATCCCTTTCCGTTAGAGCAAAACGGAAATTAAAAGTAGAAGAATCGTATTGTTTACACTTGATAACTTCTATTTTTCCTATTTTTCATTTCCTGTTCGAAGATTGGCTGGAAAGTAAATATTGTTGATATTGGTTGCGACATATGGGAAAACTTGACATTTGAATAGATTTTTTTGAATAACAAAACAATTTTTTTTGTTTTGGATATGATTTTGAAGGGGAAAAGTACGATTTTAGTGTTCCATGGCGATTCTATACGAATCGAGAGCTCCGGAATGTGCTTTTCAAGTTGATTGCAGTAGATAAGCATCCAGTTCGTCTAGTATGGTATTTCCCAGCAATAGAGCTCTGCTCCTCTAGTTTTCCATTTCCACCCACCCCTTGCTGAAACCCTGTTCCCCCTGAAGCCCCGCCTCTTCCCGTTTATAATACCAGGCAATATTTTCAATATCCACAACGTGTCATAACAAAACCCCGCCCAAACGTTTCGGGAGGCGGGCAGGCACCGCCACTTACCATTCATAGTGTGTGCGCTCGTCGCCCATTGCCTTTTCCTGCCATCCTCTCCCTCTCTCCTTCCTGCGCCCCCCTTCCAAACAAAATGTGCACTCGTCTCATGCACACACACCTTTATAGGAGAGGAGAGGAGCGGGGAGTATTCATATTGTCTAAAGGTAAGTGAGACACTCGCTTTCCATCCGCAGTTTTTTGTGTTGTGCTCCGTACGAGACTGAACGAAGCACCATGGGAAGCTGCAGATGGATGAGATGGCTCTGATTTGTTTTGGGGGTCAAATGTCTAATAGTTGCAGAAGACCTGCATCTGAAAGGTGGGAGAGATGAAAAACCTAGTAGAAAACTTGGAGTAAAGACAATTTATCCAACAATAGAATCTCCAAGAGGAGTAACAGTATTACATAACAGTCCAGCCCCTATGATAGCGCGCTCCATCGCACTTTGTGTGACAGAGTACACGATCTGACCACACACAGACCGCTAGACAGTCTGGGTTATGCCGGATTGCGTACTCTCTCACCCGGAGAGCAATGGAGCGCGTTTTCACAACGGTTGGACAGTGAATACAATTGAAAACAGTTGAGATTGTCATGGTAAGGCAAATCTTGAGCAAACCGAGAAAAAGAAGAGGTATATGAGCCGTCCACCCCTATGATACCGCGCTCCATCGCACTCCGGGTGAGAGAGTACATGATCCTGCTAAACACAGACCTTTAGACAGTCTGCGTCTTGGCGGATTGTGTACTCACTCACGGAGTGCAATGGAGCGCGTTTCCACAACGGTTGGACAGTGAATACAATTGAAAACAGTTGAAATTGTCATGGTAATCAAGGCACAATCTTGTCTTGAGCAAACCGAGAAAAAACAAAAAGAGGTAGAAGAATAAAAAGACTATGTTAAAGTGAACATAAGTAGAGTTACCGAATTCAAAAACAAGGGGTAAGTAATCAAAGGTTAAACTGGAAAAAGAAAAAGTTCAGTCTATCAGGTCTTTGGGCACCTGACAATGACTCCTAGAGATCAAAATAGCCTCCATGAGAAGAAATATCGGTGAATAACAATAAACGGAATGCTTCAAATTGGTCATGGCAATCAAGACAAATTTCGAGAACACTAGAAAACAAAAATGAGGTAAAGTTATGAGAAAAAGTGTTAAAACCGAAACATGAGGTGTGAATAGGTGAAAGTTAAAGCCGCATCCAAATTGGGAGTTGGAATCTAGACGAATGGGAGATTATCTTTCGGCGTGGAACCCAAACTCGTCGCAGTTTTCTTCTTGGGTGACGCAAGGTTCTTTGCTGCGTGATGATTCTTCTTACTGCTGAAAAATAGGTTTTCATACATGATTTATTCAGTTATCCATATTGGGGTGAATTTAGTGGAGTTCGAATCGCTGTGAGACTCGCCGATTTGAATTCAATACACTTCTTTACAGATATAAATAGTAATACCAACCTCTTGGCGGCCATTGCATCGCTGGTCTTGGCAGCAATTCCATCGCTGGTCTTGGCGGCAATTGCACCGCTGGTCTTGGCGGCAATTCCATCGCTGGTCTGGTTTTGACGATAACAGTTATACTCTTCTTTATCGGTGTTTTCTGATGCTTGCAACGTTGTCGCTCTGCAATCAATCTTCCACTCGTTGAGATTTCTGGCAAGCTTTCGAAATGACGTTTTATTTCACGATCAGTCAGCTCTACCTGACCCTGCGACATGTTCTGCTCGATTTTCGAAGCGATGCGTCTGTAAAATCACATTCTTCCTTCCATGCAATACAATTGAAATGATACCTCGCTGCAAACGCTCTATCCAGGTCCATTCGAAAATCGATTTGCGCTCTCAGCGACGCCAAAAGACCGGGAGCTGAAAACATAGTTTGTTGAAAATTGATTAGGTCCGATGCCTCGAACCTTTTCTCTGCTCAAGTGAAGGTATATAGTCTGCCATATTAGGCATTCGGCAGGCGCTGTACTTCTCAAATTCGGATGGATTCAGAAACGGATCACTGAATCCGGTGTTGGATTTTGAGTTGCTCGAGAAGGTGCAGCTACTGAAACAAGTGAAGTCAAATGAGTGTTTTGCTGCTGTCTGCACAGAACCTGACGCCAACTTGCACAACATTGGAAAATATATATCTTTTTACTAATGCGTGCGGCGAGTATATGCTTTTATCTCGGCCATTTTCGCATGATTTGCCACAAATATATGATAAATGGACCGTATTTACTTATTTAGAAACAATTTCAGTCGTGTATTTCATACTAAACGCTAGAAAAACTCAAAAAACGTCAAAAGTCCAGCGGAGCGCTTTTGCTGACTCCAGCAGAGCGCATTTGCTGACTATATAATTTCATGGTGTCACAGGGGATATGTAGACCCTACTCTTGTTACCGTGCTCAACGGTTTTGTTGACCAAAGCACCGAAAATCATCACTTTTTAAGGGATTTGCAGTACTTGACACGTTATCAAGGCCTGTAGCTGTTCGCAGCAATATTCTATCCCATTATTTTCGTTGAATCAGTTCAATATATCAACAAAAAAACCTTTTCTTTTCGACATGATGCATTGTTTAGGACTACGGTGGCAGTCACATGACCGGTGGTGGCTGTGACCGCTCATTTTAACAACTCTAGGCTAGCTTGCCACCCCCTCTCACAGGTTCTACTCCCCGTCCACACCCGGTTCCATTGCGCCCCATCGTGCCTTGGGTGAGAGGCTTTCCAGAGACTCAGACCGGCAGACAGTGCGCGTTTTGACTCATCGGCCGACAGTCTGCCCCATCATGTGCCCCCCCCCCCCCCACCCGTGACACCATGAAGTTGGCACCAAAGGGTGGAGGGGGGACCGAGAGTGTGTGTCCCCAACGTACCTCTGACCAGCTCCCTGATTTCCATGCCCATTTGCCACAGTCTTATCCACAATGAACTCTCCCATTTCGGTCAGCGTGGCAGGCATTTTCTCGTACTCATTCTTCACCACCGAATACTTCCCGGTAGCAGGGTCCAACTTCTCCGTCACCAAGACACGTTGATTGACGCCGCACTTGAACTGCATGTGATCCGGCAGCACTTTGTGGTAGTAGCGGTACTCGGGCATGTCTTTATAACCACGGCGCGGATTCAGTGTCGGGGTCGATTGCAGATTCCAAGGAGTTCTCGGGTCGAGAAGAGCGGACGGCAGCTTTTCTCCACTGTATCTTTGGTTGCGGTACTCCTCCAATTGAGTTGTGTCGACTGGACACTCTTCTTCTGATTCCTCGACGTTCATCCAAATATTCGGATCGCTGAAAAGTGAAATTTGGTTGGAAATCTGGAAATCTGGAAATCTAAAAGTCTGAAAATCTGAAAAACTCCAACATACCTCACAGCTTTATCAGGAATATTGAAATCATCGAACATGTCATCCCACATTTCTGCAAATGTGTTTTTTTGCACTGATGCGAATGACGAATAAACGAAAAAAGTTGAACGATTTCGAAATGAAAGCAACTCGAACAAAGGAGAGATAGTGTGAGGGGGGCAAACCGCAAAAACAAAAAGTCACGAGTGAATATCGGGCAGACAGCTGCGCGCGAACGGTCCAGACCGTGCAAAAAGGGGCGTGGCTTATCCCAACTTTTGCGTCGATCCTTTGATCTCGAGATATTATAAACATTTCTGGCTGGTGCTAAGGGGGACGGGTGTCAGTGCGGTGCTTTGATGTGGAGTAGACCCGATTGGTCGCGTGAACTTCTGTAGCAATCAATGCCATTCGGGGGGTGGAAGGTTTGCAACCAGAATTCATGATTTGTATTTACACAGAGCAATATGCCAACTTTTATTGATTGTGATGATAGTGTGAGTCACATAAATTTGTGGAGCAAATGTAGAAAAAAGAGGAAAATCAAGAAAATGAGGGAAAAAAGAGTGGGGGAAAGTGGAGGTAAGATATGTTTAGGGGAAGAAAACCTTGCTCTATGCCTTAATAATTGTAAAAATCTCTGATATGGGGGACTGTGATGATTGGGGGAAATATAAAAACTATGAATATGCAAAAAAGTTTGTAGAAAAACAGAAAAAAAACAGATAAAACTACAAGAAACAACCTATGAACCAATCAATCCATTAAAAATTTTCAACTAGTGTTTGAAACATAGAAACTAAAAATTATCAATCAAACTCAAAAATCTCAACAAAAACTCTTCTCATTTCGAAATGATCATATTAAACCCTATTGAAAAAAAACAAAAAAAACCATCAGAACACCTCAACTACGCTTGAAGGTGTTGGCCGAGTTTTTCGTGAGCCTGTAGCTCTTCTTCTGCGCCTCTTCGCGAGTGCGAATGCGGAGGGACTTGCGCATAGTGGGCATAGTAGAAGTGCCGGCAGCAGGAGTCGCCGGTCCACTTTCCGCCGGTTGGGTGGGATTCTTCGATCCCTTCTTTTTATGGTTACTACGTGGCTTTGAGGCTTTCTTAAAAACCACAAAACTTCTTTTGGGCAATTTAGCCAGCCGAGCCGATTTGCGCAGAGTGGTGCTGCCACAGGGCACAGACCATTGGGCGACATCTGATGATACAGACGGAGAACCAATACTGAAAACAGAAATTGGGTTTTTGCTTATTTTCGATATTTCAAAATACCTCTGGAAATCAGAGTCCGGGATGCTCGACGATGGAGCTGACAATTCTGCAGCCACTGGCAAATTTGCATGGCTGAAAATTCAGTTTTTATCAGTAATCATATTATTATAAAAAACCAGCCAACATACCTCATTGTCTCGGAATATTTCTCCTCCTCCTTCACGATATCCGAGGGGGCCTGATCACACGTGTGCATCCCATTCGAAATCTCCTCATTGCTAAAATAAATGAATAAGAGTTGAAAATTTGTTTCAATATTAGCAAACCTCTCGAGTGGCTCCTTTTTGGGAGATTTCATGAAGATCGGTGGTGTTGTCAAGGGGATGCTGACCGTCTCCGCGGTCTCGTATGAGTTTTCAGCCAATTCAATGGAATTGGCTGGGCATGAATTTCTGTAAGTAAGTTTTTGTTAATTCATCCTGTTTCCTGAAAAAATTTGCATTAGAATCAATTCTTAACGTACCTTTCGGTTAGGTAAAACTTGACAAATTTGTAAGTGTCAAATGTCATTCGAGTAGGCTTGTCAACATGGTGAGTTTCGCTCGACATTATTTTCTGAAATTGGAGAAAATGATTCACTATTATGGTAAGAGCAAGAGGAAAACGTTTCACAGATAATAATACTCAAAAGAAAAGAAAAGAGGAGAACGGTCTTCTAGAAACAGAATGGACCAAAGAATGTTGGAATGATTGGCAAGGTGGGTGGAGTAATTGACATGACAAGAATTAGCGACATCTGGTCTTCCTGACGGCGGTAACTCAAAATGATATCGATTTTACTCTGCCACCCCTCAAGGTGTTTCTCTTTCCTGGACCTCTTGGATATGGATCGGGTCACTGTGTAGGATAATTGGACAGTTTTTTGAGTGTGCAAATACAGATGTTGATGATTGTGTTGGAATGAAAGAGGGGAATCGATCAATTCAGACTGGAGACAGCGTTATTGAAGGATGGTTCTGGATTAATGATAAGTAGATAAGATTGTTGTGGATCATATTTCTGACATTTTAATGATGTTTTTTGAAATAAACCATAGTCACGGCACAGAAAAGTTAGATCTGTTAGATTTTCAAGAACTGAGGTACCTTCCTCCTGATTTTTACATCAATCAAGTTCACAGTTTTTGTTCAGTTATTTGCCAATATTCATTATTGACAACTTAGCAGACAAGTCTGCGTTTTGTAGGCAAAACAGTTAATTATACTTGGCTCAAGCTATCAGCTTTTCTTGTTCTTTTTTCCCAAAATTTTTCACAAATTTTTTATCCAGCTTTATTCAGAAAATCAGCATTGATTATAATACAAATACAATAAAAACAATGCACAATATATCAGAAAATATATAGAAAATAAGCATGAATTCAATTAGAGTGACAAGATCATTTGAGAATAAAATTTCAGTTGTGAATCGAGAAAAGATCTACACAAAAGTAGAACAAGATTCAATTATCTTTGGGTTTCCAGACGTAAAAACAGAAGGAACCCGAACGGTTATCAATCATGATTGTAGCACGACGACCATCCGCGCGTTGTATGTCACGTGATCCGTCCATTTCTTCTGAAGAGCTCCCACGAAATGGACAAGTGCTGGAAAATCATTTGTTAAATTTATTTTTTAGTGAGTTTTGAGCATAAAAGTATATATTATTAAAAAAAAACTCACTACTTGAAGATTTTTGGACGCTCCTCCCACTTCTTGACTGGAATATTGTACAGTACTTTCTCATCAAAATTTTCGGCATCTCGATGAAATTTAGATTCCATCATTTCAAGATTGTTTAAGTTCCCTTTCATCCAGTTCCAGATCAAAGAGTGAATTTCACTGGCTTTGAACATGGAGCTAGACGAGAAAAAATTGCATTCCATGTTTAGAATTGACTTGAAACTCAACCAAGAGTGGTTGGAAGTTGAAACGCTGTAGTTCTTCAGAGGGCCTTGATATCTTCCAGTGCACGAGTTCAAAATGAATCCGATATTTTTAGTTTGCGTTTCTTCTACCACAAATGCGAATTTCTCTAACTTTTCCTTTCGATTGCTGGTATAAAAAAACACTGAATTGACCGGGAGTTTCTTGAGGAAGCAGTCCTCTTTCACGTCGTTCATGTTGAAGACACGCACGATGATTTCCTTGATTTTGTACACCTCGCTGACATGGAGCGCAAATAATCCAACAGAGCGGATTCGTTCTTCATGAGTGTTCGGATCCATATTGAAGCTTGTCGAACAGCGAAACGATGCCACTGTTGTCCCATGAATCTTGCGGTTGTGCCAAGCATTATATCTGCTGCCTTCGAACTCCGCCCAGATCACAGTTGGCCATCCGGGGACTACCAATAAGGCGCTTGCATCATGCATGTGAACGTACATTGTTTCTGCTTTGAGCCCAACTTTTTTGACCAAAGCAAGGCATTCCGGGGAAAGCATGGAGAACTCCAGACTGAAAATTGTATGGTTAATTTTGGGTGTTTTTATGAAAAATTGATGTACTCACACATCCATGGGGTTCATGGTACCGAAAACAATTTTGAGGAGGTGGGTGGGCAAAAGAAACAGTTTTTCGAATTTTCTCGGCATCTGAAAAATATAATTTAATAATATAAAAAACTAGGAAAACCATTTCAATTGAACGCAATTTCAGTTGTTGGGCAAAAACTAAAACTAACAACTACTACTGATACTCTTTTATATGGAGCAAAAATATCAATAGGTATTAAAAAGATAACAAGATAAAGAGTACTAGAGGGAATGAGTGCCAACTAATAAATTCGATAAAGCAAGAAGAGAAAAGAGGTAGAGAAAGAGAATAAGCGGTTGTTATGGAAACGTGGTCTAACCCAATTTCTGGTCTCGCTATAGCGAAAAACGTTTTGTCGATGGTATCGGACTAATTGGACACCTGTTCAAAGCCGATTAAAACTGGCAGCGATACGATATGACACGATAAACCCTATCGTTGATTGGATATGATCATGTCAAGTGGTTGTTGGATAGATAAAAAAAGATAACCTGGAGATAAATGGTTGAGAAAATTAGTGGAGTGAGAAGGTTTTTGTGTTGAAAAATGGAAAATATCATTATCTATAAGTTAAATTGAAAAAAGGAGATCTGATCAGCTTGAAAAGTAGCATTTAACGCCAAATTTTAAAAATTTAGAACATCGATTTTTTTCGCTTTATTTTTTAACGAATTGGCACAAATTTAGATCTAATACTGATATGTTTTTTATCTTTTAATCTATTCAGTAACATCTTTTTTACGCCAAAATCGGAAAATTAATGCTCAACAGAGCTCGTGAGCCCATGCATAGCAAGCACTACATATATTGATTTTTCAAAAGCAGCAAATAACAAAATGGAGCAATAATGGAGCTCACTGATAACGAAAAAAAGAACAAACAACATTTCAATTCGATATTATTTATTATTTTTTGTGGGGTGTGTGTGAAAGCGAGGAAAGACATTGACTAGAAGAAAAAATGTAAGCTACATGAAAATCATTGAAAATAAAATGAAATAATTAAAGATAATTGAAATTAATTTTCAAAAAGAAAAAAACAAGAAATTTTACCGGAAACTGAAGAAGTTGAAAATGACAACATACAAAAAAGGAGGATGGGGTGGAAAAGAGTAACTGTCATGGGTAGAGAGGGGTAGTGGCAAAATAATTTAATTTAATTCGAGTTTAAAATTTGAAAATTTGAAATTTTGAAATTTAAATTTAATTTAGGTCAAAAAAAGTCAAAAAAATAATCGTTGCATTTCAGAATTCTCGTACTTTTACTTTGATAATGATTTTTGTTTTTAAAAACTTTTCAAAAAAAACGTTACCATTAAGCGACAATAATTAAATAAAAAAGAATAATTTGAAATTTATGAGATAGGTCGCAAGAAGAGGCAGGTTTGGGTCGAGTATTGTTCAAGGGGGGTCTTTGTTTGATAAGCTGAGCAGGGGAAAACATTATTATTACTTGTACAGAGATCGAAGAAAGTTTTGTTTTTGGTATAAAAACACTATAAAAACCATCTCAAGCCATTGAAGTTCTGCCACTTGCTGAAGCCGCGCGGCTCGAGCGAACTGTCACTTTCGCGAGTGGTCGTGGCTGTGGCTGCTGGTCGACGCCAAGGTGGGATAGGTCGTGTAGCGATTTGGTGACTTCGATGTTCTGAAACTTCCATTTTTTCCTTTTTTCTGTCAAATTTCCGTTCCTAATCAGTTACCCTTATTGCAAGAACAGTGAAAAGGCATGCTATCTTATTGTAGTGCTCTATAGGGAAAGTGAAAGTGAAAAAATAGAACAGAGAGTGAAATTTGCTTCTACAAAGTCTTCTAGAAGAATATTGAGAATCTCTACGAAAAAAATTGGTGCGACAGTATATAAAACTTACTTGTGTGAGGGGGGAAGTGATGGGATGGAAAAGAGGGGAATAGAGATCGGCGATTGTTGTTGGATTTGATCTAACGTGAGTTGGCGTTTTGATTTTTCTACTCGGCACGAAAATCGATCGATGGTGATGGCTGATGTTGATGGGCAGAAGGGGGTTCACAATCACAAGTCATTCAGTTTTTTGTTGCGTTCGGATGACCCGAGTCCTGTAACCGAGTCCACATTGAGGTTTGAGGCAAGTATTTTATTCATTTTCTGACTTTCTGGCTGACACGTTGTGGGGGATGCAGAATGTAGTGTGAAAGGCAACGATCAAGCAGAAGAGAGAAAAAAAACGGAAATGACCACAAGCTGTGCACAGAAAACCAAGGAAGCGAGATTGGAAAAAAGCGAAAGAAAAATCAGGGTTCGTTTCATTCTCATTCTTTTTTTCATGGTTTGATTGAAGTTTTTGAAATTTTTGTTCTCAAAATGGATTTGATACAGGTGAATAAAGGTGTGAGAAGACATTTCAACCAAAAAACAGCATGGTTTCCATAGAAAAAATGAAAAAAAAACTAACCTTTTTTCTGAACAAACGCGAGAAAAATCCGGGTTTACTGGTCCCATTCCGTCTCTCGTCCATGTTCAACCCGTCGGCGCGAAGATTCCACAACACATTGCCCTCATCGTCGGTGAATGTGTTCAGCTCGGCGAAACACTCGGTCTCGATCATCTATAACCGAGAAGTTTTGAAAAATCAGGAAGTTTTGTAACAAACCTCGCTTTGCCATGGTATACTGACACATCCAGTGTTGAATTTGCCGTAGAACTGCGTGTCGGTGGCGTCCAGTCGTACTCCTTTCACTGTGCTAAACTGCTCAATGTCCAGGACGTCTTTCGCGTACACGGCGCGAGGATCCGGACAGAAGGGAGGTGTCACCTGGAAAACCTATGGATTGGAAGACTGATTTTTGCTAGTTTAGAAGAGATTTTGATAGCAACTGATTGAGATCTAAGTTGCTTTCAAGTTGGTTGCTTTGGGCTTGCTTTGTTTTGAGAAAAAACGACGGTATGAAGTTCGAGATTCTACTTTTTTTGTTTTTTTCTCTTTTTCTCTAGTTCTCTGCGTCTTTATCTACCTCGCTGCGCTAATTGTCTGCGTCTATTATGTAACTATCTATCTTGTTACTCTAATTGTCTGCGTCTCTGGCAGTCTGAGGTTCTATTGTAACTATCTCTTCTGCGTCTATTCTCAACATTGCTGTTCCAACTGTCTCTAGTTATCTGCGTCTATTCTTTATCTACATCTCTCTTCGTCTCACTGGAAACACTGTCTGTGTCTATTCTCTTGCTGTCTGTCTAGTTAATCAAATTGTCTGCGTTTATTCTATCATTGTCTGTCTCACAACTCTTATTGCCTGCGTCTCTAACGGTCCAACAATCACTTTTTTAAAAAATAAGTTTCGCTTAAAGCTATCTCACTTTCGATAAATTGTTTCAAGCTATTTCATCTTGATGAAGATAACCTCATTTTTCATTGACTTCAACCCCCTTTTTCCCCACGCAACCCTTACCTTCCCCGCCTCCATCTTCTTCCATGGCACTGGCTCCCTGCCCGTGACGGCGTCGGCCGTGTTGAAAAATGGATGAGCACGAATCTCTTCAGCGCCGTCTTCCGGCCGTCCGACCCGTCGACATCCCAACCGGAAACCCGGTTCTTTGTGCAGCAACCCGCTGAAATGTTTCCAAACTAAGCATCATCAAAGAGAGGCCATCGATCAAACACCAATGGACCGTACTCACCGGCAAAGTGTGCGTGCCGCCTCGCTAAACTTCTCCGAGTACTTTTCCTGATCCTCGCGAACCCTTCGCTCCACCTCTTCCCGTTTCACCTTCTCTTTTCGTTGCCTGAACGGCGCCTTTCCCTCGATCATCTCGTAGATGAGGCAGCCGACTCCCCACCAGTCCACTCCATACGAATACCGCTCGTTTTTTACGATTTCGGGCGCTGAAAACATGAAAATGGAAAATATTATTGGAATTGGAATCCATGAAATTCCCCAATGATAATAATTGTGGTGCTCCCCAGAATTTTGGTGTTCTCCGAGAAAAAAAGTAAAGTTCCGGCTGATGCGGGTTCTGAATCCCTCTGGGGGATAATTCATAACCCAACTCTATAACTGTCAAAAAGCGTCTGTTTCTTTTTTGGGATGGGGTGGGGGGAGCAAACTTCAAAAGATGAATTGAGCATGTTCAGAGCATTGGAACAGGTTTTTGAAGGGAAAAATTTGGTTTTTATTTGCTAATATTGTCTCAATGAAGTTTTCGATAGCATTAAAGTATAATTTTCACTTTTTTGAAAAATTGTTTCTAAAACCATACCCATGTAACCAACAGTTCCGACTCTCCCCTTGATCGGCTCATTATCCTTGATCTCCACCGCGAGTCCCAAATCGGAAATCCTAACGTGTCCAAAATCATCCAACAAAATGTTTTCTGGCTTCAAATCTCGATACAAAATCCTTTCGCTATGAAGGTGTTGTAGTCCCAGTGTGATTTCGGCGGCGTAAAATTGCACTCGCTTCTCGTCAAACCCGCCGGGCATGAGGTTGTACAGATGGAACTTCAAGTCGCCGCCGTTCATCAGGGTCAGCACAAGACACAACGCGTCTTTCGTCTCGTACGCGTAGGCTAGACTCACCTGCAAGGAGGATTTAGATTTGGAATTAGATTTAGTTTGTAGTTGAAAGAATATAGAAAAAAGACGTACAACGAAGGGGGAGTTAATCCGTTGCAAAATTTGCTTCTCGTTCAGACTCAACGTCTCCGCGTGCCGCTTCTTCACTCGCTTCTTTTCCAGCTTCTTCAACGCGTACATTTTTCCAGATGCTCTGACCTGCAACAAGTTCCAGTTGGTATTCTCCTCAAAAAGTGCAGTTTATCCCCCATCTCTTTCTTTTTCTGGTTTATCGGATTCAATTCACCCGATCACCAACGAAGAAGAAGAAGAAGAAGAAGACACAAAAAACGAGGGTTTGGAATAAAAAATTCAATTTGTCAGAAGCCGTCATTTTGTCGTTGTCGTCTTTTTCTGCTGCTGCTGCTGGCGAAAAACCGATTAATTCATCAAGTTTTGTCTCCCCCATTTCATTTCGGGTGCGATGGGACCGCTACCAGTTTACGATCGACAAGAACTTGGAATGGGCTCGTAAAAATTTGCTGGGGCGGAATGAAGAGAGAAGAAGCAATATCTTCTGTTTATGTGGATTTCAGAATTTTTAACCAGGGCACAGGCACAGAAAAGCAAGAAAGATGACGAACCTGGCAAGCACAGACTTCTCCGAAACCACCTTTTCCTAGCACCCGATACAGTCGAAATGTGTGCTTGTCCACCGGCCTCTTCTCCAGCCACTTCCACTGCAGAAACCGATGAAAGTACATCGACTCGACAAACTCCTTGAATGGCGCGTCCGTCAGGAACTGTCGAGCTAGTCTGAACTTTTAATCGTTATACTTTTTCCATAGCTTTTTCTTCCATATGCCCCCATCCAAAAGTAATAACCTCGTATGGGGGGTGAAGAGAGAGAAAAGGACCTATGGCCAATGTGTCAACAAATTTTTCGCTTTTCGGATAGCCCCCCTGTTGTGTGAGTCTTGTTTTTTTCCAGTTTCCGTGTGACCGACAGACAGAAAATTGAAATTTCTGTGCCCACCCTCGTTTTGTTGTGCCATATCCCCCCAAAAGTTGGAAATTTGACACTTTGTCCCCCTCTCGTCTACGTTACACCGCGACGAGATGATTGTAACATTTAAAAAATTTGATGTGACGCTTATCAGGATGCGCTACACGTGTTATCAGTTAACAGGATTGTTTCCGGGAGTGCACACACACACATTAGCGTACGTCGATTACGAATCATGGGATCTCTTTCAGTTTTTTCTCAAGATTTTCAGGATTTCCAGTAGCCTGACACTCAAAGACTACAACCCCATGTACTTGGCACAATATTGTATTTCGTATAGACTTAAGTCTCAAAGTCCACTCACCGATATGGCTCGGAGAAAATGTCGCTGCGCGGCTCGTCGTCATGGGTGGCCGAGTCGGCGGCGGCGATACACGTGGCTATCACCTCGTCGGGCAGAAAATGGCACCAGAACTCTTGCTCATCCTGCGAGCCCTGCAACAGTGGAATTCGTTGAAGTCAGGGACGGGAACACTTACAGATGGATTATCCTCAGGTTTGGTGGATTGGAGAAGCGCCACGATGGCCGTTGCGAGTTCTCGTCGGGATTGGCCATCGTCGTCCGAGGTCTCGTACTCTTCCACCTGGAAAAAAGGGGGATGTGTTCCCGAAACGTTCTGCTCGGCCGATTTTGAAGCACCAATTTTCGAGAAAGGCGAGAATAAGCCTTCATGCCATACACATCCAATTCCTATTCCCCAGGCACTAATTAGATCGAGAGGGGTCCTCGCCGACCAATTCGGAAACGAGAGGCGGGTGAGGGTGAGGGCGTGCTACTTCATCGTTACCCAATTAAAAAAACAACACACACAACGTTTCTCTTTCTCTCCGCTTCTCAGATTCCTCGTGTTATTCGATACGCCCTCTAATTAGTACGGATTCATTATGGAAAACTTATCCGTGCGGCGGTGAGCGTCAGAGATGTGCACATGCACACACACAAGCGCAAAGAGGGGGGTGCTTTCTCTCTCATCCCTTCGCAGAGACATCCGCCAATAATAATCAAACACGTACCTTGGTGAGAAATTGACAGCACTGATGGTACTGCGAGTTGGTCGCCTGGCAGAATTCGTGGAAGAGCAGCTTGCCGATGGGTTGCTTCTCGACGACGAATGCATAGCTGAGGGGATGTATATTATTTATGTTTACACTTTGAGAAGGGGGGAGCATTTTGAAGGAGGAATTTGAAAAACTTTTCTCAATTTTTTCATCCTAAACTTACGTCACATCAATTTCAGTCTTCAGCGGTAAACATTCTGTATAGTGGGGAAACTGTAAATAGTTTTTCCACTTTTTGCTTTTCCCCTTCTTCTGTCCGCCACCTGCAATCACATTTGTTCACTTTTTTCGCCTTCCCTATCAACTTACTTTCTCGTGCCTTGATGTAGACCGTATTCGCGACGATGTTCTCAATTTCCATGATCCAATCGTGGCGGAGCTAGGCGTAGGCCTGCTCTTCGTGGCGTACTCGTCTCTGCAACAACAATGGTCGGATAAGATATACAGATAAAAAAAAGATGGAAGCAATATAAGGAGGGGGGCACAGAAAATAGGGCTTGAGTCGTGACTAACTGGGAGGGGCCAATGTGCTGCTGCTTCAGTAGGGGTGTGAGACGAGAGGAGAAGGAAGAAGAAGAAGAAGGGGAGGGGGTATGCTCTCCTCAGTGTCGTTTTGCCTCTACGGTGGGAGGCCTGCCTTAGGAATGCAGGCAAGAAGAGGCCGCTAAAACGAGAGCCGTTGGCAATGAGCCCCGGAGGGTCACTCGCCTAGGCTTCGCGTCGGCGACTGAAGACGCAGGCTGTCGCAGAGGAGATGCGCCGCGGATCTTGAAGAGACCTCGGAGAGCGCGGCGAGGGGAAGACGAGTGCGTGTCTAGCAGGCGGCCGAACGTGTTTTCTCAGCGCTCTCCTCTTGCGCAGAGGGCCGCCCTTCTTCTCCGTCTCTGTCTCGCCTCTCGCCCCTTCCCCCGACCGCTAGCCTCCCGTTTCGCTCCTCTCTCCCGCCTTTTTTCCGCCACAATCAATAAAACGACGAGCTACTCGCGGCGTGAGGCCGTCGCTGCGTCTGCGTCTGACCGCCGAGAAGCTTGCCGACGAAATAGCGTACAAGGTTTGAGAGCGTGTTTGCGACTGAAGTGCAGCGCGAATGATACGCGCGACTGAGGGTCCACAATGAGGGCAAGTGTACACTTGGCTTTGTTGGGCGCTGACCGCGTGAGTCCCGAGCACCCCCGGGGCTCAGGATTAGTTTATTTTATTTTATTCATTCTCTCGCACATTTTTCCTAGATTTTTTGGCCGCCCTCCACCCCTTTTTCATTGGCTTCTAGCTCTTTGGCAGAAGTTTTTTCGAGTGGTCCCCTCCTCGAGTTTAGGGGGTCCACTCCAGTGGTCTTTTCAACAATTGTTGTTTGGCGGGATTATTCTTCCCCTCACGCGTTTTCCTCCAATGTTCACTTTTCGTACATATGCGTCATGTTTCCCGTTATAATATCCGTGTTTTCCGCGCAAAGTGCTCTTCTTGCTCTTTTTGCTCTTCTCACTCTGCTCACTTTGCTCAAGGAGGGAAAATGTGTCTATTAAAAAGGATTTTAGTTATAAGAAGCAAAAAACGATGAAAAGAAAATAAAAAAATCGTGAAAAAAAACGAAATGAAAATTGATCTCGTGTCAAAGTTGAGTTGTAAAGTTTAACACGGTAGCCGCTTTCGATTATATACGTTTCGTACATCTTACACATCCCGAATCTTTTCAAAACATTATGATTCATTTTTTCTTGGTCTCAACGGACTGAAAATATAAAAGCCGCCCCAAAAAACGTAAAACCAAAGCGAGAAAAAAATTCAAAGAAAAAAGTAAAAAGCTTCCAGATGAAAAGACAACATAACCTATGCATAAGGGCTGTACGAATTCATAATTTTTTTCCCTGTCTCTATATATTCGAGAACTATCGTTTTAACCTCCCGACAAAGCCCCATTATTCATTATTCATCTTCCTCTATTTTCCTACTTTTTTTCGGTCGGCGTTCATATGAACGTTTAGATTGATATCAGGGTCATGTGTAACATGTTATCGATGAGTCAGCTCGGTTCTTTCCGTTTTTCCTCCCACCCACTCCCCTTATATTGCACTTTCGGTCGATCGTATTGAATTTCAATCTAATTTCTCACAGGGTGATGACTGAAAAGATTCTTTTCTACGTGTACCGCGACGTCGGAACCACGTCGGAAAATTTGACACGTGCCATCGTCGACGAGCTCAAGAATTTCGTGTTTAGCGGGCCCGGAATCACATTCACAGCCAAAGGTTGGTCCAATTTCGTGCTTCTTTTCAAATCGAAACAATTGACAGGCTACTCGGGAATTCCGCTCCTTGGGGAGCTGCCGATTGACTCGCCAGAGGACGACATTTGGAAGGTCGTCGCACTTCTTTTCAAGATCAGCTTCCGGGAGGAGGGACTTATTTTCAAAGTGCACACCGAGGACTACGAGCGAAATCCGCTCGTCGCACAGGCCACAAAGAGCGACGTGTTGCCAAAGTGGGCTAACACACTCAAATATTTTGCGGATAACGTGAGTTGTTTTATACAAGCTAGACAAAATAGAGGTCTTTTATCTACGACCTTCACAAGTAATGTGTTTTTGGTTAGGCTTTGAGAATTTCCTATAAATTTGGACACTGATAGTTTCGACGTTGCTGATTCTGAATCTGAAGTCAGAATTTCTGTAATTGATCTCATTTCTGAGAAAAGATGTGTCGAAGCCATTTTCAGTGCTACTTTTCTCCATGTTTTCACGTGTTGACGTGTCGACATTTTCGATATTTACGAAATAGTGGAGAAAATAGCACTGAAAATGGCTTTGACACATCTTTTCTCAAAAATGAGATCAATTACAGAAATTCTGACTTCAGATTCAGAATCAGCGACGTTGAAACTATCAGTGACCAAATTTATAGAAAATTCTCAAAGCCTAACCAAAAATACATTACTTGTCATAGAAATCAAATGAAACTCATTAGAACTTCTACCGAAAGTGTTCCCAATTTGAATTAAGTTCAGCTTTACTTCCCACGTCCAAACATTATAATTCATTAAAATTTACTAAACCCTTCGACAAAGTGCTACACTAAATTGTGAACATATGTTCTATGCTAGACAAACAAACTCAACTAATCCGTAAGACTCATACCAGCCTACGCATCATACTTGATTCGAAAGTTGTAAACTATACTCAATCTCCCTAAATTAGCTTCATAGAAAAAGCCACACAAAAAGAAGTCAAACTAACACACGAAACAAAAAAGGGGGCCCTTTACGCTATCTTTTGAAGATCAGTAGTGAAAGTTTAGTTGCGTCAACCTAATCGAATTACCCTCCAACCCTTTCTCCTTCAGGTCTTTGGCATGAACGGAGTGATTCATCTCATCTCGCCCACCGTCGCCGAGAAGTTTCCCAAGCGTTCGCAGGTGGACGTGTTGCGTGCGGCGGCCAACGAGACCAGGAACATTCTGGTTACAGAGTCGCTCAGCGAGGTAAGCGTGCTTAACCGCCAACTTTGGTTAATTATGACCGGTTTTGAGTGCGAGTTGGAGTCGAGTGTAACGTTCGCTTTATACCATCTCATCATTCATGCATTCACATTCACATTCACATTCATTTTACCCTCCCCCGTTTTTCTCCCCTCCTAATTCGATAAATGTTCAATCGGCTGTATGAATAGGGGGACAAACAAAAGCTCCCGCCATTCTATACGCATTTTACAGAAGCTCAACTCGGCCGAGACGCGCAACTTTGGAATGCACTCCACTAGCGTCAATGTGCCGGCGTCGGTAGCGTATGTGGCTCGCGAGAGACCTGATATCTTGAGCCTCGCTATCCGAGAGTTCATGCACATTGATGAGCGGAAGATCAAGGTGAGCGCAACGTTATAAGTCTAAACTAAAACAAACTTTAAGGAGTTGGAAAAGCGACTCGCCGAGGAAAACGATCGCGTCATGATTCACACGCTTATCAACGAGGTCGACTGGAAAGAAGTGACCGCTGTCGCCGACATTGAGTCACCAGCGGATATCGTTTCGCATCGCGTCTCCCTAGCACTGCTCGCCTTTGACGACAAGCACTCGTCGATCCCGAACGGTGTGGATGTGCCAGTCAGCGGGCTCTTCCAGAAAGTTGGCGACCGTTTCGAGCGCGAGCATTTGGAGTCGCTGCGAGCGAGACTTTTTGGCGCGCCGCAGAGTGCCACGCACCTGTACCAGTGCGCAAAGGCGTTGGTGACCGGGAATCATGTGGCGGAGTGCCGGAAAATATTCGTTGGTGAGTGGAACAATATGGCGTGGAATTTGTCATTGTTGGAGGGGCGGACTAAATTAGAAGATACCAACGGGGGAAAATTAAAAATGGCGTGTTTCATGCCCAGAAAGGTCATTATAATGAATAGCAAATGAGCGCGTGGCTTCAAAGACAGTCGGTCGGCCCGAGCTACTGACACGAACTGAATGAAAGACTTGTCTAGACTTGTCTAGACTAATTTCAATTCCAAGTGCTACCCAGAAATGTAACGTTTTAATGAACAATTTTTGATTAGTCTGGACAATATTCGCAGTACATATCATATCATATCATAAAAATGTCTGACTTGGGGGAATTTACAACATGAAACACCCCCACGAATCAGAAAACAAGAAGCCACCTTGTCGCTCAAAAGCATCACGTTGCAGAAGAGTCGTCAAGTGATCGTGAATCGGCGGGCTCGGGAGGTGACGAGGAGGACAACGCAAAGTATGCCAAGAAACAGGTGTTCAAGAAGAAAAAGCGAAGTGCGTTTGGGAAGAAACGCGAACTTGCCGCCGTCGTCAACCATCACAGTGTGGCGCCGTGAGTTTCTTTGGCTATATGAAGGGGGAGGGAGAGCGAGATATATCCGAAAACGCTAATTGGTTTGACCCCCTATATATTATTATACACTTGAGACGTTTTTTTTTTGTCTGCTTTGCGTCTAGAGAAGTAGAAGCGGGAAAAAAAAAGAAAATTGCCGGAAATGTCCGAAATGACCAAACATCTCGAATCTTGAACTTTTGGCGGGGTGATTTTGATTTTTGATTTATTCCTGATTTATTCCCAGTGTAGTCCTATTAAAAATATATATAAAAATAAACATAAAAACCGGAAGATCAAAAGTGTAACTCATTTCAGAGAAGTCCCGGAACCAGAGTACGTGCCACGGGACAACTCGGCGTTTCTGAAAAAGTTTGAACGCGCTGTGAATGGCGATGATTACTACAAGGTTGGCTCGAACCACCTGTCCGTTTCATCTTCATCATACATGTTTCAGGCCTCTTCCGACGAGTACTCGCTGGGCGAGGAGGAAGACTTGGAGCTGTTCATGGCGAAGCCGCGCAAGCAGATTCTCGAGGAGATGAAGAACAAGCAGAAGGCGGCCAAGTCCTCATCGAAACCATTGACTCCAATCTCTGACGATGAGGAGGAAGCCGACATTGCTGATATGCTGCGTGCGGCGCCGCCAATTGCTAGCGCCGAGGACATTGAGGATTTCGATGATATTTAATGCTGTTGCTACTTAATCTTTTTACTATTCATGACCAAGCCG
Source organism: Caenorhabditis imperialis (assembly GCA_963572205.1). NCBI lineage: Eukaryota > Metazoa > Nematoda > Chromadorea > Rhabditida > Rhabditidae > Caenorhabditis > Caenorhabditis imperialis. The sequence continues at coordinate 1,883,642 of OY751544.1, read as the reverse complement.
ACCAATGATCAGAAATCACATGCTTTATATATTTTTACTTTATTATTAAGTTTGTAAGGGTGCTAACTACGCAAAAACTTTTGCTGCTCTCATACCTTTTTATAGGGATTTTTCTCTTCTTATTCACTACTTCCGCACTTGTATTATATAACTTGCCTTGTGAAACTACCACCCCTCCGCCTTTTAACTTCTTTCAGTGTCTTCTTTCAACCCCGATTTTACACATAATAGGTGGGCCACGTCCTTACCCCAGTTGTACACACTTAGATGCGTGGTATATATAATTCGCGCATATTATGTCATTTTTGGAATATAAAATTGATGAATTCAATAAATTCTTTATTTGTCTTTTGTCCCCGAGATGAAAATGTGGAAAATTTGAAGGATTATTTTGGCACATTTACTCTACAAGCAAAATCAGAATGGGTTCGGAGGGGGCACCCGTCGACTCGACACTATCAGATGTGATATTTCAGAATATGTAATTGAAAGCTAGGATGGAAGAGAGCTACACGCGAATGAGTGGGAGGCACGTGAAGTCGCCAATCATTTGGAATCCGGGTAGACAGTCGCACTTGAAGGTGCCAGGCAGGTTGCGGCACACAGAGCCGGTGAAGCAGCCGCCCAACTGAAATGAGATTTGGATTAGAGTCCCTCATATTTCTTATGTTTTTTGTGGTGTTTTCTATTAAAAACAACACAACTAGCAGCTCCCCCAGGACTCGTTATTCAAACTTATCCTATTTTCGAAAAAAGCTGTTTGTTGTCTTTGTCTCTGAATCCACCTCAGCCCCATCCCCCATCCCCATCCCCTTCATCCCCCTAAGGGACCTGTCACAGACCTGTTCCCGGGCATCCTGTGAAAACGCGCACTCGTCAATGTCCTCGCAGTACGTGCCATTCCCTTGGAAGCCCTGAACTTGTCAATTGTCATAGTTGAAGACAATGATATGAAGTAGTACCGTGTTACAAGAGCACTTGGGTCCTCGCTTGAGATCCACACACTCTGCATCCGGGTGGCATGGTTTCAGCTCGCAGAAGCGTGCAAAGTCGCGGCATTTCGGGCAACAATTGAATTTTTCGTTGTACACCCAATCTTCTTTGGGGCAGGGTGGCGGCTCGCATGTCGCTAGTCTGAATGTTATGGATAAGTGAAATGGTGTGATGATGGAGTTGTACTTTGTTGGGAAAAGAGGAAAAGAGTAAAAAATTGATTTTGGGACTGGAACTGTTTAAATGGGAATCGGAAAAAGGGTATGGTGAATTCTGGAGTTGAAAATGAAAAAGTTTAGAACGCGAATTGGAAATTCAATAAGTTAAACAGATTTCAGATTGAAAATTGATGAAAAGTGGCAAATAACTACTGTTATAGATGGTTAAAAGCAATTTTTACTCCTAAAGTTAAAAATAACTGGATCAGGTTCACTTATGGTTCTACTATCAAGGTCTACGGCTAAAGTACTATAGAAATATCAGAATTTCATTGTTATCCAACCAAAATAGCAATTGTTAACTACCTTACTACTTGACAATTGATCTCACTTTTTCAATAACCATTTTCTTACTTTCTGATGGTTTTTTTTTCCAGTGAGTTCATTTTCAAACTGACTAACTCCATGATAATCTTATTCCTTCTAACTCACTCTGAACTGCATCGTGTTTCTCCATTCCAGCAATGACATCGATAGCAGTCACCTGGCCAGAACACTTCTCCGTGTCCATTTGGCACTTTGTGTGTTTCATGGAAGCACTGAAACCGCAAAGACTTTGATATGAATACCACAAAAGTACACACCTCTTGCCCACAGGTTGGACAGCAGTCGCCTTTCCTTGTTACCGGATGCTCGCAACTTACTGCTGGACACACTACTGCACGGCACACTACATTGTCTCTGCAAAACCGTACGTCTTTCCTGGAGTTTATTCCAATCAACTCATACCTCGATTCACAAGAGCACTCATTGCACTCATGGGTTCTGGTCTCTCCCACTTTTAGCAGCACACCATCAATCTCACATCCTTCGAATTCCTCGGGTGGCGCCACCACTGTTTCATAGAACACGCGGTTCAAATTTTCGGGATTCTAGAAAAAAGTGACGTTCATCTCGTTCATCCCCTTTGTGCCAATCACTCAAGTCTCGTGGTTTCATCCATTTTTGAGCGAAAAGAGAGAAAGAGCATAAATTAACTTGCATTGGGAATTAGGAATTAGGAATTAGTAATTGGGAATTAGGGACTGAGTCACAACTCACCGCGTAAAATTGCATTTCAATATCCTCTTGGTAGAACTCGGCGTACTTTTTCTTCACACCCTCTGCTTTGCATTTCTGCCCTATTGGCCATCCAGACCCGATGCGGAATTCAATTGGTTCTCGGCCCTGCCAAGGCTCCAATATGGTGATTTTAGGATGGTGGAGGCTGCAAAAAAGGTCTGAAGCTTGAATGGAAAGGTGCAGCATACTTCAAATCAAGATTTTTCTCATATCCACTGTAAATTTCATCACAACCATCATACACATGAATATGGTTATGCTGGAGGGTTACGGTCATATCAAGAGTGGATGGTTCGTGGTTTCCAATACTGTCCAGGTCGATGACAATCTTCGTGTGCCATTTTTTCTTCGTTTTGGGAATGAGGGTGGGTAGAATGAGGTAGAGCTAGAACAATTTAATCTAATGTTAAACTCGTTATAGTTATACCGATCGGTTGCGAAACCCAATTTCAAATTTCCTCTCCTCTTGGGCTTTGAAAAATGTTCCATTTGAGGTCAAGTCGAATTTTGTGGAGAGCCAGGACTCGCCCATTGTGAGAAGGTTGAAGTAGTGGGAGAGCTTAAACTATCAGTTCGTTTTAACTGATCCAGATACCTTACCATCATTGGACGCTTGTCAAATTCAGCATGACAATGGGAAAATAGTAGCAGAGGAATCACCAAGTGATGTGACCACATCTTGCCTGAAACTAACTCCAACTTGTTACGTGACACTTACGAAACAAAGCACAAGAAAAACCACTGTGTCACTTGTTGTTCTCCTCTCCTATCCACCCACGAATTTGTTGGTGAAAAATGGGGGGCAGATATCAGAGTTCGTTGAAGAAAAATGGAGGGAAAAAACGCGCGACTGGTTAGTTTCTTCTTTTTTTTCCTCTCTGTCTGCGGATGTATCACATGGGGGGAGGACGAGGGAGGTCCCGTCTGGGATGTGTTGGTGAAATCAAATCTAAGAATGAGAATGGGGGGGGGGGGCAAGGAAGGATGTAGGAAGAGAACGTTTTTGTTCGGAAAGAGAGTGTTAGTGGATCGGTTACCGAAAGGGATTCTGAGGAATAGTTTTTGAAAGGGATAAGTGTAGCTACAAAAAACGTGAATTTCAATTACAAGGAATGTGTTTTTGGTTAGGCTTTGAGAATTTTCTATAAATTTGGTCACTGATAGTTTCGACGTCGCTGATTCTGAATCTGAAGTCAGAATTTCTGTAATTGATCTCATTTTTGAGAAAAGATGTGTCAAAGCCGTTTTCAGTGCTATTTCCCTCCATATTTTCACGTGCTTACGTGTCGACATTTTCGATAGTTACGAAATAGTGGAGAAAATATCACTGAAAATGGCTTTGACACATTTTTTTCTCAAAAATGAGATCAATTACAGAAATTCTGACTTCAGATTCAGAATCAGCGACGTCGAAACTATCAGTGACCAAATTTATAGAAAATTCTCAAAGCCTAACCAAAAACACATTACTTGTTAGGCAAATTGATTGTGTTAGTTTAAAATGATTAAATACTATTCCTGATACTGTAATTTTCTATTAGACGAAGTAATTTTTACTAGAATTTCGAATATTGATAATATAAATTTCTCATAGTGATTTTCACAGTTTCAATAGAAAAATCACAGCTTGTAGACAAAATAACCAGTTCTAAAACCTTAAACTCTGCTAAAAAGTCATTTGAATGCATCCGGGTTGCAAAAAATCAGACCTTCTATTCAATAATGTTGATAATTCAACTAGCTAGATTCAATTATTTTCTATTTTTCATTCGATTCTATTAGATGACATCATTTTTATATTTTTACATTATAAAAATACGTGCCGAATCTCTAGTTAACTATTGAAAATATCATGAAGAACCCTTGAAATACAAAAATGTCTCATTTTACACACTCAAAAAACGAAAACGGCGAAAAAAGGCGAATAAGAAATTAAATTCGAGAACCGCTTCTCACCCTATCCACTCCTTCCTACAACACAAAAAAACCGAAAACTCCTTGACATGAGCAACGCCTTCCTTTCATTCGCAAAATCCATCCCCCCCTTCTACAACACCTCGGGGCGAAAAACACGCCTAAATGGATTTGTCGCCGGGGTCCCTCCCCATCTCCCTCGCGCCTGACCACATTGGTCCAAGAGTTGATAGTAAGAGGAAGAAAATGAAAAGGAAGTATGTTTCAGAAAATGTGAGAAGAGAATTGAATGAGAATGAATGGAAGAAAAAAGGAGGAGGAATGGAACTAGTAGAAACTTTCGCGTGCCAGAATAAATGAGATTTTTCGGTAGTGGTTGGGGAGAGGATTTGTAGAGAGTTGCGTGGGTTACTTATTGGGTTTTTTGCGATTCAGACTGACTGCAAAATTTCCATTTATAATTCAAGGGAATGACAATAGCACTCTATCACTCTTGCTAATTATGGCTGTCGGGTATGACTAACATTCCACACAAAGTGCATTATTAACTAATTGATCAAAAGGGAAACAATGTTTAATTAACGTGGGTCCTCATTGGAAATTCCGAGAATTAATATGCAGAGGCCAAATTTCAATATTTGCGTCATTCCATTTCATTTTATTTTGCTCAAGGGTAATTCGCAATGAGATTTTAGATGGATTGTAAAATGAGTTACTGAAAATTGGGTTGTGGAGGTTGAGAACCAATTCAATCAGTTGAAATAGGAGATGGAAATAGAACAAAGAACGAATAGAGTTACAAAAACAGAATTTCATTTCAATAACGTCGGTTCTATCACTAAATTGATAAGCCGAAATAAAAAATGTTGAGCTAACATGGCGCCGAGTAACACAATACTTGAGGCGTGTCTTGGCCCATTTGTCTTCCAGAATCCCTTTGTATATGTACATTCACAAACATACTTTCAGCTTCAGATGGGACCATAAATCAGCGCGAACATTTCTTTTCGTGCACAACAATGGGGAGGGTATTAGGTATTAGGGATCCATTCGATTCATAATAGTTCAAAAAACAGCGAGGAATGGAGAAAGGGGGGAGGAAAGGGTTGAATGAAACTGGAAGCGGAAAAAGTTTAGCCGGTGCACTCGTGCGCATAATCCATGATGTACATTTTGATGTAATGGATATATTTTTATTTTGAATTTGTTAGAAGTGAACTGATTGAGAAAAATGGGGGTAAAGTGTGGGAAATTGCAAATTCTGGCAAGTTCAGAAAAAGTATCATTCAAAAGCTCTACTTTTAAGGAGTTCAAAACAGGTTTCATAACTTGCAACCGATACCTGAGAGCCTAGATATGACACTGTCTATTTTAACTAGATCTAAATCCAAAAGGAAGTATCCTAAAATGTCAAATAAGGACAGACATCCAAACAATGTGAAAATCTCTATAATTCTGGGTTACTACTAGACGTACAGATTAGTATGTAGCTTACCAACTGACATATAAAAGAGATGAGATGATGAAAAATTCAAAACGAGCAAAAATCACACCTCTATTCAAACACTTGAACTTTCTCTCCTTTTTTTTCGATCAAATTACAAAAAAAGGAATGAAAACTAACAAATAGTGTCTTTCTCTCTCGTATGCTAATTGCTCTCAAATTCAGTCGCCTTTCTAATGAACCTCACATTTCGAATGTTTCTGACGTTTGAAGCAAGTAGCTAATGAAGTGAACTTTGGAACTTTTTTCTATTTTTGCAGCGGCTTTCTCAGGGATTCGTTTTTTCTCTTCTCAATTCAATTTTTTCGATTTGAGTGTCATAAAAACGTTGAAACAAAACGGAAATGAGGCTGATATCATTTGGCTCGAATGGAAATAGAAGATGGCTTTGAAGTGTAGAAAAAAGAAGAGTTGGATCGAAGAAAATGAAATTGGGGGATGGAAATTCTTCGTTTTACAAAAAAAGAGAATTGAAAAAAGTATTGAAGAAGATCTCTTTAGGGGGTAACTTCACCTCCGGAAATGACTATCAGCTTCCTCAAAACAAGCCCAAAATCCTCTTGTTATGCGATGCGACACGTCACAAAAGTTAATGAGATATGGAGAATATCTTAGAGTAACAAATAAGAAAGGAACCCAATACTTATTTGTGTGCGTCTCAAAGATTAGTCATGGAGGTGAAAAATAGGAGGGGGGAATAAGAAAAAAGTTATTGGAATAAAGGGGGGGGGGCACAAATAAATATGTGTGAGCCTCTTGTTCACTCAAGCACAAATCATCGTGTTGGCTTCTTTATCCGCGGCCTTCGACAACACACTCACCGGCTAAGCACTTGGGCGAGGATTTGTGCCTCGTGGTGCCACGACCACCTGGAAGGGATTTGGGGCGCCAAGTTTGTTAGGAGGGAAATAGTTTTGATTATTGTTTGGAGAAGCTTGATCTTACACTTGTTTAGTTGTTATAGAAGGATTAGTCTCTTTTTGAGTAGATCAAACTGTTAACACCTTTCACTATAAACAATAACAATTTATTTATGAAAAAAAGTACGAAAATTATCAATAGAGATCTGATTTTCAAGTTACAACACTGAATCACTTATAATAATTACAGTAGCCAGCGCCCGGATTGTAAATCCACGCTGGACTCTCCTCGAATCGCCCCACTCGCTGCTCCTTATGCGGCTGGTACTGTGAGCTCACGTAGTCCGCTGCTCGGTGGTGCGCACTGCTGTCAGATAACGTGTTCTCGAAGCGGAGCTGTCTGCAATTGACAAAGATCATATATCACAGAATATATCACTAACCTGTGCTTGTTGATACAGAGGAAGACAATGACCAGGACTAGAACGAGGGCAGCGAGGAAGACACAGATGACTATGATTGTGGTAGGGAAGACGTAGCTTTTGGAAGGGGTGGATGGCTGTTGAGGGCTCACCACGGAGCTGGGAGAAGTTGAAAGGGCAAACACTTGGTTTTGTTCGAACTCAACGGCCTCTGGGGTAGATGGTTGAGCGATTCTGAATTCATGATTTCATAAAGTAAAGTGGCAAAAACTTGTTTTACTTACCTTGGTGTACTTCCAGGCTCAATCAGAATGGATGGCGGCAAAGTGTGAGTGATCGAGTTTGAGACAGTCTCATTCCCACTTCCGACCGACTTTGATCTGGACAATGCTGGTCCTCTCTTCAAAAATGGTACTGGGAAAGGCAACACTGCATTTGGACGGTCACGGATATCCGGTCTTGGGGCAGGTATATCCGTCCTTGGCATAGTTTTTGGAACGTCAACTTTTTCCTCGCTTTCTTCTGGCTGTCGGCGTTCCTCGTCTTCTCTGGCCTGTGAAAGTGAAATGATGAAAAAGGAATGGGTGACTTTTTCATTAAATCTTACCGGCAAGGTGATAGTTCTGACCTGAGAACTTTCGGGTTGAATTTCGATTGGAATGGATTCCGGTTCCTGGACGGCCTCCTCAATTTCATCAGTTCTCGGTGGAAGGTTCTGTGGGACGATTGACTCCATGTTCTCAGGAATAGCGGGGGCTCTTTGAGGATTTCGATGGATTTGAAGACGTGGCATCTGGAAACGTTTAGAATGAGCACTACAAACTTGATAACAGAAAAGCATAAACAGGTACCTGCGTCAATTGAGGTTTTGGTGGCGTAGTAACAGTCCGATTGCAAATAACATCAGGGCTATCCTTAATGAACACCCCACTTCCATCTTGCAGCATGTGGATGTTTTCAGTGCATACCAATGGATTTTCTGAAATTTTATCAGTAAGCGGGTCCCAGCTTGATAAAAATGTACCTTTCAACAAAACCGTTCCAACTCTACGATTGAAAGCTGAGTATGGTGTAGCCTTAAGCTTGTTCTCACTGAGATCCACAAAGAGCAAGTTGAGCTGCGCCAAAAAGGTGGATGGTGCGATTTCAGTCAACGCGTTCTTTGCCAAATCCAGCATGGTTAGAGAAGACACATCGTAGAAGGCATTTCGGTCAATGTGCTTGATCTGGAATTAGAGAGACTCAAATTTAAATCCTTTTCATGTCAGATGTCGTATCATTTCAAAAAGTGACAAACACACAAAGTGACCTTTCTCGCGAAGAAAACTGGGTCAAAAAAGTCGCATTCCACATGACTCACCTTGTTATCTCTGAACGAGATTTGCTGAACATTGGGCAATCCTGATATCGTGCCAGCTGGCAGTTCCGTCAAGTTGTTCCCGGATAGCACTAGCACCGCAATCGAGCTATTCACAAATGCTCCAGGGCTAATCGTACTGATAGTGTTGTTTCCAAGATAAATCTGTTTCAGTTGCTTCAATCCAGATAGGCATTGACTTGGAATGTCCGAGATATTGTTCTTGGTCAAGTCGAGCATTTCAAGCTGCTCAAAAGATTGGAACTGGTGAGCATGGAGCATTTTGATCTTGTTTCCGGATAGGTAAAGGTAGCGAAGGTTGGGGACGTTGAGGAAGGCTTGACGGTTGAGCTCTTCGATTTGGTTTCCAGCGAGATTGAGCATTTTGAGCACTGGGAGATTGAGGAAGCTGAGCGCGTCAAGCTGGTCGATTTTGTTTTGGTGAAGGTGGAGGGATTGGAGTTGCTTCAAACCTCGGATTGCTACAATCATATTATCTATTTCATTATGAGTAGAACTTTAGGTTACCAGAAGATGGGACAGCAGATAGCTTGTTGTGTCCGAGATTGATGATTTGGATGGAGTTCTTGATGTTTTGGAAAGAGTTGGTGTGCACATTCTGGATCAAGTTGCTTCCAAGGTTGATGTCATAGAGCTGAAACAATATTTTTTTTTCTATCGAGGTTTGCTTCACAAAAGTTCACCTTGTTAAGAGAAGGGAAGACATCTTCCTCGCCAATTTCCACAATTGAATTGTTCGACAAGTCCAATTTCAATAGGCTTGGGATGTTGGTCAGCGCCGCCGAAGGGACCTAAAAACTTGGACTACCCAAAAAAACAAAAGCATCACACTCACTCTTTTCAATGAATTTTGATTCAACAAAAGCTCCTCCAAAACCGGATTCATCCCGTGGAACGCTTTACCATCCACCTCGCTAATTTGATTCTCGGACAAGTCAAGCCTTTTGATGTAGAGTCCCGAAAATAGGTCCGGTGGAAGGCTTGTGAAACCCACGTGCTTTAACGTCAACGATTGAATAAGGCCCAATGAAGACTGATGTGAGCGGATGAAGTCCATAGTTTCAGAGCCAGAGTTGTTCGAGCAATCCAGTAGGATTCCATTGTGAACTTCCATGCAAGCACAGTACCTGTTCACGACATCAGGACAGGCGAGGATGTAGCTCACGAGCGAATAAATTAGCAGGAGGCGCATCGAAAAGTTACAGATAAAATGTTCTTTTCGGAGGAGAGATGATGCCCGGTATTCTGTTCTAACCGTGCGACATTTGCGATAGCTATTCAGGTCACTCGCCGTTCGCTTCTCTGCGTCTCGCTGGATATCCGCGTGTCTTGCGCGGAGATGTGGCCTATAATCGCGCATGGATGGCTGTACTGTCAGGCAATTGGTACGCCATGGAGGAGGAGGAGGTGTATAAGGTTTTGCGAAAAGATATGTGGGCTTTTTTCGGAAAGAGGTGAAGTCACAAGAGATAACTGTTTGTTCGGATCAGTAGGCCATGGAAATGGGGCAGCAGCGTTAAACTTTGATGTTTGAATTGCAAATGATCCATGTGTGTTGCTTCTTTTTAAGTTTTTTAAAGAATCATTGAAAAGAAAGCTTGCAACCTTTCTAGTAAACAACTGCTGCTACTCCTTAGTTTCAGTGCTTGTCTATTTTCAATTTCTCCTCTAGTTTTGTCGGTTTCCCCGATAACCCTGTCACCTTCTAACCCATAACCCCAAAAACCGCAGACCACTTGAGATTTTTATCTCAACTCTCGGTATCGTCCTTGAACTTTCTCTTTTGATTGGTGGTTGACATTATTAGGAGAAAAAGGTCATTTTTGTTGGGATTACTTCCTTTACTGGTCCCTCTGGTAATCCGGAAAGACGATATGATCTAGTAGCCTTGACCGTAGTTTGTGAGGAAGATGTTGTTGTGAATTTAACTAGTATAGAGGGTATAAATATAAGCCGACAGGTTTTGGAATTTGGTTTATTGCAAAGCTTGGAAATTAAATTTCACAAATATCAAAAAGAACCGTAGGAAAAGTTCATGGACTTTGATTTCTTGACCAGCTCATTGAAAAACCCTCCAACATCTTCAGAATCTTTAGGCAGTTTATAATCCTCTACATTTACCTGTTGTCCAAGCGGCTTACACAATTTTTCCTGAACCTTATTGCTTTTTTTATTGAAGAAACTTCATTTCAACGTACCAATGATGAATACATTCTATCTTCTGGCTTGCACTGAAACAAGGTGCTGAACAAAGGGTACTGGCGAATTGCAAGGTTGAGGGATAGCTCCAATGGGTGGTGGTGAGGGATGAGCATGTTCTTGCGCGGTTTTGGTTTGCAGAGTCCTCTGATTAATGTTCGAAGGGTTTCTTTTAGCTTGAAATGAAGAAATTGCATTGTGGTTCATTGTGAAAATATGCTCACCTCATTTTGATCCTTTGACTTCTTCGCAGCCATTTTCATTACCACACGAAGAGCAAGGATGTTCACTATATCTTCAGTATTTCCATCGCCGTTATACCAGCCTTCATCTGGTGGCTGAAAAATCAAGCTTACATTCTGGTTTTGTGAAAGATTTATTGTACCATTTTATCAGATTCTGCAAGATTCTGAATGTCTAGTCTTGCACATATGTGTGCCTGCACAGTCTCATTGTAGCCAAGTTCATGCTCACCGAATGGATAGATTTTGTGTAGAATTTCATGAGTTGTCACAAAAACACTGTCTGCCATCTTAAAAAAAGGTTAGATTCTTACAGATTTTTTTTGGAGACTTACCGCTTCCTGTGGAAATTTGGGATCATTTCGTGTTATCGTAGTAATATGAATGTTATTCGCGTATTGGAAAGCGTCATCCGATGGGTTGCCATTGATAGCTTGGAATAGAAAATCCGAGTTGTAAAAGCCAGTGTACTTGTTGGTAGCTTTCATGGCAGCGTCTATGGCCCCAACGCGGACCACTTTTTCAGTAATTTCAGATTTTTGATCTCTGAAATTGACATCTATAAATAAATTTTGTGGTACTGGTAACTTACTCCTCTGAAATTAAACTTTTCAGTCTATAATACTCCACTTCATAAGCCAATTTGGCGTCTTGAATCATGGAAATGTTATTCAAGTCGTAGAACGCATAAAAGCTATTTGTTACTTTTACATCGAATATTAAATTATTCTTGCTCGACTGTGGGAGGTTAGTTTTCTGAAACCGTAGAGTTCAGTTGAGTTATAAAAATGAGTATTAACCACCTGAATTTCCTCCACAGCCTTGTTCTTCATCATATCAAAAAGCCATTTGAAAAATGCATTTTTCTGAGCAACAGGAGGCCGTACTGCCTTCAATATATCAATGTTAGCACTCAAAGCATTATAGAATTTGTTGATTGTCTGAATCCTCAATCACATATTAATACCATCCAACATTAGAAGCATACCGTTGAGTTAATCCCATCCAAAATTTGCAACAACATTTTAAACCTTTCCTCGTCGTTTTTGTAGAATTCATATTCAAACAAGTCTATATCAGAACTGTCAGTATCTAGGACGCTCAGTTCCATGGTCCATTTTTTCAAGCGCTTCAGGTTGAGAAGCTTGTTCAGAGGGATATAGGTTCCATTATTGGTAAAAGTTATGTTTGGCTGCTAAAAATGATAATGTGGGTATATTTAATGGGAAAATTGATTGTACCTGAACTTCGAAAAACTCGGTAAGACTTGTTACATTGAAAACTGGAATTTTCCAATCAGAGCAAGATTTTTGTTCTTCACAAATATAATCGTAGAAGTCATCACAGGGGTCCAACTTCACATTGCATTTTGATGGAAGCTAAACTTTTCAAATTTGAGTCAACAACTACAGACTTTGATAAAAAGTTACTTACAGCTTCAATGCTCAAACCCAACAAAATCCCATAAAATAAGACTGTCCAATTCATTTTTCAGTAGTCAAAACCAATAATAACGCTCTCATTCATCTAACGAGCAACTAGAAAAAAGAGAGAGAGAGAGAGAGAGAGAGAGAGAGAGAGAAAAAGAACAACTGCTCATCAGGAAGAAATGTTAAACATTTTATTTATATACATATAAAACACAAGTAGATCAAAAATTACACAGATTACAATTCACCATAGGAAAAATTCATAAGTTTGGAAGTGTTGATGAGGTCCTTGAAGAATCCACCAACTTCTTTCACATTGCTTTTCACCTTGTACTCGTCCATATTGATATCATTGCCCAGAGGATTGCAGTAGTCTTTCTACAACGTCATTTTTCTGATAGAGTATTTTGGAAACAAGTCGAGGACATACCTCTTTTGCAAACATCCTATCACCAGCCCTACAGCCATACAAAGAATTGAACAGAGGGTACTGCCTCACTGCAGTGTTCAGAGATGTTTCTAGTGGATGATGATGAGGGATATGCTCGTTCTTCCGTGCACTTTGCTTGCAGAGCCCTCCGATTATTGTCTCTAATGATTCTTTGAGCTGCTTTTCACTCGTCGACTTGGCTGCAGCCATTTTCATCACCAATCTCATTGCCATTATGTTCACTACATCCTCGTATATTATTGTTTTACTGAACCATCCTTTTTCGGGCTTCTGAAATGAAACAGTTGATTATCTTCCTTATATTTAAAATTGGGATGGGGTTTGTGTCTGGGTGTGTATGTGTGGGTAGACAATTCTGTGCGCATTTATCGCGAGCCCGGATGGGTGTCCGCCGCAGCAAAATCGTTTCTTCGGTTGACTAGCAGATCAAATTTTCCAACGGTAGATCAAAAGTAAAAATACGCAGCAAGGCTGCGCGAGCAGGCTTGTGAATTAGTGAGAAAGGTTTAATAACAAAAGCTCACCACCAAATCACTATCTCCCATTGCTTTCACATCATTTGCAACACACATCATAGCTTGTTCAGTTGTGTTTAGACCAATTTGTTTGATACCAAAGGGATATGCTCGATGAAGGATCTCATGCGCTGAGACAAACACTGTGTCTGCTAGCTGAAAATTATCAATTGATCGAACAAATTGTAAAAAAATAAGAACAGAAAAAGTTACCGCTTTCTCCGGCTGCTTCAAGTCGTTCCTGGTTATCACTGTAATATGATTGACGTTCAGAAATTGGAAGCCATCATTTAATGGGTTTGAGATAATCGCTTGAAACAAAAAGCGCTCGTCGTAGTACTTGATATATGATAGTAATTTTATCATAGCTGCGTCGATGGCTCCAAGACGAGCGATTTTTTCTGCTACTGGATTTTTGGAGTCTCTTCAAACTTTATGATAAATTTAATCTACCAGGTGGGGAGCTTACACTGGTGATAGTTGATTTTTCAGTTGATAATATTCCGTCTCATATGCTAACTTTGCTTCTTGAAACACTGATATATTGTTGAAGTCGTAGAATGCAAAGTAACTTTTGGATGAGTCCACTGAGAATTTTAGTGTTATTTTATCTATTTTTGATATTTTCGATGAACTCTGCAATGCATAAAAAAGTTGACGATTCAATTTAGGAAAGGGGAATGGTTACATTAATCTCCTCTTTGGTTTTGTTCTGTAAAGTTTTGAAGATATAATCAAAAAATTGATTTTTCTCTGATGGCGGTATGTTGGCAGCTTCCAATATTTCAATGTTAGCAGTTAGCGCGTTATAAAAGACATTTACCATCTGAAAATGCATTCTCCAACATTAACTTCTAACGTTTTTCATTCCCACCGTCGAGTTGAGCGCATTGAGTCGCGAGACGACCGCCGAATATCGTTTGGTGTGATTCATTTTCACTGTCGAATGCAGGTCGCCAAAATAATCCAATTCATAACGGCCAATAAACATGACCTCTATTTGGGTGCACCATTTCATCAATCGTGTCAGTTTCACTAGTTTGTCCGGTGGCGTGAAAGTGGAGGGTGTTGACAGGTTGCTGGGGATCTGGAATAGATAATTTGTAAGTTCTAAAGCTTTAAAAAGGTAACATTCTTACTTTAACTTCTAAATCTTCATTCATACTTGTAAAATTCAAGCTTGTGATCTGCCTCGTGTCACTGGCGCAGACATAATCGTAGAAGTCATCGCATGGATTCAAAGCTGTCTTTGTCTGCAATAAATTTTCTATTTTTTCAACTTCATTCACACTTTAACTAACTATATTTGTTTTCCCTGCACTCAAAACCACCAGCACTCCAAAAATGCAACTAAACAACATTGTGAATGTCCGAAAAAACCACTGTAAAATGTTCAGCAATAAGTTTTTGAAGAACGTGAGAGCATACCTATGATATGTCTATGATTTTTGCGACTCTCGATCTCAAATTTCACGACTCATGACAGCAGCAGCAGCAGCAGTAGACTCCGGCTTCTATTTCATAAGGCTGACGTTGTCGAGAGCACAAAAAAATGAGACCGACCCCTGTTCATTTATATTCTCTTCACCAGGAAGTGAAGAACGGGGCGTTGCCTGATCTGGTGACTCAAATCGTTGGCCGATTGGCAATTTGATCTAATATCTAAATCGACCACAAATTGGGTGTGTTTATTTATTGGCATTTTGTCTCGGTTTCAATATGATAAGATAAACAATTGGGAAGACGGTTTGATTTCGGTTTTGATAAAAGGTCAAGTTTTAGAAAAGGTTAGAACACAATGTAATTCAAATGCATAAAACAAGATAATGAAAGTGCGATGGTAGATGTGGTAGACAGTCGAATTTCAATAAAAAGCAATTGCCAAGGTCCAAACAAAGATGATCGCAGACATGATGCTTCTGAAATCAACTATATTTTACTATACAATCTCTATTTTACCTTGCAGATGACACAATTTCAGCACTCTGTCTACCATCCTCCTCTTCTTCCGCACTCTTGATCTCATCATCACCATCCTCTTCTCCTACAACTTCCTGGCTCTCCGAGCTCGACGACTCCGAGCTCGCCGCACTTCCCTCCAGCTCTTCCTCCTTCTCCTCCACATCTTCCACAGTGATATCAAACAGCTCTCCTTCAAAAGTAGTAATATTCGCTGCATCCAGGTCAATCGCAGTGTCTTCTAGAACATCCATGTACTGAGTGAGTGTGTACAACTCCTCCTCGGTGATCTTTTGTGGCTTGAAATCGCCTTCATCTAGGTACATGTTGAGTGTACGGCAGAGGTTTTCGGGTTCGATGTATAGGTGTTGGCCGGGGGTGCAGTTGTAGAGTTTGTTGAAAGTGGGAATTTGAGAAACGGCGGTGTTGATGGACGTGTCATGCGGGTTGTGTTCGCGGTTCGTCACTCGGGTTGAGCAGAATGTTGACATGGATTTTTCAAGCGCATCACGGACCTGGAAATTATTCTAATTTTAAGTATATGTTATCACAAAACCTTCTGCTCATCTGAATTCTTTAATGCATGATACTTCACAAACAATCTCAGCGCTGCAACATTTGACATGTCCTCATAGAAATAGTCTTCCATGTTCCAATCCGGATTCACATTCTGAACATTAAATACAACTTTTGATCAATTTGAATTGTCACTCTCAAAATCTGCGAGGAGAAAAACGTACTTTAATCTCTCCCGTGAACTTCTTGAGCTCCGAGATCACACAATTCTTCTCTACCGCAAAAATTTCTGGCTCAAAGGGAGGTGGATCAATGTTGAAGTGAACGTGTTGCATTTCATGGTTCAGCACGAACAGGAATTGGTTGTACTGTCAAATAATAGCTCATTTTTAATAGGGAACCTATTTGACCTACCACATTCTCTGGTCTTAAGTGGGGGTCGATCATCGTGAACACGGACACATGAACTTCATTCTGATAGTTGAAGGAATCACGAGTAGCTGCTGCGTTAAGGTGCTGGAACACAAATCGTGGGGAGAAGTCTTTCATGTACTTCTCGAAAACAGAAACAGCAGGGTCTACAGATGCAATTCGAAGCATTTTGTCAATGACGTCGGCTGGGATTTCACTGTAATATCCTACTTGAAATTTTCATTATTTTTTTTGACCTACGTCTCATTGATAGCTGACTTGAGCCTATAATACTCTCGCTCATACGCGGTTTTTGCTGCTCTCCAAATCTTAATGTCATTGTACTCGAGGTATGGGAAGATGATTTTGATGTTCTTCACACTGTCAATGAGCTGCTGCTTTTGAGCCTCGTTGTAATGGGAGTAAGACTGAAACTCAAATTCTAAGAATAGGGGGATAACTCGAACAAAACCAACCTTGATCTCTGAAATGTGCATGTCTCGAATCTCATCGAACAATCCATGATAAAAGTGGTTTTTGGTAGACACCGGAATTCTCAATTCCTCGATGTTTTCAACAGATTTCTTCAGTGAGATGTAAAAGTGCTCGACGAACTGAAACCATTTCATCAAAATTATCAGAGCAGCTCTTTCTATTTTTTCTTTCTTACATTCTTCTCAACCGCAGCTACCAAATCCACCAGTGAACTTCTCTTCTGAATAGGGTCAAGTCTTGGGTAGTCCACTTCATGTCGCTTCTTGTGCTGCTCCCAGTGAGTTCCATCTCTAAACGTGTCGAATTGCACGAGCCATTTGGAAATGAGGTCGGGGTTGAGCACCTCCCACAGTCTTCTGGCTGGCTCACGGGTTGGTACTACATATTCTTGGTATTGCTGGAAGTTATAGGATTTTAAATTTAATCTTTTAATGAATTGGTGGCACTCACATCAACTTCACCGGACATTTTTGTCAGCCTAACATCATGAAGTTTTGGCTGCACCCTGGGCGCTGGATACTTCTCACAGTTGTACTTGTAAAAGTTGTCACAAGGATTCCAACTGCTCGTAGTTTCCGCTGTAGCTTCAGTGTCAGCATCTCGTCTATGCACCTGAATTCCCAATCACTTTTAATTCAATTCCAATCAGTTTCTGATCACTCTCATCAATCAGCTATCCCCTTGCTGTCCCCCTATCTTTCATCAATCGGTTGGTTGGCGCGAGTCACAAAAAACAACTCAAAGAGTGTTGCCGCCGTCGTTTAATAGTTGTAGTTATTCTAAGATCTTCTTTCCGATTCTTCTCAGAAGCAGATGTTGGGTGCTAGGGGGAGTAGGGGGGAGGAATTAGAGATCAACGTTTTGGGTTTTGGAAAAGGAAATTGTTTAGAATGGTCAAGAAAGGGACCTACCACAAAAAGAAACTATGCTTGTAAACAAATTTAGGCAACATTTTTTTCGAAAAGTTAGAAGTCAGAACTTGAGAATGAAAAGTAGCAAAGTAGAGTATAAGTAAGATATCAGTATACCCAACTTTTAAACAATGAGCAAAATTATAACTCAAAAATAATGTTACCTGCTTTGATATCACGTCAGGTACAAAAAACAAAAAGCACAATAGAAGCAACATGTTCGGCGACCACTCTGCTCCGCCACTATCTGAATATCATAAACTTTTCTTCTTTCTCTTCTTCTTGCTCATTTTTTGTGCTCCTCTCGAAACCACGCCTACCCTCCCTTAGAACTCTCAACAGAAACACTAATAGCTTTTCGTCGAAGGGATGATGATGATGGGCCAATGAAAAACCGCAAAAAAATCCACGGGGCTTATCGGAGCCAGCGGGGCAAGAAGTTGCGATGACTGAATTGATGATCGAAAACAAAACCCAAACGGATATAAATCGTGTGCAGTGTAATCGTCCACTTGTATCATGGGGTATCAAGATATAAAAGATAACTGGGGAGCAGCGGGGTAGTTTTTGTTGTGTTCAGTGTTATATGCATGTCATTCAAAGTTGCTTCTTGTTTAAAAGTATACTGCAGAACAGCAAAGAGAACAATTGTTCAGGAAGCTTGCGGTTCAAATGGATTGAATGACTAGAATCTTGACAGTTGTTTTCTGTCTTGTTTTACATTGGATTTTTAACGATATGTGGGAGAACGGGGTGGTGTTTGAGACATAGGTGGGTAATTTGAGCGATTCTCACACTTTTCCAAAGTGTGAAAGGTGGATTTCAGGTAAAGGGGATCAAGAAGTAGTCCAGATTGGACTGAAATGGAACTTTGTGATAGCAAGCTTGCAAAAAGAACAGGCTCTGAATAGAGTTCCAGGAACAAGCTTAAAGGTCAAACCTTCATTTTTTGTCTGCATAACTTGCTCTTTTGCTTTCATGTCTTTATTCAATTCAAGTACACATGTTTCTATTCACGTTTCAACTTTCTTCATATTGGAGCATTTTAACTGCTCATTTTTTTTTATTTTCTTAATATTTTGATCCAATTGTAATGGTTTTCAGATTGTTTATTATAATGTTACCACGGTCATGTATATCCATACTTATATCACTGAAAGAAGACTTGTTGACTATTGAACTCCTGAACACTTCATTTTCAAGCATTTTTTTTTCCAAAATTGAAATCTTCTCTTCCTCTCCTCTCTATTTTTTTTCCGTATTGCTTTTGATCATAACAAAACAACACCTGCTTCCCCTCCGCAAACTCCGCTTCACCAGGTCATTATTACAATCGTTCCGAATATTTTTTTTCGAAAAAAAGAGAAAAAGAGCATATCGGAGAATCCAGAATCATATAGCACTCACTATACAGCCATTTTTCATTTCCGGAGTGCAGAAATGAGAGAAGCGAATGAGGTTTCGGATGATTTAGATGATTTAGGGCAAAAGTTGGAGTGCTCCTCGACTCTTCAATTCTTCGAATCCAGGGGCGAATTGGAACTGAACATTCAGAAACAAATTGCTTTACCTCAAAAAGAACACTATTTCCATACAAAATTAGACAGAATTCCACTGCGATAAGTACACCCAAATAAATGTGCTGGCTTTATGTTTCCCTGCATGTCGTCCGTCTCCATTCTTATCACCACTCTGTATGAAGATATGCGTACACTGGTCAGTTCTACAATAGCACACACAATCAAAAAACCAAAATGTGTGCCTAGCCCCAAGGGTAAGTGTAGCGCCGCCGATATGTGGTCCAGCCCGCTAAGCCGGACCGTGTGTGCGTGTATGTGGGAACCCTCGTTATATGAGGCTTCCCGGGTGCCTCCCCGCCTGTTGAGACACAATTAGAATCGAACCTGGGGCAGACCTGATTCCCCAGGTTCGGCGGTCGGCGCACACTACCACTTGGCTATGCTAGGCACATCTGACGCTCACTCTTTTTGCAGAGACAAGGTGGGAGGTCCAAAGAGGACCATCGACACATTGCTACAGTGTAGTCGTAGGTTCATGTGTTTATGGGTATCCCCTCTCAAGTCCAGGTTTTTTTTTAAATCTTGGTTTCATTCAAAAAATGAGTTATGTAGTTCCGTCAGATGCAATCGAATCCCTGATACGATATATATAATAACTGGTTTCGAATGTTTTCCAAATGCCTTTCATTACAATTCGAAATCAAATAACCCCAAACTGTAGATATAACTCTTCTCCATTCCAAATTTAGGTGTATTGCCCAAGCGCCCCGTCAAAAAAGGAGCAGAGTGAAGAACCGTGGAGAGGGCAGACGGCAGAGAAACTTGAAGTCGTGTGTGTTCATCGATGATGGACGAGAAATCCAAGTTTCCTCGGCCGTGGCCGTATCAGTATATCATTGCCCAAGTGCCCCGTTAAAAAAGGAGCAGAGTGAAGAACCGCGGAGAGGGCAGACGACAGAGAAACTTGAAGTCGTGTGTGTTCATCAATGATGGACGAGAAATCCAAGTTTCCTCGGCCGTGGCCGTATCAGTATATCATTGCCCAAGTGCCCCGTTAAAAAAGGAGCAGAGTGAAGAACCGTGGAGAGGGCAGACGGCAGAGAAACTTGAAGTCGTGTGTGTTCATCAATGATGGACGAGAAATCCAAGTTTCCTCGGCCGTGGCCGTATCAGTATATCATTGCCCAAGTGCCCCGTTAAAAAAGGAGCAGAGTGAAGAACCGCGGAGAGGGCAGACGGCAGAGAAACTTGAAGTCGTGTGTGTTCATCGATGATGGACGAGAAATCCAAGTTTCCTCGGCCGTGGCCGTATCAATATATCATTGCCCAAGTGCCCCGTTAAAAAAGGAGCAGAGTGAAGAACCGTGGAGAGGGTAGACGGCAGAGAAACTTGAAGTCGTGTGTGTTCATCGATGATGGACGAGAAATCCAAGTTTCCTCGGCCGTGGCCGTATCAGTATATCATTGCCCAAGTGCCCCGCTAAAAAAGGAGCAGAGTGAAGAACCGTGGAGATACCAGACGGCAGAGAAACGTGAAGTCGTGTGTGTTCATCGATGATGGACGAGAAATCCAAGTTTCCTCGGCCGTGGCCGTATCAGTATATCATTGCCCAAGTGCCCCGTTAAAAAAGGAGCAGAGTGAAGAACCGCGGAGAGGGCAGACGGCAGAGAAACTTGAAGTCGTGTGTGTTCATCGATGATGGACGAGAAATCCAAGTTTCCTCGGCCGTGGCCGTATCAGTATATCATTGCCCAAGTGCCCCGTTGAAAAAGGAGCAGAGTGAAGAACCGTGGAGAGGGTAGACGGCAGAGAAACTTGAAGTCGTGTGTGTTCATCGATGATGGACGAGAAATCCAAGTTTCCTCGGCCGTGGCCGTATCAGTATATCATTGCCCAAGTGCCCCGTTGAAAAAGGAGCAGAGTGAAGAACCGTGGAGAGGGTAGACGGCAGAGAAACTTGAAGTCGTGTGTGTTCATCGATGATGGACGAGAAATCCAAGTTTCCTCGGCCGTGGCCGTATCAGTATATCATTGCCCAAGTGCCCCGTTAAAAAAGGAGCAGAGTGAAGAACCGCGGAGAGGGCAGACGGCAGAGAAACTTGAAGTCGTGTGTGTTCATCGATGATGGACGAGAAATCCAAGTTTCCTCGGCCGTGGCCGTATCAGTATATCATTGCCCAAGTGCCCCGTTGAAAAAGGAGCAGAGTGAAGAACCGTGGAGAGGGTAGACGGCAGAGAAACTTGAAGTCGTGTGTGTTCATCGATGATGGACGAGAAATCCAAGTTTCCTCGGCCGTGGCCGTATCAGTATATCATTGCCCAAGTGCCCCGTTAAAAAAGGAGCAGAGTGAAGAACCGCGGAGAGGGCAGACGGCAGAGAAACTTGAAGTCGTGTGTGTTCATCGATGATGGACGAGAAATCCAAGTTTCCTCGGCCGTGGCCGTATCAGTATATCATTGCCCAAGTGCCCCGTTGAAAAAGGAGCAGAGTGAAGAACCGCGGAGATACCAGACGGCAGAGAAACGTGAAGTCGTGTGTGTTCATCGATGATGGACGAGAAATCCAAGTTTCCTCGGCCGTGGCCGTATCAGTATATCATTGCCCAAGTGCCCCGTTGAAAAAGGAGCAGAGTGAAGAACCGTGGAGAGGGTAGACGGCAGAGAAACTTGAAGTCGTGTGTGTTCATCGATGATGGACGAGAAATCCAAGTTTCCTCGGCCGTGGCCGTATCAGTATATCATTGCCCAAGTGCCCCGTTGAAAAAGGAGCAGAGTGAAGAACCGTGGAGAGGGTAGACGGCAGAGAAACTTGAAGTCGTGTGTGTTCATCGATGATGGACGAGAAATCCAAGTTTCCTCGGCCGTGGCCGTATCAGTATATCATTGCCCAAGTGCCCCGTTGAAAAAGGAGCAGAGTGAAGAACCGTGGAGAGGGTAGACGGCAGAGAAACTTGAAGTCGTGTGTGTTCATCGATGATGGACGAGAAATCCAAGTTTCCTCGGCCGTGGCCGTATCAGTATATCATTGCCCAAGTGCCCCGTTAAAAAAGGAGCAGAGTGAAGAACCGTGGAGATACCAGACGGCAGAGAAACGTGAAGTCGTGTGTGTTCATTGATGATGGACGAGAAATCCAAGTTTCCTCGGCCGTGGCCGTATCAGTATATCATTGCCCAAGTGCCCCGTTAAAAAAGGAGCAGAGTGAAGAACCGCGGAGATACCAGACGGCAGAGAAACGTGAAGTCGTGTGTGTTCATCGATGATGGACGAGAAATCCAAGTTTCCTCGGCCGTGGCCGTATCAGTATATCATTGCCCAAGTGCCCCGTTAAAAAAGGAGCAGAGTGAAGAACCGTGGAGAGGGTAGACGGCAGAGAAACTTGAAGTCGTGTGTGTTCATCGATGATGGACGAGAAATCCAAGTTTCCTCGGCCGTGGCCGTATCCGTATATCATTGCCCAAGTGCCCCGCTAAAAAAGGAGCAGAGTGAAGAACCATGGAGATACCAGACGGCAGAGAAACGTGAAGTCGTGTGTGTTCATCGATGATGGACGAGAAATCCAAGTTTCCTCGGCCGTGGCCGTATCAGTATATCATTGCCCAAGTGCCCCGTTAAAAAAGGAGCAGAGTGAAGAACCGTGGAGATACCAGACGGCAGAGAAACGTGAAGTCGTGTGTGTTCATCGATGATGGACGAGAAATCCAAGTTTCCTCGGCCGTGGCCGTATCAGTATATCATTGCCCAAGTGCCCCGCTAAAAAAGGAGCAGAGTGAAGAACCATGGAGATACCAGACGGCAGAGAAACGTGAAGTCGTGTGTGTTCATCGACGATGGACGAGAAATCCAAGTTTCCTCGGCCGCGGCCGTATCGGCAGTTTTGTTTTTTCTTCTAATTTTCTTCAAAAACACTCACAAAACCCTTGGATCTCGGCACTTTTTGCTCCAAAAAATCGATAGCTGTGTTGAGCCACTCCTCTTTTAACAAAATGAACCGGTCACCGAACCAATTCAATAAAAATGTGCAGCTGTCGAAAAACGGACGATTTTCTTGCCAAAACGCGCGCGGCGGGTTGCGTATGGATTTACGAGAAGGCTCCGCCCACTATTTTTGCGGTTCGCAATGTTTTCGAAGCAGATTTTTGATGGGTTTTGATGGGTTTTCGTGGATTTTTTCGCTTTTTTTTCAATTTTTGAGAAAGATTATCAAACCATTAAAATCAATTACAGATCATGGACATTTCTGGAAAACGGCGTCGAGGAGGAAAACGCGAAAAAGGCACGCCGAGGTCGACAAAGCCTGCAGTTCCAGAAGAACCGGAAAAAGAGCTCACGCTGGAGGAATATGAAAAACAGTAACTTTATTATACTGTAAAACGCTCTTAAACAAAATAAAATTCCCTTCAGAAAAGCGGCGATTCTCCGTCGAGCAGTTCTAATCGAAAATCAATTCGTCACGCTTCGCATCGACCTCAAGGATCGGAAGAGGAAGCAGGCGGCGGAGCAGAAGGCACGGGCTCTTCAGGGCCTTGATCCGGACTTTTTGCGCGAGAAAAAAGAGGCGGAGGAGGCGTTCGAAAAGAAAAATGCGATAAACGAGCTGGTTCGCGATATGAAATTGGCGCAGATCAATGATGAG
This sequence comes from Caenorhabditis imperialis, assembly GCA_963572205.1. NCBI lineage: Eukaryota > Metazoa > Nematoda > Chromadorea > Rhabditida > Rhabditidae > Caenorhabditis > Caenorhabditis imperialis. Next base: position 1,860,007 of record OY751544.1, on the reverse strand, counting down.
CGGGAGGCGGATTTGGCGATGAACGAGACGCAGTTCGACGATCAGTACGCCTATGCTAAAGGCAGATTTATCGATTTTTTCAAGAATTTGATCGTGGAGAAGCAGCGAAGGGAGCGGCAGATGGGTGCTATCATGGGATGCTTGCTTGGTAAGTAGGAAATCAATAATTAGAAAAATTTCAAAAAAATTTAGCGGAAATTGCATAAAAACTGATAGGAAATGCTTCAAAAGCATGATTTTCCCATAAAAACAATGGAAATCGTTGATTTTCCCATAAAAATCTTGAAAATTGTAGATTTTTCACCAATTTTCAGAAAAAAAAACTGCGCGGAATTGAAAATGTTTACATTTATTCACAGTTTTCCAAGATTTTCAACGAATTTTCATGATTTGTGCGCCAACAATGAAAAATTGCATGTTTTACTGATTTTCAAATCGTTTTTCACGATTTCTTCGCTTTTTTTGCAATTTTTCCTTCATTATCATTAAAGTTCGCAATTTCCACGTTATTTTACCTAAAAAACTCACTATTTTGATAGTTTTCACGTGAAATTGCAGTTTGTAGTGAATTTTTCGCTCTAATTCTTCATTCCTCGCGTGTACTTCTCGTGGAAAATATGATTTTTCACATTTTCCACGAGAAGTACACCACCAACTAGTATCTATCGCCCGTGTACTCCTCGTGGACAACCCAATTTTCTTCCAGCTCTTCCCCCGGAGCCCGAAGAGCATGCGTCGCGATCACTGGACTCTTCATTGAAGTACGAGGGACGCACGACGCAGAGCCGGAGCAAGTCGATGCAGGCGGAGAAGGAGGAACGCGAGCGGATCGCCAGAGAGCTGAAAGAGCAGAAAGAGCAAAAAGAGCAGGAGGAGAGGCGGAAAAGGAAGAGAAAGAATATTGTGGAATGAGTTATTATTGTTTTAAATATATTTTTTAATTTTTTTTCTACTCTTGAAATCTTAACGTATCTCAATAATCCCAATTTAATTTAACTTTTTTTCATTGAAAATTGCAAAAACCTTGCCGAAACTCTTAATATTTATGGGTTTGCGGTGATATTATCAATAGAGCGCACTTGCATCTCACTTTCTAATGGTTAAATAATTGTATTTTATCTCATTCTCCCCCTTTTTCATTTCGTTGGCTTTTCTTCACATTCCCGAAAAATTATACGAAATTCGTACACCATTTCCCCACCCATTTGACAAGATTTGCATTTTCGTCACTTTTACCCTCAAAAAGTTGTGGATTTTTAAAAAAATGCGAGAAAAAGCGGACAAACAACTCGGATGACTTTATCAAAGGACACGGGACAGACACTCACACATACACAAAAAAAACAAAAAGTTGAGTTTTTTCCACTTTTGACGACCACAGGACTATTGAGGGGGGCGGAGCTCTGAAAGTTGGAAGTAAAAGTATAGTTTGATGTGAGCTGTGAGCCGAACCTTCCTAATAACCGGCTCGGTTCCCTCTCAATCCCTTCAACGACATCATGGGCACTCGTTTGTGATACGACGGATCGCGTTTTCCGCGCAGTCCACGGAGCCCCGGGAACGCGAACAGCTCGGACTCGGAGCTGCGTTTGAATTGAGATGGTCAGTAGACTTCTGCCTGCAATTGGAGAAATTGTATGGGGAACGTGGGGGTTGAACCCGTGGCCTTGTGGGTGGCAGGCAAAAGCGGTAGCCACTACGCTATGTGGGCAGGTGTGGGAAGCGGTGAGGAGTGCGGAGAGGAGCGCGGTGGAAAGTCAACGGACCACTGATTTTTGGATTTTCGGAGTAGTACAAGAATTTTGTAGTTCTCGAGGACAAGTCTCTAGTTGTTTAATATTTGATGATTTCTGTGTAGTTCTCGAGGGAAATGTTCTATTTTTTCTATTTAAAAAGTTCTGTGTAGTTCACGAGGATAAAATTCAATTTCAAATAGTTCTCTATCAGTATATCATTGCCCAAATGCCCCGCTAAAAAGGAGCAGAGTGAAGAACCGTGGAGATACCAGACGGCAGAGAAACGTGAAGTCGTGTGTGCTCATCGACGATGGACGAGAAATCTAAGTTTCCTCGGCCATGGCCGTATCAGTATATCATTGCCCAAGTGCCCCATCAAAAAAGGAGCAGAGTGAAGAACCGTGGAGATACCAGACGGCAGAGAAACGTGAAGTCGTGTGTGTTCATCGACGATGGACGAGAAATCCAAGTTTCCTCGGCCATGGCCGTATCAGTATATCATTGCCCAAGTGCCCCATCAAAAAAGGAGCAGAGTGAAAAACCGTGGAGATACCAGACGGCAGAGAAACGTGAAGTCGTGTGTGCTCATCGACGATGGACGAGAAATCTAAGTTTCCTCGGCCATGGCCGTATCAGTATATCATTGCCCAAGTGCCCCATCAAAAAAGGAGCAGAGTGAAGAACCGTGGAGATACCAGACGGCAGAGAAACGTGAAGTCGTGTGTGTTCATCGACGATGGACGAGAAATCCAAGTTTCCTCGGCCGTGGCCGTATCAGTATATCATTGCCCAAGTGCCCCGTCAAAAAAGGAGCAGAGTGAAGAACCGTGGAGAGGGCAGACGGCAGAGAAACGTGAAGTCGTGTGTGTTCATCGATGATGGACGAGAAATCCAAGTTTCCTCGGCCGTGGCCGTATCAGTATATCATTGCCCAAGTGCCCCGTCAAAAAAGGAGCAGAGTGAAGAACCATGGAGAGGGCAGACGGCAGAGAAACGTGAAGTCGTGTGTGTTCATCGACGATGGACGAGAAATCCAAGTTTCCTCGGCCGTGGCCGTATCAGTATATCATTGCCCAAGTGCCCCGTCAAAAAAGGAGCAGAGTGAAGAACCATGGAGAGGGCAGACGGCAGAGAAACGTGAAGTCGTGTGTGTTCATCGACGATGGACGAGAAATCCAAGTTTCCTCGGCCGTGGCCGTATCAGTATATCATTGCCCAAGTGCCCCGTCAAAAAAGGAGCAGAGTGAAGAACCGTGGAGAGGGCAGACGGCAGAGAAACGTGAAGTCGTGTGTGTTCATCGATGATGGACGAGAAATCCAAGTTTCCTCGGCCGTGGCCGAATACTGAAAATGGAAGGCAAAGAGCTGATAACAATGGAGACAGACAACATACAGAAAAACATGAAAAACAACATTTAAGTGGGGGTAGCCTGGCGCCGTGGAATTCAGTTGAAGAATGAATGGAATTGTGATTTTTTCAGGATAATTCATTTTTATAATGACTTGTTGTAAAACGGGAAACAAAGAAAACTTAAACCAGGATTGAAAAAATATCATTGTTATTAAAAACTGTGGTTGCGAGTAGGCAGACAATCTGTAACGCAATTTCAATTTCAGCCAATCATAAACATTTTTGAATCCGGTGGGAAAGGAATTATTTAAATACAGCACAGGAATGTTCAACAGACGCCTCTCATCTTGATTCAAATTTTCAGGTTTTTTGTTTTCTATTTTTGTTTGATTCTCATTGAAAATCTTAATGTTTTACTTTAACGTTCTTGACCAACTTTTTGAGCCCTTTTGATACTTTGGCCAGATTAGATTGGTTTCTTGATTGTTTTCAACATACTTGCACCAGATTGCGTTAGCCATGATATCTTTAATTTTATCAGTAAGAAAGTCATGAGTTTTATTTTCGTATTTTCGTATTCCAGTTTCTCTTTTTTTAACTCGATGAACCTACAAAGAAGTTTTTTTTCAAGCTTTTCAACATTTAATGAATGAAACTCTTCTTTTTCACTCTATTTTTCTTTTTGTATTGCTTTTGATAAGAAAAAAAAACAACACCTGCTTTCCCTCCGCAAACTCCGCTTCACCAGGTCATTATTACAATCGTTCCAAATATTTTAGAAAAAAGAGAAAAAAAGTATATAAGAGAATTCAGAATTAGCACTCACTATACAGCCATTTTTTATTTCCGGAGCGCAGAAATGAGAGAAGCGAATGAGGTTTCGGATGATTTAGATGATTTTGGGCAAAAGTTGGAGTGCTCTTCGGAAAAACACTATTTCCATACGTAATTCAACAGAATTCCACTGCGACAAGCACTTCCAAATAAATGTGCTGGTTTGATGTTTCCCTGCATGTCATTTGTCACCATTCTTATCAGCCTTTTTGCGAATTGATAAACATGGAAGAGAAAACCCGAGTTTCCTCGGCCGCGGCCAAATAATGGAAATGGAAGGCAGAGGGCTGATAAGAATGGAGACCAACGACATGCAGAGAAACATGAAAGACAGCATTTATGCGGGGTAATCTGTTCCAGTCAAATTTTGTTAAATTTTGTATGAATATAGCATATAGGGTTATTGAAAAAGAAAAAAATCGTCTGAAAACACAAGTTCAAACTAGCCGACAATTGTCTACAAGATGATTGCACTGATCAGTTCTGCAATAGCACATGCTTTCTACAATCAAAAAACCAAAATGTGTGCCTAGCTCCAAGGGTAAGTGTAGCGCCGCCGATATTTGGTCCAGCCCGCTAGGCCAGACCGTATAGACCGTATGGTTGCGTGTATGTGTGGGAACCCTCGTTATATGAGGCTTCCCGGTGCCTCCCCGCCCGTTGAGACACATTAAGGATCGAACCTGGGGCAGACCTGATTCCCCAGGTTCGGCGGTCGGCGCACACTACCACTTGGCTATGCTAGGCACGTCTCACGCTCACTCTTTTTACATAGACAAGGGGGAGGTCCATAAAGGACCATCGACACATAGATACAGTGTAGTCGTAGGTCCATGTGTTAATGGGTATCCCCTCTCCAATCCTTGGTTTCATCGACGATGGACGAGAAAACCCGAGTTTTCTCGGCCGTGGCCGAATAATAAAAATGGAAGAAATTAATTGAATTTTGTATGAATATAGTATATTGATTGCGATGATACGATGTGTTTCTAAAAATTCTGTAAAAATTCATATGTGATATGCACAGCGCCAGAATGCTTCTAGATGAGGAATTCCTCCAAGGATCCAGCGTTTGCGGCGGCGAACGGGACGAAAGTTGACGGCGAGGGTGGAAGTCACATTGTGAAGTTGTCGAAACGGATCTGTTGGATATTATGGCTATGGGAAAATATATAATGTTTTTTATAACTTTATTCACAAATAGTTCCTGCAAGAAAAAGTTTCAAAAAAAAGTTTTTTAAGCTCTTCAAGTGCACAACATCAATATTTCAGTTTTTCAATTGTTTTTTATTCCAGAACATGTTTTCAATCACATTTTTTCACCGAATTCTACTGCGACAGACTACCCCTGCATGTCGTCCATCTTCATTCTTATCAGCCCTCTGCCATTCATTCTCATTATTCGGCCACGGCCGAGGAAACTTGGGTTTTCTCTTCCATTGTCGATGAACACACACGACTTCACGTTTCTCTGCCGTCTGGTATCTCCGCAGTTTTTCACTCTGCTCCTTTTTTGACGGGGCACTTGGGCAATGATATACTGATACGGCCGTGGCCGAGGAAACTTGGATTTCTCGTCCATCGTCGATGAGCACACACGACTTCACGTTTCTCTGCCGTCTGGTATCTCCACGGTTCTTCACTCTGCTCCTTTTTTGACGGGGCACTTGGGCAATGATATACTGATACGGCCACGGCCGAGGAAACTTGGATTTCTCGTCCATCGTCGATGAGCACACCCGACTTCACGTTTCTCTGCCGTCTGGTATCTCCACGGTTCTTCACTCTGCTCCTTTTTTGACGGGGCACTTGGGCAATGATATACTGATACGGCCACGGCCGAGGAAACTTGGATTTCTCGTCCATCGTCGATGAGCACACACGACTTCACGTTTCTCTGCCGTCTGGTATCTCCACGGTTCTTCACTCTGCTCCTTTTTTGACGGGGCACTTGGGCAATGATATACTGATACGGCCACGGCCGAGGAAACTTGGATTTCTCGTCCATCGTCGATGAGCACACCCGACTTCACGTTTCTCTGCCGTCTGGTATCTCCACGGTTTTTCACTCTGCTCCTTTTTTGACGGGGCACTCGGGCAATGATATACTGATACGGCCACGGCCGAGGAAACTTGGATTTCTCGTCCATCGTCGATGAGCACACACGACTTCACGTTTCTCTGCGGTCTGCCCTCTCCACGGTTCTTCACTCTGCTCCTTTTTTGACGGGGCACTTGGGCAATGATATACTGATACGGCCGTGGCCGAGGAAACTTGGATTTCTCGTCCATCGTCGATGAGCACACACGACTTCACGTTTCTCTGCCGTCTGGTATCTCCACGGTTCTTCACTCTGCTCCTTTTTTGACGGGGCACTTGGGCAATGATATACTGATACGGCCGTGGCCGAGGAAACTTGGATTTTTCGTCCATCGTCGATGAGCACACACGACTTCACGTTTCTCTGCCGTCTGGTATCTCCACGGTTCTTCACTCTGCTCCTTTTTTGACGGGGCACTTGGGCAATGATATACTGATACGGCCGTGGCCGAGGAAACTTGGATTTTTCGTCCATCGTCGATGAGCACACACGACTTCACGTTTCTCTGCCGTCTGGTATCTCCACGGTTCTTCACTCTGCTCCTTTTTTGACGGGGCACTTGGGCAATGATATACTGATACGGCCGTGGCCGAGGAAACTTGGATTTCTCGTCCATCGTCGATGAGCACACACGACTTCACGTTTCTCTGCCGTCTGGTATCTCCACGGTTCTTCACTCTGCTCCTTTTTTGACGGGGCACTTGGGCAATGATATACTGATACGGCCGTGGCCGAGGAAACTTGGATTTCTCGTCCATCGTCGATGAGCACACACGACTTCACGTTTCTCTGCCGTCTGGTATCTCCACGGTTCTTCACTCTGCTCCTTTTTTGACGGGGCACTTGGGCAATGATATACTGATACGGCCGTGGCCGAGGAAACTTGGATTTCTCGTCCATCGTCGATGAGCACACACGACTTCACGTTTCTCTGCCGTCTGGTATCTCCACGGTTCTTCACTCTGCTCCTTTTTTGACGGGGCACTTGGGCAATGATATACTGATACGGCCGTGGCCGAGGAAACTTGGATTTCTCGTCCATCGTCGATGAGCACACACGACTTCACGTTTCTCTGCCGTCTGGTATCTCCACGGTTCTTCACTCTGCTCCTTTTTTGACGGGGCACTTGGGCAATGATATACTGATACGGCCACGGCCGAGGAAACTTGGATTTCTCGTCCATCGTCGATGAGCACACACGACTTCACGTTTCTCTGCCGTCTGGTATCTCCACGGTTCTTCACTCTGCTCCTTTTTTGACGGGGCACTTGGGCAATGATATACTGATACGGCCGTGGCCGAGGAAACTTGGATTTCTCGTCCATCGTCGATGAGCACACACGACTTCACGTTTCTCTGCCGTCTGGTATCTCCACGGTTCTTCACTCTGCTCCTTTTTTGACGGGGCACTTGGGCAATGATATACTGATACGGCCGTGGCCGAGGAAACTTGGATTTTTCGTCCATCGTCGATGAGCACACACGACTTCACGTTTCTCTGCCGTCTGGTATCTCCACGGTTCTTCACTCTGCTCCTTTTTTGACGGGGCACTTGGGCAATGATATACTGATACGGCCGTGGCCGAGGAAACTTGGATTTCTCGTCCATCGTCGATGAGCACACACGACTTCACGTTTCTCTGCCGTCTGGTATCTCCACGGTTCTTCACTCTGCTCCTTTTTTGACGGGGCACTTGGGCAATGATATACTGATACGGCCGTGGCCGAGGAAACTTGGATTTCTCGTCCATCGTCGATGAGCACACACGACTTCACGTTTCTCTGCCGTCTGGTATCTCCACGGTTCTTCACTCTGCTCCTTTTTTGACGGGGCACTTGGGCAATGATATACTGATACGGCCGTGGCCGAGGAAACTTGGATTTCTCGTCCATCGTCGATGAGCACACACGACTTCACGTTTCTCTGCCGTCTGGTATCTCCACGGTTCTTCACTCTGCTCCTTTTTTGACGGGGCACTTGGGCAATGATATACTGATACGGCCGTGGCCGAGGAAACTTGGATTTCTCGTCCATCGTCGATGAGCACACACGACTTCACGTTTCTCTGCCGTCTGGTATCTCCACGGTTCTTCACTCTGCTCCTTTTTTGACGGGGCACTTGGGCAATGATATACTGATACGGCCACGGCCGAGTAAACTTGGATTTCTCGTCCATCGTCGATGAGCACACACGACTTCACGTTTCTCTGCCGTCTGGTATCTCCACGGTTCTTCACTCTGCTCCTTTTTTGACGGGGCACTTGGGCAATGATATACTGATACGGCCGTGGCCGAGGAAACTTGGATTTCTCGTCCATCGTCGATGAGCACACACGACTTCACGTTTCTCTGCCGTCTGGTATCTCCACGGTTCTTCACTCTGCTCCTTTTTTGACGGGGCACTTGGGCAATGATATACTGATACGGCCGTGGCCGAGGAAACTTGGATTTCTCGTCCATCGTCGATGAGCACACACGACTTCACGTTTCTCTGCCGTCTGGTATCTCCACGGTTCTTCACTCTGCTCCTTTTTTGACGGGGCACTTGGGCAATGATATACTGATACGGCCGTGGCCGAGGAAACTTGGATTTCTCGTCCATCGTCGATGAGCACACACGACTTCACGTTTCTCTGCCGTCTGGTATCTCCGCAGTTTTTCACTCTGCTCCTTTTTTGACGGGGCACTTGGGCAATGATATACTGATACGGCCACGGCCGAGGAAACTTGGATTTCTCGTCCATCGTCGATGAGCACACACGACTTCACGTTTCTCTGCCGTCTGCCCTCTCCACGGTTATTCACTCTGCTTCTTTTTTGAGAGGGCAGACGGCAGAGAAACGTGAAGTCGTGTGTGTTCATCGACGATGGACGAGAAATCCAAGTTTCCTCGGCCGCGGCCGTCCCACTATTTTTGCGGTTCGCAATGTTTTCGGAGCAGATTTTTGATGGGTTTTCATGGGTTTTCGTGGATTTTTTCGCTTTTTTTTTCAATTTTTGAGAAAGATTATCAAACCATTAAAATCAATTACAGATCATGGACATTTCTGGAAAACGGCGTCGAGGAGGAAAACGCGAAAAAGGCATGCCGAGGTCGACAAAGCCTGCAGTTCCAGAAGAACCGGAAAAAGAGCTCACGCTGGAGGAATATGAAAAACAGTAACTTTATTATACTGTAAAACGCTCTTAAACAAAATAAAATTCCCTTCAGAAAAGCGGCGATTCTCCGTCGAGCAGTTCTAATCGAAAATCAATTCGTCACGCTTCGCATCGACCTCAAGGATCGGAAGAGGAAGCAGGCGGCGGAGCAGAAGGCACGGGCTCTTCAGGGCCTTGATCCGGACTTTTTACGCGAGAAAAAAGAGGCGGAGGAGGCGTTCGAAAAGAAAAATGCGATAAACGAGCTGGTTCGCGATATGAAATTGGCGCAGATCAATGATGAGCGGGAGGCGGATTTGGCGATGAACGAGACGCAGTTCGACGATCAGTACGCCTATGCTAAAGGCAGATTTATCGATTTTTTCAAGAATTTGATCGCGGAGAAGGAGCGAAGGGAGCGGCAGATGGGTGCGATCATGGGATGCTTGCTTGGTAAGTAGGAAATCAATAATTAAAAAAATTTAAAAAAAATTTAGCAGAAATTGCATAAAAACTGATAGGAAATGCTTCAAAAGCATGATTTTCCCATAAAAACAATGGAAATCGTTGATTTTCCCATAAAAATCTTGAAAATTGTAGATTTTTCACCAATTTTCAGAAAAAAAAACTGCGCGGAATTGAAAACGTTTACATTTATTCACAATTTTCCAAGATTTTCAACGAATTTTCATGATTTGTGCGCCAACAATGAAAAATTGCATGTTTTACTGATTTTCAAATCGTTTTTCACGATTTCTTCGCTTTTTTTGCAATTTTTCCTTCATTATCATTAAAGTTCGCAATTTCCACGTTATTTTACCTAAAAAACACACTATTTTGATAGTTTTCACGTGAAATTGTAGTTTGTAGTGAATTTTTCGCTCTAATTCTTCATTCCTCGCGTGTACTTCTCGTGGAAAATATGATTTTTCACATTTTCCACGAGAAGTACACCACCAACTAGTATCTATCGCCCGTGTACTCCTCGTGGACAACCCAATTTTCTTCCAGCTCTTCCCCCGGAGCCCGAAGAGCATGCGTCGCGATCACTGGACTCTTCATTGGAGTACGAGGGACGCACGACGCAGAGCCGGAGCAAATCGATGCAGGCGGAGAAGGAGGAACGCGAGAGGATCGCCAGAGAGCTGAAAGAGCAGAAAGAGCAAAAAGAGCAGGAGGAGAGGCGGAAAAGGAAGAGAAAGAATATTGTGGAATGAATTATTATTGTTTTAAATATATTTTTTAATTTTTTTTTCTACTCTTGAAATCTGAACGTATCTCAATAATCCCAACAATCTCAGGTCCAAAAAGCAAGGTGATATTATCAATAGAGCGCACTTGCATCTCACTTTCTAATGGTTAAATAATTGTATTTTATCTCATTCTCCCCCTTTTTCATTCCGTTGGCTTTTCTTTACATTCCCGAAAAATTATACGAAATTCGTACACCATTTCCCCACCCATTGTTCTCCTGCGAAAAACTTGACAAGATTTGCATTTTCGTCACTTTTACCCTCAAAAAGTTGTGAAATTTTAATAAAATGCGAGAAAAAGCGGACAAACAACTCGGATGACTTTATCAAAGGACACGGGACAGACACTCACACATACACAAAAAAAACAAAAAGTTGAGTTTTTTCCACTTTTGACGACCACAGGACTATTGAGGGGGGCGGAGCTCTGAAAGTTGGAAGTAAAAGTATAGTTTGATGTGAGCTGTGAGCCGAACCTTCCTAATAACCGGCTCGGTTCCCTCTCAATCCCTTCAACGACATCATGGGCACTCGTTTGTGATACGACGGATCGCGTTTTCCGCGCAGTCCACGGAGCCCCGGGAACGCGAACAGCTCGGACTCGGAGCTGCGTTTGAATTGAGATGGTCAGTAGACTTCTGCCTGCAATTGGAGAAATTGTATGGGGAACGTGGGGGTTGAACCCGTGGCCTTGTGGGTGGCAGGCAAAAGCGGTAGCCACTACGCTATGTGGGCAGGTGTGGGAAGCGGTGAGGAATGGGGAGAGGAGCGCGGTGGAAAGTCGTACAAGAATTTTGTAGTTCTCGAGGACAAGTCTCTAGTTGTTCAATATTTGATGATTTCTGTGTAGTTCTCGAGGAAAATGTTCTATTTTTTCTATTTAAAAAGTTCTGTGTAGTTCACGAGGATAAAATTCAATTTCAAATAGTTCTCTATCAGTATATCATTGCCCAAGTGCCCCGCTAAAAAAGGAGCAGAGTGAAGAACAGTGGAGATACCAGACGGCAGAGAAACGTGGAGTCGTGTGTGTTCATCGATGATGGACGAGAAATCCAAGTTTCCTCGGCCGTGGCCGTATCAGTATATCATTGCCCAAGTGCCCCGTCAAAAAAGGAGCAGAGTGAAGAACCGTGGAGAGGGCAGACGGCAGAGAAACGTGAAGTCGTTTGTGTTCATCGATGATGGACGAGAAATCCAAGTTTCCTCGGTCGCGGCCGTATCAATATATCATTGCCCAAGTGCCCCGCTAAAAAATAAGCAGAGTGAAGAACCGTGGAGATACCAGACGGCAGAGAAACGTGAAGTCGTGTGTGCTCATCGACGATGGACGAGAAATCCAAGTTTCCTCGGCCGTGGCCGTATCAGTATATCATTGCCCAAGTGCCCCGTCAAAAAAGGAGCAGAGTGAAGAACCGTGGAGAGGGCAGACCGCAGAGAAACGTGAAAGACAGCATTTATGTGGGGGTAGTCTGTTGCAGTCAAATTCGGTTTAATTTTGTATGAATATATCATATAGGGTTATTGAAAAAGAAAAATCGTCTGAAAATACAAGTTCAAACTAGCCGACAATTGTCTACAAGATGATTGCACTGGTCAGTTCTGCAATAGCACATGTTTTCTACAACCAGAAAACCAAAATGTGTGCCTAGCTCCAAGGGTAAGTGTAGCGCCGCCGATATTTGGTCCAGCCCGCTAGGCCAGACCGTGTGCTTGTGTGTGTGTGTGGGAACCCTCGTTATATGAGGCTTCCCGGTGCCTCCCCGCCTGTTGAGACACAATGAGGATCGAACCTGGGGCAGACCTGATTCCCCAGGTTCGGCGGTCGGCGCACACTACCACTTGGCTATGCTAGGCACATCTGACGCTCACTCTTTTTGCATAGACAAGGGGGAAGGAGAGGACCATCGATACATTGCTACAGTGTAGTCGTAGGTCCATGTGTTTGTGGGTATCCTCTCTTAAATCCAGGATTTTTTTAAAATCGTGTTTTTCAGCCAGAGTGAAGAACCGCGGAGAGGGCAGACGGCAGAGAAACGTGAAGTACAGCATTTATGTGGGGATAGTCTGGCGCCGTGGAATTAAAAAAACCATTTTTGATCAGTTTTTTCAGGTGTGCATGCCAACTGTGCTTGCGAGTAGGCAGACAATCAATAATGCAATTTCAATTTCAGTCGAACATTAACATTTTTTTGCCCGGTAAGAAAGGAATGCTTCAAATACATTACAGTAATGTTCAACAGTCGCCTCTCATCGTGTGACTTTGCTTGATTTAAGTGTTCAGGTTTCTTGTTTTCAATTTTTGCTTGATTCTTATTGGAAATCTCCATGTTTGATTATAATGTTCTTATCTTTTGATACTTCGGTCAGATTAGATTGGTTTCTTGATTGTTTTCAACGTACTTGCACCAGATTGCTTTAGCCATGTATATCTTTAATTTTATCAGTGAGAAAGTCATGAGTTTCCTTTTCGTATTTTAGTATTCCAGTTTCTATTATTTTCACTCGATGAACCCTTGTGAAGAAGTATTTTTTCAAGCTTTTCATTATTTTATGAATGAAAGTCTCCTTTTCCTTTTTATTTTTCCTTTTGTATTGCTTTGTTGATAACAAAACAACACCTGTTCCGTTTTCCCTCCGCTAACTCTTTTTCACCAGGTCATTATTACAATCGTTCCGAACATTTTTGAAAAAAAGAGAAAAAAGTATATCAGAGAATTCAAAATTATGAAGCACTTACTATCCAGGGGTGAAATGGAACTGAACTATTCAAAAACAAACGACAGGCTCTGTGCTGTGTTTCTAGCCGAGTCCAAACATACACACAAACAATGAAAAGACACAAAAACTCGTAGTTGGCCATGGTGTGTTTGCTTTTCAACAGGAAAAATTACCTGTAGTGTTTGATTGTAGTGTTTTTGAAGTATGTTAGGTAATCTCAGGTCAGAAAAGACAGGTTTTAGTGTGTTTTTTTGTGTTTTCTCTTGTTAGGATTGTGGAACGTTTGTGTCTTCATCAAAAAAGTGATTTTTTTTTGACAAATGTATAGGTTGTTTACTTTGAAAATTACTCCGTTTCAAATTTTTTAAAGTGAGTTCTTCAGTTCCTTATTGTTTTTTTTTTATTTTTTGATTTTGATCATATTGTATTTATTTTCTTTTATTTTGTTTTTTAACACCTTCCCATTCATAACAAAACTGTTGTATCTCAAAAATATCACTATTTCCATTCCAAACTCGGCGCAATTCCACTCCGATATTTTTATTCGGCCACGGCCGAGGAAATTTGGGGTTTCTCTTCCATCGTCGACCTACACTCGCATTTCGAGTTTCTCTGCCGTCTGGTGTCTCCAAAACTCTAGCCCCTGCTTCATTTTTGACGAGGCACTTGGGCAATGATATTTTTATTCGGCCATGGCCGAGGAAATTTGGGGATTTCTCTTCCATCGTCGACGTACACTCGCATTTCGAGTTTCTCTGCTGTCTGGTGTCTTCAAAACTCTAGCCCCTGCTTCATTTTTGACGAGGCACTTGGGCAATGATATTTTTATTCGGCCACGGCCGAGGAAATTTGGGGATTTCTCTTCCATCGTCGACGTACACTCGCATTTCGAGTTTCTCTGCCGTCTGGTGTCTTCAAAACTCTAGCCCCTGCTTCATTTTTGACGAGGCACTTGGGCAATGATATTTTTATTCGGCCATGGCCGAGGAAATTTGGGGATTTCTCTTCCATCGTCGACGTACACTCGCATTTCGAGTTTCTCTGCCGTCTGGTGTCTCCAAAACTCTAGCCCCTGCTTCATTTTTGACGGGGCACTTGGGCAATGATATACTGATACGGCCACGGCCGAGGAAACTTGGATTTCTCGTCCATCGTCGATGAACACTCACGACTTCACGTTTCTCTGCCGTCTGCCCTCTCCGTGGTTCTTCACTCTGCTCTCATTTTATTGGGGCGCTTGGACAATACACTAATAGAACGAAATTTCAAAATAAACTTGTAAACGGGCTCTGTGTCAAATGGTAAAGATATTAACGGAATAGTATACAATCGTGTTCTGCAAGTAAACTTGGTTTTCGAAATCTTTTCACAAATTCAGTGAATTGAAACTACACACAACATTAACTTCCTGAAAGCATTTTATTCAGTGTCCGTTTGCAAATTTATTCTTAAACTGCATTTCGAGTTTCTCTGCAGTCTGGTGTCTCGGTAGTTCTAGCCGCTGCCTCAATTTCAACGGGGCGCTTGGGCAATACACCGACAAACCATAGTTGCGGACGCAGAAAAGTGAATTTATTAACGAAAACTGTATTATGTCTTCCGGACGTCAATAGAAACTGCATGTTTAGTTTTTCAATTGATAAGTAAAAATGGAGCATCGGTGCTAATCATTCTTATTAGCCCTCTGTTTTTTATCCCAATGTCTGATTTTAAGCGTGTTCACACATATAGCGAGAAAAACCCAGTTTAAGAATAAATTTGCAAACGGACACTGAATAAAATGCTTTCAGGAAGTTAATGTTGTGTGTAGTTTCAATTCACTGAATTTGTGAAAAGATTTCGAAAACCAAGTTTACTTGCAGAACACGATTGTATACTATTCCGTTAATATCTTTACCATTTGACACAGAGCCCGTTTACAAGTTTATTTTGAAATTTCGTTCTATTAGTGTATTGTCCAAGCGCCCCAATAAAATGAGAGCAGAGTGAAGAACCACGGAGAGGGCAGACGGCAGAGAAACGTGAAGTCGTGAGTGTTCATCGACGATGGACGAGAAATCCAAGTTTCCTCGGCCGTGGCCGTATCAGTATATCATTGCCCAAGTGCCCCGTCAAAAATGAAGCAGGGGCTAGAGTTTTGGAGACACCAGACGGCAGAGAAACTCGAAATGCGAGTGTACGTCGACGATGGAAGAGAAATCCCCAAATTTCCTCGGCCGTGGCCGAATAAAAATATCATTGCCCAAGTGCCTCGTCAAAAATGAAGCAGGGGCTAGAGTTTTGAAGACACCAGACGGCAGAGAAACTCGAAATGCGAGTGTACGTCGACGATGGAAGAGAAATCCCCAAATTTCCTCGGCCGTGGCCGAATAAAAATATCATTGCCCAAGTGCCTCGTCAAAAATGAAGCAGGGGCTAGAGTTTTGGAGACACCAGACGGCAGAGAAACTCGAAATGCGAGTGTACGTCGACGATGGAAGAGAAATCCCCAAATTTCCTCGGCCGTGGCCGAATAAAAATATCATTGCCCAAGTGCCTCGTCAAAAATGAAGCAGGGGCTAGAGTTTTGAAGACACCAGACGGCAGAGAAACTCGAAATGCGAGTGTACGTCGACGATGGAAGAGAAATCCCCAAATTTCCTCGGCCATGGCCGAATAAAAATATCATTGCCCAAGTGCCTCGTCAAAAATGAAGCAGGGGCTAGAGTTTTGAAGACACCAGACGGCAGAGAAACTCGAAATGCGAGTGTACGTCGACGATGGAAGAGAAATCCCCAAATTTCCTCGGCCGTGGCCGAATAAAAATATCATTGCCCAAGTGCCTCGTCAAAAATGAAGCAGGGGCTAGAGTTTTGAAGACACCAGACGGCAGAGAAACTCGAAATGCGAGTGTACGTCGACGATGGAAGAGAAATCCCCAAATTTCCTCGGCCGTGGCCGAATAAAAATATCATTGCCCAAGTGCCTCGTCAAAAATGAAGCAGGGGCTAGAGTTTTGGAGACACCAGACGGCAGAGAAACTCGAAATGCGAGTGTACGTCGACGATGGAAGAGAAATCCCCAAATTTCCTCGGCCGTGGCCGAATAAAAATATCATTGCCCAAGTGCCTCGTCAAAAATGAAGCAGGGGCTAGAGTTTTGAAGACACCAGACGGCAGAGAAACTCGAAATGCGAGTGTACGTCGACGATGGAAGAGAAATCCCCAAATTTCCTCGGCCATGGCCGAATAAAAATATCATTGCCCAAGTGCCTCGTCAAAAATGAAGCAGGGGCTAGAGTTTTGAAGACACCAGACGGCAGAGAAACTCGAAATGCGAGTGTACGTCGACGATGGAAGAGAAACCCCAAATTTCCTCGGCCGTGGCCGAATAAAAATATCATTGCCCAAGTGCCTCGTCAAAAATGAAGCAGGGGCTAAAGTTTTGAAGACACCAGACGGCAGAGAAACTCGAAATGCGAGTGTAGGTCGACGATGGAAGAGAAACCTCGAATTTCCTCGGCCGTGGCCAAATACAAACATCGAAGTGGAATTGCGCCGAGTTTGGAATGGAAATAGTGATGTTTTTGAAATAATACAGTTTTGTATTGGATGGAAAGGTGTTAAAAAAAGGCAATCAAAACAACTTGAATCGGGGTTGAGAACAAAACATAGTCATGAAAATATTAAAAAATAACAATACAAAATCGGAAAAAACTTATGTTGTGCATAAAAAAACAGGATTCATAAAAAATCATTTAAGCATCGTTAATAAATTAAGTTTTGTATTTGCTTCAAATTCTATTTTTTCAACACATTTCCATCTAAAACAAAATCCCATCACCCAAACCATAATAAAGAAGTCACCTCGTTTTACTCAAAATTCAACAGAATTCCACTGTACTTAACTCGATTTCAGCTAACTGAACTACATAACTCATGTTTTGTCTTAAGTGAAAACAAGATTTAAAAAAGAACCTGGATTTGAGAGGGGATACCCATAAACACATGGACCTACGACTACACTGTAGCAATGTGTCGATGGTCCTCTATGGACCTTCCCCCTTGTCTATGTAAAAAGAGTGAGCGTCAGATGTGCCTAGCATAGCCAAGTGGTAGTGTGCGCCGACCGCCGAACCTGGGGAATCAGGTCTGCCCCAGGTTCGATTCTAATTGTGTCTCAACGGGCGGGGAGGCACCGGGAAGCCTCATATAACGAGGGTTCCCACACACACGCACACTCACAGGTCTGGCCTAGCGGGCTGGACCAAATATCGGCGGCGCTACACTTACCCTTGGAGCTAGGCACACATTTTGGTTTTTTGGTTGTAGAAAGTACACAAATTCACAGTTTAAAACATTGTTTCACAAGCTGCTGGGTTACTAATGAAGCACGCTGCGCAAGTTCAGATCTGTAGACACAGCCTGACAAGGTGCTGAAAAGATTTAGACAGCGTTTAATTCCATGGGATACAACTGTTTTAAACCAGCCGGTCGAGCTGCTACGCAGCTCTTCGGCTGGCTTCTTATGGGGCCGGGAATTTGCTAAAATGTCCTAATACACTTCTCCAATGAAAGCAAAAATGTTTTGACTCGAAAAGGATCGAATCCTTGGCCCTCTGCACACCGTCCGCACGCGTAACCGCCGGGACCACCCCCACACACTTGGCTTGGGCAGCGCAGGTGCGTACATGTGCACGCGGTTTTGGGACCCCCTCGCAGGGTCATTTTCAGAAATTTTCAGGTAAAGTACCCTTCAAATTAAAGCTATCAACTTCTAGTTTGGACGGGCATCACCGCGGGGTCAAATAAGGGCCGTAACCGAAAATTGGGCTCATTCCCATGGCCGGGGACAGCGCTAGGGTTGGCGCCACACAGAGATCCCGACAGATACACAGAATTCATCCGTTAGTAATAGTAAAGATATCTGAACACAAAAATGTATGATTCCTAACATGTAAGTCACGGATGGTTCGGTATGGATGAGCCAATTTTAGAACCATAGAATACGACTTCAGCTTATCGGAATCTGGTAAACAATCTGCTTTTGGTAAGTTGCTAATGTGATTATGAAAAATAAAAATATGTTATACTATGAAGATTTGTTGAGGAACAATCCAATGAGTTTGTGAACGGAAGAAGTCTTCCTAATGTCAATATAAACGGAGTGTGTAGTTCTCTAGTTTTCCAATCAGAATCATTCACAGGAACGATTTATAATCAAAGTAGAAGTCGAGCACCGATATTTTCAAACATATATTTTTCAAATCTCCTTTTTCCAACACCTTCCCAGTCACAACAAAATCGCATATATAGCCTCTCTCCCGGCATTCAAAATTCAGCGGAATTCCACTGCGATTGCCCCCAAAAGAAAAGCGGAAATTTCGTCTTTTCTATGCAGTCGTCCGTCTTCCCAGTTCTGCACTCTGCTTCTCATTTTTCCAGTGTCCAGTTCCATGCTTGCGTTTTCTTTCTCTGCCACCCTCCGTTTCGAAACCTTATCTCTCTATTGATTCTCACTCGGGTGGGCTTTCTTCTCCCTTCTCCCAACACCCTCATCTGTTTTCGTTTTCACTCATCGCCCGCCGGGGGTGTCTATTCGTCCGGGTACTCTTTTTTTTCTCGTTCTCGCGTTTATTGACTACCTTTCGCCGTTTTTCAACCTTTTTTTGTCTGTCGGGGATGATTTTGTTTTCCTTTTTGTGAATATACCGAGAAGTTTGATGACTAATGTTTCTTATCAGTGTGCTAAAATAATTCATCTGTTCTTCACTACATGAATCAAACAGTTCATCATCTCTATTTGCAACATAAAACATAATGTTTGCCCTTTCCATGTGAAACTAGCACTACGTCATAGTAGTTGACTCATGGCAAAAGCTAATGTTTACGTTCCATGCCTACTGTGAGTGCTGTGAGAGCTGTGAGCAACACCCCTCTACGTCAATTACTATTTTTGCACATCAGTTGCTGACGTAGAGTCTATACGTTCTCAGGATGCTAGTAAACGGTCAAAGAGAAAAAGAAATTGGCAGCAATCTCAATCTTTGTTGCCAGTTTTTGTTACACTAAACCACAACAATTATTTTTGTTTTGAGAGATAGTTTTTAATGCTTTTTTTTATCAGTATCAATTTTTTCTTTCTGTCTCTCTTTCTCTCCCAATGTTTTGTTTGCTCAGATTTAATTTTGTGCTCATTTCCCTTCATGGCTGCCTTTTGCTTCTCGTTTTACTGCTCGTGTTAGCTCTGGATTTTCTTTTCTCATTTTTCTTTTCCTTTACAGCATCCCAAAGAAAAAAACGTAAAAGATTCAATTAAAGCCATTGCAGTTAATGGTGCAAGACGATGATGACGACTTCCGAATGTCGCTGGCTCTACGTCCGATGACGATTAACCCCCGGCCGACGTCGTTGTCGGTGAATGGCAACGAGAAGTCGTTACCCGAAGAAAGTGTACTGTAAGTGGACAAAATCTCTTTTTTTCCAATGTCTTCCATTTTTTATAGACGCTCATTATCCACTGGCACATTAAAATACCCTGACAATGACCACTTCTACACATTCAACTCGTCCAACCTCCAAGATTTGGGCGCGATTGGAAACGGCAATTTTGGAACGGTGTACAAGATGCGACATCTTGAAACCGGAAAATTACTGGCTGTCAAGGTCAGCCATTGAATTTTGAATGTTTTGAAAGGAAAAAAGAGAAAAAAATCAACAACAAAAAAAGAGAAAGAGAGAAGGATTTCCTGTCTTTCGAATAACAAACGCTTGTTCCAGAGGATACGTTGTAACAACATTGACCAACGGGAACAAATTCGCTTACTGCGAGAACACGACACAATTGTGAAATCCGAAAAAGGGCCGAATATCGTCAAGTTTTATGGCGCGATTTTCAGCGAGGTACCTAACAGTTTTCATGAAAGCTTTAATCAAAATTTAATTACTTTTTATAGCGAAAAATTTTTTAGGGAGACTGTTGGATCTGCATGGAGTTAATGGACATTTCAATGGATCTTCTCTACAAGCACGTGTACACGGTGAAGCATAGTCGACTTCATGAGAATGTAGTGGGGCATGTCACTGTTTGTGTGAGTATTTTTTGGGAATGACTTCTAAAAGGTACAGTTTTCCAGACAGTAGACGCCTTGGACTACTTGAAAAAAGAGCTTAAGATCATTCATCGAGACGTGAAGCCCTCGAATATTTTGGTCGACTCTCATGGAAGTGTGAAGCTTTGCGATTTTGGAATTTGCGGACAGTTGGAGGATTCAGTGGTCAAAACTCATGATGCAGGGTGTCAACCTTATTTAGCGGTATGTTTTGATATTTTGGCAAATGGAACAAGGTATAAACAGCACAAAATCTCTGAAAAAACGTATTTCAAAGTTAGGCCATCCCTATCACTATTACTAACGGACCAATTCTGTGCATCTGTAGGGATCTCTGTGTGTATGAGACCCTGGTGCTGTCCCCAGAAATAAGAATGAGCCCAATTCTTGGTTACGGCCCTTATTTGACCCCCGAGATGTTCCCCGTCCAAACTAGAAGTTGATAGCTTTAACTTGAATGGTACTTTACCTGCAAATTTCTGAAAATGACAGCGTGTGGGGCTCCGAACCACCTGCGCTACCGTTCTCAAGTATGTCGGTGTGGTCTCGGCGGTTACGCTGTCGGACAGTGTGTAGAGGGTCAGGGGTTCGATTCTTTTCGAGTGAAAAACTTTTTTGCGTTTATTGAAAAAGTATATGAGGACATTTAAGCATATTCCCAAGACTATTTGAAGCCAGCCAAAGAGTTGCGGTAGAGGCTCAACAGGCTGCTATAGTCTGTACTAGCTAAAGTTTATATTCATCTCTTGGACTGCAAAGAAATACATTGATCACATTATATGAAGTGATAAATTGCACTTGGCAATGCGCCAAGCCCCCCTTATCATCAAACTAACAAAAATCATCTCCCTGTTCTCTAAACATGTTCCTTTCCTTGCTTCTTCGAAAAAGCATACGCACTTTCAATAGAGAGCACCAACGAATCAGAAATCCAATCTTCTCCGCAAACAATCATTTTTTTGCAGCCCGAGAGAATCACCAGTTCCGATAAATACGACGTGCGATCAGATGTGTGGTCGCTGGGTATTACACTGGTAGGTGTCAAAGAAGAACCCCCAACTTTCATTTTCACATTACAGTATGAAATTGCGACCGGCAAGTTCCCGTACAACGAGTGGAACTCTTTGTTCGACCAGATTGCAGCTGTAAGTCAAAGAGAAGAGAGCAAAGGGTTAAAGATTATTACGTTGCAGGTGGTGAATGGGGATCCTCCAATTCTACGGCCAGATACTGATGAGTTCGAGTTCACTTTCAGTTTGCCACTTGTAAAGTTTATTAATACATGGTAGGACAATGGTTTGTTTTGAGGTAGAAGGCAAAAATATTACAGTCTGACAAAAGATCGACGTCATCGACCAAAGTACGACACTTTGAAAAGTTTCGAGTTCTATCAAATGTACGTCTTACGTTTTTTATAACCATAATTCTAATATAATGATTGCAGCTACTCCCACGACGGTCCCGAAATCGAAGAAGCCAAGCGCACACTCGGAGCAGAAGCAATCGACACTCGGGAACACCCCATCGATATTCTTGGTTAACTCCCCCTTCCTAAAACTTGTAGATTTCCAATTTCCACGTCATAATAATAACCTTATTTGTGTACGAGCTTACTCAAGTTTCCCTTCTACTAGAACCTTGTAGATCCTGATCCTAATTCAGATCCAGAGCCTAATTCCTGATTCATGAACCTAAAAACCGATTGTGCTAGCTTCCCCCCATACTTGCGATCTCTATGTTTTCTCAACGACAGCAAATTCATTTCTTTTCTTGTTCAATTTGAAGAATGTTCATTTTACTTTGTACTGAATTAAAATATAATGACAATAAGAAAGATAACAACGAGACAATACTATTTCAAAATATCACGTTGTCATACAATGGCACAATTGGTACTAAAACATTTCATAATTGGTTAGCCTAGTCGTCTATAGTGGTCCAGGTCGTATCCCTGGTTGGACTCGATGCCGAAGCGGTCGAATGGGTGGGTGTTGAAGAGGAACATTCCGTGGTAGTCGAAGCGGTCGAAGTGGCGTTTGGTGCGGGTGGTCGGGTCCGGAGAGGAGTTGGCAGTTTGTGGAGGGGTTGGCCCAGAGTACGGCATTCTCCAGTTAGGGTAGGCAAGGGTGAAGGTGATCTGAAGATTTTGATTCGGTCATGGTTTTAAGTGTGGCTACCGTAGTCTCATATAAGCTATTGTTATCTAGTAGGAAGTACCGTAATATTATACAAACTATTGTAATTTTTTATAAACTACCGTAATCTTCTGCCAGCTACCCTAGTCTTATGTGAACTACCGTAATCTTGTACAAAGTACCGTAATCCTGAATGAGCTAACGTCATCTTACATTAACTACCGTAGTACTATATGAACTACCGTAATCTTGTACAAAGTACCGTAATCCTGAATGAACCAACGTCATCTTATACTAACTACCGTAGTACTATATGAACTAGCATAATCTTGTGTCAGCTACATTAGTCTTATATAAACTACTGTAATCTTGTATCAACTACCGTAATCTTCTGTCAGCTACTCTAGAACTACCGTAATCTAGAGCAAAGTACCGTAATCCTGAATGGACTACCGTAATCTAACATTAACTACCGTAGTACTAACACCATATCCTAACACCTCTGCTACTACAGTACACTGCCAGCAACTCACCTGAAGAAGCAGCATATAAACCAGCATGGCCCTCATCGTTATTTATTGGAACTAGCAGACCGATAATGAAGACAGTCTGGAAAACTGATTATAACCATCTTCCCCGGTCCCTTTATATTGTCCTTATTGACGGCACCATAGTGTGACTTCATATTATTAATGAGTGTGGCGTACGGAAGTTGGGGAGTTTTTTGAGATATAGACTGATTGTGAGAGATTGGGTAAAATACGGAGGCGCCAATCTGGTATGTGTGAAAAGGAATTCGGACTTTGTAAGAGAGAACATTGATAACAAAAGGTACGGCGCAAAAAATGATTGGGGAGATGATAACCGAAAAATCTTCTGAAGGGTCCTGATGAGAGATACAAAGTGTAGTTGTTTGAAGTTTGTCCCGATCCGTCACAACACAGACAATAAATCAGGGATGCAACATTTGTCACTTTCTCGACTTCCGCATTTTCGGGTTCAAATAGGTTGACATTTTCCTAATTGCCTGATATTTTTGCTATGTCATGTGCTAGGATGCACTTTTGTAGTGTGGTTCTTACAGTGATGTGTGTGTCATGTGACAATTTTTGTGGTTTTAGTGGTGTGATTTTGATGGATGGTGGTAGTTGAACTTTTAATCTGAAAATGACAATGAAAAAAAAAGAAAATCAGTTTTATTTTTTTCCAGAAATTCATATACAGATCCTGCAAAACAATCGTGCCCCGCATCACACCATCACCAACGCCTTTCCCTTTCATCATCTTCTATCATCCCCTCTTCCCCGATGATAAAATTCCATACGCCTTCTGGATAGAAAAAACCATCGTATTTTTCTGTTTTTCTGTCTTATATCTCTAATCCTGCCGTCTCTAAAATGATTTATTTGATTTTGTGTCAACAGTTTAGCAAATGTGGGCGGACCCGCACTTCCTTGTTGGATTGAAGAAAAGAATGTGTTCGCAAAAAAGAACTGAAAGAATCAAACAGATAACGGAAGTCGGGAGTGAAATTTAAATTATGAGTATCCTGGGACTATTCTGGAGGGGGAGGGTTGATCTAGGAGTGGAGGATGCTGTCTCGAAGGGTGTTGGAGATGCACCATCCCTTGGTGCGATCCTCGACGCGGTTGATGCAGATCTCGTCCCACGCACAGCCCGTCTAAAAGTTGTCGTTGTTATTAGATCTAGTTCAATCTTAAAACAATTCTAAAAGGAATCTAATCATTCTCGGAACACCAGCCAAAAAGTTTGAATATGTAAAACAAATTTTAGTGTGTATGTTTTGGCCGTCCCTCGTCCAAAACATGTTTTTTCCAGGTTTTCAGTTATTTTGCACCCCCTTTCCAAACTTTCTCCTCCTTCTCACCATGATACCATCCGGATTGCAGCTAACGATTCTCATGAACTCGGTTTCAGAGTGCGCCATTTGCTCAAAGTGGGGACTTGCGAGTGGGTGTCCATTAGATGGTAGAGTGCGCACTTCTGACGGGTCGTGGGCTGGAAGTAGTGGATTTGAGAAAACGCGCAAAAAAGGTAATCAAAGGCGCATACACATTTTGTCGGTTTTGAACTCGAATAGCTCGCGGGACTCGAAATCGTAATCTCCAGTGTAAAGTCTTGGAAGGATTTGTACCGAGTACCGTACTCCTTCTCTCAATTGTCGGATTAGCACAGTGGTCTGCAAGAAACAAATTGTATTTTGCCTTGAATTCCAATCAAAATTCAAAATCTTCCTTTTTCACCTACATTTTTCGAGTCCTCAATTTCGATCTTTGTCCACTGCTCGGGCGTCAAATCCTTTCTATCCGTGTACAAAATAGTTGCTCCTAAAGCAAAAAGAATTCGCTCTCCTCCCATTAAAACATTGTAATTTCGTGGTCTCGACGTAATGGGATGGCCTTTGTTTTCTTTGGCTTCTCGTTTTTTTAGCTCCACCATCATCCCCGTTCTTCATCCCCCATCCCACCCATTGATTCATTTGGCAAACACACCAAGAAAAACGAACCCAGGATTTCTACTTCCTTAGTATTCTTGAAGTGAAATTTGAGTTGTTGTTCCCCCCACTCTTACCTATTACACTGTCAAGAATGCTTTTTGGGAATGTCCAGCGGATTTCCACTTCGCCCGGTGCCACGTTCCGGTACGATAGTGAATTCCCTTCGAATTCTTCCTCGTCTGCTGTGTCTGAAATGGTGGGTTCTTGATTTTCCCTGATTTTTTAAAACTTATGATACGTTTATTAAGTTAACCGGGTAATAATTAGTACAAGTAATAAGAAGCATACAATCAAACATTCAAAAAATCAAAAAAAGCAAACTTTTAGTCATCAAACGGGTTGAAATCAGCGTTAGGGTTAGTATTCGACCAATCTGTAAGAGAAAAAGAGTTTAAAACCAGTCCAAAACACTCGAAAAAAACAAAGTGTCCGCCACTTAGAACGCGTCACCCTCCCCTCTGTCTATGCACAAATTCAATTTCTGATCTTAAACTCTTCTTTTTCTTTCTGCAAGTGGTGGATAAGCTAGCTGTTCCTCCTCTGCGTGTTATGATGAATCACACCCTTTTTCTCATCGAAACCATGCAATTTAGTATGGATGTGTCTTATTTTTCTCACACCAAAAACTACAATTACTCAGAGACTCACCAATTGTCTTGAATCGGTAAACAGATGGCGCGCGGATCACTGATCCGTCCGCATTTCTCACGTTCACCCGCACAAAGTAGACCGTGGAGCTCTTCAAGTCTTCTAGGGATAGTGAGGACTCCTTATTGTTGAGACGGACCAGCTTCCATTGAGAGTCTGGCAGGTCCTGCAATTTTGTTCCTTTTTCGACCACTCACAAGCTGTTTAAAGCTTCTTAGCTAGCAAGAATTGAAGTGAGTCAGCAAACTGATCTAGACTTATCAGAAAAGTGTTCCTTTTCAGGGCCTCACAAAAAAGAGGAGAAAAATTAATTTCACTTCTTTTTCCTTTCCTCATTTCAATGCTCGATCTCATCAATCTAAAAATTGTTTTCAGAAGGAATGCTGAAAACTTTTCTCCCCCTCTTCGCTTTTTTCTTTCCCTTCTTCTCCTTAACATTTATCCCATTTCCTTGTTATCCGTTCTCTAATTGGTATCGTATGGGGCGACGTTTTCTTGGTACCATTTGTCTGACAATTAGGATGGAGAGAAGAAATGTGAAGTGAACATTGAAACCTTGGTGGGTTTTTTGAGATAAGAAGGCAAGTAGGAGGAGGGGAGGGGGGGGGGGGGGAGAGGATAAGGATGTCTAATAACTTTTCGGATTAGCAACATCAGTTTGCAATGGCTTCATGGCGTTCTTCTTTGAGATTGGTTTGGGAGATTGTGCTTGTCTGTGGTACATACGTTAAAGAGGGACTAGGAAATAGTCAAGGTAGAATTCTAGGCCATTTTTTCCACGATTTCCATGGATTTTAGGAATTTCTTTGCTTGAAACTAGAATTCAACATCTCCCAATAGAATATCACTTCTCCTTTCAAAAAAACTACATGTTCTTCCTTCTTCCCAACGTTCATTTCTCCCCCATTCATCAACATCAATCCCCAATCCACCCATTCACAAATTAGCATAGAAATAGGTTCACCTTGTCCTGACTCAAGTACACATCATATCCGGCCACATGCTCGGCGCGAATGTGCGGCTCGAGCATCCACTGCAGCTTCACCGAGTTGACGTCGTGCGAGTAGATCACGTCGACTTTGTGAATCGGATTCGTTTCCACTGCAAACAAGTTCAGTTTAGGTGCTAATTTTGGGAGGGGGGGGGGGGGGGGGGGGGCACAAAAGAGTGTGTGATGGAGGAAGACAATTCTGTTGTTTCTTTGATTCTTTTTTTGCTGGACTGAGAGAGAGAAAACTGAAAGAACTGAAAACAAAGCAAATTTCGCATTCAACATCAGGGAAAAATTTTATTCTTTTTGCAATTCTCAATTGTTTTGGAGAAGCTTGCTAGTTTAAAATTACAACATTCCTGTAAAGTTCATATTGTTTTCACATGTGTTTTTTGATATTTCTAGCTTTTTTTTTTCTTCACACATGGTGCAGTGTGTCTTGAGCCTTAGAGAAATAGTTTTTTGACCTACCTTTAGGGGTTCTGAAGCGGAATTGCCCACTCTCGGTGATAATGTTGTTAGCTAGCACTGTCTTGATGCGCAGCAAGTATTCCGTGTTACTGTAATACGGTTAGAAATTAGAAAATCAATCAATTTTTTTTTGGAAATTCCAAAAAAAAAAAGAAAAAAGAAAAAGCGAACAAAAAATCTATGTGGTTTTTATGAATATTCAATGTCCTCAAATAGCCCTCTGCCTTTGTTTTCCCATTCCGTTTTGTTTTAGTTTCGGTTTTGGTTTCCCTTTGACTTTTACTTTCCTTACAGAACACCTATTTTTGCAATAAACCAGGAAACACTTCTCTCTTCCCCCATTGTTTGTCTAGAAAGTGTTAATGAGATTTGTAGGCACCTTTTCAAATGGTGCAACGCCGCCGAGGAAGATGCACCATGGAATTGGATTTTTTGCCAGTACCCGGTACCCATTTCAGAGTACTCCACATTGTACGCTGAAATTGGGCTATCATTAGGAGGTTCTGGGTAGAGTGCTCACAAGCTATACGCTGAGCCATTTGCGGTGGCACTTCCCATGTCAAATTGACGATTCCTTGGGCTTGATTCCGAAAGTGTGAGCTGATGATGAGGTTGCCGATTTCGAAATAGTCATCTTCTGCAAGATTTCAAGAGATTTTGTAAAAGTTTTTTCTCTCCGAGCACAATAACAAAGGCAAACTACACTTGACTATATGAGAAAAATATGTCGAAGCTCTAAATTTGCATACGTAAGCGTCAGGCATATTTAGCGTTTAGGTCTCAATTTTCACTTGTTTTTCCACTAATTTTTCTCTGATTTTTCTCTTTTCCTCAATGTCCATTGAAAAAAAACGGGCGAAAATTTCTATAGTTTGAATCGTGTTATTATCGAATCGACAAAAATGTAAAATTCTCTGTCAACAAGTCAGTGAAGCGATCAAAACTCAAATATCTATTCTCATTCACTCTCCGCAAGCTTAAAAGTTAACATTGCTCTTAATGTGTTCGTGGAAAGAGTCAGAGAATCGCGTGTGTATTTGACGTGTCCGACCAAAAAGCTTATCCCTCCAGATAACAACGTGAGACATGTGCGTATCTGATCCGAACGCTTTTGTTTTTTGTATCGTTTTCGATTTCGCTGCTTCTTACTTCTTACTTCGAATATCTTCATAACAATTGTCGATTACTCACGTCTTGGCATAGTGATCTCCACTATCGCGGCAGTGCCGGAGGTCTTATCCTGGCTAGAGGCACTGCGGATTGTCATCTCGTACTTTTCACCGGCGATCATTTTGCCCAGGGTGAAGCTGGTAGCGGCAGTTTTGATCTGGATTGAGATTGATGACTTGTTTTGAGATTTTAGTATCAGATTCGTGACAAATTGTTTTCCTATTTTTTCAATGATATTGAAAAATTGTGAAAAATTGTTCTTCAAAACTTTAGCACTAATCTCTAAATAACTAAGTTCCTAGAAAACTCAAAGTTAAATCCATTCTGATTTTTCACAGCTTTACACTTTAATAGTCCCAAAGTACTCTTAAACGTTCTTTTCCTTTTAAGCTCCATATTCTTTCTTGTCATCTCACACTATTTGAATCCACATCACAACTAACCTGTTGGTTCTGAAGAGTGCTTCCGGACGCTGTAGTCAACTGTTTGACGTTAACCAAGTAGTAGATGTCTAAAAACATAATTCTCCATAATTTTTTTCTAAAATTCTCTTTTCCTTCTTCCTCTCCTTCTTTTTCGTGATGTGGAAAACAATAATTTTCGACTCGTCAAGTTTTTTTCCCCTGCTCATCCCCCCGCGCTTCGCTGAAATTGCAGATCACTTAACCATTCCGCCTCTCCGAGCCCAATTATACCTTCAGTGCATCTTTAATATCTCGCCGAGAACGAAAAGAAACATTATCCAATTTTGTGCCAGCCATCTAGTATAAAAGTTTTTTTTTGCGCGTTTCCGGCCATTCGGCCGTCCGCTTTTGAATTATTCAAAATCCTTCAGCTACTATCCTCTCATCTCACCCATTTTTCTTGCCTCATATCATTTAGGCCCCCGCTCTGCTAAAGTTTTATGGTCTGTACCCCTTTCCCGGGGATGTCAAATAGCCGGCTCTAAATGAGAAAAAGTTTTTGAGGCCCGTAGATTTCCAGGAAATCAACGTACCATTTCCTCCCCGACGTCTGACCTCTTGTTGTTATATTTTGAACATTCGGCTTTTTGCTCAGAGAAAACAGAGCTGGAGGGAAAGAGAACAGTTGTAATTTCTTTGTCCTCATGTCTTTTTGATGCTCCTCCTTAAGCCAACAACAAAATTGGTAATGTGAGCTTGAACGTTTTTATTTTTTCCACACTTTCTCTCTTTTTCCGGGTACCCCTTCTCAAGTATTTTGAATTTTGCTTCTTCCACTTTTTTCTCTCCCTTATCTCTACACCCTATATTTTTCAATCCACTTCACTTCTTAGAAAAAAAACACGCTGTCAACATCCGAATTGATAAAAGCCTACCTGCTCTTCCAGGCATCGCAGGTTGCCACTTCAAGTGCACTGTAGTAGGGCTCATGATGTTAGCGTTAAAGTGAAGGGGTGGGAGGAGAGCTCCAGTTTGAGGGTTTGGAGCCAACGCTGCAGGAGCGACAGGCTTTAATTGGAGTTGAGATTGGCCAGCAGGTGGTGCTGGACGCAGTGGAGCAGAGCGAACGGTCTGCAAAATAGCGGTGATAATTCTACAAGAATAACTAATGAGGGTTATTAAAAATTCACAGACATTCCTTCTCAGAAGTCATTTTAAGGTTGTCTGGATTTTTCATGTCTAGATTTTTCATTTTTCTCCCTTTTTTGCTGACTCTGCAAATCTCTTCCAACTTCATTAAACGTTCTTCAAAAAGTTCAGCAGACGAGATTAATCATCACGCTCATTCTTAATGCCTTCATTCACAATCTCTGACGACGTTCACACATTTACTCTTAATTAATTCCTCGCGCGTGGAGATGATATGATATTCCGTTCCAGGAGAGAGAGAGAGACGAGGCTTTTTCTCCATTTTTATCTCCTGTTCCGAAATTCACATCGTTTCGTTTCCATTTTTCCCTTACTTCCGCTTGTCGAAAACAATTTTTGCCCCATCTCCTTGTCTACCAAAGAGTACTTTGCTCGGAAAGTTTTATTTCCTTTCCTTTTTTCCATCAGTATACGGTAGTCTGTTTTCAACTAGATAGTAAAAAAACGTAGTAGGCGATGACAAAACCCGAGACAGGATCCAATTTTTCTAACGAATTGCACCGCTATTTATTAGGAATCTATGGTGTCGGTTGGTGGTGGTAACTCCAAAAAAAAAATCGCGAGACAAATTACTATTTACCCGCCGTCTAGATTTTCCTTTTTGTCGCGCGATAGATGGGAGACTGACGAGAAACGAAAGAATCCACCAAAGTCGGAAGTTTGGAAGGGAACATCCTGTTGTGCAGTTTTTGAGTTTTTTTTTGGAGGGGAAGGGATTTCGATTTTGCATTTTGAAATGACTTTTTGAATTCCTAATGCACTTTGCCTCTGTTTTATTGTTTCCGGTTCGGACTTTTTCTTCGAGATTTTCGGTGGCTCGACTACCGTGACGTATCGCTTTAAGTACCTTTTTTCTTCTCGGAAACTCTTCCTTTTAGATTTCAAAACGAAAAGCCATTATTTATGATCCTGTGACTTTTGGTTTCAGTACTTTCTTTCCCCATTTTTCCGCCGAATGGCTCTATAAAACTGCGCCAAAGCCCTCACCAACCTTCTTAGCAACGGCTACCACAACTTCCTGAGTCCAGTCTTCCACCAACTGAGAGCCCCGCTCCGTTTTGATCTGAATAATGTTCTTTCAAGACCATGATATATTCCGATTGTCTAAGGTGAGTATGGATTAGTTTAAGATAAAGGTAGTTAAAGGGGGTGTGCGCTATTCCTAACTATTTTACATAGATCGAATGGAAATGCGGAGCTGATCAGAAGTTATAACTGCACAGAGCTACGAAAATGGCTCTTAAAGCCGTTATTTGATGTCAAAGTATCAAAATTTGCACGTGAAAAATTAGTTTTTTAGGTTTTCACGTTAGTGCAAAAAAGCACCACTTTGACATCAAATAACTGCTCTCAGAGCCATTTCCGTAACTCTGTGCAGTTATAAATTCTGATCAGCTCCGCATTTCCAATCGATCCATGTAAAATAGTCGAGGCTTTTTGGAATAGCGCACACCCCCTTTAAAGTTTCTCTGTGATCCTGATCCTACCTGAATCAGTACGTTATCTTCATCATTATAAACTCCTAGTGGGATTCGAACGTTAGAATCTGCAGTTCTCACGTACTTCCAAACGGCCTGCTCGGATTGGGCCTTATGGCGGACTGTGTACATAGTGTCTGAAAACTTGTTTACTTCATTCGGCTGCGATTTTTCTTATCAGCAGACCATTACAACCTTTCGTGAACATTATCAAAACCACATGAAATCTCCTAGGAATTTTTTGATTAACACACTCATAAAGTCAGATTGAAAATTGAAAGTGCATAAAAAAGTAATAATCTCATTATTCTCGACACTTACTTTGCGGCTGTTGCCCAGCTTGCCATTCCACATAAATTATATCCAACTCCGGCACAATCCTCGCCCTGGGATCCCTGACCACGGGCACCGGTTGGGATACGGTAAGCCAGCAGAGGCACGCGATAAGTAGCAACCTCATGAGAAGCGAAGTAAGTGTGACAGAAGGGCAAACACACTGAGAGCCTGGTCAACGCGTTATCTCAAAATGATACATTGCAACTACACGCAACTGGCCATTCAAAATGTAATATCTGAGGAGGGGGGAAACGAGTGTTGAAGGTTTCAAGACGGATAACGTGTCACTCGTTTCGCTTTTTAAACTTTTCTAAAGTTTAGAACGACTAGAGTTGGGGGCAAGGCGGGAGAGTTGAGACAAAAGTTGGCATTACATTGTGTGTGTGTTCGCTTATCAAATTTTCCTCGGGAGGGAGTGGAATTTGAATTTTACACAGTGTGTGATAGGCACCAGGAGGTACTTGAAAGTTTTCGAGATAAAGGCGAAATGTTCAGGGGGTTGAAAAGAAGGAAAGAGGTATGGGAAAATAGGGATATAAGGAAAATGAAATTTTTGTCAAAAAATGTGTCCAGCGGGACAGTGGGTCAGTAAATGTTGTTTTTTTTTTGAGTTTTTCTATCGTTAGGTTCAAAATAGATGTTGGAAAATGGTTCAGAAACATTAAATACTGTCCATAGAACATAAAATTGAAAGGATAGTGCAGAGAATCCGCAATGACCACATCGATTTTCCAATTTAGTGCAAGTTGTAGTGAGTTCCTGCGCATTCACGGTGCATTGCACCAACAATAGGCTCAAAGAAATATGAAACTCACATTTTTCCTTTCAAATTCTAGCTCCAAAGTTCTCGACAAGATCATTATTTTCAAAGAAATGTATATTTTTCTGAACTAAAAACCATGGGGATCTTGAAAACAACCCCAATGTTTTCAACATTCCCCTCGAGTTCAAATCCCCTAACTTTCTTTCAAAATCATTTTGCTTTCCTAGTATTCATTTGTGACGTACCAAAGCCTATTCCCAAAAAAAGGCACATTACATAAAACCACCCCAAAAAGCTATCCCTAAGCTTTTCCGTTCACCGGAACCAATGTTTTTAATCCGCGCTTTTTTTACCTTTCCCCACAACTTTCACGAGTTCCCATGTTCTTTTTTTCAACCGAATTATTCTCTGGAGACACAGCGCCAAATTAAACGGGCGGTAAACACAAGTGCAACTCGTTTAATTTGGAAGAGGAGTCAGTTTTTTGGAGTTCAGTGTTCGTAAAAATGCCGACTTCTGTAGTTTGCTTATAGATAATTGTTATCTTTACTATTACTAACGGACAAATTCTGTGTGTCTGTCGCTGTATCTGTGTGTATGCGACCCTGGAGAAGTCCCTAGAAATAGGAATGAGCCCAATTTTTGGTTACGGCCCTTATTTGACCCCGCGATGATGCCCGTTCAAACTAGAAATTGATAGCTTTAATTTGAAGGGTACTTTACCTGAAAATTTCTCAAAATGACCCTGTGAGGGGGTCCCAAAACCACGTGCACATGTACGCATCTGCGCTGCCCTGTCGAAGTGTGTCGGGGTGGTCCCGGCGGTTACGCGGGCGGACGTTGTGCAGAGGGTCAGGGGTTCGTTTCTTTTCGAGTGCAAAACTTTTTTGCTTTTATTGGGAAAGTGTATTGGGACATTTAGGCGAGTTCCCGGCCCCATAAGAAGCCAGCCGGAGAGCTGCGCAGCAGCTCAACCGGCTGGTTATCATATTATTCTAGACTAAAACAGATCTTTGAAAAACCCGACAATTTTTGAATCTCCCGCCAAAACCCCCCATTTGGGATTACGGTAGACAATTTATGTGTGAGTAATATTTGTCTCTTCTGATTATTTACGCTGACTACTACATTATTTGAGCCGTTCGAAATTGGGCAAAATAAAAAGGAGATTTTGTATGCCGGAGCTCACTAGTTGGTTATTTCTCTCATTTCCGCTCCGGGCACAGTCATGTTTTATTTTCTTTTTATTTTCTTTCCATGTTCTGGTTCAGTTTTATTGTATACTTTGACATTTATCTTGTTTACAAGGCTTGATTTGTTCTATTTCAGATGGCCAACTCCACCGAGGCGTTTGTGATGGTTCACTCGACATCTGAGGTTATTGAGATGTTCTATCAGTTGGCGTTCTTCATTATTGGCACCCCAATTAATGTGTTTGCATTTGTCAAAACCAGTCGGTGAGTTATAAGTTCACAGTTAATGTGAGAAAGGGGAACTGGGAACTAGGAACTGAGAGCAGGGAGCAATAAGATTTCAAGAATGAGAAGAATTTTCTGGGTAGAACTCATTTTCTTAGAAACCTTTAGTTTTTACTTTTAGGTTTAGTTTTCAAAAAGTAGAGTGATATGGTTTTTGATGTTCTCCTGATTGTTATTCATTATACAACAAAAAATCTATTCCATCATCTACTAAAAATAACTCTGATACAATACAAAGGAGTTCAAAAACTCGTTGTTTTTCATTTCCAGCAATGTTCGAGAAGGAGGCGTCGAATCCCGCCTTGTCAAGCTCAGTCGGCAGCTCCTTATTGCTCACCTTATGGTTCTTTTTATGTACGGCATTTGGAGAAGTTACTGGATTTATAAGATTGTGTGGACTCAAGGTGGACAAGAACTTTAGGTTTTTTCAACTTCAAAGTTTTATTTTGCAGGTGATATTATGTGTCGAGTGTTCAGTTTCCTATGCGCTCTACCTTTCCATCTCTGGTCGAACATGGTAGCCGCAATTGCTATTGATATGCTATGCTGTATCACGTATGACTTCCAATTTATCACTCAAATTCATTAAATTCGTTCAGCTCCCCATTGAGTAGCTACCGTACCGGCGCAAATCGTGTGAACTGGTTGATCACAATCGCTTGGGGTTCTGCTATCATAGCCGCCTCTCCAATGAGCATCCTCCGTGGAACCATTCGGATCAACCCTGATGATGATATGTATCAGTGCTATCCTCTAACGGATGTGAGTTTGAGTCATGCAATCCAATTAACTAAAAAGTGCAATATTACAGACCTTCAGTCAAGACTTGTTAATTGCATTCAACCTCTTCCATGTCATCACTTCCTTTTACATACCTCTTTTTGTGGTGGTGGTTTGTTATTTGGCCATTGGACTGTCGATCCGGAAGCAGATGGCAGAGCGGAGACTGCTTCAGGATGGAGGACAGGGGCATAAGACTACGAACACTAAGGCTAGATTTCTGAGAGCTTCTGTGGCGATTATATGCACTTTTTTGTTCACCTGGCTTCCTTATCAGGTACTTAAGGTTATGAAAATGTTTATAAGAGTTCAAGTTCTAGGTCCTTGCACTTCTGCGCATTGTATGTGTCACTGAGAGCTGTCAGGAGGTAGTGAGCAAATTGAACTGGCTTCAAGCGATTATCATTGCGAGGTTGGTCCACTTTTAACCCCCCCCCTTTCATTCTTTACCAAAATACTCCAGCACCTGCATCAACCCATTCCTCTACCGTTTCGGCACGGAGCCGAAGCGCAACTCGTACTATTGCAGTACCATGGACACTGCTGGTAAGGAGGTATGCATGACTTGGTCAAGTGTTTTTCCTCCTTCTCCCTTCTCACGTGGTTTCGAACCGGTTGTTACCCTTCTACCCTTTTCTCTTTGCAATATTGCACGTATCACCCTGTTATCAGGCCATTATCATTATCATTATCAGTTAGAGAGAGAGGGAGTTTCTAGAACAATTGTTTGGCTTCTCCAAGATATTGCGTCAGCAACATGAAACTGGGTAGACAATAGACGGCACTTCATCTTCTCTATGTTCTATTATCACTCTTGCAAATCAAAAGGGGCGACCTGTTTATCCACAGTGTGTCACAAAATTGATCAAAGGTGTTTGCAGGAAGTCGTTCTGTCCGGCGCTCCACGACGGTTCGTGAAGCCGAAGCCCACCGCGTCGCTGCCGCTGCCAACCGCGCCGCGGCAGCAGCAGCACGGCGCGAGCAGCCCACAATGTCACCTCGTGGTACACGCGCCACGGTACGAGAGCAGGCGCGCGTCCCAAATCGACTCAAAAACACCAAGAGCAATGAGGTTTAGATGTGGCGGATCGCTGGATGCCACCAGGGTCGAGCAATGCTGATTTGGGTTTTTTTCTCTTTTTATCTTCTTTTTTGTCAAATCAAAATTTTCTGTTCCATAATTCTTATCGCTTTTATGTATTCCTCCAATAACCACGTGCTTTTCTTTACTCTGCTTTGCTTCCTGCCAATCACACCCGTTCAAATGATGAGAATTCCCCCCCCCCCCCCCCCCAATTTCCCAGCTTTAAGCAAACATGACAACACAAACGATGAGAAAAAACCATGATAATTTAGTCTCTGCTAGTCACAAATCTCTCTAATGCCACATCGCACCTGCCCCTTGCTGTGTATCCATCGACTTGGGTCGTCTAGGCACACATTGTCTCCTGATCTCCCCTTCTCCCCCTTTGTACGTATTTTGATCCTAATTTATTGAATGGACAAGTCTGATAATAAAGATATGGTAATATTATCAGTTCTTATTGACCATCTTTTGTCCGACTGCAGATTGAAAGTTGACTACACCCACGTTTTCTAGTTACAGGGCTGTTTCAAAGAAATCAGTCGTCTTTGATTGTATGACCACGCGGTGAAAAAGTAAAATGAAATTTTACTTCTTCTTCTTTATCATTTCTTATTCTCTTTTTTAACTTTTTTCATTACTTTTTCGAAAAAAAAACCCTCGCACAAAACGTCACTGTTTGCCAGTGACCCCGCCCACCCCTCGAGGGGTCTACCTCTCGGTCCACTCTGCCCACCATTTGTTTCTAGGTCGATCCGCCACTCTCTCATCCACTTTTTGCTATCTTTTTGATTGTTTGCTCGTGGTGTTTTACACATTTTGACACGTTTCGTGTTGTTTTCAGGGTTAATTTGTTGTGTTGTTTAAAGTCCAGGACGAAAATGAGCCAGAACGGAGTCAGCAATGGAGTTACCAAGTTAGTTTTGTGAATTTTTCATCAGATGATGTTACTGTTTTGTTGAAAATCTAGTTTTCATTCTAGTTATTATTGGATAAAATCTTTAAAAACAAGGGCAAAGTATAAAACGTAGTCAATCGAAGATCTTGACCAATTTTGAGACAATCTAATGATTTATCGCATTTGCCACATGCAAGATGAAGAAAGTGATAAAAGATAGACTTTTGATAAAGATGATCATCGTGATATGTTAAGGAAAGGGATCACCTACAACACCATCCTCGAAGCGGCCCAACGCCCAACTCCTTTGGTGCCACTGAAGAAGCTCAACGTTGAGCATGGACTTCAGAGTGATATTTGTGAGTTTTCATCTAGGAAAAGGACCTGGCTTCATCTAAAAACACGGTTCAGATGTGAAACTCGAATATCTCAACGTTGCCGGCTCGCTTGAGGACCGCACCGCCGACAAGGCTTTCCAGGTTGGTTACTCAAAATAGCTTCCACGTTTACTTATCTTACAC
The DNA here is from genome assembly GCA_963572205.1 of Caenorhabditis imperialis. Lineage (NCBI taxonomy): Eukaryota > Metazoa > Nematoda > Chromadorea > Rhabditida > Rhabditidae > Caenorhabditis > Caenorhabditis imperialis. The sequence continues at coordinate 1,822,899 of OY751544.1, read as the reverse complement.
TTTAGTTTGCCGAAGAGATTGGACTCTCGCGTGGCGACGAGGTCTTTGTGACCGCCGGCGGGTCTGCAGCCATCTCGTACGCGACAGTTGCCGCCGTCCGTGGAAACAAGTAAGATATCAAATGGAGAAGAAACCGACCAAGAAACAATCACGTCACCCGTTTCCCTTTCAGATTAACTGTCTACGCGCCAAAGGGAGAGTTTGCGCTCGTGGACACGGTTCTTCACACATTGGGTACCAACTTTGTCGAGCTGCAGGTGGAGACCTATCAGGAGGCTCGCGCTTTGACTGATGATGCGGCTCAACAAAAAGGAGTGTTGTCGTTGAACAAGTACACCACGAATGCGTCGTTTGTGGCCAATCTCCAGAAGACTGCCCTGGAGATTGAGAAGGCGGTGAATGGAAAGCTCATCGGAAAGGTTGGAGCAGTGGTGCTCCCACTCAATACCGGAGCAGCGGCCGCTGGAATCGCAGCATACTACAAGGGCACTGGTGACCATGGAGTTAGAGTGGTCGGAGTTACCTGCAAGAAAAACACGATTCCCGAGATGGGACTCGACCTCAAGGAGGATCTCATCAAGGAGTACAACGTTGAGAAGCGAGAAGTTGATGAGGATGAGGCGTACGCCTTCACCAGACAGCTCATTTCCTCCGAGGGTATCATGGCTGGTCCATCTTCCGGAGCCGCGGTCCTAGAGGCTATCAAGCTTGCCAAGGAGCTTCCAGCTGGGTCCACCATCGTTGTGGTGCTCATGGACGGAATCAGAAACTACCTTCGTCACTTCCTCGATGACGATTGGATCACTGCTAACAAGAAAAACGTGGTGACCCGGAAGGATGGACCACAGCCGAACAGCACCTATGATCCAAAGGTGTTGGTGTACGATCCAACGAAGCTGGCTGGAGAGTGGACTCAAGATCCTGCCACCAAGAAGTGGAGCCACTCTGGGGTAGAGTTCGGAGAGTTTAAGTAAGTTCCCTTTTCTTTGTGATACTTTCAAGTGATCATTTTCAGCCCAGAGAGACCACTGGTTCTTGACACTGTCCTTGACGCGATCGGCAAGACCCCATTGGTCAAACTTCAACACGTTCCAAAGAATCATGGCGTCAAGTGCAACGTCTGTACGTACTTCCTTATCTTTTTTCACATCTTATTTCATTGACCGTTGATTTCAGACGTCAAATGCGAGTACTTGAACGCCGGAGGCTCCACCAAGGATCGTATCGCCAAGCGAATGGTGGAGATCGCTGAGAAAACCGGAAAGCCGGGAAAGCTGGTGCCAGGAGTCACTCTCATCGAGCCAACCTCTGGAAACACCGGAATCGGACTCTCCCTTGCCTCCGCTGTCCGTGGATACAAGTGCATTATCACCATGCCCAAGAAAATGTCCAAAGAAAAGTCGATTGCCATGGCATCCCTCGGCTCGACCATCATCCGCACTCCAAACGAGGCTGGCTTCGACTCTCCACACTCCCATATTGGCGTTGCGCTCCGTCTGAAGTCTGAGATCCAGGACAGTGTGGTTCTTGACCAGTATTGCAATCCAGGAAACCCACTGGCCCATTATGAGCAGACCGCCGAGGAGATTCTCTACGATATGGGCGACAAGAAGATTGACCTCGTCGTTTTGACCGCCGGAACTGGAGGCACGGTGACCGGAATCTCGAGAAAGATTCATGAGCGTGTGCCAACTGCGAAGGTGATGGGTGTGGACCCACATGGATCCATCCTCGCCGGGCCTAACGAGACGGACATTGACTTCTACGAGGTGGAGGGCATCGGATACGACTTCCTCCCAGGAACCCTGGACACCAATGTGGTCGACTATTGGGCCAAGTCGCATGACAAGGAGTCGTTCTTGATGGCTCGCGAGCTCATCCGCACCGAGGGAATCCTCTGCGGAGGGTCTTCGGGATGCGCGGTGCATTATGCTCTCGAGGAGTGCAAGGCGTTGGATCTTCCGGAGGACGCCAATGTGGTGGTTCTTCTTCCAGATGGTATCAGAAACTATATGTAAGTCTCGATGTTTTAGCTATCAGTAAAAGGGGTTTACTTTCAGCACCAAGTTCCTCGACGACGACTGGATGAACGAGCGTCACTTCCTCGACGCCTAAGTTTTTCATTGTGCTCAAAATTCATCCTTCCCCACTTGGTTTAAAAAGACGTATTATTTCCCAACACATCACCCGACGTATTATGGTGTATTTTAAATTCTTCTTTTCTTTTAACTTGTTTGGCTCTGAACTTTTTTTGTTGAATGAATCTTTTATAGAAATTAAACACTTTATCAACTTCACAAATGGAAGTTGAGTCAAATTACTTTCCAAAAGTGTTCGCACAGTTTCTGTTGGTGTTGTTGATGCAGCACACGCAGGTTCTACGGTCGTTGGAGATGAATCCGGAGGCAGAGTTCTGCAAAATTTTGATCATCAGTACTACTTAACATGAAGAAATGGATTACAATGCTAAGACCCTCCTGAAGAGCTCTAGACTGGCAGCATCCAAGGCATCTCTCCGGGGTGGTGTTATCAGAGCAAGTGGCGGTTCCAGGGGCTCCGTCGATGAAGGCGTTGACGACAGTGCGACGGGAGCACGCTGAAATTCACTTGAAACTTATAAAACTTATAGAAAAGCTTACAGAATCCGCACTGAAGACGTTGAGATTGCGAATAGGCAACCACGACGATAGCGAGAAGGACCAGAAGAGAGCGCATGGTAGAATTGGATGATTTTTCAACTAGACAATAAAGTCTTTTATACTGAATATATGTTTTGAGACAGTGAATTCAGGAGAAACATAGTTTTTATGTAGCATGGGAGCGGAAATTGATATTTTGTTGTTTTAGGTGGAGGACATGATCTTTTGGATGTTGACGCTTGGATGAGAGCATCAGACATCTACAATTCAAAAATATGATATTGGATTTATGCGAGTTGTTAAGATATTTCATGTGAAGATGAGTACAACGTTTGATGAACAGATCGCTCTTCAATTCTATTCATGCGGTTCAAATATTGTGCAGATAATTAGTATTCACCTGTCTGAATCAGTATTTAACATGTTATGGAATATCATTTGGATAAAAAGTGCAATTAACTTGTAATAACACTAATTTAATTGCCAATTAGACTTCAAAGTTTGTCATGATTTTCAATCTGAAGGGCACCGTAACAATGCAACGTTTGGAAAATGTATAAACTTTTGTTATCTATTTTTGTACTTTTTTTCAATAAATTGAATGTTTATCAGTGATTTTGTGCACTATTTCTCTTTCTGAAATAAAACGGTTAAACTTAGGAAACGTTTAAAACATCAGATTATTTTTATTGTTGCGAAGAACAAAGGATGTTCAAGATAAAAGAAAAAATTTCTTTTTAACAAATCTCTCTGTGCGATTATTTTGCTTAAATCTTCTCGTACATTATGCCCGTAAAATCAGACAATTATTGACATTCAGAAACACATTATGATGACACAATCTTTTATTCATAATGATCCAATGTATCTTTATCTTCCATCGAAGAAAGTGTTGCCACCTCCGCAGTTTCTGTTGGTGTTGTTGATGCAGCACACACAAGTTCTCAAGTCGTTGGAGATGAATCCGGAGGCAGAGTTCTAATAAGACTTATTTTTAACATCACAAGTCTAAAAGTTTGGACTCACAACAGTGAGACCCTCTTGAAGAGCTCTAGCCTGGCAGCATCCGAGACATCTTTCCGGAGTGGTGTTATCAGAGCAAGTAGCGGTTCCCGGGGTTCCATCAATGATGGCGTTGACAACAGTGCGACGAGAGCAGGCTAAAATAAGCCTTTTGCAGTGAAAAAATGATGAAAAAAACTCACTGAATCCACATTGGAGTGGCGGGGAGAATTGCGAAAAGGCAATAGGGGCGAGAGCCAGGAGGACGAGGAGACAACGCATTGTGAGTTTCCATGCACCCGTAAGTTCGCGCTTTTATACGCTTTTTATGTTGTGGTGACAAAACCAGACAATGATGAATAATAATTTCAAAATATCAGATATGATTCGATGGTTTTTTTTTGGGAAAGTTTGAAGATCAATATCATTTTAAAGTATTTATATGTAACATACTTCACAATTTTACAGTACCAAAGAAACATATTCGTAGTTTGTGCTCAATTCAGGGCAAGAAAGCTATCGACCAATAGTTAGCAATCTATAGACAGGTAAAGCTCAGAAATGAACTGAAGAAGCGGGTGATACAAGAAACACAGGGAGGGGGAGACGGGAATCAGGAATCAGGTAGAACCAGTAAGATACGATACCAACAAGGAATAATAAATAGAACGAGTGAGGTATACAGAAATCATTTAGAAAACTTTTTCTCAAAATGCCGAAGTCGATCCTTAACCGAGTTAGTTGGTGGGATCGGGACCATACCCTTCGGTCCCTTCTGATCGTCACCATACCCTTCACTAACTCGTCGGGTAAGTTTTGCTTTCAATGCCTCGAATGAAAAATCTTCTCTTGGTTGGTAGTCAATATCAGTGAACAAAGATGTTTTGCGGACGAGTGACACGTCGTCATGGGCGTTTTTCTTGGTGGATTGGTGGTGGTCGGAGAGTTTTTTGTGGAGAGAGCTTTCAGATCGCATTTTTTGCAGTCCATTTCCGAATAAGGGAGGTGGCATTGTTTTCGTTGGGGACTCCACGTCGCCAGCGAATCGGACCTGGAAGGATGAAGTGTGTGTTGGGTTTTGAATGTGTAAAAGTAGAATTATGGAAGCTGTGAATAGAAAGTAAGTAGTTTTACATAGTTTTAGATCGAGCTCAAATAATTTGTTATGAACTATAAACATGATTTTTTTATTTTCATGCTAGTAGTCTTATATTCATTACAGTATAACTTTCATTACTCTGAAATTACTAACAACTATTCACTAACATATTTTGACAATGTCACAACTACTTTTTCATCTCTCATTCCACCTAAACAATTGTTAAATTCGTTAAAAAGCAAACCTTTTTCCGCTCCTCGGAACTATCTCTAGTGCTAACACTGGACGGATTGGACCGGACACTTGACTTAACTGACTGCTCGTCGGTCAAATGGATTCGCACGTTTTTAGATGACGAAGTATCACTGGCAGAGTCTGGTGAGAGTTTTATCTGAAAATGATTCTTATTTTAAATTTGTTATCAGTTTATCAATAGACACTGGGTACCGTTGTTGTATCCTTTGCCTTGAGAGTTCCCACTTTTCCACTTTTCTCAATGTCCAGTTGTCGAAGTGTTTCTCCAGTGAGCTGTGCAGTGGTCTTTTTCAATGACGACTTTTTCGGAGTAATCACTTCCTCTCCTTTCACCTCCACCTTACTGACTGTTGTTTTGGTACCCGTAACTTTAGCCTTTTCTGGTTTTTCTCCATTTACCTAAACAAATCCACTATTAATCTGTTATTCTTTCAATTGCTACCTTCACGGTTTGTTCTAGCGACACTTGAGCAACATCCTTATCCTTGACCACGCTACTCTTCTTGATTATCTTCTCCTGGTCCTTGGTCTCTGTCGTCTTGTGATCTTTCTCGGATGTTGACTTCTCCGCGGACTGCTTCAACACATTTTTCTTCACAGACAACTTTGGAGCTGGGAGTGAAGTATCCTCTTCCTTTTTAGTGGTTACTTGACTGATTTTGACATCATCCTTTTGAGAGTTCTTCTTTTGTGATGACTCCACACTTTTTCCATCCGCAGAATGTTCCACTTTCTTTTCGGAACTTTTTGTAGTTCGCTTTACACTTGTTGTAGTTTGAACCGTCGTTGTTTCTTGCTTCTCCGCTGTCATCACAATTTTGGTTGGTTTCTTGTCATCTGGAAGAAGGGAAACTAGAGAAAATGAAGAATTTGATCTACCTTTTACAGCTACACCATTCTCGGAAATCAGCTTTACTATCTTTGATGACTTCTTGACTGGCTTTGACTCTATGTTAACCACATTGGTTTTGATCTTCTGAAACAATAGATTTTGTATTTAGTTGTGTGAAAATCAAAAAATAATAAGCTTACCGGAAGTTTAGCATTATCCTCTAGATACTGCACAGGAAGGTGTTCATCCTTATCAGTGGACGCATCACTTTTCAGACTCTTTTTCTTGGCGAGGATTTTCTCCGACTTGACGACTTCTCCATTCGTGTGCGCTGTCTCCACAACAGTGTGCTTCACAGAAGTTTCAACTGATTTGGAGAGGGTGGTTGGGGTTGGAGCAGAATTGAGGACGTCGTCAAGAGATTTGTCTCGTTTACGAAGAGCACCCTGGGAAAATTATGATGTTTTGGTTTCTTTGAGTTGATGTGTCGGGTAGAAAGTTAGTGAGCTATAAAATATGTTAAAATTAGTTGGTTTTCACTCACTTGTCTTGCAGGTTTCTTTGCATCTGGTGCAGCCACTTCTTTAGATGGAGTCTCGCTTTTCAATTCGACCGATTCTTTGACTTTTTCCACTTTTTCAACTTTCTTTGGTTTTTCCGACTTCTCCACCTTCTCTGGCTTCTCCGACTTCTCCATCACCTTTGGCGCAATGGCACACACCAACAATTTGCCATCCGTGGTCTGCTCACTGGCTCTTTTGGAGCTCACACTTCTTCGTTTCACCGGTGTTTCACCATTCAGTGCTACCTCCACTGGCTTTACCGGCTTCTCTTCCTTCTCCTTTTCAAGCTCCGCAGTTACCACTATCTTCTTCTTCTTCTTAACAATCTTATTTCCATCAGCGTCAAGCTTAACCACTTTCTCTGGCTTCTCGACAGTGATTCCTGGAAGCTCCACGGTTTTGATCTCCTTGACAGATGCTGAGCTCTTCTTCCGCACGTCTTCTGCAGGTTTCTCCTCTTTAACCGCCGACGCGCTTTTCCGTCTGATATCTCCATTTGGAGCCGTTTCCAGAAGTTTGGAGGTGGCTGTAGTTTCCTGTACTTTGGTGGGGGATTTTCTTCTGATATCCCCGTTCGCAGTGGTCTCCAAAGTTTTGTAAGGCTCCTTGTCCTCTTTCTCTTCTTTTACTGTCGCCAGAGAATGTTTTTTCTTCGTGCACTCGTCCATTTTCTGAAGCACATCTGATACTGCTAAGATGTGCTCTCCAGCGGTGGATGCTCTTTTCCCGAGATCAGCGGGTCTTAGAAGCGACATCTCCCCGTTTTCCACAGGCTTCTTCTTCTTTTTGACCACTCCTTCCTGGAAAAATGATGTTTGGTATACAGGGAAATGATTATTACACTCACAGTCTTTGTTGTCCCGTCTGCATTCACAATCTTTTTCTTCTTCTTCTTCTCCTCTGGTTCTCCGGAAATACCTGCACCGTTAGTCACCTCACCATTCTTCTTCACCGCCTGGAATTAATTGGAGAATTTTGATCTCTAGAGAGTAATTTCAAACCATTTTCACAAGCGCGCCTAATCCAGCAGGAGAATCTGAACTGGAGGCACATGCATCGGATATCTAAATACACTCAAATGTTATAGATTAAAAAATCGATGAAGCCATACTTTTTGCTCCTTCTTCTCAGCCATCTTGAGCAGCGGATCAAAGAACTTGTGTCCGTTGGCAGACATTCGGGACTTGAGCGAGTTGCGAAGTCGGTTCATTTCGATTAGAAACTTGACATAAATTATCATACGCTGAAAAACACAAACGATATGAGCAACATGAAATGAAATGCTATGTTAACAAGGAACCAGAAAGACAAGAAATGAAGTGTAATCGATTCTGAGAAACTTTTTCTTTTCGTCTTTTTTTTTCCTTCGCCGGAGCGACTAAAATAGTCTTTTTGATATGAAATGCATGCTGACGCAAGGCGTCTAAAGACAAGGAGTTTCTTTAGTGTTAATTAGTCATGAGACAAGGATTAAGAAACAAAAAATTCACAACTCACTCGGAATTTCCGTCTCGCATTATATCTCATAATCTGCTTATTGTCAAGAGTTGGCGCATTCAGCGGCTTTTCCAGAATTCGATTGCACGCTGCTTTTGTGCGGTGCTTAGCTATCCATGGGTGCTCGAGGCATTCATGTGGCAGCATACGCTTGCTGAAATGGGTTATATAATGGTGGTATGGTTCCTTATGGCTGGTCAGATGCATTCTGATGAGGGTTGAGTTTGTAAACCAACCTCTGATCATAAATCAACAACTTGGACACAAAATCCTTTGCCTCGGTACTAACAGTATCAAATTCTTCAGTAAACTCCCAAACTCCTTTTTCCACGTTGCAATATGTTTCTCCCAAATTATCTCCCAAGAATGGAGAGTACCCGGATAACCTGAAAACTCAATTTCAAATTCAAAAACTTCACAACTTTCGTACAATATATAGGTAATGACACCGATGCTCCACATATCCGTATGATAATCCAGTTTCTCAAACTTGATAACTTCTGGAGCCGCGAATTCTGGAGTCCCTGCCATGTACTTGAGCTCTTGAGTTCCATCGTAATGCCGAGCTAGTCCGAAGTCAATGAGCTTGATGCGGTTGCCGGTTAGTGAGACGCACATTATGTTTTCAGGCTGGAATTATTATGGTTTTGATTTATTTTCCTTTGAAGTTCCATATTTCAACCCTAGTCCAAAACTCATTCCCCTCCCAAAAACTTGTCCGCTCTCAATTTCAACTCCGTCTCTCATTTCCGCCCACAAGTCAGTCTCGTGTTCACGGAAAACCCATCATTCACCATCTCCCTTTCGCTTTTCGGTTTTTTATCACCAAACTCCGCATGTCTGTGGCAAAAACACTCTGCTTTTTTCCCTGTGGGTGTTGTCAGCTGTTGGAGAAGAGAGAGAGAGAGAGGGGAGAGGGAGAAGAATTTCGAATACCTTGACATCCAGATGGAGAATGTTTTGTTTGTGGATGTAGTCGATGGCTTCACAGAGTTGGCAGATGATCATGACGACAGCGAGCTCCGAGAGCTCGTAAGACTCCTCGGCTACTCGATCGAAGAGTTCTCCACCACGAACGCTGAAAATTATGGGGTGAAAGTTAAAATGTATAACACCCACATTTCCATAATCAAAACCACATCATTGGTGGTGGTGTAAAATGCATCGTAAATCTGGGCGATTCTCGGATGGCGGAGTCCCGTGAGAATTGAAACTTCTCTCTCCACCTCCGCTCTATCGGCCTCCTGAAGTATCCACAATATAATTTGATTGAGCAAAAAATAATTCGTATGCTACCCACTTTACGGATTTTAATGAACTTTGCGGCGAACTCTTTCCCGGTTGCTTTCTCGATGACGCAGTACACTTTTCCAAATTTTCCACTGCAAATAATCGCATTTTTTACGAGGAAACATTAGAAAAGAATGCACTTACTCTCCTAATAGTTTGGTGACCTGGTAGAGTGTGTCAAATTTCACATTAGCGCGAATGTTCTCGATTTTCTTTACATCGAACACCGGCGGCTCGTCAAGTTCTGAAAGAAACCACTTTTTCAATGAGAAAAGCTCACTTTCAGAATAAAGGTACCTGATGGATAATGCTCATCAACTTTAATCCGTCCACTTCCGCTGGGCTCGGTGCCCATCGGGACTTGAAGCGAGAACCTGCGATGGTTCATTTTTGGGGAGTATGATAGTAGGAGATCAGAGTGTCGGAATGAACGGGGGGAGAGGCGGCACGTTCCATGCTACTGTCTGCTTTTTTTGTCGAGACTTTTGTGAAAAGGATGACTAATATTTGGCAGCGCCTTTGATATGATATCAATCGGTGTGGTGGAAGAGAAATTGGAAGAACATGGAAAACATATGGAAAGTTGGATGGAGAACTGTTTTGGGAAGTGTAGTTGACTTGTTATTCAATGGAAAAAGTTGGTTTGTTCCAAAAAAGTTGAAAATTTTGAAAAAAAATTGAATTTTTTTGGAAAATCTGTGATATTTCGTAAATTGCACTTATTTTTGGCAATTTTTTCATTGATTTTACCCCTATTATTTAAGAAAACTCACTAACATAAGCTCAATACTTATAATAAACTCCCCGAAAAGGTAAAAAAGGAAAACCAAATCAAATTCCCAAAAAACTAACTTTATCAACTAAAAAAATGCACCTTTTTGTTATGGAATCCCATATCACATAAAATAAAACAACAATAAATCGGAATTTCCACCTCAACAAATTTTCCTCTTTCCAGAATGCAGAATGCAGTGAGTCACACCTACCTTTACCTGTTCTGAGGACTAGAAATGATGAAAATGAAGAGAAGAAAAAAGAAGGAGATCAGAAACAAGACAAGAAATACAAAAAATTTGTCTGGAACACAAAAAAACCCCTCACAAAAGCAAAAATAACTCTCGTGTTTGTTTGATTATTTCATTAGTTCCACTTGATAACATGAGGGGTAGGACATTGCCCACAAAAAGTAGTGATAACAAGGATTATTTTCATTGTTTTTGGAAAGGGAAAAAGGGAAATGGATTGGGATGTGGGAGGTAGAACTGTCTCAAACATTCCGAGAGCAAATAGTGGGTGGTTTAGGTTTTGGAAGAGGAATTAGGAAGTGGGTGTTTTGATTTCGAAATAGAAATAGAGAAAGATTCATTCGATTTCCAATTGGAAATATCCATTTCTTTTCCTTTCGATGAAACTTTTAAGGAGATTAAACCCTCCCCCCTCAGCCTATAATTATCGTTTCATGTCATCCTCTACAAGTATAAAAAAAGAAGGAGAGGAAACAGAATCAAGAATTAATGGAAGATACAGACAGACCAAGGTAAACACAAGCCCACCCATTCAAAAAACTACTGTATACCTAGAAAAAGGTAAAAAAGAAAGGAAAAGAAAAGAAAAGCTGAGCACAAATGTTTCACACATTTTGCTCCTCCAATGTTTGCCCGGCGCGGCTGGTAACAAGTTTTTTCGTTCTGCTACCTGCTAATTTTAAGAAATTAAACAAAACACTTGTTTGACTCGGTTATTTCCGTGTAGCTTTTGGAAGAATTGGGTGGAAATAGATCAAGGGAAAAGCATAGGTACTGCAGAACATGGTGGAGGGCAAAATAGTGGAGGATATAGACTGGGTGGGAAGTAGAGAAAAAGCTATCATTTTCTGATTCACACATATTTTGAGAGCGATCCGGTGGTGTCCGTAGACGAAACAAAACATGAAATCCCAAAATTTTAAAACAATATTACTTTTGTTTTGCCTCCGTTTTTGTTTTTGTTTCAGAGTCTATCAATCCAGGTTCTACAAAAGTTTCACAAGTAACGCAGCTTCTTCCCCACGAAAAAAAATGAAAAAAGTGGTAGCTGCGAGATATTACAATCGATAGGTCGTGGAGAGGGATCATAAGAGAGAGGCGGCCTCGGGAGCACTACCCTGCCCCCGGATGTGCTCGGCGGGGTGTTTTCCCGCCTGCGTCTTGATCTCTAATTTCGCTTTACTCCCGCCAACCCATCGAAGATCACACGTTCAGTAATGGGAACGTTTATTTGAAGTGAATTGCACAAAATGCAGAGATAAAGTACAGTGAACATGAAAACCAACCGTAATATTATAGAATCACATTTAGAATAATCTCTTTTTGGTGCTAGGCTCATATCATTTGGAGTTCCTCTGTTCTAGACTGGTCCAACGTTTTCAAAAAGCAGCGTGCGCATTTTATCCGACAAATTCTCCTCCTTCTCGAACGCGCTCTCATTGACGAGTGGGATTTTGTTCTTAATCATCTCGATGGCCAATTCCAGCAAGTAATCGATGCATTCGGTCCTAAACATGATTGTTCAGAAGCTGAGAAATTGCGCAGCAGGCTTACATAATCTTGGCGGACTCCCAAGTGGGTCCCCACACAAAAAGGCCGTGATTTCGCACCAAAACCGCGATCGCTTGCGGGTAGTTCTCGAGAACGCCTCTTATCGGCTCCTGTAAAAAAATGGTTTTAAATCTAGCAGTAGATCAAAGCTTTAGATCAAAGCTGTAGATCAAAACCTACCAAAAGTTGGCTTTCACTAGGCATATTCTCAATAATCGGGATGGTCAAAGTGTCGGAGTACTTCAACGCCTTTCCAGAGAAAGGATCATAGATCCCCTTGATATATTCTTGGTGGGAAATTTCAAAAACATCATTTTCCTTCAATAGTTGAGTGATCAAATTCGCTGACTTTGAATGGGTATGGATTACGCATTCACTTCCTGGAAAAACCTTCAAGTTCTTTCCCAGAAAACTCCAAACTGACCAGTCTCCTTCATGATAAGCGAGAAGAGCACCGAGCACGAGGAAACGGTGATCCTTTTGTTGAGCGGTCGTTGAACCTCAGATTTCTCCGAAATATTGTACACAAACACGTCTTGCCTGTTTCGAAACGAAACGATCAACATCAAAACCTTCGCCTCCACTTACTCTTGGATACGCTCTTTTTGAAGTGCCGACGGCGAAATCATCAGCTCTTTTCCGGAGATGCAACCCATTGCGCCACCACTCCCACGCATCCAGCCGAGTTTGTAGAATTGCACCATCAGTTGGGTGAACTTGGCGAGGGTCATTGGCTGGAAGACGATTTGGAAGATAAGGTAAAAACAATGAAAAACCAACAACATACCCCTTCATCGTTCCGATTATCAATCGTGGTATCCACTACCAGCTCTTGAAAGTTTGAATCCTTCACAAAATCTGTCATTTTTTGACTTCGAGCCTGTCTAAAACTGACAAAATATGGCGGTTACAGGTAGTGGAAAGATAACAGGAAAGGCACAGTGTAGTCATAACTCTCCCTCTCGCTCTCTTTATTCTGCGTTTTTCTCTACAACCTCTGGTTTTGCTGCGATGTTGTTGGTTGGTCTGTTTGTCTAATGCCAGGGAGGCGAGGGTTTGTGGAAACATTGATTTTTCGCGTGGATTTGTGGATGTTAAAGCGAAAAATTTGAAAAATATTAGGGAAAATGCTAAAAGCGCCATGAAAAAGACCAAAATAAATGGAAAACGTTGGGTTCAACGAAGAGAAATTTAAAATTCAGAACGAAAATGTGTCATTCATGAATAAATGCCTTTAATTTTCCACTCAACTCCTCTCTATTCTCCCCCCCCCCCCAAATCACCATAAACCGCATCACTGATAAGATACGCTGGATGAAATCCAAGATATCTTATCATCTATACCCATATCAGCCGTTTTTTCCACCCAAGAAATGGCATGTCGAACAAGCGTCTGCTTCCGAGAATGAAAAAGTAGTCAATTCCACATAATAGGATCGTATAACGTAACAACGCCAAAAGGGAATTGATAACCTATAACGGAGAGGAATAGACAATGGAAAAACGCCGTGTCTCTAACGTAACAATCCTGATTCGTGGCACTTTTTCCCATCTCTTCCTGCCTCTGTCTTGCGCAAGTCTCGAAATGGCAATCCAATCAAACAGGCATCTCGCTTGATAAACGCTTTTTTGTGCTGAAAACTGATGGTTATAAAAGGTGGCGAGGATCCAGGAAGAAGCCATCAGTATGCAGTTCTCAGTCTCTTTTCTTGTTCTCCTGGGACTCGCCAGCTATTCCACACAGGCCTATCTATTTGACCCAAAGGCTGTTGATGCGTTATTGAGAGAAATTCGAGCACGGTTGCAAGCTACCGGAGATGACCCTCATGTTAAGAAGGTTGAAATGGAGGCGGAAGACATCAAGAAGGAGAATGAAGACATGGAAGGCTCGGGCTCCGGAGAAGAAGTGGAAGGCTCCGGGGAAGTGGTGAGTTCAGCGACTGGCGTGCCGATTATGGAGGACGAGGACAAGAAAGAGTCAAAGGCTGAGAAAAAGGACGACCATTTCCCAAGACCCGAACCGATTTTTGATAGATATGGAAATCTGAAAAGCAAGGATCAAATTGAAGCGCTCACCTATGCCAACTTCAAGAAACAAGCTCCAGCGACGCTTCAAGGTACTATTTACTTATTTACAATTGAATTATCTAATGAAAACGTTTTCAATTCTAGAGCACTACAACCTGAACCCAACCGGCACTCTCCAAATGCTCCAAGGCCTTGACATCCACGGGGCATCGGGTGGCTACCACAGAGCACTGTCTGGAGGCTATCTCCCACCAGCCACATATGATCCATACAACGTCAACTGGCATAGCTATGGCGAGGAGGGTGTGAAAATGAAGGATAAGGCGATTGCGGTGTTCAGACGGGTTATTGCACCAGGGATTTAAATTTTGTTGATTTTCGATTGTTTTTCTTTTATTTTTCCGATTTTGAAACTCAAAGACTTCTATTTTGGTATGTACATTGCTATGGGTGACCGTTCCCTTCTAATAAATCATTGTTTTTCTTCATTTTCTGATCTTTTTTCTATAATATTACAATGCACCCCAAAAAACCACTCGGCAACCTACTAATTGTTCCGTTTGCCCTGGCCTTGAGATGTTCTTGAGATAGAAACCGCAAAAAGGAAGTGTTTGGAAGAAAAAAAAACGGTCGGATCCAAGGTTAACCATTACTCAAGCCCCGCGATGTTAGAAGGCAGATAATCGGTCGGGTTAAACCGGTATTCAATATGGAATATGGTGAGGAGTGGCAGGGTGGCAAATGATTTGATTTTGGTTATATCAGATGATAAGAGAACGGGGATTGGAAATAGGAAAACGAAAAAGCTGAATGTTGAAAAGCTGGAAAACTATGCTTAAATGAAGTTAGCAAATTTCACATCATAAAAAATTACATTTTCAGGTACAAAACTAACTTTTTCAACTCATACATGTAGAAATCTATACTTCTTAGATTCAACAGTACTCTTTTTTATTCTACAGTAATCCTTATTGCCACAAACTACAAGTTCACCTCATTTAAAATTATACTTAAGACATCCAATTCCCAGTGATAATCTGCTAATCTCTCTCACTCTCCCTTGTTTCAATCACCTCTAACTTTAATCTCCCGTTTAACCTTGTGTTTTTGCTACCTACATCACCGTTGATTTGTGAGAACACTTCTGTCTTCTATTACATTGGTCATCTCCTCTCATGCACTTCCTCTTCCCCTTGCCCGCCGTGCCTGCCACCTTTTTTCTCTCTTGGTTTTGCTACTGCAGTTCCTTGTCCTTCGTGTCCCCGCCTTCATAGGGTTTCGTATAAAAGGGTCAGACGGATACTTGAAAATCACAACAAACTAACCATGTTTGAGGAGAAACTTCTTGTCTCGATCGCCTCGGCCTTCTCGACCCTCGCCGTCGTGGCGTGCCTTGTCGTGGTGCCACAGCTCTACAGCACCATTGACGAGATCCACGCCGAGGTGCTCGATGGAGTCCGTGTGTTCCGCGTCGAGACGGATTCTGCCTGGACCGAGATGATGGACATCCAGGTCCTTGTCACCCCACCAACCAAGCCACGTGTCAATCCATTCAACTCGGTGTTCCGTCAGAAGCGTCAGACCTTCTCGGGTCTTCCAGCCTGGTGCCAGTGCGAGCCAACCAAGCCAACGTGCCCACCAGGACCACCAGGACCACCAGGACCAGCTGGACAGCCAGGTTAGCTCAATCTTTCTATAGATCTAATACAATGTACTGTTTCCAGGAACCCCAGGAGCTCCAGGACCAAAGGGACAGGATGCCACCACCACCTTCGCCCCGATCACCTGCCCACCAGTGTCCCGCGACTGCATCAAGTGCGCTCCAGGACCAGCCGGAGCCGCTGGACCAGCCGGACCAGCCGGACCAAAGGGACCAGACGGACGTCCAGGACAGCCAGGAAACGCCGGAAAGCCAGGAACCCCCGGACAGCCAGGACCAAAGGGAGACAACGGAGCCCCAGGAGCCCCAGGAGGCAACGGAAACCCGGGAGCCCCAGGAAAGGACGGACAGCGCGGAAAGGGAGCTGCTGGAGCTCCAGGAGCCCCAGGAAAGGCCGGACCAGCCGGACCAGCCGGACAGCCAGGAAACAAGGGAGCCGATGGAACTCCAGGACCAGCTGGACCAGCTGGACAGCCAGGAGCCCCAGGAAACAAGGCTCAGGATGGACAGCCAGGAGCTCCAGGAGGCAACGGACTTCCAGGACCAGACGCCGCTTATTGCGCCTGCCCACCAAGATCCGCCGTCTTTGTTTCTCGCCATTAAATTTTTCCATATTTACCAAACAAATAAATACTCTGAATATTCCAACTTCTATGTGTTTTTCTTTGTTCAAGAACAATCTATTCTCATTCCTGAATGCTCTGGTCAGGCAAGCATTACGTGAGATACTTCAATATCGCCCGTTTCCAACAATTTTTTTGTCGAGGACACATGTGTAAAGTAGAACAAAAAACGCGGACGGCGGGGACGGAGCACCATTGGAAATATATTGGAAGAGGCTGTTATGAACTTTCTCGAAACTTTTTTTCTGATTTTTTGAGGGTTTTGTAAGGATTTTGTAGGGATTTAGGGTTGTTTTAATGACGTTTAGGTTATTTTAACGCTCAGGCTTGTTTTTTATGTAGTGAATTGTAAGTACCAAATGTTAAAAGTAATGAAATAGCTACTGTGTGCAATTGTGGCTCTGGAAAATGAAGCAGAGTTCAGATTGAATAGGCAAGCTTAATTTAATGGTTGCTTTTCTTGTTTTTTCCCGATTTATCTTGATTTTTTCTTGAAATATGATGATTTTTTGAAGATTCAGTAGTCAAATTCATTGAAATCACTGCATGATGAAGAGCGATTAACCAAAAAGTTGTCAAAAAATCATCACAATTTAAAGGATAACTGATAAATTTGCTAAAAATAGCTCATTTTCAGTCCCAACTAAACTAAATTACCAGCCTCAGCTTCAATTTGCTTTTAATCAAGTTTAAACTCACGATCGGATGCATAAAAGATGACACTTTATCATTATCAGTGTTTTCTTTATCAGTAATCTCAAATTTAAAAATGTTCTAATTCACATTTCCTCCTTAGCACCTTTCTCAACATCTATATTGAATTATACTCACAAATCATAATCTGCCTCTCCAACCTCCTAACTTCTACCTTTCAATCTATTTTTGTTTACACCCCAACATCACTTTAAAACTCGAAAGTGCAAAAAGTTGTTACTAAAAGCAATATCCAAGGCCGCCTTCTCCTCCATCCACCAGCCACGAAAAGCGAGGTGACGTAAACCAACAGTTGGCTCAGAAGGGCGACCCTCCGCCCCGTGTCAAAGAGTCGGCTTTCCGCAGGTCGACGGAACCCCGTCCGCTCTTGCTGCAACGCATCGATTTTGCGCGGCAGGCTCATCAGTGGTGGTTCTTTGGCAACAAAATGGCGCGTTCTTTGTTTTAAAAGCACTTTTTCCTTGGTTTTTTTGAAATTCTCACGCTAGATTTTTGAACGGCTGCATAGTTCAAACGCTAAATATTTGCTTTTCACTTTTTACTAGTGGTTGTTTGCCAATAAACCCCTCCGAGCAACAAAAAATAACATAAATTTACACGAAATCTCCGAGATAAACGTGAAATCCATTTATGTAGTTGCAAAAAAACATCATTTCCTCCCGTTTTTCTCTTTTATTCTGGCGCAAAAACATGCCATTGTTGCTTTCGCCGCCAAAAAAGGGACGAAGCGCGTTTTTTGCTCAGCGTCTGCGTCTAGCAAAATATCAGAGCGGATATATTTTTTCATTGGGGTGGTGTCTGGATTTTTTCGAGAATTTGGAATGTTTTATAAAGAATTTGGAGAGGTATTTGTGAAATTTTGAGTTTTTGGTGAAGTGTTTTTGATTTTTTCAAGTTTCAATGAAAAATTAGACGCAAGTTTTTGTTTGTTTCACATTCTTAAACTCGCTTGGAAGTAAATTGGAAAAAATAGGATAATAATGGAAAAATAAGCTACGTAGTGTTTTGGAGACAACAAAACTATAGGGTTTCAGTATTTTTTCAGCAATTTACAATTTCTTCCAGCATTTCTTTAGTTTCCCTTAATAAAAATTAGAATTTATCATAAACCCTTGCCAGTTGAACTTTTAATCTCATCTTCTGACACTTTTGCCATTCCCAAAACAATTTCTGTTTACCCAAACTATTTTCGCCACTATTTTCCACCCTCCAAAAAAGTTCACGTCACAGATGTTGTTATCTCATTCTCTCTAACCCGTCCCCCTCCCCAATTCCATTCCAACTGCTTATCACGTGTATTATCTGTCTATAAATTTTGGCCAAAAGAAGACAAACACTGTTTGTTATGTTCACTGACCAGGAAAGGATCCCCCCGACATGATTCCTTTCCCTTAGGCGAGGCGAGGTTAATCGAATTGACGAGCCAATTTACACATGAGTATGGCGAGAGAGGAAATGCATAAATGTACTGCATTAGGTACTTGGGAACTTTTTTCTCTATCTTTTGCTCCGAAACTTCTTTTTTTGCTTGCCTGCTCAAGTCCTTTCAAATTGTTTCCCTAATCTTTCCTCCCTTCTGTTTTACTTGAAGTTTGCCCCGAGGCACACTTAATCCCGAGAATTACCTCTCTTTTCCGTTTGAAATATTGATGCGTGCTACTTAAAGACCCTTGTTGTGTATTTCTTACATAGTAGGAAGGTTTTTTCGGAAAGAATTGTGGGATTAATACTATCTCTGATCTATTTTTGGCTCATTTATCGAATTATATATGCTTTTTCCTATTCTCAAAACCAAAAATCTAATCCCGAATCTTTTTTCATCATTTTTTGTAATTAACGACGTAACAAACAGCTGCGCTTCTTGTACTGTCTGGCGAACAGCCGTCCTCCGTCTCAACATCTGCTCCTTTCGTAACCGCCCCGTTTTTTCATCGGTTTTCATCGCTTTTCGTTCCGTATGAGCAGTTTCTTTCTATTTACAAGATTATTCTCACAGAATGAGTTCTTCTGAACCCACTGATCGTAGTTCTTGTCCAGTTCTCTGTTTTCTTCTTTTTCCCTTATCATATCTGTGTTTCTAGTTCATAACTGCGCGGTTTTCATCACAAAGAACGGATAATTTGTTTTTTTTTTCTCTTTTTTTGGCTTTTATTCTGAAGAAATTGGGGGATTAGATCAATTTTTAGTTAAATCTAGAAGTTTATCACTGAAATTTTATCATTGTAACAAAAAATTATCAAATTTGAATAAAGAATAGTTTGAATACCAATTTGCAAAATTTATACCCAAAAATTACTTCTAAACAATCATAAACGGCCTTTTTTTCATTGCGAAATAGTCCCGAACGGACCGTTCCCCTTTCCCCCTCCCACCTGTTCCACGCTCACCGTCTGCGTCTCTCCCCCCCTCTCAGTGGGTCCCGCCACGAAAAGGGGAGAACGCGGCGGGAAACAGCCAATATTTCGCTGGTTTCAACAGTCAGACGTTCATTTCATTCCTAGCTCTTTTATTTTTCATTGGACATTGTCGTATTAAGTAGTGTTTCACAGATTTTGAGTGAAAAATAGGATAAGATAATACAAAAAAATCTCTCGTTTGGCGGTGAATTGTTGATTTTACAACCATGTTTTGGTTTACTAGGTTTACGAGGATTGTAAATCATCATGATCATCGTAAAATGTGTCGAACTGAGCAGTAATTTCTAAACTTTTCAATGGAAAATCATATATTTTTATGATTGCTCACTGTAAAACTGATAATTGTTAGAAGATCACAATAATTGGCTTTGATTCCGACCGAAAATTGTTCGGATCAAGAGAAAAATTCCAGATATCAATTATCGCACCGGTTCAGGATCCATTTCTAATGGTCTGCCTAGTCTAGTATCATCCATACGGCTCATCAGTAGTTTGTAGGTAACCCTGCCTTGTTTTAATTGCTTTCTTCGATGTTCATTGTTTCATAGGATCAAGTAGACTCTGTATTTCCTTGTTTTTTCTTCCCAGACGCTGACGAACTGATTGGATGACCCATCCCCCAAAAATAAACTCGATAAATGGCCACAGTCTCGTTGAAACCGAAAATACTTGACTTTATCAAATAGAGACACAATATCTGTCGATTCTCCCTACAAAAAGTTACCCCCTATCTTCATATTCCTCCACCGTTCTTCTTCCTCCCCTAAGAACATTGTACTTTGGTCAAAAGCCATAAACACGTTGTTGTCATGCTCCTGGTTCATAGTACTCGGCAGGTCAACTGACCTCGGCACATTTCTGCGATAAGAGAGGGAAGACTACAAGTGACCAGCAGCTAGAAGAGTACAGGGGGCGCTATCACTAAAGAACACATTTTGGCACGTGATCCCATCGTGACACAGATATCTGCGGATGCTTTTTTCTTTTGCTGCTGCTGATGGAAAGGTCACACAGATCACTAATTGTCGAGACTCCTCCTCCTCCTCTGGGACTATATAGGGGGGTTGCCCAACGTGAGTTACACGTGCGTAGGGTAATTAGGAGAGTCCGATAGATCAAACCTGTAGGAGATCAGTTCTTATCGCGCCGCCATCTTTGCATATTCGTTAGTTCCCCCCCTTCATTTGCGTTCTTGACATGTTTTTCGACTCAATTAACTCCTTTTTTCTTTTACAGGTACATTTGTATACTGAAACAAGCGATCTTTGAGCAATCATGGTTATTCTGACCAAGGAACAGCAACAAGAGGCCGCAAACCAAGGCCTGTGGCTGCCGCAACTTGAGCGCGATGCGTGTGGAGTCGGATTCGTGTGCTCTATTCAAGGTGTCACGTCCAGCAAGGTTAGTTCACACCAGGGATTCTCCAAACTTCATGAGAATCGTTGCAGATCATGTCGGACGCGCGCACCATGCTTGAGCGTATGGCTCATCGCGGAGCTTGTGGCTGCGACAACGATTCGGGTGATGGCGCCGGTGTGTTGACGGCAATTCCGGATGATCTCTACAGAAAATCGGTGAAAGAGTTAGTTTTTCAAGATTCTAACGCCATAGCTTCAAAGTGCAAAGTTCACGTCAAAAATGTTCCAGACAAGACGGTTCGGACTTGCCACCATTTGGCCAATACGCAACGGGCATCCTTTTCCTCGAGGAAGAGTCGTACAAGCAGGCCAAGGAGGCGTTCCAGGACCTCGCCAGAGCTTGCGGACTTCGGGTGATCGCCTGGCGCAAGCTGGGAACCAATCGCGACTGTATCGGAGAGGAGGCCAAGAAGACCGAGCCCCTGATTCGTCAGGTGTTCGTCAGCGCCGATTTCGCCGAGTCGGACCCGGCCAAGTTTGAGCGCAGCGTGTACCTGCTCCGCAAGCAGGCGGTGAACAACATGGCTCGCCAGGAAGTGGAGTGCTACCTCTGCTCGCTGAGCACCACCACCATCGTCTACAAGGGACAGTTCAACACTCATCAGTTGTTCAAGTACTATGATGATTTGACGAATCCGGAGTATCAGACGCATTTGGCTTTGGTGCACTCGAGATTCTCGACCAACACTTTCCCGAGTTGGAATCGCGCCCAGCCGAACCGCATTCTGGCGCACAATGGAGAGATCAACACGCTTCGTGGTAACATCAACCTGATGCGTGCTCGTGAGGGTGTCATGAAGAGCAAGTTCTATCGTGACGACCTTCAGAAGTTGTTCCCGATTGTGGAGGAGGTTGGTTTCTTTTTCTTTTTTTTTGCTTTTTTTCTGCCAGGCCATAGTACATTCTCGCTGAAATCCCATCTTCCTTTCATTGCCCAATTAGACACCGGATACAAGCGCCGGGGACTCGGTGAATTGAATAACAAACAACCCATAAAAGCATTTTTCCGCAACTAATTCCACCCTCTGCAGGGTCTCACGGACTCTGGATGCCTCGACAATGTGATGGAGTTCCTGGTGCGCGCCGGCGGACGCTCGCTGCCGGAAGCGGCCATGACGATGGTGCCGGAGGCGTGGGAGAAGGACGACGATATGTCGTCGGAGAAGAAGCACTTTTACCGGTGGGCCGCGATGAGCATGGAGCCGTGGGATGGACCTGGTAAGGATTAGGGCTTCGGGGAGAGAGAGCAAGTGCAGACGCTAGTTGAGATGAAAAGTAGAGTGTGGTCTGTGGTCGTGTTCGTGTTCGCGTCAAGAAATTACTCATGGTGGAGGAAAACTACAATTAGCAGTGGCGCCCACGGGCGGCTCTGATTGATACAGCCACATGTGTACCCCCGCTGTTTTGAAAACATGTCGAGTTGGATTGAAACTTGAATTCCGTCAGACACAAATTTTCGAACTCGAACCCCTGGAATATTCAATTTCATAGTCGCAAAAAATTATGATGGGAGAGGGAGAGAGAGTTCAAATGTCCTCTATTTGATGAATGTGTGAAGTATGCTGCAAAACGCTAACGCTAACGCCTAACCAGTTGAAGATGACCCACTTGACATTTGAAACACGACACCCTTTCCATTTCCAGCCCTCCTTGCCTTCTCGGATGGACGATACATTGGTGCGATCCTTGACCGCAACGGACTGCGCCCGGCGCGCTACTATCTCACCGAGGACGACCATTTGTACTTGAGCTCGGAGGTTGGCGTCAACGACATTCCGATTGAGAAGGTTGTCAAGAAGGTGAGAGCATGAATTATGTATGGGATGAGGAGCGGGGGACAGAGGCATCATTGAAGCGGACACTGAACAGATTGGTTCCCTATTGAATTGAATTGTGTCCCTCGCTTTGGTTTTTTGATGTCCCAGGGTGTGTTTCTGTCTTGTTTCTGTCGTGTTTCACTGACAACCAACAATCTCACAACAGGAGTTTTATCCAGCACAACATAATTATTGGGGGGAGTGATTTACAGTCTCATAAGTTGAAGCGAAATTGATAATGGGGGGCAAAGAAGTCTCTGATCTCGGGAGGGAATGGGGGGTGAAGATGACGTCTACGATGTTGATGGTGGTGTTGGTGATGATGGTTGCATTGCTTTGTGGGGGGAGGGTAGTTGTGGCTGGAGTGGTGTCTAGAAGCGGTCTTGGCCCAGGAGTGCGCTGTAAATAGTTTTAGTGAATAGGCTCTTGGATCTAGGCTCTAGAAGCTAGCAACTCACTCATCGATGTCGATGTACTCGGCGATAGCCGGCGCCGCCGCTGGCACGAAGCGGTAGCCGACGTGTCCCTCGCTGGCACCTCCGCGTTTGCCAAAGCTGCAAAAGGTTTTTATTCTGGAGCTGTGCTCCTTCTCCAACTTACCGCATCAGGACACGGTTGGGCGCCGCGTTGATAGTGGTGAGGGCCAAGATAAGGACGCAGAAGAGAGCGAAGATGCTGCGGACGGAGAACATACCTGAAAATGGGATATAGAAAAAGTAGGGAAAAACCAAACGAAAGAGAGAGAGGGTGAATCTGATTCGTATAGTTGAGGAAGTGGAACAATTGTACCGAGAGGGACGGGGGTCGATACATTATTGAAGAGTTGTATTACTACTAGTCAGAGAGCCAGCGAGAGCTCCCAAAAAAGCGGGCTAAAAACGGGGGGAAGAAGAGCCTCGAATGAAAGGTGAGCTCTTTCTCTCCGATTGTCTTCTCTCCCGACGATGTTCTTCCCTCTTTTTCTCCTCCTCCAAAATGGGCGGAGCGTCGGCGCCAGTAGTGCCGCGTACTCCGCCCACTTTTCGCTGACGACGTAGAAGATTGATGGCGAAATTGAGCCCAGCCCCCTCCCCCCTCTCCACTTACAGTACCCAATTTGTACTGAAATTGTGGGGTTGGGGGGTGGACTGGACCGGAAAATTGGTTTTTTTATACGATGGAGGAAAGCACTTGTGGTGTGTGTATTTTTGCAAAACGAGGATGGGCGAAAGGGTTGTGATTAAATGCTTGATGGGGCTTCTTCAAAAACGCCATTTACACGTGAAATGTTGTGGGCGTTTTAGGAGGTTCTAGAAGGTTTTAAGGAAATCACATGTATTGCTCTTCTTGTAACAGG
Source organism: Caenorhabditis imperialis (assembly GCA_963572205.1). Classification (NCBI taxonomy): domain Eukaryota; kingdom Metazoa; phylum Nematoda; class Chromadorea; order Rhabditida; family Rhabditidae; genus Caenorhabditis; species Caenorhabditis imperialis. The sequence goes on along the minus strand of OY751544.1, from coordinate 1,799,133 downwards.
TATAGTTAGATGGAAACGTGGATGACATCAAATCTGATGAATAATCTAGTCCCCCTCTCCTTTTGGCATGGCTTTACAAAATGAAAAGTTCAGAATTTTGTCTGTCCCCCCTCCCTAATAATAGAAGCCATTGTGGTGTGGATCAAAAACTGAATTTTTCGGGGAGGGACACAAGAGGCATATGGAATGAAAGAAACTAATTTCAAGACGGCAATTTTTGGAAGCATTGTGCAAGAAAAAAAATGACGTCTTTTTTCGGGCGAGCCCACCGCCACACACGCGGGTGGCGCACGCTTGTTGGTGAATACCAAATTTTTGACGAAAACGAGCAATTTTGGAATTAAACCGAGTCATCGCGTTGTGTTTTGGGGGCTTGTTTTGTCGCCGAGACTATTTCTGTGCATCAAGGAGGAACGGGGGTGGAAGAATTGTCGAAAATCGAAATCTGAATCTAACTACTACTGGGTTGTTTACCGACAAGGGTGGCCGGTTGGAATTCTAATTTTAATTCCACATCACAGCTGATGCCTGATTAGAGAATTAGTCGTTGTCGTTGTCGTTGCGCGGTGGGTGGTTTAGGTCTAGGTTTAGCAATTTCGAACAAAACACGGAACTGAAATTGGTAATTTTTGAGATTGTTTTTGCCTTTTTCTCTCCTAGATTTGGCTCACAAAAAGTTGAGTTTTTATGGAAATTTTATGCTCAAAAGTCGTAATAGGTGTGGTCATAACAAGTAATGACATAATACGAGTGGATTACTGTAGTGGTTTGGTGTTTGGGGGGAAGGAGAAGGGGAAGCGGGCTCTAAACTAACATGTAAGTCTTTGGTAGAAAAAGTTGGGGGGAACACTGCTAATTAATTAGTCATTGCGGTGCTTGGAAGGTCAACCTCAGTCGCCAAAAACAGCTGCAAGTCAATTTGTCACTTGGTGCGGAAAACAAAAATATTTTCATGATAGTTGAAGCCTGATTCGTGATCGAACGCTCATCAAGATCGCGCACTTTGTTACTGCTCTCCATTCCAACTACCTTTGTCTGGTGTGGTTCTATATCAAAATATGAACATTTTTCTGAATGCACTGTCTTCTCTGAACCGGATCAGGAAGTGACGACACGAAGTACTGATTGCACTGTAGACCGGAAATTAGCCGTGGTGTCCCCTTGTCCCAATATCCGGTTCTCTCTTTATTTTCCATCCCTCCTCTCACCCTTTTCACACCAGTAATTTGTCTTTTTCGCTGAAAATTGAGTGGCGCCAGATTTGTTATGCGTGGGGGGAGGGAAGGTTCGAGATGAGCACCACCACCAATTTGGGGGGAATGAGCGAACGATTCTCATCAATTTCGTAGTGGGGACGCAAAAATGTGGCTTGAAAAATAGCACTCATTTTTTCAATGTCCTGTGAAGAATGAAGTGTGGAAGATTAAATAATGTGTGATTCGAAAATTGGTATTATTCAGTGATCGGCCAAGCAGATTAGTTTAGTTTTGGAGAGCGAACATGACAATTTTGCGCTTCTGTGGTGTCGGGCTCTGCTTTGAAATGAAAATAATAGGGAATTTTGTTCAAGCGGATCTTCTTTGCCGTTTTGTTTTTGCTTTTTTTTATGAATATGAAGAGAAGAAAAATGAAAAATTGAAGTAAAAATGGAAGGGAACCTTTGAAAATCAAGGTATTTTTGTGTGGGCTCTCTCTAAAACACAATGGCTTTTTTCTTGTGGAAGAAGAATCAAAACAGAAAGTGCATTTTACGATCAGAATGTGAAGTTGTAAAGGATAAAAGAATATTCCTCGAATTTTATAGTTTTCTTTGCTCTGATGTTTTATGGCTCCCCTGGATTTTGGAAATGACAAATTCTTGCGAAGTCTTAGAGTCCATGGTCAGTGCCAGGACCAGGGCCAGACACACTGATCATTGGCACAATAATTTTTGTTGAATTACCAATTTTGCACACTTGGCCGAACTTTGAGATTTTTTGGAATTCCAAATTCCAAATTCCAAATTCCACTCTTAAATGGGCAAACGTCATTTTCAATTTTCTCATCATGACAATTCAACAAGAGCAAGAGCAAGAGCAAATTTCCAATTGCGTCGACCTTGAGAGGTCATCTCGACATGTGTAGAGTGCTTGAAAACCGTTCAAAAATTCATTTGAATGATGTCAAAAGGGATCTCTTTGTTTGTACTCGCTTAGTGCGGTTAGACATTGATTCTTTGATTTGATCTCGAAAGGAATCGCACACTTTTTTTTGTATCCGTCTCTAGTGCTAATTGACGTGTTGATACAGACATCTACAATTTGAATGAGCAGCAATGAACCCTACAATCGTGTTTTTCTCTCCCCCCATAAGTTTTGAGTCATAGAGCCACTTTCATCCATCTAGAAGCAAATGTCTGTAGAGGCAGAATTTTCATCTTGCCACCGAGTAGAAGCAAAACGAACCTGGATAGAGGGGAAAAACACCGGAAACGTTCTGTTATGAAACGAGCCGTGAACAAGATATTTCTATTTCCATGCGAACACACACAGTGAATAATAACATTAATTTATTTCTCCAAATCTATGCAAACCACTTTGAACCAAGATTCGGGGAGGAGTTGAAGACGAATAAAGGGGTGCCACACTGTAGTTGAATGAAACAGAAGAAGAAGAGGAGAAACTGAAGAAAAAGAGTCGCCGGAATTAAAGAGAGAGAGGAAATAAATCAGAGGACAGATTAGACATTTTATTTGCCGAAGCGCATGGTTCCAAGGGGGTTTCGCTTGCCGAAGCGCATGGTGCCGAATGGAGCGGAGGTGTCGTCGGCGGATCTCTTGCCAAAGCGCATGGTTCCAAGGGGCTCATCTGGAAAGTGATTGTAATTATGATTATAGGTTTGGATGGTTTACCTGATGCTCGCTTTCCGAATCGCATGGTGCCGAATGGGGCGTCTTCTGAAGCGCGCTTGCCGAATCTCATGGTGCCGAAGGGTTCTATAATCATACACATTTAGATTCAGAATCATCACACCGGCTGCTTACCATCTCCTCGCTTCCCGAAGCGCATAGTGCCGAATGGCTCATTGGACCGTTTCCCAAACCTCATTGTTCCGAATGGCGCGTCTTCACGTTTCCCAAAGCGCATCGTTCCGAAGGGCTCTACAACACTTTCCTATTCACCTTACTGACACCAATCCACCCACCACCGCTGCGCTTGCCGAAGCGCATGGTGCCCAGCGGGGTGCGCTGGTCTCGGATCACCTGCTCCGAGTCGGACCGCTTGTACAACACGCCCGGATAGAAGGCGTCGTCGAACGCTTCCTCGGGCTCCTCGTCGAAAGCGCGCTTGCCGAAGCGCATTGTTCCCAGTGGAGACCGTTTTGGTGTTGATTCTAGAAGCCCATACTATCATGGTGATAGGATAGCCTTTGCTTACCCGACGCCGCCAAGATCGCGCACCCCACGCATGCGAGAAGGATGAGGTGGTTGAGCGAGATCATTGGGATTGTGCGGAAGCCGAACACGGGGGGACCTGGAAAGGAAGAGAGGAGTTTTGAGTGGTGGGGAAGGAAATGAAATGAAATGTGACAAAATGGGGGTGTTTTGCATGTTTTTATATACCGGATCACCACCCACCCCACACACATAATATTTCAAAATGTCTGGTTGACTGCATATTGGAGGTGGGACCCGCGAAAATACGGAAAATACTCGATCCTAATAAGTACGGAGTTTGAAGGAAGAAAGGTGTCTTTTGTGGAAAACTGGTGCTCGCCGTTGCGTTTTTATACTAGTCGTTTTGGTACCTGACGTCGTCGTCTGGAGGACAATGGCAAAGGCGCGTGTTTCTATAATAGATGTCACTTTTTTGGGGGGGGGACACAAATTATAGCCTCTCTTGCCAACTTCGTCATGACATTTTTGGTGCATAGAAAGGTTTTGATAATTGTTTCTATTGAAATGGCTAACAAAATGTTTCGTGGTCCAAAAAGACGGCGCGTAGGAGGCTGTGGTGGTGGGTGTGTTGGATCATAAATTTTGTCTCCACCAGTTATAATAATAATAATTCATGTGTGCGGGATGATTGTTTAACTAGGGTTACGGTGGTGGACACGCGATCGTTTGCTCAATTGAGCAATTATTCCTGGGTCTACTGTACTAGAAGAGCAAGAACCATAGGTCTCAGGGATGAGGGGGGCTCATGAAGAAATGAGCCCGAAATTCGACAAGGTTGGAAGAGTAATGAGCCAATACCGCCTCTCGATTCGTCTTTTTTCCAATTCCAAAAGTGAGTAATGATCCTCTTCGCACCAATCGTTCCACCAGAACAAAAAGAACAGCGTTTAACAGACGGGCTATTATTCCACGTGGAACTCCCCCCGAAACCACTTTATTTTGAAGGTTGGAAAGTTATAGTATGAAGAGAAGGGAAAAGTTCTAAGAAAAGGTTGTTTGGTACAATGATTATCATTTGGGATAGAAAAAAGTGGTTTTCTTGTCGGGAGTGTTTGTGCACACTATTGGAAGTCGTAGTCTGGCAGCGGGTTGAAACGTTTGCCGAAGCTGCAACAAATTATAGGTTGTTTGGTTCCGGTTCGAAAGCAAATTTGTCAAAACTTGAGTGAAGCTCGTCAGAATTTTCGAGAAGTTGAGAAATTTATGGGACTTACCGAATCGGCTCGCGAGGAGACCGCTTTCCGAAGCGGATCGGCTCGCCGCGCAGACGTTTAGCCATCATGGACGCCTCGAACGGTCCAACGTCAGCGGCAGCAGCGGCAGCGGCCTGGGCGACAGCAGTACCCTTTAAATAGGCCATTTGTCCACGCAATAGTGCGTCGCGGTTAGTGGGCAGTATTCGTTTCGGCTGCACCACTTGGAATGGACTTACAAGTACAGCGAATAGGACGATCAACAGGGAGGAGACGAGGCCGGAGAGTTGCATGATGCTGTGTATGTGTGGATCCGGGGGAGGATGAAACTGACAATGAGTCAGGGGCGTGTGTGCGGGTGTGTACCTGAAAATGGAGACAGGCGACTCATTAGCGCGTGCTTACGCAAGGGAAAAAAGAAGAAGAAGAAGGAAAGATGGACGACTCAGATTTCTTAAGTCGTCAAAGAGCGAGTAAAAATGTTGGATATCGAAAGGCAAAACATTATGTCATCATTAGAAAAAGAATTAAATTGGCTAACAAAATTGATGAAAGAATTCTTGATTAGTGTTCCTATGGGGGATATAACAGGATACAAAATATTGTGAATGAGTCACGGAAAGCTACAAAACACAAATGACTAATTTAATTTCAGGACCGTCTCCGTCCGGGACGCATGCTTCTGGTGGACACCCAGCTCAAGAAGATCGAGCTCGACGAGGATCTCAAGACCCGAATTGCACTTTCCCGTCCCCACAAGCACCTGTCCGCCTCTCGCATCTACCTCGACCTCATTCGCAAGGACGATGTGGTAAGAAGATAGTCCTAACCCATTCCAACTCAAAAAAAACATTTTAGCTCTCCCATGGCGCTGTCACCAACGAGTACCTCAACCGTTGGCACTTGGAGCAGGCTAATCCGGGGCTCATCAAGAAGAAGGAGGTGCACCTGGACTCGGATCGTCGCCTGGCGCTCTACGCCTACACCCACGACACCTTCAGTCTTCTGCTGGTCCCCATGATCAAGGAGAAGAAGGAGGCGTTGGGCTCGATGGGAAATGACGCGGCGCTGGCGTGCCTGTCGGACTACAGTCCATTGCTTTTCAGCTACTTCCAGCAGCTCTTTGCGCAGGTTAGTGGTGGGAGAGGAATCGGGAAGACATTGGAATCTTGAAGAACATGAATGACTTGGAACTCTAGTCGGGGGTGGTGGGAGGAGGAGGGGAGTGCTCGTTAAATTGTTTTCGGCGGGCAGACAAAAAGCCAACTTAAAAGTCGCCCGTCACTACCAATCCTCCATCACTTGATTAGGAAGCGGAAAACAAACTAGTTTTTCTGGAAGGCATTAGTTCGTAATTTTGGGGCTAACGTGAAACGTCTCCCTTCCCCCCACTCACCAAATGGGGGCTCATCATGACGTAGGAAAAGGAGTGGGGTGGAAGAAGACGTCGAGGATGAGCAGCAGCTAGACGAAAAATTACAGGTCACCAACCCGCCAATTGACCCGTTCCGCGAGCAGATTGTCATGTCGCTGCGCTGCCCAATTGGTCCCGAGTCGAACATTTTGGAGCCGGAGGCCGAGCTGGCCAGTCGGCTCATCTTGGAGCAGCCGGTGCTCTCGATGGTCGATATGGAGGTAGGAGAGATTGAGAAATTAATTATGGAGGAAACAAGACTACCGTAATCCTAAACAATTCGAGCTAGAGCTAGAGCTGAAAGCTATGAAAAGTGAGAAATGAGAAGCAATCTTTCTCAAATGATTGAAAAGTTCACATTAATTAGCATCCTCCTGGGGAAATGGCTGACAGCCTTCCAGACTGACGGATTGACGCAATAAATCACATGTCCTTTTTCACACCAAAGCTCTTTCAGGTGATGAAGCGCACCATGTACAAGGGATGGAAGTCGAAGGTGATTGACATCACTTTCCCGGTTCGCTACGGAGTCAAGGGTGAGTAAGGATATGTTTTGCAGAAGCGGCTATCCTCTAAAAAAGCTAATTATTGACCAGAGTCGTAGTAGTTATAATTAGCACTTTTGGGGGAAAGAGGGAAGGAGAAGCGCACGTTGAAGGTTCAAAGAATGATTATGACTCTATTCTGGGAAAGGGGGATGAGGAGGATGTTTGGAATCAGAATTTTTGATTAAGTGCGTTTTGGATATGATATGAAGCTATTTTAAGATATTGAGGGCAAAAATCAGTCGGTTTCGGAACTAGAAACAATCTTTCAGGACTCGTCCCCGGCCTCGATGCAATGTGCTGTGACGCTTGTACCGCGGCTCTCGATGGCTACCAGATCCTGGTGCTCTCTGACCGTAACGCCAACTCGGAACGCGTGCCAATCCCATCTCTGCTGGCTGTTGGTGCCATTCACCAGTGCCTGATCCGCCATCGCCTTCGCATGAAGGTGGCGATCATTGTGGAGACTGGAGAGGCGCGCGTCGTTCACGATTTCTGCGTGCTCCTCGGTTTTGGTGCTGATGCGATCTGCCCGTACATGGTGTACGAGACGATGCATCGGCTGAGAAACTTGGGACTGTTGGACAAGGACTTGAACGATGATTTGGTGTACCAGGGATACAGACAGGGAGTTGAAAGGGGTATCTTCAAGGTGATGGCAAAGATGGGCATTTCGACGCTGCATTCTTACAAGGTGAGGAGCTTTCAGAATAGAAAAAATGAAGTAGAATGAAGTAGACTTCCTCAGCCACGCCCACTTGTGTAATCCGGTAACTTTTGCAGCACGCGCAAATCTTCGAAATCGTGGGACTCTCGAAGGATGTTGTCGACATGTGCTTCAAAAACACCGTCTCTCGATTGGGCGGCGCCACGTTTGAGATTCTGGCCGCCGAGGCGCTCAAACGGCACCGATCCGCTTTTCCGACGACGTCGGACGCGTCATTCGGTAAGTCTGATTCACTGCGATTGCCTTTGGGCGGAAAAGGGATTTGGATTTGGGATAGGGAATTTTTCCGGGGACTGGGAAATTGAAAAAAGCGAGAAATGTTCGAGATTTTGTGGGGAAGAAAAGTTGGGCGCTGATGAAGTGGAGAAGAAGTCATCGTTAGTAGAGTTGACGACTGGGGGAAAGAAGGGGAAGAAGGAGAAAAAGGAAAAGAAACTTCAAATTGAGTCTTCAAAGTGTAATATGCCCCCTTCTTCGCTCTTGAAGACGTTGTCATCCATAAATGTCACATTGCAAATGGAATGTGCCATCATGCCGAGAAACTTGTGGGAGGGACAGAAAATAGATTAACTCGAAACTAGATTCACCGCCTCTTTTTTGTTTCTCATTCTTTTACTACTACTACCACCATATCATCACTGGAGTGGAAGTAGAAGTAGACGATTTGATTTCACATTTCACAGTTTCCATTCAATTTTAGACTCTACCAACGTGAACACTATTGGATATGGTAAGAATTCACACACACCCACTAAGTTGCTTTCTCCCCACTCACCTTGTTGTTTTGTGCATGGCTAATGTCTGATGTTTTGCTGAATTGAAACTGAGCACGAGAGTGGCATCGCTGAAATGCCCCCGGAATGTTTTGTGGAAGCCCCACCCCACTATGAACTTTTAATTGTGGTGCTTTCAGGTGACTCAAAAACATTGGTCGCTTCTGGCACATTCCATTGGCGAGCGGGTGGCGAGAAGCACATCAACGAGCCGCTGGCGATTGCCAAACTGCAGGCGGCGACCCGTCTCAACAACTCGAAGACGTTCCAGGAGTACTCGCAGGCCTCCAACATGGCGCAACGCTGGTGCACTCTTCGCGGCCAGCTCGAGATCAAGACGAGCAAGAAGATCCAGATCCCGCTGTCAGAGGTGGAGTCGGCGGCGGAGATTGTGAAGCGCTTTGTCACCGGAGCCATGTCCTTTGGATCCATCTCATGGGAGGCACACACTGCTCTTGCCATTGCCATGAATCGCATCGGCGCCAAGTCGAATACAGGAGAGGGTGGTGAGAAGCCGGAGAGATACCGCAAGGATCAGGACCCGAATGAGAACCTCCGCTCCGCAATCAAGCAAGTGGCGTCTGCTCGCTTTGGTGTCACTTCATCCTACCTGGCGAACGCCGACGAGCTGCAGATCAAGATGGCTCAGGGTGCGAAGCCAGGAGAGGGAGGAGAGCTGCCAGGGCATAAAGTCACCAAGGACATTGCTGACACCAGAAAGTCGACGGCTGGCGTGGGACTCATCTCGCCACCACCGCACCACGATATCTACAGTATCGAGGATCTGGCTCAGGTATTGTTGCAAAGAAAATGTAGGGGACGTGCTTTTTGCTAAATCTAATTTCCTAGCACATAGCAAATGAGATTAACCGGAAAACCCTTCATGAAAAATTGACCTTATTGTTTTTGCATTCAAGATTCACAATAGAGAGAAAGAGAGATACTCTCTTATCTACAACCATCATTGAAAACACGGAACTAGAAATTCAAAACAATCAAAATAATTTCAGCTGATCTACGATCTCAAATGCGCCAACCCGGTGGCTCGTGTCAGTGTCAAGCTCGTCTCGGAGGCCGGCGTCGGAATCATCGCCGCTGGAGTCGCCAAGGGAAACGCTGACCATATCACCGTCTCGGGACACGATGGAGGTACCGGTGCGTCCAGCTGGACTGGAATCAAGCACGCCGGACTGCCATGGGAGTTGGGAGTGGCTGAGACCCATCAGGTGCTCACCATGAACAACCTCCGCTCTCGCGTTGTGCTCCAAGCTGATGGACAGATCCGTACTGGACGTGATGTCATGATCGCCGCGCTTCTTGGAGCCGATGAGTTTGGAATGTCGACTGCTCCTCTGATTGTGTTGGGTTGCACCATGATGAGAAAGTGCCACCTGAACACTTGCCCGGTGGGAGTTGCCACTCAGGATCCAGTGCTGCGCGCCAAGTTCGAAGGAAAGCCAGAGCACGTTGTCAACTACATGTTCATGGTCGCCGAGGAGGTTCGCTATTTCCTCTCGAAGCTCGGACTCCGCAAGCTGGAAGACGCTGTCGGTCGCACTGACCTTCTCTACGCCTCTCCCAACCCGGTCAACAAGAAGGCAACCATGCTGGAGTTTGGTTCGATCCTCAAGAACGCCCAACAAATGTTCCCGAACGTCTCGATCCGCGGTGGAAGTGTGAAGCAGGTCATTGAGATGGGAGCCCTGGAGACGGAGCTCCTCAAGGATATCTCCAACGTGTTCAGCGAGGCTGGCGAGCACAAGTTGTTCGACAACCAGGTCATCACCAACTTGGACCGCACCTTTGGAACCCGCATCTCGTACGAGATCTCCAAACGCTACGGGGAGCTGGGCCTTGAGGGAAATCGCTCGATCACCATCAACCTCAAGGGGCACGCTGGACAATCCTTCTGCGCCTTTCTCGCCAAGGGTGTCAGTGTGACTCTGGAAGGAGACGCGAACGACTACGTCGGAAAGTGTCTCTCCGGCGGAAAGATTGTGGTGTTCCCACCCAAGAACGCGCAGTACAAGTCGGAGGAGAACTCGATCATTGGAAACGTGGCTCTCTATGGTGCCACCTCTGGAGAATGCTGGTTCCGTGGAGTTGCTGGAGAGCGCTTTGCTGTGAGAAACTCGGGAGCCAACGCGATTGTCGAGGCTGTGGGAGACCATGGCTGCGAGTACATGACTGGTGGAAGAGTCATTGTGCTTGGCACCATTGGTCGCAACTTTGCCGCCGCCATGTCAGGAGGAATCGCTTATGTGTTCGCCCAAGAGGACAACTTCTCTCGCCTTATCAACGCTGCCACCGTCGATCTCGATGATGCCTCCACCGAGGATCTCATCTTCGTCAAGACCAAGATCGAGGAGTTTGTCAAGCTCACCGGCTCCGAACTCGGACAGCGCGTGCTCGACAACTGGCAGCGTGAGCATCAGAAGATTATCAAGGTGTTCCCACGTGATTACAAACGTGTGCTCGCCGAGCAGGAGGAGCAGCGCAAGAAGGAGGCCGAGCTCGAAAAGGCCAACCAGGACTTGAGCTTGTTGTCGGTGGACGACTCGAAGCCGAGAACGAGAACTCTCTCCATGGACATGCAGATTGCACCAACCATTCGTCAGCACCACAAGAAGACTAAGGAAGTGCCAAGGAAGAAGAGTCTGGTGAGTCAACCTCGAAAAAAAGTAATGAATCATATTCCAACCTCTTAGAACCTATCTCTAAGTTCCTCTCTAAACGTTTCAGGAAAGTAATTCCCTGCAAGTACCGAAGGTAGAGTTGTGTAGATGCTCAATTAGTCGTGATTGTCACTAGTTGTTATTGCAAACATGGAATAAAAAACAAACACCTTTGTAGCATGTAGTAGATCAGAACTAGTTAAAAAAGTGAAAAACCTCATTGTTATAGCTCGGCGACAACCGCAAACAGCGTCGTCTGTCGAAGAGTCTCCGTCCGCAAGACTTGGCCGGTTTCGAGAACGAGGAGGACTTGCAAGAGGCAGCCGATTTGGAAGAGGAAGAGGACAACAAGTCGGACTTGGACGATCATTCCGATGAGGAAGAGGTGAGAAACAAATTTGTGGGAGTTTGCGAGAAATCTTGAAAGATGAAAGAAAAAGAGACAAAAACAAGGCTAGAACATGACGTGACTTGCTATAATTAGCTTTATTGGACGCTGTTCCTTCCTTTTATGCAGAAAGTCGAGTAGCCTTAGGATTACATTGTCTGACGTCAATAGAAATCTTGAAATTTGACAAATTTCCAGTTCACCGTCGAGAAGAAGCCAAGCATGGACATTGAGAGTCTTGCCGTGCCGGCCAACCTCCGCAAAAAGGACGAGCCATTGGACAAGCTGCGTGGCTTCGTCAAGTACGATCGTCAAAAGAAGATCTACCGCGACGCCAAGATCCGTCTCAACGACTGGGACGAAGTCTACGACTTTGAGGCCATTCGCAGCAACATTCGCGAGCAAGCCGCTCGTTGCATGGACTGTGGAGTGCCGTTCTGTCAGGGACACTCTGGATGCCCGCTCGGAAACATCATTCCAAAGTGGAACGACTTTGTGTTCAAAAAGAACTGGCGTCAGGCTCTTGAGCAGCTCCTCCAGACCAACAACTTCCCCGAGTTCACCGGACGCGTGTGCCCGGCTCCTTGCGAGGGCGCGTGCACCCTTGGCATCGGCTCGCCGGCGGTCACCATCAAGTCGATCGAGTGCGCCATCATTGACTACGCCTTCATGCAGGGATGGATGAAGCCATGCAAGCCCGCTTTCAATACTGGCAAGAGAATTGCTATCATTGGATCGGGACCTTCGGGACTTGGAGCCGCGGCGCAGCTCATCAAGGTTGGACACACTGTGGTGGTCTACGAGAGAAAGAACCGTGTCGGAGGACTTCTCAGGTATGGTTTCCACATATTTTTTGAAAATCCATAGCGTTTTATAGATACGGAATCCCGACCATGAAGTTGGACAAGTTCGTCGTCGACCGTCGCGTCAAGCTTCTCGAAGATGAAGGCGTCCGCTTCCTCACCAACACCGAGATTGGAAAGCACGTGCCCGCTGACTTCCTTCTCAAGGACAACGACGCCATCATTGTGTGCACCGGCTCCACCACTGCCCGTGACCTCATCGTCGAGGGCCGTGACGCCAAGGGAATCTGCTTCGCCATGGAGTACCTGGAGAAGTCTCAGCGTCGTCGTGCTGGAGATGATGTCGCCTGGGAGGGACTCGACCCTGCCAACAAGAAGGTGATCATTCTGGGAGGCGGTGACACTGCCACTGACTGCATCGCCACTAGCAACCGACTCGGGTGCAAGACGGTCGGAGCGTTTGAGATCCTCCCGATGCCCGGAGCGTCTCGCAAGCCGGAGAACCCGTGGCCAGAGTGGCCGCTGATCTTCCGCGTCGACTACGGTCACGAGGAGGCCAAGGAGAAGACGGGACAAGACCCGCGAACCTACTCGGTGTCCACCAAGCGCTTCCTCACCACCACCAACGCGGCGGGTGTCAAGGTGCTCACTGGGCTCGAGATTGTGGACGTCGAGTGGGAGAAGGATGAGAAGGGCGCGTGGAAGTTGGTCGAGAAGACTGACACCATCCGCACCATCGAGTGCGATTTGTGCATCCTGGCGATGGGCTTCGTGGGACCCGAGAAGACTGTCATCGAGCAGCTCAACTTGAAGACGGACCCTCGCTCCAACATTCTCACGCCCAAGGACAAGTACGACTCGGATGTCGCCAAGGTAAGCATACAACTCTTTAAAACAAGATAGTAACTTTGTAATTCAGGTGTTTGCCGCTGGTGACTGCCGCCGTGGACAATCTTTGGTGGTGTGGGCGATTCACGAAGGACGTCAGGCTGCCCGTCAAGTCGACGAGTACCTCATGGGCAAGACCACTCTTGCGGGACCTGGTGGAATCGTGACCGCTCCTATCCAGCAGAAGAATGCCATCTAAATCTTTTTCCCAAAATTTGTTCTTGATTTTTTTATTTAACTATTTTTTGTAAAATTGCTAGTTGTTTTTCGCTCTAGCTAGTCTTCCCCCTGCTCCAGCCATACATAATTATTTGATGATGTTGTAAAACTTAAATTTTTTGCTGCTTTATATATAAATTGGTGAAAAAGACAAAGGAAATGACGAGAAAAGTGGGAAGAAAAAATGAATGACGAAAGATATTATTGTTATATCGAACAAATTTTTACATATTTTGAAAGTTTTTGTTTTGAGAAGTTTCTTGAGAGAAAATGCACTAGACACTTGAAAGATCGGGTTTTTGTGTGGTTGGGTAGAGAGTTGGCAGGCAATTGGAAAAGGCAAAGCCCTAAAACAATAAATAAAGCCAAAAAAAAGAAATTTGTAAAATGCCCGTATTGAAGTGCTATTTCAGAAAAAGGGGGGGAAATTGTGGTTCTTGCTTGCAAAATTCATAAAAAAGATACAATTCAATACCAAAAGAGCCTAGAAATTGCTTGTTCAGATTGATTTCATCGTGGTGTTTTCTCAAAGAGAAGTGTTGTTGTGTATGGATTCACAAATATGCGGGCTGCTCCGGCCTCAATGCGGCCACTCGTCGAATGTACTCGGATTCTCGGAAGAAGTCGGATTGGAATGAGTTGTGACGGATTGTCGACATTCCTAAAAGCAATTTCTTTATTTAAAAGTGATTAGGAACATACCAGATGACGTTTCATCAATAAACCTAAGCTTCATCAGAAGCTCATGTGGCTCGAAGGGCCTGTCGCGGAGCTCATTGTCCAAAAAGTCACGCACATCGTTCCACGTGACCTTTCCACCCTTTTTCCGCCGCATTGCTCCAAGCAGAGCCACTATTTCTTTGAGCTCTTCACTCATTCCAAGGAATCTGAATGTTTTTGTTATGTTAATTCAGGGTAATGGGGATTTACCGTTTAGCCCTTCCAAAGTAGTGAATCCTAGTGAAGTATGCTTTAAGATGAGTAGAAGCAAGGTCGACGCACATTGTCACTACCGAGAGGCCTAAAAGAAGCATTTTTGGTACTGAAACCAAAAGTTAAGGGTATGAAGGTCTTACCAACTATGACAAACGCCACTATAAGTGATAAAAAGATATAGTCAGTGACAACAATATCGCCAAGACCAACTGTAACGATTAAATTGAAGCCGAAGTGAAAGGCGTGGATGAAAGACCATGTTCTGAAACATTTGACCATCAAAACCAAGATAACCCAAAATTTTTTGGTACCTTTCCCAGTTGATGAACATTGCCGAACCCATTGAGCAATACAAGCAGATGCACGAAACATATGCGCCTGAAACAATCTTCTTTAAAACCATTATCGCTCCACATTTAGTGTGATAGAACACCATACTGTTGTGAGGTGAAAAGGGAGGGAAAAGGTATTGTAGTTTGTTCTTGGCTGACAGAGGATAGAGTAAAGTTGAATAGAGAGACAGAGGAAACACACGAGGACAGTTGTTAGGCTGGACATGGGGAGGTCGTTGGACAGATTTGGAACATTGTTTTTAAAGCTTGATGGTTTGATACCAGAAAGAAGGAAAAAAAGATAGACAGTAACACTGATCCTTACCGATTGGAAACCATAATTTCGTTCTTTCACCGTTTGGTACTTAAATTTGTTAATTTTAGCTTTTAAAGTTAAAAACATAGCATGAAAATGAATGAGAGCCACATTAAGTTATACCTATAGGGAACCATAGCTTTTCCTCGGTTCCTTCCATCCCTAGAATATCCATGGTGTCGTTCTGACCGCCATTGGACTGCAGTGACTTTCTCCTTCCGTGTCGGACACGGCTCATCCATTGCTGAAAATTTTCTCTTCTATGGTAGAGAGTTTGTTCGTTTAGCTTACCTTCACTTTCCGAACACTTCGATTCCAGAAGCTGACAAATTTGAGGAGGGTTTCAGAGAGGAATTTTCCGATATCGGCGGCTGTTATGAACATAAGGGGGATGCCGACAAGGGCAAAAGCGACTGAGAACACTTTTCCGACGTCTGTGTCAACTGATACTTCTCCATAACCTGGAAGAATGGATTAAAAGTTAGTTGGTTTGAAATAGTAGTATTTTTGGTGGGAAAGTGTGCTTCTGGCTGAATGAGAAATGCATGTTTTTCTGCCAATGTTCCATATCACTGTTCACTTCAAACTATAAAATCCCATACCTTTTTGACCTATCGCAAGTAGCTTACACGGTCATCAATTAGAGTTCACTACAAACTATAAAATCCCATACTTTTTTGACCTATCACAAGTAGCTCACACGATTTTCTATCACTGTTTACTACAAAGTACAAAATCTCATTTCTCTTTGACCTACCGCAAGTGGTTAACACGGTTTTCTATCACTTTTCACTACAAACTATAAAATCCCATACCTCTTTTACCTATCGCAGTACACTACAAACTACAATCCCATATCTCTTTGACCTACCGCAAGTTGTTAACACAGTGAGCACATATAACAGCGCCGTGGGAAAAGTCCATTTATTGTGCATATTCGACAAATCATCAGGCCGATTCAACTCCCTCCGAATTGGCCTCCGATCATCCACTGTCTCTGACACCCGCACCATCCATTCCCGAAACGTGGCCGCCCACTGCCCTTCATCCATTGAGCTGGTCCCGTGTTGCGCGTCGCTGAGCATCTTCCAACTTTCCGCCGTGAAGTTTGACATTAAATTTGTAAGCCTAACAAGTTTTTTGGATCTGGCGAGCAGTTCTGTCCGTGTTTCCAGTAGCATGAGGATCCAGGCGCCGAGGCAGAGGTAGCCGATGAGCACTGACACCAGGATCACGTGAGGGGTGAGGATTTTGATGTACTGAAACAAAAATTAATACTTTTTAGAGTAATATAGTTGCCTTTTCTATTATCCCGCTTGAAACTCAAAACTTGCTTGTTTCTTCCTAAAGAAACTCTCAAAACTAGCGAAGGGGTCATCAGTCATTTCATTGTACTTGAGGCAATCTATCTCCTCGTTTGATTTTTATGCGGGGCGAGCTCTCGCAGACTCGACTTTTTTTTCTAAATCCGTTATTTTTGTGTTGTGGCTCCCTGGGGAGATGCACTCGGACTATTTTGTGTTGTCTTAAGGAATACTAAAACGAATATTGGCTAATTATAAAACACAAGATACCGGATCAGGATCAGGATCCTCAGTCTTTGAAAACTTTCGCGGCGGTTGCATTGTCTAGAATAACTGGGAAAAGCGTTTTTTTTCTCCACCCAAGTCACTTGTCAATCATCTATTCACGTGGTAATTCATACTTGAACGCTTTCCGTGGCTTCTGGCTCAACACGTCATATTATTGTTGCCATTTCTTGCACTCTATGGTTTTTGGGAAATTTATGAATGGTCTCTAAGGGGAGGGTTTTTGAGCGCTAAAGATTTATCACCTATGGGATGACCAACCTTAACCGTTTGTTGCGGGCAACTCTTTGGTTCCTTGTCTTCTGGATCATCCTTGATGGTTTCTGCGTCCAGGGTGGCTCCGTCATCCTCATTGAGCAAGGCGGATTGGGAGTTGAGTGGAGCACCTTCCCATCGAGCTGTTACATGATCTGAAATTCTCACTTTTATGGAGGCTCGGGACCTAGCAGGAAATTTCGTTGCTAATATTCTAGATTTTCATATTTTCAAATCCTTGATACCAATAACAATTTTCCCATCTTCCTGAATGGAAATGGTTGGTCTTCTCAACACGAGCTTCCTCTGGCTCAGTCTCCGATGCTCCGACGTCGAAAAAACCGAAGACACCGGAGATGCACACAACTCCAAGTGATGTGACGGGGTGGTCCATACCTCCTGACTCTCATCAGGGTTCACCACAAATTTCAGATGCTCCGGTAGGAGTCGCGCTCTCTCCGTGTCTCCCAGGCTTCTACTGAGAATCTCCGGAATTTGCACCGAGAGTCTCGTGTCCAAGTGGCCCACATGAAGGTGGTGCTGGTGGGTGAGAGTGGCCCGTCGGTGTCCGGTGGAGGTGGATGCCACATTCGGCGAGTAGAAGAACATAATAGGTCAGCAATAGGGGCAATGGACAGCAAACATGGTTAGGGGCGGGAAAGTAGAGTAGAGGGGGCGAGTAAAATCAGTTTGTCTCGCTTATGGCTGCATTTGCGTGAATTGCATAGCGTAGCGTGAAATAGAGAAGGGCGGAGAGGGCATCAGGGGGATGGGGTGGGGAGGAGGGTGAAAGAAGGGGGAAAAAACCAAAACGGCTTGAGAGTTAAGGGTCCCCGGGTGGAAGTCCTAAAGGGTTAATTTTTCAATAAGTTTTTCGACGTTTTTCGTTTGCTTTTCGTCTTGTCTTGTATGTATATTCTATTTTTGGGTGGGGTAGGGGGGAAGTGGGAAGGGAATCAGTTAGTGGAATCATATTTTCCACATGAATTGAAACAGGCATATGATGATAGCACGGGGGGAGTTGAACACAAACCACTTGAAAACTAATTTCCAAAAATAACCTTGCAATCCATTCAACTTTTGCATCAATTGCTCCGCATCGAGTACCAGCGGCGAGATCACAACCATCGGATAGATTTAACAAATTCTAAGACATGAAACCTTCTGGAATAGGTCAGCAATATAGTGAGCAATATAACAAATTGATATAAGGAACCACTTTTGGAGATTGGAAATGAGAAAGTATAAGGCACTTCTCTCTCTGCTGTCACAAACAAAAAACTGGCGGTAGATGAGAAGTATACATTTTTGATAGAAAGAAGGCTCAATTTATCAAAAGTGGCAGTGTTCCTTGGAAAATGCTGCAGTTGGGAGGCCAGAAATGAGGGCCAAAAATGAAAGTGAGATCAGAAATTGTAAATTGGTCCAAACTGCATGAATACTAAAATAAATCAAACGTAGTGTAGGTCCCCATAAAATTTTAGTGGTGTTTCCACTTTTTCGTCTACAAAAAAAGAAGAATTTTGAAAGTTAAATTAGGTTTTTTTTCTGCAAAAAAAAACCAAGAAATAAAACATGCAAAGACAAAAAATCACATAGTAATTAGTTCGAGTCACGAACTCGAGTTCTTTTTACTCATGCCAGTAAAAAAGAACCACTGGAGGTCTATGCCCTTTAAATCCCAATCACCTTTCTTCTTGTTCTTCTCGTCTTTTTCCTCCTCTTCCTTGATTCCGGCAGTCGTTTTTATGAGTCCCGCGGCGCTGAATAGAGCCACCGCCGGACTGAACTGCTCATTGCGGAACGCTTGTGAGAATATCATCGCCGTGAATTATGCCGTGCTCGCCAATGCATCTAAGGATCAGTTGAAAAATGGGGAAATGGAACGGAGGGACAAATGTTGGAAAAAAGTGGAGATGGAGGGGGAAAAGTTCGTGTCAATAAGTTATGAATAGGAAAGAGGAGTGGTACCCATTGCTATCAACAAGTTTTCAAGGTACACATCATCATTTTAGTGGTAATTTATGGGTTCTAAAATAAGAAGTAGGATCTAGAGATGAGGTATGTTTAAAGACATCATATGAATATTAGTTAGAAAAGTTAGAAAGTTAGAAAAAATCTTAAATTTTCCAAAAAATTTCGTCAAAATTCCCTGCATTCCTATGAACCTTCCGAAAAAAAAAACACAACAAATCGTACCCATCTCTGGGTCGGAGGCAAAAAATTTGTCTTATTCTCCGTTTTCGGGCAACGGGAGGCGGCAAAAAAAGAAAAACGACGCTTCCCGCCATTTTTTGTATCCGCTAGTTAGTCGCACGCGTCGTTCGCCTGTGAAATCAGATTATTCATTTCTTGGCCGTTGGTTTTTAGACAAAACAATGCACGTCTGACCAGACGTTCACGTTCGGAGGATGATACTGGTCAAAGTTTGACTAGAAAATGAAAAAAAAAATTTTTGTAAATTTGAAAAATTCAAACAGGAACAAAAAAAAACAATGTTAAATGAAAAAAAGAGAAAGAAACTAACATTCAGATGGGTGAAAAGGATAACTAGATTAAAATTAGATTAGAATTAGAAGGAAGCAAGAATTAACATTCCCACCAAAAAGAGGTAGGAAAAGTTTCCAACTTCCGAAAAAAAAGAGTTGTGGGAAAATGGATATGTGAAATTGAATTTTTGTTTAAAATAAAATAGCGGAACTTTTTCTGTTGGTGGACCGGAAACTAACAGAAACTAAAAAAGATATCATCATTTTACTTTTTACGTTTCAAAAATCGGAAAAATTCCACATTTTTTCTAAAAATCTCTGTCAAAAGGGAATGGGAAAAATGCGGTCCATAAATTTTTTTCTCTGGTTTGTTCTGGTATGAATATGGAACGATCATCGTAAAATTTTTTGGAAATTTGAGAAAAAAAAGAAAAATATGAGCTTTTCAGTTTTTCAAAATTCGAACCTAGGCAGAGATTATTGGAAGGAAGGCTCTCTTGAAAAAGAATAAATGATCATTTTCCTTGACCACTTATACATTCCATAATGAATGATATAATAAAACAAGTGCACCCTTTCCCTCTCTCCCTCTAACCCTAAATCTATATTTTTGCAGACAAGAAACATAAAAAGATTGGCGCGACAGCATAAAAATGTGGAAGAGAGAATCCGGGGGGCTACACCAAAAACCCGGGCGATGGTGGCTTCCACAGGAAATAGTTGGAATTGGGGTGGTGGGGAAAAGAAGGAAGGGCAACAAACCCTATTCGTTGTCTAATTAAAACTGACCCCGCTGAAAAATTTATAAGCGGCGGCGTGGAGTAGAGGGAGGAAGGGGCGTAAAATTATGTGGCGCCATGGGAAACTGATCGAAGAGCTCTGTGTGTGTGTGGTGTTTGATTTGGCGGGGATTTTTTGGAAAATTTGGAAGGTGGTAAAATGATGAAAAGTGATGGAGAATTGATAGATGAGTTATAACAGAGAAAAGAGAGCTGTATAATTGAATTTGAGTAAGGAAAAAGTACTAACTGTCAAGATTCATCAAATTGTGAATATAAAAATCAATAAATTATGTGATTAATCAATTGTTTTTGATCTATATGACTAGAAGTGAATGAAAATTAGAAAAACTACAAATTTTAAGCATTTCCAGGTCTTTTAATTGAAATACTTTGTCTTTTTTATTGATTTTAATTTTCAAAAGGAGATTTTATAGTGATCAGTTCATTTTTAAAAATTTTAATTTCAAATTTATAATCAAAGTATTCACACTAAATTATTGAAAAAATGAAGAAAATTATGAATTTTTTTTTTCAATTTTGATCACAATTTTCATCAAAATTACTTTTTTTCAAATTTCTTTCAATTTTTAATTCAAATATTTCAACAATCTTACTCAAAAAGTGAGCAAAATAGTGTTATTCATATCTTTTTTCATAATTTCTCATCATAACTACTTTTCCATCTCATTTTTTCATCCCATATTTTTCATTAAAAAAATCTGATCCCAAACCATCCTTTCCATTTTTTTCTTTTCTTCCCATGACCCCATTTCCCATTTATCTCTCCTTCTTCAAACAAAAAAAAGGCAAAGAATACTTATGTAAGTTCCACTTTTTTGCTCTTTTTTAACCAAACTTCACATTTGCCTTCCATTCGCTTCCAAAAAAGGCAGCATAAGCTAAAAGTCATTTATCAATGTGGGGAGCACATTCCACGGAAAAAAGCGACACCGCGGTGGGCCTATAACTTTGCTTTTTTACTTTTGTTTGCTTTTTTCCCCTCTTTTTTCTTGTTCTTCTTTCCAGTCTTCCAAATTATCGGCTATTGGAGACCAGAAAATGGAGAAGAAAGTGGGAAAAGAGAGAAGAAAAGAGATGGGTAAAATGTGTCATAGCCTTAGTTGTTGCATGATTTATCATACATCTCTCCCCCTTGAGAGGTGCAAAAAACATTAAAAAACAAAGGGACCCCATAAATTGTGCACTCTTGAAATATCCCCTTCTTTGCAAAAGGGGGATCTTTCTTTTTTCGAGCGAGGGAGTGATATAATCGAGTTAACCAGGGAAAAAATTGAATAAATCAGGCGAGAGGGCGAGATAATCAAGTTAGCCTGATGTCACACAGAACGTCTGTACGACTTTAACAACATTTCCTCGTTTTTCAGTTGCTCCCACAAGAAAGAGCAAAAAGAAGAGGTGAAAATCAAAAAAATAAGTATAGAACCAACCTCTTCCATCCGGGTACAGTTCGGCGAGCTCGTTGGGTTCTTTCAGATGGACTTTCTTGGTGCCCGACGGCAAGACCGTGATGGTCATCCGTCGCGCATTCTCTTCCAGAGTCCATTGGTTCCAGAATTTGCGGAGGAACATTCACCGCACGGTCCGACCGGCTAGAAACCGGAGGTGGTAGGGAGATGGAACCGATTGCTGAAGTCCAGGGAGATGAGAAACGTCCGGGATAAAATTAAAGTAAAGAGAGAAAATGATAGATGTAAAAAAGTCCAGAAAAAGAAGTTCAAATTACCATTCTATTCTTAGAATGCAAAGCCAGAAGCGTAAAACTAGTAAAACCTCCAGGTTAAACAATTCTTTTCACTACAAGGTTTTTGGGATTTCACTTACTCTACCGCATAGACTACGCCTAGTCGCGCGGAAAACTGAAAAGATGAGCAGCATGTACTTCCAAAACTCGGAATAATTTTTGATGTGCTACTAGGGTCATGGGGTCAATACTTGTGGGTGTGTTCTGGAACAAAAGTTGGGGAAAGTTCTGGAACAAAATAATGCGAAGAAAAGGTTTTTAGGTTTTTCTGTGCAGATTGTGACGCAAATTGGTGGTGTTCTTTTGGGTGAGCAGAAAGTAAGCGAAAAAAACAAAAAAATTTTCTTTTTTTTCTCCAGTTTCTAATGCTTATCATTTTTGACAAGATCCTAGACGCTAACTCAAAACAAAGCATTCCTGATGAATCCAAAGGCGCCCCCAAAAAACCATACTCTCCCAGTAGACCGGGGGCCTCCCCATCCAGAAATTTATGGCTTCGTGGGGGTGGAAAGTTTTGTGCGGTTTTGCCTTCCCACCAGCTCGGGTTTATATCAGCACAACAAGGGCGTGAAAATGTCAAAACCAGCTCAAAAGGGAAGAAAGGCGAGAAAAAGGAAAAGTTACATTTTGTTTAGAGATTCACATCCGTCGGCAGGCTCGGGGGCATCACCAACGCCTTCCACAAAAGGGAGGGTGCCCCTTGCCATTTTTTTCTCGTCGGGAGGGCCCACGAGAAGATGGCTTTTCTTGTCAACGAGGCTACGGAACGGCTGCACCAAAATAACGAACGTGGAAAAAGGGAGTGAGAAAGATGGAGAGACTATACAATCTTAATTCAAACATTGCAAATCCCTCGATAACCACTCTCAATCAGTACATACTTCTTCAAGACTACTTGTAGAGTGGCACCAGAAGAGCGGGGCGAGGAGGAGGAAAAAAAAAACAAATCCTTGTGGGGCGCGCGTAAGTTTTGGGACTCGGCGCTTTGACCAAAAACGAAACATATGCTCGTAAACATAAATTAAACTTTTGAGAGACGCCTCTCTTCCGTTTCGTGCCTTCCATATCGAAGAGGAGGAGGCGCCTACACCACCATCGCCAACGCTGCTGCGCCTTCTCAATGTCACAAAACAAAAATGCTGGTGGTGTGTTGCTTTCTGCACATTTTTTGCTCACCAATAGGAGTACGTTCTCTGCCCTGATATGAGGGTGGTAAAATTGTATGGTACTAGTTATCACTGTTCAGAAAAGAAATCTGCGACAAAAAAAAAATGAACATCTTGAACTCGAAAAACTACCAGTTTCTCACTCTCACCAGTAAATAAACATCTTCCGGAGCAAGAAGAACATGTCTTCTTTCTATATCAAATAAAGAAGATTGAGATCCGCATTACTCTGCCATTCACTGCTCACCAAAAGAAAAATGGAGAAGCTTTGACTTCATAACAAAAATCTCTTTCACTTTCTCATCGTTTCAAAAAGTGTCAAAAAATGGTCCATTGCTACTATGAAAAACAAGAAGAGAATGGGAGGAAAAGTGGGGGATAGAATGCTCATCTTAGGTTTCTGTGGCTTTACAAATGTGACTGATTCGTATCAGGTTACCCAAATTTTTCCTTGAAATCCCTGATCCTGTCTGCTGTGTTTTTCAAAAGTTTTCCATGTAACATGAAGCATCTTTGATTCTTCGAAATATTTTTGAAAATAACCTTCTCTAGAAGTTCCACAGAAGTTCCGAAAGCAAGTAAAATCAAATCTAAAGTGAAAAAGTTCATCCCTCTCAAAAAAAAAAAGAAAAGAAATTGAAACTTTTCAAAAGGTGTCAATTTTTTTTCAAAATCTTTGAAACCTATCGCTTATGCGTCTTATGAGTTTCCAGTTTCAAGTGCCACTAAAAAAGTGGGGGTGAAGGACAACAAAGATCCGGAGAGAAACCGAACAGGGCACGAAAAGAAGGACATATGTGGTAATTGGGTTAAAAAAACATGGAATGAAATGAAATGAAATGAGATGAGATGAGTTGAGTTGAAATAGAGTGAAAAGAAGATGAAGATGGAAATCTAAATCTAAATCTGCATCCAAGATCCCCCAATTATCGAGCAAGCTCATCTGTTGTTATTTTCCCGTCTCCCCTCTCTAATTTAAATTTCAAAAACACATATTCAAAATGAAATCCGGAACTTCAATCTTCTCAACAAACCTGCAGTTATCTGTATCTGCCGGAGCCTTGGTCGAATTGGCGGTCGTATCGGGAGGGGGTTGAAAACCGCCCACCCAATCGGGTTCTCATTTGGTGTCACCGTAACGGGTTGGAACTCCTGAATGATTTGCGTGCCGACCCAGGAGACGGGGCCAGGTGGCATGAGGAAGTTTTGGTGCGAGTGGTGGGCTGGCGATCCACTTGAATGTCCGTAAGTGCTTCGGCGGCGGTCGTGGCGGGTTGAGCCGCGCCGCTCGTCCATCAGATGGGCGCTCACCGATTGGAGCATGGTGGGGCTGTGGAAGGTGGTGGATTGGTGTGATGGTAGAGGGTGAGGTAGGTACGGTTGTTATAGAGTGGGGGGGGGGGGGGGTAGTGTGGGTAAAGTAGATCAAGTCTAGGTAAAGTAGATCAAATCTAGGTAGAGTAGATCAAATCTAGGTAGAGTAGATCAAATCTAGGTACATTAGATCAAATCTAGGTAGAGTAGATCAAATTTACGCAGAGTATATCAAATTTAGGTAGAGTAGCTCAAATCTAGGTAGGGTAGATCAAATCTAGGTGGAGTAGATCAAATCCAAGTACAGTAGATCAAGAAAAACTTGAAGTTATTGAGAAATTATAAATAGGGCACTTTTCTTGTAAGTTATCCTACAATTTCGATAAGTTTCTAGTTTCCTAATTCTGACTTTTGAAAACTAGAAGACGTTTTTCCATCTCAAAATCCAAGCAACTATTTTCAAAATCGGGTAGATCAAAAGTTCTTCCTAACAAATTTCAACAATTTACAAGCTTTGCGCTCTCAAATTCAACTCAAAACCACACTGAATCCGCCCATTAACAATCGAAAACTAGTGTGCTTTGAACAATCCAAAAAACTTCAAAAAAATGTCAAAAAAGTCCATATGCCCCCACAACCAAACCATAGCCTATAAAAATTTAAATTCCCCCAAGTGCGTTAAGTTCTGTGGGCATTTTAACTTCTTTGAAGACTTTGGAAATATGAGTATTTGCACTTTTGGAGGAGTAGATCAAAAATTGCTTGTCAAAATTGAGATGAAACAATTGAAATTGGTGGAAGGGAACATGTTATGAATCAAAATCAAGAACTCTCGAAAAAATGGTCCCTGGAGAGCGTTTTTTGCTAGATTTTTGGAACTTTTTCAAATGTTTCACGGGGGGAAATAATTTAGGGAATGGTAGATCCTTATTAGTGGGCTTAAACTTAAGTTTAACTAGAGGAGTTCCAAATAAAACTGATCGGGAGCAAATGAAAGGGTAAAAACAAAAAAAAAGTGCGATCCTCTCATCATACCACTTTATGATGATGTTTCTTCGCGCTTCCACTCCTCCTCAACTCGACATATTTCTCATGAAGAAAGGCATATATTTTTGGTGGTGTGTTTTCCGACGTCGTTTTCGTTTGCGTCTTCGCGCCCATTTCTTCCGATGACGATCTGACGGCGGCCATTGCGAGAGGAAGGCCTTCTGGCTCTCCGATATTTTTTGACCCTTTTCCAAAACCAGCCCCTACTCATATTCAACAACTCCCTCGACGATCATTTTGAGGAACTGGTTTTGGCTGGCTGCTACAACATCATTGACTTCCGGACGAGCGCGTGGAAATCATCGCTTTTCACATTTATCACTGGGGATAGTTTGACAACATGTTCAGTTTGGTTTTTTGCTAGGGAAAAGGGGGATTTTTCTTTTGTTCTGGAATTTGAGGGGAGTGAGATTGACTGGGGGTGTAATTAGAACTGCAATTAAAATGAGCAAGAAAGGAATGAGGGCATGTTTTTTTAAAAGTGCAAAGGGAGGGCTATTGAGAATGAACAAAACTTAACTTTCCTCACTATCTTGTTGATATTATCAACAAGTTTTTCAATAACCAAGTTCACGCATAACAAAAAAACTTACAGCTACTCGGAGGAGGTCCAAAAGGTGTAAACTGGAGTAGAAGTGGTGTCCGTGTCACCGCCGGTACCGTATTCGCTTTCCGAGCCTGATGAGCAAGGGCGGCAGCAAGGGGGTCCACTTGGATCAGGGATTCTCGCACCGAGCGGAGTGCCCATGACACGAATACGGTGGACCAAAATTTAGATGGTTAAGGGGATTTTGAGAAGGGTGTGAAGTATTTTTGTTAAAATCATTATGAAAGGTATTTGGGATATGAGATTTAGGTTAGTTTTTTTGAGTCAAGGTAAAATAAAGTGCCTAAAATGAATTATTCTAATAAAAGTTGTTAAAGCTATAAACTTCAAGTTTTCTATTTAGTTTTTGGAAATAAAATAAACATATCAGTTAGTTTTGCTTTGCTTCTTGTTAATTAGGCACTAAATGCACTATTTATTTATAATTTTTCACATTATTTACTAATATTTGAGCTAAAAGTTCAATATAATTTAATTTAACTCATTTTATTTTGAAACGGTTCTATTCAATTGCTTCAACTGCTACCTGCTATCGGTTCATCATTATTTCAAGTTATAATAATCTTTGAGACGCTTTTTTCTCATCTGAATCATTCAAAATTTCAAATTTTCTATCAATCTACCCTAATCCTATGCTCCTACCAACTTTCAACAAAAAATCTTACATCAGGCGGTGGCTGTTTCTTTTTCCTCCGAAACTTTGGGATCTTCGACTTTCTCGCCGGCGACTGACTATTAATTTTCAGCGGAGCCATTAGGTAATGGAAATGCTAGTGGTCAAAGTCAGGAGCGAGAGTCGGTTAATCAAAAGACTATTATACGCTTGAATAATTTCATGATGTATTGTTTCCCTGCTCTTCTTCCTCTTTACAATTTTTCGGGTAGACCCCCCTCCCTTTTCCAAGCATCTATTGGCGCGTAGTGTTGCCAAATGGACACACACTACTTTCGGACTTCTTTTGTTCCTTTTGAGTGGTGGAGAAAAAAATGGTGTGGTGAGGCCACTTTGGAGTTGAAGCGTGGCAATTAGATTATGGTTAAATGTGATAAATACTTGAAGTTTTGTTGCAATCCGTTATAGTTTTTGTAAAAATAGATCTTTGGAAAAATTTAGGATAAGGGAAACTTGTCTCAATAGAAAATCAATAAAAATTTTTCGAAAAAAATTCTAGAATTTTTAAAAAACGATATTTTAGATAGATTTCAGCAAAATTTACTATAGTTATCCTCATTTTTTTAATCTAACATTCAATTTCAGGAGTTAAAAAACTAAAAGAATTACTGTAAGCAAAATTTTTTGTCAAAAAAATTACCTTAAAGAATAAGCACATCCAAAAGTGAAAAGATCAACGTAAAACCCAAAATATTCAGAATGCGAGAAAAGTAGAAAAATAATTGTTGAAGAAGGTGTTGGCTCAAAGGCCGTCAAATCTCCCGCTGCGTCGTCAAATTCAAACAACTTGTTGCCACTTATTCGAATACACAGTATTTAGCACAAATATTCAGATGACGTTCGTTCGCATGTGTAGAATCCGGAATACAAAATAAAGAAAAAGCGAAGGGTAAAACCACCAAGAAAGCATTCGTTGGATTAGTTTCAATCGGTCTTGCTCCGCGAGCACTTTTTCACATTTTTTCTTACAAAGACTGCCACAATTCATTTCAACAGTATTCCGGGGGGAAAGCCCTGGATTTCCGGGGGAATGGGGTCATACCTGATATATAGTCGTCGAAGTAGTAGTTTTTCATTTTTTGAAATGGTTAGTAATGGAGAGTTGGAGAGTTGGGAATAGAGATGAAGCTAATTTTTGACGGACAAGGACAGGACACCTGTTCGGGTTTTCTCTCTGGCACATTAAGAGTTCAGGAAACGAGGAGAAAAGCTAATGGTTAGTGAGTGGTGCGCATAAATCATTTGGAAATTATAAAATAATTTTGTTTTTTTTTGTGAACTAAAGGAAAATACTCGAGCAAAAATCATCACGCGGTGGAGAAAGTATCCATTTACTAATCCTGGACACCGGCTAGAGCTATTTGACCAAATAGGAGTCATAGATAAATGTTGCGTATCCGTGCACTGACCAGTGCAATTTTGGATGAGGGAGTAAACAGGTAGAAACGGGTTGAGGGATGGTTTCCTGGGAGGTAGAGGAGAAGGGATGAGGATGAATATTGAGGACGAAATTGTTGAAAAGTTTGGTGTTGTTTGGATAGGGAGAAAAAAGAGAAAAAGAGTAGTTTCTTTGGAAAATGACTAAAAATGATAAATCAAATAGTTATAATCATTGATTTTAATGATAAAAGCTGTTAAAAAGGTAAATTCAGGTGGTTAGTGGTGTCCTGAGGACTAAAAAGAAGTTAAAATGAAACAAAAGTATTGACGACAAAGTTAACAAGATAAAATGTTAATAAAATGAAAAAAAAATTGTATAATTGCTATGAAAAATAGTGAAAAAAGTTCCAATTATAGATTGTGATTGCTATCAACAAATTAGTAGATGTAAGATAACAAACAGTGATCATTGTGAAGCTGTGAACACAAAAACCGGTGCCTGTGGATCAGAAAAAGTAAAAAAAAGGTATTTTACTGTTAAATCTTGTTAGAATAGGAAAAAATGAGTATAGTTGCTATGAAGAACTAGAAAAATTGATGTATTAATAAGGTATTATCACGGATTTCAACGGACATAGCTGAGAAAATTGAACCTTGATAATTTTAATTAAAGGTCCAAATCAACAAATAATGTACATAAATTGTGACAGTAAGATGATCCAAACAGCATTTTGATATTCTAATTTACAAGAAAAAACAGATCATAAACACATACCTTTTTATGAACCCCACAAATCACACCTTCTTCAAACCGAACGCACCTGATCTCAACACGACCCTTTCCGAAACAGTCACCAGCGTCGAATATCGCCGATTGGCGGCCACATTCCGATTGCCCACACTGAGAGGCGCCATAGTGTTGAGCACTTCGCAGATGGATCGCGATGGACGACGTAATGGTGGAGGACAGGCGCCACGCGTCGCTGTTGCCATTTTTCGCACAATGTTAGCATCGCTTGCGATAAACACTGACATTTTCCACTTCTTTTCGGGCCGCGGGAAAGCAGAGTATTGGGAACTCTTCGACAATTGTTTCAAAAGGGCAACAGCTGTATATGTAGTCTTGAATCGTCTCGAGGGTGTGGAGTTTCAGGAAGTGGTGGAATATTTGTTTCTTCTTCTGTGCGTCAGGAAGAGAAAAATGTTTTATTTGCTCTTGATTATTCTTATATAGCTCTTCTTCAACTCTTCTTCGTATCCTTTCAATCTTGAAGTGGTGCAGCACTTTCCTTTTCCTTTTCCATTTTTTTCCAATAGTTTACCATGGTTTTTTTGAAACGCCGTTTTTTCCTCTGTTCCCAGTAACCCCAGCTTATAAGTCAAACAAATAAAATGGGAAGCGACTAAAAATAAACACTGACCTTGGTTGAGAAGGAGGAGTAGTTCGAGGGTATCCTCTTGTGAAAGAGGATAGTACCGCTTGTGAGAGCGGTTGCTGTGCTTTTTCGTGTTCGTCGCCAGGATGTTCGCTTTCTGGAAGTTTGAAACTATTAGAAAATCAATTTTTTTGCTTTTTGGGAACCAAAACAGGACAGAACACGTGTTATGAACTAACCACATCACTAACAAGAAAAACTTCTCTACATTCTCTGGGTTAGATCTAAACACCTACTCTATCCTGCTGAAATACCTCTTCCTGACTGATCGATGTGGTCAATGGGAGCATAGAATAGGCGCGAGGCCTGTTGCTCTGGGGTCGTGTTCGGAATAGGCCCTGCAAAATGGATCCTCTGTTTTTTTTCTTTTTGCTTTTTTTGCATTTCAAGACAACCAGGTAATAAGTGAAAGTATCTCATAAACATGTGGTGTTCTTAAGAACTTGAAAAAGAAAAAAAACGAAAAGGAAAGGAGACTTTTAAAATCTCTCATTTTACGAACACGACGGGGGTCAGGATGAGAAGATGGTGAAAAACTAGAAATTAACAACTGTTCTCTTCAGGAGAGCAAAATGTTTCAAAAGAGACACGGGGCGCCAGTCAAAATGTGTTAAGACATCCGGATTGATTTATTAGCTTTGTCATTTGCTCACTTTTTTGTGAGCTGTTTCAATTGGTACGTGGGGGATCGGAAAGGGGACCAATCATCAAATGATGATTGCGGTGTTGATTGGATGGTCTTCGAATCGGGGGTGGAAAAGATTGAAATTTGATTTTAAATGAAGTAAAAAGAAGTTTCAGCATTGAAATTAAAGATTTTAATTTGAAAACTAAGAAAAAATGATTTAAAATGAAAAAAACCATCATAATGATACTCTAGAACTTAAAAAAATTTCATACTTTTTCAGTAGATCAAAATTATTTTTTCAGTAGATCAAAATTATTTTTTCAGTAGATCAAAATTATTTTTTCAGTAGATCAAAATTATTTTTTCAGTAGATCAAAATTATTTTTTCAGTAGATCAAAATTATTTTTTCGGTAGATCAAAATTATTTTTTCAGTAGAACAAAATTATTTTTTCAGTAGATCAAAATTATTTTTTCAGTAGATCAAAATTATTTTTTCAGTAGATCAAAATTATTTTTTCAGTAGATCAAAATATTTTTTCAGTAGATCAAAATATTTTTTCAGTAGATCAAATAGATCAAACCACTTGAAGATCCATTTGAAATGTATAGAATTTCAAGGAACGCCGTCCAGTAAAAAATTGAAAAAAAATCTCCCAATTTTTCATTTTTTACATATTTTTCATAGTCAGAATAAAATTAATGATTATGACGTAAAAAGACCAATTTCTTGCTCCAAGAAAGAGCAAAAACTGGCAAAAGGTTTCAAGTGTTCATTTTTTGCACGCTAAGTATTCCAAGGCCTACAGCTTTTTCTTTGAACTATATAAATGAGTGACCTTGCTAAACCAAAGGATTAACGTTTTGAACACTCAAACACCACTGCTTTTTTAGCTTAGCTTGACGAAAAAGGAGAAGGTAAAACCTGGATGGAATGGATAAAAAGTTAAGCAAGTAGTAAAAGGGCATAGATTTCGAAAAATCGGTGGGGGTTGGTCTCAGTTGGAATAAGAAAACAACATGTATGAATAAGTAATCGAATTATGTGCCCCCACTGGAATGTGTGTCTCTTTTTGGGGGTGGAGAGGAAGAACCCATAACCATTAAGTGTGGTCCGATGCCACCTACACAACTCGTGTCTACATGCTAGTTTTTCTTTTTTATCAATCTTTTTATCAAGTCTACACACTAAAATACTCATTTTTGGTTAGATTCTAACCTTTTTCGCTACTTGGAACCTTAATGAATGAAAGAACTCACCGAACCAAAAAAGCCTCCCCCTGAGCCACCGCCACCAGTGCTGCCTCCGCCAGATAAAGGTGGAGCAAGGCCCAACTGCACTTCGGTGTGCACATTTTGAGCATAGTGCTGGACTACCAGGGGTTGCATGATCAGTTGGTGTTGGCCAGCGGAGGATTGGAGTCGGCGAGGGTGACCCTCTTTTTGCAAGTCTTTGGTGACCTGGAAAATGCTGTTTTGTTGGGGTTTTTGTTTTATAATTGAACTGGGATCTATTTTAAGTTTTTTTTGTTAGAAAGTAGTTCTATAAGTAGCTAAACATAGTTTTTTTTCAGTATATATGATATGTAATACATCAAAATGTGTATAAATTTTGAAAACTAAAAAATATGTTTTTTGCACTAGAATAAATTTTTAAAAAATAGCTTAACAGTACATCAGTCTCATTATTATAGCCAAGGGCCTATTATAAAGGAAATGAGCAATTTAAATACAATTATTCTCTGTGCATCATGCAAAAATTTGAACACCAATTATGCTTCTTCAAAAACTATACTTTTAAATATTTTTAGCATACAATCGACTATCACAACCATCACTTTCCCCACCTTTTTTCATCACTTGCCATACTCCCACTGCCCTCTTACCAACTTTCGCATCTCACACTCACATACCTCCCCAGTTACACAAATACGCAGCGCCCTCTTTTCCCACTCGCTCTAGTAGTGGAGGTCGCCGGCGAGAGAAATATCTTTGGCACGCGTGCAGTCGGTTTCAACTGGCCGCGTGGCGCAATGGATAACGCGTCTGCCTACGGAGCAGAAGATTGTAGGTTCGAATCCTGCCGTGGTCGAAACTTTTTTTGCTAGTTTTGAAAGAAGGTTCCAAATTATTTTGAACTTTGTGAGGTGAAGTTATGAAATCTGTATTTGGAATGTGCAACAGTAAGTAAAAAAAGTAAAAATAGGGGATACCAGCCGGTCGAGCTGCTCCGCAGCTCTTCGGCTGGCTTCTTATGGGGCTGGAAATCTGCTTAAATGTCCCAAAACACCTTTTCCAATAAAAGCAAAAAAGTTTTCACTCGAAAAGAACCGAACCCCTGAACCTCTGCACAAAAAACGAACGCGTAACCGCCGGGGCCACCCTGACACATCTGAATGGGCAGCGCAGGTGCGTACATGTGCACGCGGTTTTGGGACCTCGCGCAGGGTCATTTTCAGAAATTTTCAGGTAAAGTACCCTTCAAATTAAAGCTATCAACTTCTAATTTGGACGGGCATCATCGCGGCACCAAATAAGGGCCGTAACCGAAAATTGGGCTCATTCCTATTTCTGGGGACTTCTCCAGGGTCCGCTACTCACAGATACACGGACAGATACACAGAATTCATCCGTTAGTAATAGTAAAGATCACACTGTTCTAAAGTCACGATCACTGTGTCTAGACACTTTTCAGTGAAACAAAGGTCAGTTGTTGTAAAAAATTGAAGTTTTCACCTTAAATTTCACGATTTTCTATAAAGCAAACTTACTCTTTTATGTCATTTTCTAATTATTTCAATTCTTACTAACCTGTGGAAACACCATCTTGACTCCTCCACTCCTTTACGTGAATCTAACAGCTACTTCTTCAAACTTTTCTTCAACTCCTGCAAAACAAAACATCAACAAAGCAGAATAAAGTAACTCAAATAAAAGAGTAAACTCTCAAAGAGTATCTAGAATGAATTAAATGAAAGTTTGAGCAAGAGGGAGGCGTCAACTTCGGAAGTTTTCAGTGTGGCCCGAAGACCCTTGAGGCAGCGTTTTCAGGAAAAAGTGAGAAATGAGAAAATTTACAAAAAAGGCACTTTTCCATTTTACGGCACGGAAGGGGAATTGAAAAAACGAAACAAAAAGAATTTCCACCCAAAAAAAATATTCTGCAGAATTTGCATAGCTTTGTTAAACGCAAAATACAAAAAAAAACATGGTAATAAATATGAAACAAAACAGCAGCAAAAAAGGAACAAGCAATAATTCACAGCAACAACGAAAATAGCAGACATCGCCGAACCAAAAATAAGGGAGCAAGATTGAAAGATGGGAGTGTATTATTTGAAAAAAGAGGTCACTCCACACCACAAGTTTTGCCGAGCGTGTATAATGCAGTTCTGTATCATCTCCTTTTCAAGCTGGATTTTGAATTCGGTTGGCGTCTTGATTAGGAAAAAGAGAGAGGGGGAGGGAGCGGAGAGTGCTAAACAACAACAAAGAGTGGTTTTTTGTGGTGTCATACTATCAGTGGGCGGATGTTCAGTGTCTGAGTGTGGTCAGTTTGCGGGTGAATTAGAGATCTTTGTTGTTAGCTTATAGGGGGAAGGGGGAAGGAGAATGGTAGTTTTTGAAAGGGTGGGGTGAGAAGAATATAATGTAGTTCCGGATAAAATTCACCTGTTAAGTTTTTCATAGTTTGTATACTTAATAGATTCTATTGCAAGTTTGAAGTTTTTGAGTCTACTGAACTTGTAGGTACTGTAAAATTACTAGTTGGTGAAGAGGGACTAGAAAATTGTTGAAGCTGAATTCTAGGCCAGCTAAATTAGGAAATGTTAAACTTCATTGGTTTTATGTGCTTTTTTTCTACTAATTTTGAGTATTTTTTACAATTTTTCCCATGACAATTCTAACTTTATTCGAGTGTTTTTTGCAATTACTTTCAACAAAGTAATCTTAGAAAATAATGCGATTTGAAGAAAAAACCTTAAATTTTACAAATTTAGATGGCCTAGAAATCAACCTTTCCACTTTTCTAGTCCCTTACTCCCAGCTTCTAGAAACAACAAGTACACAATAGCTAATATCAACTGCTAGACAAATTTCATATGGTTTTAATTATTCAATTCAAGATTAATTATTCACTGCCCTTTCTCAGAGTCCTAATGAATTTTCGACCTCCTTACCCTATAAAATTCCCCATTTTCAAGAAAAAAACTAGCCAAAAAATCTCAAAAACCTCGGCAAATTTGCATACAAACCACACAAGAGCAACACACCTTATCAAGATTCGTCTGCTCTTTTTCTTCTCCCCCATCATTTCAAAAACCATCCCCAGGGAGCCATGAGAAGCAGAAATCCACTCAACACCCTCTGCAGACACTATTAAAACTACCCAAGGTTTAAAGTTAAGACATATATAGGACCTAAAAGGGGGGGGGAGGGCCGGAAGTCAAAAAGATGAAACATGGGGTGCGAAAAAAGGGGAAAAAGGGAAAAAGGGGAGGAGAAACTAAAAAAGAAGCGCAAAAATTTGGGTAAGATGTCAGAGTTATTTGCATGAGAATCTTTTTGATTCTTGACACGGCTTCTACAAGCCACTCATACTTACTACCACTAACAAAAAAAAAAGAGAGAGAGAGCAACAAAAAATGTTTTGATCTTCGGGGGTGTCAGAGTGCCCCAATAATCACCCTTGGGGTCTATGTTGCATGTGGTTTGACAAGGGGAGGGGAATGTCAGTTTGCAACTCTCTTTTCGGACACTGGGGCTGACAAAAAAGAAAAATGGCGCATTGTGGGCGCTCCATATTTTCGTGTTAACGCAACTTTTTTCGGGCTTACTCCAATCTGTTCGCCTTTTTCGTGTCACGTGTAGGATTACATTTTCAGTCGTGTTACAGAAGGGGAGAAGACGGATGGGTGTTTAGGAAAAAAGCAGAGTGAAACAAAAAGAGTAGAAAAAGAGATCTGAAAACATGGAAACAAAAAGTTATGGGAGAAAAATTTCCCAAACAATTTGAATTTGCATAACATTGTGGACCAGATGGTCAAAATTGAATTGAATTGAACTCAAGAATTTCAAGATTTCAAGTTATTTCTGAAGTTTTCTTTCAAATTATCTTTATCAGTTCAATTCTTCATTTCATCACTTCACAAAATTATCACAGTACATCAAAAACATTCCCATACATCATTCAATAACATGAATTAGGTGTGACCGCCAATGCCAGCACCTCTTCTCCTTTCTCCAACACCTTCTTCTCCTCATTCGTGGGCAGCACCAGCAAAACCTGAGCTCCCACCAAGCTCGCAAGTCTCGACGAGATCTGATTCCCAGTCACATGAGCAACAGGCACCTTTTCTTCATCCAGATGCTCCAGCCAAGCTCTACAGTACTCTGGACGCGGTCCAAGCTTCAAGGTAGCCGCCAGTTTGACTCGAATTTTGGGTGGAATGGTGCGAGAGTATCCCGAGATGGAGCGGAGCAGTGGGAGGACGAATAGGTGGGAGCACACCCAGGCAGACGCGGGGTTTCCGGGGAGGGCGATGACGACGACGGGTTTCTGGTGGATGGTGCCGTGCGCCATGGTGCAAGGAAGACCCGGTTTCATCCAGACTCGGCCGAATTCAATCTGAATTCAATTTTGTGATGTTTAAAATGTGTAGAAACTGCACTTTCATTCCCAATCTTTCCTGTAGAACATGCTTCATGTAATCCTTCTCTCCCATGCTTACTCCACCGGAGGTTACAATGATTTGACTGCTTTCCGCGCAGGTTTTGAGCTTCTCTTCTATTTCATGGGGTCTGAAAATGGAAAAAAAGTTATCTACCAGATCAACAATTACCATAAAACTTACTCGTCCCCCATTCTCCCGCCATTAGTCGCCTCGAAACCATGCTCCTTGAACAGAGCCACAAGTTGTGGGCAATTGGAGTCACGAACCATGCCGAGAGGAAGTGGCTTTGTGAAAGGAGCCACTAACTAAAGAAAAAAAGCATTAAGACTTCTATAGAAGTTGGATCTCACCTCATTGCCACTGGAGATCACTGTTACTTGTGGCTTCTTGAACACTTTCACTTCCTCAATTCCAAAAGCATTCAGCAACCCATACTCAGCGGAGCCCAGGAGACATCCAACTCCTAGGAGAACATCCCCTTGCTTGACTTCTGAACCTGGCTGTCTGATATCTTGTCCCAGCATGATTTCCGATCTGACACTGATTTCGAGCTCCACGTCTCCTTCGAACTTCTCAACAGCGGTGTCTTCCACTTGAATCACTGCATCGGATCCTTCAGGCACGACTCCTCCAGTGCTGATTCTCACGCATTCTCCAGCGTGGATCTGAATATTCATTTTCAGAAGTTTTCTTTCAGAAAGAAATGTACCGGTTTCTGATAAACACTGCCCGCTGAGGATGCACCGACCACTTTTCGAACCATCATTTTATCAGCGGCGAGGACGGCGTATCCGTCTTTGATTGATGTGCGGGTCGCTGGCATGTTCTCTGGCGCTCTGATCTCTTCAGCAAGCACTTTTCCTATAAAAACACACAGTTTTTACCTTAATACCTCAAAATTTGAAAAAAAAATCTATAGTTTTCCACTCACCAAGCTTCAAATCGTCCACTGAAATCGTCTCAACTTGTTTTGGAAAAAGTTGAGCAACATTTCGGATGCTCTCATCCGCCTCATCCATAGGAACTGCTCTCCATTGACTTTCTCGCGGTCGATTTACAATTGAAATCATTTCTGAATGAACCACATTCAACATTAACAAAAAATGACGGCAAATCAGAAAAAATCGGTACAAAACCACAGAAAAAATGATGACAGCACAAAAAACACTGCAGATTGAGAAGAAAAATGGATGAAATCCAATTAAAATGATTGAAACAGCGTCAAGTCGCCTGGAAAATCAACAACGACGGAGGGAAAAGACAACAAAAAGGAGAGACGCAGGGTGAGAGAGTAGAAAAACAGGTATCGATCAGAATGTGTATCCCCTACCTTCAAAAAACCGTCATGTGGGTCGAAAAGTGAAACAACAAACACTGATAAGGTCTTATCGATGAAGAAATGGTCTGGGAAAACAATAAACGTTGATTTTTGAAATAAAATTTTCCACAAACAGGATGTCGAAAAATGCAAATAGAACTATGCCTATGATGAGAGGACACTGGGTTGTCAGTCCCGTTTCAAAATTGCAGGAAAAATAAAGTTTCAAGCTTATTTGAAAACTCTTGACTTTAGGACACCATCTTTCGGTTTTAGGACACCTTATTTGAAGCATAGTAGGAAACTTTGACTTTAGGACACCATCTTTCGGTTTTAGGACACCTTATTTGAAGCATAGTAGGAAACTTTGACTTTAGGACACCATCTTTCGGTTTTAGGACACCTTATTTGAAGCATAGTAAGAAACTTTGACTTTAGGACACCATCTTTCGGTTTTAGGACACCTTATTTGAAGCATAGTAGGAAACTTTGACTTTAGGACACCATCTTTCGGTTTTAGGACACCTTATTTGAAGCATAGTAGGAAACTTTGACTTTAGGACACCATCTTTCGGTTTTAGGACACCTTATTTGAAGCATATTAGGAAACTTTGACTTTAGGACACCATCTTTCGGTTTTAGGACACCTTATTTGTAGCATAGTAGGAAACTTTGACTTTAGGACACCATCTTCCGGTTTTAGGACACCTTATTTGAAGCATAGTAGGAAACTTTGACTTCAGGACACCATCTTTCGGTTTTAGGACACCTTATTTGAAGCATATTAGGAAACTTTGACTTTAGGACACCATCTTTCGGTTTTAGGACACCTTGTTTGAAGCATAGTAGGAAACTTTGACTTTAGGACACCATCTTTCGGTTTTAGGACACCTTATTTGAAGCATATTAGGAAACTTTGACTTTAGGACACCATCTTTCGGTTTTAGGACACCTTATTTGAAGCATAGTAGAAAACTTTGACTTTAGGACACCATCTTTCGGTTTTAGGACACCTTATTTGAAGCATAGTAGGAAACTTTGACTTTAGGACACCATCTTTCGGTTTTAGGACACCTTATTTGAAGCATAGTAGGAAACTTTGACTTTAGGACACCATCTTTCGGTTTTAGGACACCTTATTTGAAGCATAGTAGGAAACTTTGACTTTAGGACACCATCTTTCGGGTTTAGGACACCATCTTTCGGGTTAAGGACACCATCTTTCGGGTTTAGGACACCATCTTTCGGGTTTAGGACACCATCTATCGGGTTTAGGACACCATCTTTCGGGTTTAGGACACCATCTTTCGGGTTTAGGACACCATCTTTCGGGTTTAGGACACCATCTTTCGGGTTTAGGACACCATCTTTCGGGTTTAGGACACCATCTTTCGGTTTTAGGACACCTTATTTGAAGCATATTAGGAAACTTTGACTTTAGGACACCATCTTTCGGTTTTAGGACACCTTATTTGAAGCATATTAGGAAACTTTGACTTTAGGACACCATCTTTCGGTTTTAGGACACCTTATTTGAAGCATATTAGGAAACTTTGACTTTAGGACACCATCTTTCGGGTTTAGGACACCATCTTTCGGTTTTAGGACACCTTATTTGAAGCATAGTAGGAAACTTTGACTTTAGGACACCATCTTTCGGTTTTAGGACACCTTATTTGAAGCATAGTAGGAAACTTTGACTTTAGGACACCATCTTTCGGTTTTAGGACACCTTATTTGAAGCATAGTAGGAAACTTTGACTTTAGGACACCATCTTTCGGTTTTAGGACACCTTATTTGAAGCATAGTAGAAAACTTTGACTTTAGGACACCATCTTTCGGTTTTAGGACACCTTATTTGAAGCATAGTAGGAAACTTTGACTTTAGGACACCATCTTTCGGTTTTAGGACACCTTATTTGAAGCATAGTAGGAAACTTTGACTTTAGGACACCATCTTTCGGGTTTAGGACACCATCTTTCGGGTTTAGGACACCATCTTTCGGGTTTAGGACACCATCTTTCGGGTTTAGGACACCATCTTTCGGGTTTAGGACACCATCTTTCGGTTTTAGGACACCTTATTTGAAGCATATCAGGAAACTTTGACTTTAGGACACCATCTTTCGGTTTTAGGACACCTTACTTGAAGCATATCAGGAAACTTTGACTTTAGGACACCATCTTTCGGTTTTAGGACACCATCTTTCGGTTTTAGGACACCTTATTTGAAGCATATTAGGAAACTTTGACTTTAGGACACCATCTTTCGGTTTTAGGACACCATCTTTCGGTTTTAGGACACCTTATTTGAAGCATATTAGGAAACTTTGACTTTAGGACACCATCTTTCGGTTTTAGGACACCTTATTTGAAGCATAGTAGGAAACTTTGACTTTAGGACACCATCTTTCGGTTTTAGGACACCTTATTTGAAGCATAGTAGGAAACTTTGACTTTAGGACACCATCTTTCGGTTTAAGGACACCTTATTTGAAGCATAGTAGGAAACTTTGACTTTAGGACACCATCTTTCGGTTTAAGGACACCTTATTTGAAGCATAGTAGGAAACTTTGACTTTAGGACACCATCTTTCGGTTTGAGGACACCTTATTTGAAGCATAGTAGGAAACTTTGACTTTAGGACACCATCTTTCGGTTTTAGGACACCTTATTTGAAGCATAGTAGGAAACTTTGACTTTAGGACACCATCTTTCGGTTTAAGGACACCTTATTTGAAGCATAGTAGGAAACTTTGACTTTAGGACACCATCTTTCGGTTTTAGGACACCTTATTTGAAGCATAGTAGGAAACTTTGACTTTAGGACACCATCTTTCGGTTTTAGGACACCGTATTTGAAGCATATTAGGAAACTTTGACTTTAGGACACCATCTTTCGGTTTTAGGACACCATCTTTCGGTTTTAGGACACCTTATTTGAAGCATATTAGGAAACTTTGACTTTAGGACACCATCTTTCGGGTTTAGGACACCATCTTTCGGTTTTAGGACACCTTATTTGAAGCATATTAGGAAACTTTGACTTTAGGACACCATCTTTCGGTTTTAGGACACCTTATTTGAAGCATATTAGGAAACTTTGACTTTAGGACACCATCTTTCGGTTTTAGGACACCTTATTTGAAGCATATTAGGAAACTTTGACTTTAGGACACCATCTTTCGGGTTTAGGACACCATCTTTCGGTTTTAGGACACCTTATTTGAAGCATAGTAGGAAACTTTGACTTTAGGACACCATCTTTCGGGTTTAGGACACCATCTTTCGGTTTTAGGACACCTTATTTGAAGCATATTAGGAAACTTTGACTTTAGGACACCATCTTTCGGTTTTAGGACACCATCTTTCGGTTTTAGGACACCTTATTTGAAGCATATTAGGAAACTTTGACTTTAGGACACCATCTTTCGGTTTTAGGACACCTTATTTGAAGCATATTAGGAAACTTTGACTTTAGGACACCATCTTTCGGTTTTAGGACACCTTATTTGAAGCATATTAGGAAACTTTGACTTTAGGACACCATCTTTCGGTTTTAGGACACCATCTTTCGGTTTTAGGACACCTTATTTGAAGCATAGTAGGAAACTTTGACTTTAGGACACCATCTTTCGGTTTTAGGACACCTTATTTGAAGCATATTAGGAAACTTTGACTTTAGGACACCATCTTTCGGTTTTAGGACACCTTATTTGAAGCATATTAGGAAACTTTGACTTTAGGACACCATCTTTCGGTTTTAGGACACCATCTTTCGGTTTTAGGACACCTTATTTGAAGCATATTAGGAAACTTTGACTTTAGGACACCATCTTTCGGTTTTAGGACACCTTATTTGAAGCATAGTAGGAAACTTTGACTTTAGGACACCATCATTCGGTTTTAGGACACCTTATTTGAAGCATATTAGGAAACTTTGACTTTAGGACACCATCTTTCGGTTTTAGGACACCATCTTTCGGTTTTAGGACACCTTATTTGAAGCATATTAGGAAACTTTGACTTTAGGACACCATCTTTCGGTTTTAGGACACCTTATTTGAAGCATATTAGGAAACTTTGACTTTAGGACACCATCTTTCGGTTTTAGGACACCTTATTTGAAGCATATTAGGAAACTTTGACTTTAGGACACCATCTTTCGGTTTTAGGACACCATCTTTCGGTTTTAGGACACCTTATTTGAAGCATATTAGGAAACTTTGACTTTAGGACACCATCTTTCGGTTTTAGGACACCTTATTTGAAGCATAGTAGGAAACTTTGACTTTAGGACACCATCTTTCGGTTTTAGGACACCTTATTTGAAGCATATTAGGAAACTTTGACTTTAGGACACCATCTTTCGGTTTTAGGACACCATCTTTCGGTTTTAGGACACCTTATTTGAAGCATAGTAGGAAACTTTGACTTTAGGACACCATCTTTCGGTTTTAGGACACCTTATTTGAAGCATATTAGGAAACTTTGACTTTAGGACACCATCTTTCGGTTTTAGGACACCATCTTTCGGTTTTAGGACACCTTATTTGAAGCATAGTAGGAAACTTTGACTTTAGGACACCATCTTTCGGGTTTAGGACACCATCTTTCGGTTTAAGGACACCATCTTTCGGTTTAAAGACACCTTATTTGAAGCATAGTAGGAAACTTTGACTTTAGGACACCATCTTTCGGTTTTAGGACACCATCTTTCGGTTTAAGGACACCTTATTTGAAGCATAGTAGGAAACTTTGACTTTAGGACACCATCTTTCGGGTTTAGGACACCATCTTTCGGGTTTAGGACACCATCTTTCGGGTTTAGGACACCTTATTTGAAGCATATTAGGAAATTTTGACTTTAGGACACCATCTTTCGGGTTTAGGACACCATCTTTCGGGTTTAGGACACCATCTTTCGGGTTTAGGACACCATCTTTCGGGTTTAGGACACCTTATTTGAAGCATAGTAGGAAACTTTGACTTTAGGACACCATCTTTCGGGTTTAGGACACCATCTTTCGGTTTTAGGACACCTTATTTGAAGCATAGTAGGAAACTTTGACTTTAGGACACCATCTTTCGGGTTTAGGACACCTTATTTGAAGCATAGTAGGAAACTTTGACTTTAGGACACCATCTTTCGGGTTTAGGACACCTTATTTGAAGCATAGTAGGAAACTTTGACTTTAGGACACCATCTTTCGGGTTTAGGACACCTTATTTGAAGCATAGTAGGAAACTTTGACTTTAGGACACCATCTTTCGGGTTTAGGACACCTTATTTGAAGCATATTAGGAAATTTTGACTTTAGGACACCATCTTTCGGGTTTAGGACACCATCTTTCGGGTTTAGGACACCATCTTTCGGGTTTAGGACACCATCTTTCGGGTTTAGGACACCTTATTTGAAGCATAGTAGGAAACTTTGACTTTAGGACACCATCTTTCGGGTTTAGGACACCATCTTTCGGTTTTAGGACACCTTATTTGAAGCATAGTAGGAAACTTTGACTTTAGGACACCATCTTTCGGGTTTAGGACACCTTATTTGAAGCATAGTAGGAAACTTTGACTTTAGGACACCATCTTTCGGGTTTAGGACACCTTATTTGAAGCATAGTAGGAAACTTTGACTTTAGGACACCATCTTTCGGGTTTAGGACACCTTATTTGAAGCATATTAGGAAATTTTGACTTTAGGACACCATCTTTCGGGTTTAGGACACCATCTTTCGGGTTTAGGACACCATCTTTCGGGTTTAGGACACCATCTTTCGGGTTTAGGACACCTTATTTGAAGCATAGTAGGAAACTTTGACTTTAGGACACCATCTTTCGGGTTTAGGACACCATCTTTCGGTTTTAGGACACCTTATTTGAAGCATAGTAGGAAACTTTGACTTTAGGACACCATCTTTCGGGTTTAGGACACCTTATTTGAAGCATAGTAGGAAACTTTGACTTTAGGACACCATCTTTCGGGTTTAGGACACCTTATTTGAAGCATAGTAGGAAACTTTGACTTTAGGACACCATCTTTCGGGTTTAGGACACCTTATTTGAAGCATAGTAGGAAACTTTGACTTTAGGACACCATCTTTCGGGTTTAGGACACCTTATTTGAAGCATATTAGGAAATTTTGACTTTAGGACACCATCTTTCGGGTTTAGGACACCATCTTTCGGGTTTAGGACACCATCTTTCGGGTTTAGGACACCATCTTTCGGGTTTAGGACACCTTATTTGAAGCATAGTAGGAAACTTTGACTTTAGGACACCATCTTTCGGGTTTAGGACACCATCTTTCGGTTTTAGGACACCTTATTTGAAGCATAGTAGGAAACTTTGACTTTAGGACACCATCTTTCGGGTTTAGGACACCTTATTTGAAGCATAGTAGGAAACTTTGACTTTAGGACACCATCTTTCGGGTTTAGGACACCTTATTTGAAGCATAGTAGGAAACTTTGACTTTAGGACACCATCTTTCGGGTTTAGGACACCTTATTTGAAGCATAGTAGGAAACTTTGACTTTAGGACACCATCTTTCGGGTTTAGGACACCTTATTTGAAGCATATTAGGAAATTTTGACTTTAGGACACCATCTTTCGGGTTTAGGACACCATCTTTCGGGTTTAGGACACCATCTTTCGGGTTTAGGACACCATCTTTCGGGTTTAGGACACCTTATTTGAAGCATAGTAGGAAACTTTGACTTTAGGACACCATCTTTCGGGTTTAGGACACCATCTTTCGGGTTTAGGACACCATCTTTCGGGTTTAGGACACCTTATTTGAAGCATATTAGGAAACTTTGACTTTAGGACACCATCTTTCGGTTTTAGGACACCATCTTTCGGTTTAAGGACACCTTATTTGAAGCATAGTAGGAAACTTTGACTTTAGGACACCATCTTTCGGGTTTAGGACACCATCTTTCGGGTTTAGGACACCATCTTTCGGGTTTAGGACACCTTATTTGAAGCATATTAGGAAATTTTGACTTTAGGACACCATCTTTCGGGTTTAGGACACCATCTTTCGGGTTTAGGACACCATCTTTCGGGTTTAGGACACCATCTTTCGGGTTTAGGACACCTTATTTGAAGCATAGTAGGAAACTTTGACTTTAGGACACCATCTTTCGGGTTTAGGACACCATCTTTCGGGTTTAGGACACCATCTTTCGGGTTTAGGACACCTTATTTGAAGCATAGTAGGAAACTTTGACTTTAGGACACCATCTTTCGGGTTTAGGACACCATCTTTCGGGTTTAGGACACCATCTTTCGGGTTTAGGACACCATCTTTCGGGTTTAGGACACCTTATTTGAAGCATATTAGGAAAGTTTGACTTCAGGACACCATCTTTCGGGTTTAGGACACCATCTTTCGGGTTTAGGACACCATCTTTCGGTTTTAGGACACCATCTTTCGGTTTTAGGACACCATCTTTCGGTTTTAGGACACCATCTTTCGGGTTTAGGACACCATCTTTCGGGTTTAGGACACCATCTTTCGGTTTTAGGACACCTTATTTGAAGCATAGTAGGAAACTTTGACTTTAGGACACCATCTTTCGGTTTTAGGACACCTTATTTGAAGCATAGTAGGAAACTTTGACTTTAGGACACCATCTTTCGGGTTTAGGACACCATCTTTCGGTTTTAGGACACCATCTTTCGGTTTTAGGACACCATCTTTCGGTTTTAGGACACCATCTTTCGGTTTTAGGACACCTTATTTGAAGCATAGTAGGAAACTTTGACTTTAGGACA
Source organism: Caenorhabditis imperialis (assembly GCA_963572205.1). Lineage (NCBI taxonomy): Eukaryota > Metazoa > Nematoda > Chromadorea > Rhabditida > Rhabditidae > Caenorhabditis > Caenorhabditis imperialis. Next base: position 1,754,575 of record OY751544.1, on the reverse strand, counting down.
CCATCTTTCGGTTTTAGGACACCTTATTTGAAGCATAGTAGGAAACTTTGACTTTAGGACACCATCTTTCGGGTTTAGGACACCATCTTTCGGGTTTAGGACACCTTATTTGAAGCATAGTAGGAAACTTTGACTTTAGGACACCATCTTTCGGGTTTAGGACACCATCTTTCGGTTTTAGGACACCATCTTTCGGTTTTAGGACACCTTATTTGAAGCATAGTAGGAAACTTTGACTTTAGGACACCATCTTTCGGGTTTAGGACACCTTATTTGAAGCATATTAGGAAACTTTGACTTTAGGACACCATCTTTCGGTTTTAGGACACCATCTTTCGGTTTTAGGACACCTTATTTGAAGCATAGTAGGAAACTTTGACTTTAGGACACCATCTTTCGGTTTTAGGACACCTTATTTAAAGCATATTAGGAAACTTTGACTTTAGGACACCATCTTTCGGTTTTAGGACACCATCTTTCGGTTTTAGGACACCTTATTTGAAGCATAGTAGGAAACTTTGACTTTAGGACACCATCTTTCGGTTTTAGGACACCTTATTTAAAGCATATTAGGAAACTTTGACTTTAGGACACCATCTTTCGGTTTAAGGACACCTTATTTGAAGCATAGTAGGAAACTTTGACTTTAGGACACCATCTTTCGGTTTTAGGACACCTTATTTAAAGCATATTAGGAAACTTTGACTTTAGGACACCATCTTTCGGTTTTAGGACACCATCTTTCGGTTTTAGGACACCTTATTTGAAGCATAGTAGGAAACTTTGACTTTAGGACACCATCTTTCGGGTTTAGGACACCATCTTTCGGGTTTAGGACACCATCTTTCGGGTTTAGGACACCTTTTTTGAAGCATATTAGGAAATTTTGACTTTAGGACACCATCTTTCGGGTTTAGGACACCATCTTTCGGGTTTAGGACACCATCTTTCGGGTTTAGGACACCATCTTTCGGGTTTAGGACACCATCTTTCGGGTTTAGGACACCTTATTTGAAGCATAGTAGGAAACTTTGACTTTAGGACACCATCTTTCGGTTTTAGGACACCTTATTTGAAGCATAGTAGGAAACTTTGACTTTAGGACACCATCTTTCGGGTTTAGGACACCTTATTTGAAGCATATTAGGAAATTTTGACTTTAGGACACCATCTTTCGGTTTTAGGACACCTTATTTGAAGCATAGTAGGAAACTTTGACTTTAGGACACCATCTTTCGGGTTTAGGACACCATCTTTCGGGTTTAGGACACCATCTTTCGGGTTTAGGACACCATCTTTCGGGTTTAGGACACCTTATTTGAAGCATATTAGGAAAGTTTGACTTCAGGACACCATCTTTCGGGTTTAGGACACCATCTTTCGGGTTTAGGACACCATCTTTCGGGTTTAGGACACCATCTATCGGGTTTAGGACACCATCTTTCGGGTTTAGGACACCATCTTTCGGTTTTAGGACACCTTATTTGAAGCATAGTAGAAAACTTTGACTTCAGGACACCATCTTTCGGTTTTAGGACACCTTATTTGAAGCATAGTAGGAAACTTTGACTTTAGGACACCATCTTTCGGTTTTAGGACACCTTATTTGAAGCATAGTAGGAAAGTTTGACTTCAGGACACCATCTTTCGGGTTTAGGACACCATCTTTCGGGTTTAGGACACCATCTTTCGGGTTTAGGACACCATCTTTCGGGTTTAGGACACCTTATTTGAAGCATAGTAGGAAACTTTGACTTTAGGACACCATCTTTCGGGTTTAGGACACCTTATTTGAAGCATAGTAGAAAACTTTGACTTTAGGACACCATCTTTCGGGTTTAGGACACCTTATTTGAAGCATATTAGGAAATTTTGACTTTAGGACACCATCTTTCGGGTTTAGGACACCATCTTTCGGGTTTAGGACACCATCTTTCGGGTTTAGGACACCATCTTTCGGGTTTAGGACACCATCTTTCGGGTTTAGGACACCATCTTTCGGGTTTAGGACACCTTATTTGAAGCATAGTAGGAAACTTTGACTTTAGGACACCATCTTTCGGGTTTAGGACACCATCTTTCGGGTTTAGGACACCATCTTTCGGGTTTAGGACACCATCTTTCGGTTTTAGGACACCATCTTTCGGTTTTAGGACACCTTATTTGAAGCATAGTAGGAAACTTTGACTTTAGGACACCATCTTTCGGTTTTAGGACACCTTATTTGAAGCATAGTAGGAAACTTTGACTTTAGGACACCATCTTTCGGGTTTAGGACACCATCTTTCTGGTTTAGGACACCTTATTTGAAGCATAGTAGGAAACTTTGACTTTAGGACACCATCTTTCGGTTTTAGGACACCTTATTTAAAGCATAGTAGGAAACTTTGACTTTAGGACACCATCTTTCGGTTTTAGGACACCTTATTTGAAGCATATTAGGAAATTTTGACTTTAGGACACCATCTTTCGGTTTTAGGACACCATCTTTCGGGTTTAGGACACCATCTTTCTGGTTTAGGACACCTTATTTGAAGCATAGTAGGAAACTTTGACTTTAGGACACCATCTTTCGGTTTTAGGACACCTTATTTGAAGCATAGTAGGAAACTTTGACTTTAGGACACCATCTTTCGGTTTTAGGACACCTTATTTGAAGCATAGTAGGAAACTTTGACTTTAGGACACCATCTTTCGGTTTTAGGACACCTTATTTGAAGCATATTAGGAAATTTTGACTTTAGGACACCATCTTTCGGTTTTAGGACACCATCTTTCGGGTTTAGGACACCATCTTTCGGGTTTAGGACACCTTATTTAAAGCATAGTAGGAAACTTTGACTTTAGGACACCATCTTTCGGTTTTAGGACACCTTATTTGAAGCATAGTAGGAAACTTTGACTTTAGGACACCATCTTTCGGTTTTAGGACACCTTATTTGAAGCATAGTAGGAAACTTTGACTTTAGGACACCATCTTTCGGTTTTAGGACACCTTATTTGAAGCATAGTAGGAAACTTTGACTTTAGGACACCATCTTTCGGTTTTAGGACACCTTATTTGAAGCATAGTAGGAAACTTTGACTTTAGGACACCATCTTTCGGTTTTAGGACACCTTATTTAAAGCATAGTAGGAAACTTTGACTTTAGGACACCATCTTTCGGTTTTAGGACACCTTATTTGAAGCATAGTAGGAAACTTTGACTTTAGGACACCATCTTTCGGTTTTAGGACACCTTATTTGAAGCATATTAGGAAATTTTGACTTTAGGACACCATCTTTCGGTTTTAGGACACCATCTTTCGGGTTTAGGACACCATCTTTCTGGTTTAGGACACCTTATTTGAAGCATAGTAGGAAACTTTGACTTTAGGACACCATCTTTCGGTTTTAGGACACCTTATTTAAAGCATAGTAGGAAACTTTGACTTTAGGACACCATCTTTCGGTTTTAGGACACCTTATTTGAAGCATATTAGGAAATTTTGACTTTAGGACACCATCTTTCGGTTTTAGGACACCATCTTTCGGGTTTAGGACACCATCTTTCTGGTTTAGGACACCTTATTTGAAGCATAGTAGGAAACTTTGACTTTAGGACACCATCTTTCGGTTTTAGGACACCTTATTTGAAGCATAGTAGGAAACTTTGACTTTAGGACACCATCTTTCGGTTTTAGGACACCTTATTTGAAGCATAGTAGGAAACTTTGACTTTAGGACACCATCTTTCGGTTTTAGGACACCTTATTTGAAGCATAGTAGGAAACTTTGACTTTAGGACACCATCTTTCGGTTTTAGGACACCTTATTTGAAGCATAGTAGGAAACTTTGACTTTAGGACACCATCTTTCGGTTTTAGGACACCTTATTTGAAGCATAGTAGGAAACTTTGACTTTAGGACACCATCTTTCGGTTTTAGGACA